>VUYV01000003.1:5354160-5677753 GCA_008711295.1 Anarhynchus alexandrinus
ACTGCCTCCCAAGGGACACTCTCGACCATGCTCCTAAACAGGCTGAAGTCTGCCCTTCAGAAGTCCAAGGTGGCAGTTCTGCTGGCTCCCCACCTTGCTTCACCAAGAATTGAAAATTCTCCCATTTCGTGATCACTGTGCCCAAGACAACCTCCAACCTTTACATCCCCCACAAGACCTTCTCTGTTAACAAAGAGTAGGTCCAGTAGGGCACTTCCCCTAGTTGGTTCCTTCACCAGCTGTGTTAGGAAGTTGTCTTCCACACACTCCAGGAACCTCTGGGACTGTTCCCTCTCTGCTGCGTAGTATTTCCAGCAGACATCTGGGAAGTTGAAGTCACCCACGAGAACAAGGGCAAGTGAACGCGAGACCTCTGCAGCCGCTTATAGAATATTTCATCAGTTCCTACATCCTGATGGGGGGGGTCTATAACAAACTCCCAACATGATGTCTGCCTTATTGGCCTTCCCCTTGATTCTTATCCATACACACTCAACACTGTCATTCACACTGTTGAGTTCTAGACATTCAAAACTGCCCCTAACATAGAGGGCCACCCCACCACCTCTCATTCCTTGCCTATCCCTTCTGAAAAGTTGGTAGCCATTGATCACAGCACTCCACTCATGTGAGTCTTCCTACCATGTTTCTGTTATGGCAACTATATCATAGCTTCCTTGCTGTACAATGGCCTCCAGCTCCTCCTGTTTATTCCCCATGCTGCGTGCATTAGTGTAGATGCACTTCAGCTGGGCTAATTGTCCTGCCACTTTCTTGGGGGGGCAAGCCCTAATTTCCATCTGATCATGCTCAGGCACTTCTGTAGTTAGCAAATTATCACTACCCCTCATGTCTTTGCTGCCACACAAATCACCATCCCCCACCATCACTGAGACAGACTGCAAGACATTGCTAACACTTTTACCCAGAAGCACTGGCATGCTGCTCCCAGGCACCACTTTTTTAATCCTGGTTTCATCCCCATGCCCCTTCAAACCTAGTTTAAAGCCCTATGAATGAGCCCTGCTAATTCTTGTCCCAGGATCTTTCTTCCCCTTTGGGTTAGGCTTTCCCCACCTGTTGCCAGCATGTCTGGTTTCCTGTAGATCAGCCCATGATCAAAGAAGCCAAAGTTCTGCCGGATGCACCAGTCTCAGAGCCAGGAGTTAATTTGCTGGCTCCTCCTGTTTACCTCCTCATCAATCCCTGCAAATGGTGGGATAGAGGAGAACACTATTTGTGCTCCTGATCCCTTAACCAGCCGTCCCAGGGCCCTAAAGTAATTCTTCATTGCCCTTAGACTTCTGGTAGCTACCTCATCACCACCTACCTGAAATATCAGTAGTGGGTAGTAATCTGGTGTCTGAACCGGGGAAGGGAGTTTTCTCTGTATATCCTTAATTCTGGCCCCAGGGAAGCAGCTGACTTCCCTGTGGGATGGGTCTGGTCTGCAAATAGTGCCCTCTGTTCCCCTCAGAAGGAAGTCGCCTACTACAATTACCTTTCTTTCTTTCTTGATTGAGGAAGTCCTAAGGCGTGGGGGTGAGTGACTAGCCCTGGGTGACTCACTGGATGGATTATCCTCTCCATCCTCAATCGCCTGATCCTCGATTTCCAAAGCCCCATACTTATTATGCAAGGGCAATTGGGATGGTGAGGGGGGCTGTGAGGGGTTTCGCTTGCCTCTCTGAGGAGGGATCTGACTCCACTCCTCCTTGTCTCTTAAGTCCCCTCCTTCTGCCTGGTGACAGGAGGGAAGGGGATCATCCACTTCTGGTAGAGCCTCTTCCTGCTGTCTTTGCCTCAGGGTATGGCTCTACCAATCTATTTCATTTTCACAGTCTCTAATACTTCTTAACCTTTCTACCTCTTCCCTCAGTTCAACCACCTGCTTGAGCAGATCATTTACTTGATCACACCGTATGCAGGCGGTGTCTCTGGCTCCCTGTGAGACCAGTGCCAGGCTCAGGCATTCATTGCAGCCTGAGACCTGCACAACCACATGCCTGAGCGGGAGCTCAGTCTGAGTTCCCACGTTCTTTCTTGCAGCAGCTTTTGACCGTTTTGCGGCCATTTTCTTCCCTTGTGCAGGGAGGTGATGAATCTCTGCTGTCAGCTTCCCGCACATCCTGAGCCCGTGCCCCTGCATGCCCTGTTTGCCCTCTCCAACTGTGGTGCTGCAGTGACGCCCTGGGTGACGCCCACTGGCTGCCTGCGTGCTGGGTGCGCAGCGGCCGACCGCTGCGCTCCGGGACTGCCCATTTAGAACTGCCGTGTGGTGTTGTCTCTGCCCCTCCCGCCTCAGCAGCCCACTCCCAAGCTGCCGGTTCTGGCACGAGCTAGCCGCTTTTCCCGGCTTCGAAAGCTCCCCAAAAAGAGCCCTTTGCAGGCCTTATCCGCCGTGATCCCCTTGCCCAGTGCGGCCTTACCTGCACTGGAGCTGGTCTCCTCGGTAACTGAGGAGACAAATCATGCTTTCTGGTTAATTTAATCTTTCCAGTGATTTCTAAAGGGGAAAAAAATGCAAGGACAAATTCTCCTCTCATTTACCCCACTGGAAATGAAACATCTCTGTTCATTTAATGGAGTTCACTGAATGCAACTTTGTGTGAGTAAAGACAGATTTGGACCTCTTTGCCTTTCTGTAATTCAGAAACTATGATTAGTCAGGTAAGAAAGCTGTTGGGTAGGAAAACAGTCTCTGTTAGTTTGTGTAGAAACTGCAGAGAGTTTCAATAGCACCATATAGTTCCTGGAGGCTTATAATTGGCAAGCGACTTACAGTAATTGCTGGTTGCCTCCTCCTGTCTTCTGTTTCATAAACCTACTCATAATAAGTGGCTGTATAGGCAAAAGACAAATACATGAGTGTAGCAGGGATTTTACTTTAGCATCGCTATTTTATGTTAGTTTGCTTCAATGTCTTTTCATGAAGGAAAGTTTCCATTTTAATTTTTAATTTTGTTTTAATATATTTTTATTCCTATAAGTAGCATGTTTAGCAGGTGAATGTTTTATAACCTCTTTAAAACACTTTTAGAATACACTCCTAGAACACAAAACCTGGCAAATGACACATCTCTAGGAAAAGGACTCTCCAACAAATGGATTGATTCTCTGGGCTCCAGCCTCCTTATTTCCCAACCATATCAATCCAGTATTTGTTAGCTCTTCCACTTTGAGGGCCTGATTAAGATGACTCTGGAACAGTCTTTAGTACAAAATTGGATGTAATTACTGAGGGGGAAAATACCTCAAAACAACTCACAACACATTATCAAGGAAAAAAGTTAGCACAGCCAGACATCTTGCTACATATTTCCTTACCTCAGCATAATTTCACTCTCTCTGGCTCTATCAATCTCTACCTAGAAGTAGAGAAAAACAGTCTATTTGTTCTTATCCATGAGTCTTTTGTAGGTTCGGTACCAGCATTAGCCGACCATCGCTCCAGGCATCCTTCCACTAACTAGTTGGAGGAAGCTAGAGATATACCAAACCAGAAACATTACCATTGTTTCCTAGGGAATCTAGTCAGCATTTATTTAATTTGACATTGTATTAGTCATTAACAGTTTCCTTCCACTTAACTCCTGGCAGCAATGCAGGGTAAAATACTAAGGAATGCAGAGGCAGGTGACTAAAATATACACATATGTACATGTTTGAGACACACATTCAAATGTATTTTCCATTATCCACAGCAAACAATGAAAGCACTTTTTTCCCCGAAATAGGTATTTGTGGTGCCATTTTATGAACAGTTGGTGAGATAAAGCAATCAGTGCATGAACCAGAAACGAGAGTAATAATACCGTGACAGAACTTGCATTTTAAGGAAAAGAATATGTTTTCTCAAATCTGCAAGGCAAAATAGACCCTCATGCTCTCACTTAAGCAATGCAAAGTGAAGGGGAACAAAGCACATTCTTACAAGAAAATAGTTCAATACTAACCTAGTTTGCTGCTTTGTTAATTTAAGTATGCCAATTCATCTCTCTCTGCCTCACTTTACTTATATTTATATTGAGATGATGAACTACTGAATCTGTTCAGACTAGTATGAAATAATGATATAGATTATTTTTTCAGGAAAGCCTTTTCTTTCCTGAACTTTCTTTATATAAGAAAGAATTGCTAGCGCAGTGAAACAAAAAGGATTAAATTCTGCCACTGTATGAATGTAATAAGAATTCTATAATTAAGACCAGTTGGTCCAAAAATCTGAGCACTGTGGACAAATTCTCAGATGGAAAATGCACTCTGGAATACAGACTTTTTAAAAATGTGAATCAATATCATTAGTCAATACAGCAGCAAAACATGCTTAGAGAATTATGTAGAAGCTGCCAATCCAAAACACGTGAACTTTTGGTGCAAAGTGAAAGAAGTCAATATACAGACTGAGTTCCTATGTTGGCTCTCAAGAAGCTACACTGTTTCCTTGCACTTTGTTCATGAGCTCAAGAAGTCATCAATTCTATTCCTCAGCTCTGACACACAAAGGAGTTTGAAATTTTCCAGAATGTGAAGTTTGCTGTGGGCTAAATTTTGGTCTCGGACACAAGTTTAAATCCTAAATAGCAGCACAAAAATCAAGACAAGTATTGCTAGAACTGGAAATCTGAGCACCTGGACTTGTGCAAAGCATTTGACACTGTCCCACATGGCATCCTTGCCTCTAAATCGGAGAGACATGGATTTGACCGATAGACCACTCAGTGGATAAGGAATTTGCTGGATGGCCACACTCAAAGAGTTGCTGTCAACGGCTCAATGTCCAAGTGGAGATCGGAGATGAATGGCTTTCATCAGGGCTCGGTATTGGGACCAGTGCTGTTTAACATCTTTGTTGGTGACGTAGATGTTAAGTGCACCCTCAACAAGTTTGCCAATGAGATCACGCTGTGTGGAGCGATCGACACTCTGGAGGGAAGGGATGCCATCCAGAGGGACCTGGACAAGCTTGAGAGGTGGGCCTGTATGAACCTCATGAAGTTCAACAAGGCTGAGTGCAAGGCCCTGCACCTGGGTCAGGGCAATCCCATACACAAATACAGGCTGGGCAGAAAATGGATTGAGAGCAGCCCTGAGGAGAAGGACTTGGAGGTGTTAGTTAATGAAAATCTCAACATGAGTCAGCAATGTGCACTTGCAGCCCAGAAAGCCAACTGTGTCCTGGGCTGCATCAAAAGAAGCGTGGCCAGCAGGTCAAGGGAGGTGATTCTGCTTCTCTGCTCCTCCCTCATAAGACTCCACCTGGACTACTGCATCCATCTCTGGAGTCCCCAATATAAGAAGGAAATGGAACTGTTGGAGCGAGTCCAGAGGAGGTCCACAAAGATGATTAGAGGGTTGGATCCCCTCTCCTATGAAGACAGGCTGAGACAGTTGGGGTTATTCAGCCTGGAGAAGAGAAGGCTCCATGGAGACCTTATAGAGGCCTTCCAGTACCTAAAGAGGGCCTACAGGAAAGATGGGAAGGGACTCTTTATCAGAGAGTGTAGTGTTCAGATGAGGAGTAACAGTTTTAAACTGGAAGAAGGTGGATTTAGATTAGATATTAGGAAGAAATTCTTTACTATCACGGTCTTGAGACACAGGAGGAGGTTGCCCTGAGCAGTTGTGGATGCCCCATCCCTGGAAGTGTTCAAAGTCAGGTTGGATGGGGATTTGAGTAATCTGGTCTAGTGGAAGTTGTCTCTGCCCACGGCATGGGGGGTTGGAATCAGATGATCTTTAATGTCCCTTCCAACCCAAACCATTCTATGATTCTATGAAATTGTGAGATCTTGTCACCAGGTAAGATTTCCATTCAGATCCTTCATTATTGTTACGCCACACTTTATTCTAGTTTTGTTGACATAAATTCTTACATTAATATCTCTTTTCCTTGCTCAATTTGTTATACTCTGTCTTTGTGTGAGGTCTGGTTTTTTTCATATATTCGCTTGTCTGTTTTTGATTTGGATTGCCAGAGACACTTATAGAAAAGGACTGTGGGGACCCTTATAAAGCATCCCTTTTCTAACACATCCATCTCAAAAATGACTGAGGTATCTAGCAGAATACTCACTAGTATGAAATAAATGGATACACTATGAGTGAAATAACTGTTGTACATTCTCTGTCAGCTCATCACATCAAGCTGTTCTTTGTATCTAAAATGATGAGCGCCTGGTGTTTTTTAAGTATACATCTATCAGTATAAATTTATTTTACAAAAATCTATCATGAGAATATAATTAGATCTAAATTTATTATGCAACAGGGATTTTTTTCTTCATGAGGTGGGTGCAGGGGAAATTCTCAGAAAGTGTGTTGTGTAATATCTCAATTGTAACTGAAATTCTTATGAAGACACTTAAAGAAAGCATACTGGTTCTGCTATGCTATTATTTAAAGGGAAAAAAATCACTGGTGTTCTTCAAGGACTAGATTATGTTTCATGTATTATGCCTGTTGTTTAATTATTTTATTTAATGAGGGTTTTTTTTCTTACTCTGTAGTCTAAAATATCTTCTGCTTAAAATCAATTTTAAATATTTTTATTAAATTAAAATAAGTTTCTGAGTCAATCTCAAAGGAATGAGATTGTCAAACACCACACCTAGTGTTGAAGATGTGAGATTAGCAATTTTTAAGAAAATGTCAGCTAAAAACTGCCCCTAGTTTTGTATTCATCTGATGTACAGAAATTTCTTAACTCTCATATTTCTTCCAAAAAACTTGGAACCTCTCAGGTTTGCAGAAAAATGCTGAAAACTGATCTCTCAAAATGCTGAAAATTTTGAACAAAAAAGAACTTATAACAGACCTTTTTTAAATTCCAAGTTGCTTTTTTTTTTTTTCTCTTTGATTTGATGAGTTAAACTCCTTCATGGTGAGTGTGTGCTACCATCATCATGTTTAATGATGAGCAGAAAAGGAAAACATAATATTGAATTATGATCTGATGTGTTACAGGGGCCTTTTTGTGTGTCCTATTCTGCATTTTGTGTGAATTTAGTCAAATGAGGGTGGGTTTTTTTTCGTGGTGGTGATAGTGGTGGTGGCTTTTTTTAAGCATTGTATTCCAAGTAACTAAAGTTGAGGCATACTTTTAAATTTCTCTTCAGAACAGTGAAGGAGCATGCCACTAATTCTTTGTGATTTGCATGGAAATTATGCATTGATAGAGCATACATCTCCCATTAATAGAATCCACACTTACATTAGCTGACTTTGGCCTCTTGAAGAATCTGNTCTTTCAACATGCTTTCTGGAAATAGAGGTTTTTTGGTTTGACCATTTGGGAAAGGTTCAAAAAGAGGGAAGAGAGGAGAGGAGAGGAGAGGAGAGGAGAGGAGAAATAAAGATACTAAAATCAATGGCAAAGTCCTCATGCTTTAGGGAGACGTTGTTCACAGAATATTAATATGTAAACTTTATTAAATGAGGATTTCTAAGTACTTAATAGTATTGTACCTCAAACTGAATAAATTGCTTGAGTTCAGATTAAAAGCAATATAGGCTTGTACATGGAGCTAATAGATCATTTTGCACAACATTAAACCTCTTAAAACTTGCAAGAATATTTAATGTTATGGCACTTTTAAACAACTTCAGCCTAAACAATTTATTAATCTGTGTTCTTCACTAGCTAATTACTCTAAATGTATTTTTGAAATATTTATGTAGATTTAAAAAAAAAAAATCTACAGAGTATCCCAAACCCTGTGGATATTGATATGAGGGAAATGACTCCAAACTTATGGCAACCATTTTCTTTTAAAAACCTGCAACTTGCACATAAAAGTTTTTCTAATGAAGGGCAAATAAATCCTACCTGTGTGCATTGCTATTTATACTGTTGGTTGTTTATCATCTTGTATTATCCTTAAATCATAGATATTAGGGTTAGGAATGACCTGTTGGGTCATCTGACCCATCTTCATATAGCAGTAGGATTGCACTTAAAATTTTTTTATAGGTTCCCCTACTATTTGTCTCTGTGGTATGCCTTGAATGTTTTCAGTGGTAATAGCTGTTTTGGCAGGTTATTCCATTATCTAATTGACCTCACTGTTACACAGTGCTTTTTTACTTTTTGGCCTCCATTTTCTTAATTTCAGGCCATTACTTTTTCTTTTACCTACAATGACAAATTAAACTAAAATTGCTTTTTTGGGTTTTTTTTTTTTGGGTAATTCCTGGAAGGTACTTATAGATATTTATTTTATCACCTCTTGCTGGTCTTCTCTGTAGGCTGTACAAGTTCAGTGCTCTTAACCTCTCTTCATAGGTCATGTTTTCTAAACCTTTCAGCACTTTCATTGCTTTTGACTCTACCATAATGATGTCATTTTTTACAGCACACAGAATTACACAGTGTTCCAAAAGAGCCCTCAGCAATTTTGTGTTATATTTATATAAAGAAAAAATAGATTTGAAATTATTGACATGCATTAAGGAAAGATTTTAATCCGTTTTAGAAGTATTAGAAGGTGACCAATTCAAGATTTGCTGGAGGCCTATGTATGTTGTCACCTTATTTTTAACAGAATAGAATTAAAGCAATGGAGAAGAGGTATCTTGGTTTCAACAGTATTTCACTGACTCTTTTTGAAGGTGCTGCTTTATAAACTGAGAGGTTTGGTTGTGGACTTTTAAAAATCCCAACAAACAGTAAGAAAAAGCTTTTTGTCATAATATAGTTCCTTTGATACAGCTTGTCTTTTCTCATTCATAACTAACACGTAAACCTCATTATTCATTATGGCATGCAAGGCCTTTGTATAAAAGGGGACTACCCAACTTCACTGTAACAAATCTGGTTTATTATTAAAACCTTCTACTTATAACAGTGAAACAGCCAGTAACAGGGTTTTTATTGCTGTTCAGACTTGCTGATATCAATCCAATCAATGTGGCTGCTTTTTTATATACGTGCTGTATTACACGGAACATAGATGCACTTTTTTCTTTTTCTATGCTGTTTCTTCTTAAAACACCATTTTATTGTTGGTCAATGTAAGAGACTGAAAGGAAAGTACTAGATCCTGACGTTTAATTTCAATAGTTTTTTTTTTTCTTCAGTCTTCTTATACAGCACGTCACTAAGCTCTATTAAAATGAATCTTGTTTTATATTGAATGAGACTTCCCAGCTGGGTGGCCCCCAGCATATATTGGTGCATGGAGCTGTTCCTCCCAAGGTGCAAGACTTTGCACTTCTCCTTGTTGGACTTATGAGGTTCCTGTTGGCTCATTTCTTCAGTCTGTTGAGGTCATGCCGCTCCCAGTTTTGTGTCATCAGCAAACTGGCTGAGGGTACACTCTGCCCTATCAACCAGATCAGTAACGAAGATGTGAAAATAAAATACCGTCTTGGATCTCTGTCTAGAACTTCTTGCTGAGAAAAATGAATATGCTGACATCTTAATACCAGGTGTTTTTACTATCTAAAAACATTATGTTATTCGGTTGAAAATTCTCCTTTTTTGTTAAGGCCATTTAGTTGGGTAATGAATAATTTTGGATTTGAAGTTAGTCCTTTCCATTTCATTTCACTCACTCAGTGAGTCTCTGTCTTTATTGTCACTGTTTGCCACTTAATCCTTCTGCATATGCTTAAGCATTCCTTTTCTATTATTAGTGCTTAGTCCTATCTAAGGTGCTTAGTCCTCCCTAAGACCACAATCACAGACTGTTTTGATGGGATTTTTCATGGGTAATTGACCTACCCAAACAAGCACTTAACTTCTCCCTTGGCATGTGTTTTGTGTGGTCATTCATACTAATGCAAGGTTCTTACAAGACCAACTTTTGTAGCACTTTGTGTTTTCTGTTCTATCTTCATAAGATGTAAGTGTCACCTGTGGAAAAAAAAAATATCTGTTGCTTGTCCTGTCTCCAGCAATTTAAATTTGCTAAATACAATAAAAAATTATAATGAATATAGCCTTAAACCTCATTTGTAAGAGGAAATTAATCTGCATTGAGCCTTAGTCACCTCTTTAAAGCAAAAAATTCAAAGTGTACTAAGTTTGTAGCATCATTTATAAAGTGTTATGCACTTATTTTCATGGAAAAAAAATCAAATAATCAGTTGAAGCTGGTTAAAAAGTCATTGTAATAAAGTATTAGTGCAAACACAAGTTAGAAAAATCAATAGAAATAGAAATTATTTT
Organism: Anarhynchus alexandrinus; assembly: GCA_008711295.1. NCBI lineage: Eukaryota > Metazoa > Chordata > Aves > Charadriiformes > Charadriidae > Anarhynchus > Anarhynchus alexandrinus. The sequence continues at coordinate 5,364,332 of VUYV01000003.1, forward strand.
TAAACTGAAAACCTTAAATAATCTGTTTAAACAGAATATATTACCTCCAAATTTTCCTGTCTAAAAATAAACTTTTTCATAAAAATATTTTTCTGTAACATATGTTGAAATTTCCAGTTTCTGTTGAAAATAAAAGTTAAAAAAATAACTGAAAGCAAAGTCCAGTAAGGATGACACATGCAGAAATTCATAATTCAGTCTTATTTCTACTGAATTGATTACATATTGAAAGAAGCTGTGAGAAATAAAATATAGTCCTTAACTCTGATCTGTACTTCTCAGAATCTAAATGTGAGACTAAGCCTTGAAATATCTACTTTCAATGTTCTTCTGATATCTCCCGTTGACTGCAGCCTGGAGGGTGTTTTTGAGTTTCTATATGAACATAAAAATATCGTATAGCCTTAGACAGCATGAAAAATCAGCTGTTCATACCCATTCAATTCTTCACTATAGAATTTCACAAGCAATTGTAAGTCTTGGTGATAGCAATGATTGTTTCCCTTAAAAGTAACACCTTCTGTTCTCTAGGAAAAAATGAATGAATTTTAGAAGATCTTTGCAATGCTCACCATAAAAAAAAATAATAATAAAATCATGTAGTAGAGGCTAAAAGCTTATGTGGCCTATATGTAATGAAAGGCAGTTCTCGAATTACCTTTAAAAGTCCTACACTGTAGGCTCATTTGATATAGTGGAAGAAGAGACTGAAGCTGTGGCTGAAGAGGCAGATAGTAGTGCACATATATGTCTGTATCAGGAAGATCTATTTATAATACTTAGTAAAGACAGTACTTCTAATGCTATCTGACAGTGCTTTTATGTGTTCAATTCCTCCTAACTACATCTTTATGCAGTTAGCAGCATAAGGTTTTTGTTACTAAGTATTGTGTGCTGAGACTGAGTGAAAGGGATAAATAAACATTCTCTGCTTTAATTGGTAACTTCTGCTAAGCTTTCTGGAAGCCCAAGATGCAAAACTCAGGATGTACATATGTTATGTTCCCCTTGTAATTATTACAATTGCAATTGCTCATCCAATAATTGAACAGGAAAATCATAGAATCATAGAATGGTTTAGGTTGGAAAGGACCTTGAAGATCATCGAGTTCCAACCCCCCTGCCATTGACAGGAACACCTCCCACTAGACCAGGTTGCCCAAGACCACATCTAGCCTGGCCTTGAACACCTCCAGGGATGGGGCCTCAACAGCCTCTCTGGGCAACCTGTTCCAGTGCCTCACCACCCTCAAAGTGAAAAACTTCTTCCTAATGTTCAATCTAAACCTGCCCTCTTCCAGTTTNTTCTTATGCTGGGGACTCCAGAGCTGGATGCAGTACTCCAGGTGGGGTCTCACCAGAGTGGAGTAGAGGGGCAGAATCACCTCCTTTGACCTGCTGGCCACACTTCTTTTGATGCAGCTCAGGATGCGGTTGGTCTTCTGGGCTGCGACTGCACATTGCTGGCTCATGTTGAGCTTCTCGTCAATCAGCACACCCAGGTCCTTGTCTTCAGGGCTGCTCTCCAGCCATTCCCCGCCCAGCCTGTATTTGTGCTTGGGATTGCCCCGACCTAGATGTAAGACCTTGTACTTGGCCTTGTTGAATTTCATGAGGTTGGCTTGGGCCCACCTCTCCAACCTGTCCAGGTCCCTCTGGATGGCATCCCTCCCCTCCAGCATGTCTATCTCGCCAAACAGCTTGGTATCATCTGCAAACTCTCTGAGGGTGCACTTGACCCAAATGTCCATATTGCTGACAAAGATATTGAACAGTACAGGTCCCAGTACTGTCACTGGTCTCCACTTGGACATCGAGCCGTTGACCGCAACTCTTTGACTGTGACTGTCCAACCAGTTCTTTATCCACTGTGTGGTCCATTTGTCGAATCCATGTCCCTTCAATTTAGGGACCAGGTTATCGTGTGGGACGGTGTCAAATGCTTTGCACAAGTCCAAGTAAATGACATCAGTTGATCTTCCCTTGTCCACTGCCTTGACCCCTTTGTAGAAGGCCACCAAATTTGCCAGGCATGACTTGCCCTTGGTGAAGCCATGCTGGCTGTCACTAATCACCTCCTTGTTCTCTATGTGCGTCAGAAGAGTTTCCAGGAGGATCTGCTCCATGATCTTGCCAGGCACAGAGGTGAATGATTGATTATGTGTCCAAGTGCAGATTTTCTTCCTCTCTAATTCGGCTTGCCTGACTCCAGTAATTAATTGTGTGGGCCACTGAATATAACTTGCTGTAAAATGCTAAAGTTGTTTTTTTTTTTCTCACATTTTGTATGAAGTATAAATGTCTGAGACAAAGGCCTGAGGGTGAGTACCTAAGATATCAATAAGTTAAGAAGTTTTGAAATATTTGGAATAAGTCCTGTATGGTTATTTTCATATGGACAAGCTAAATGCAATATGTAACCTCTGCATTAATGTTATTCTCATTTGTTAGTTTTTTAGCCAGTTGCCAATGTGTAGATTAACCAAAACAGGTGCAACACAATACAACATCAGGCATATATATACACATTTAAAAGATTTGATGATGTGATCATTTTGGAGCAGTGTAACGGATGTGGCCATCATATGAATCTGAGAAGGGTAAAATTTCAGCTATGTATCCAAGGGGAATATTATTTTACTTTAAAGTAAAGATTTTTTCTTCCAGCTGAACAAGGACTCTGTCACGAAACTGAGATTTATGTATTTCTCTTCCATTTTTTTCTGCAGTTCAGGCTTAATTAAAAAATAATCAAAAAGATTTTTTTAAAAAGTAATTGAACTTGTGCAATCAAAGGGGTTCATTTTGGAAATTCTTTTTCATTTTCTTTCTTTTTCTTTCTCTCCACTCTCACTTCTCTTTCTTCTTTCTTTGAATTTTGAGCCTGAAACAACATTAAAACTTATATAAACAAATCTCCCTTTCTGTCTTTTGGCATTTATAGAAAATCCCAAAGAGGATTTTCATTCATTTCTGTTAAGTATACACTATAATTCTTTGTCTGAAAACAATATAATGTTTAGAAGCCAGATTCCCTGATGTATACATTTTTGATTCCTTATCAGCTCTTTTCTTTCTATCAGCTCATAGGGCTGTAAGAGACCTCCAGGGTCATCAAATTCAGTATTGTGCTATCACAGGCAACAACATTATACTAACCCTTTTATAAGTCATTGAGCTGGATCTTAAAATTAACTAGATGGGACTCGGGGAATTTTTTTTTTCCTTTTTTTTTTTTCCCCAGTTAAGATGCAGCAGTAGGAACTGTTTCATCTTGACAATAATCTGTTAAACGTTACAGATTTGTGATTTTGACCTAAAAATCTAGTCCAACCATCAAAAAAGGTGCCAGAATGTCTCTGTGTAACTACATTGCAGTTTTGCATGGTTAAAGAAGGTGCGAAATAAAAACCTCTGTGTGATAATACAGCAAGTAGCTCAGGACTGATGATACTGTAACTGTGGCAATATAAGGCCACATAAATTTACTAGTAAAAAAATAAATGTTACTGTTGCCTCCCCCTTTTTTAAAATGAGTTGACTGATTGCATATGCCAGATGCTGCAGCTTTCAGTGGATTTTATATAGGTATAGTAATAGCGGAAGGATTTTTGCCCATTATACATCTGAATAACAATCAAACAGAATCTAGCATCCAATTTATTAAATATTAATGGTATTCTGGAAGTTGGGAATTCATTTTACAGGCTCATGTTGAGTAACATTTAGTGCACAAAGTGCCCTCAAATCCAACAGGATCTTCTGTGGTATCAGAAGCTACATAATATAAACAAAAGTGGCAAATCATGTCCATTATCAAAAGCACTCAGGGGAACATCAGTATCCGCTGCATTTGTGGCATCTTTTCGTATCTTTCTACCATCAAATATGGCTACCTTGCCAATGGCTGCTGTCTCTATGAGTTAAGTCTCATTTAAGTCAAACCATAGTAGTTGTAAGGTGATTCTCCTGTGTACTAGTGGTGTATTTATCCTCTATTTTCTTTCTTGCCTAGAGAAATCCACAACCTCAAATGAGGTGTCGAAACGTTCTAAAAAATACATGAAAATAAGAATGGAAGTGAAAATCACAGTATTCTAGGTGAGGAGCTACCACAGATATGTCTGGTAGGAGCGTGTGTCAGCCAGAGCATGGAGTTGGATTTGTATAGGCTTGTGTATTCCTCAAAGTAGGTTTACAAAAAAATGGTTTCAGACAAAAAACAGTTTTTAGTATAATATAAACAAGACAACTCAACTTTTTAAGACTAGAAAATTCACTCACTGGGTCAGAGAGAATAAAAATCTAAACAGTTTGTGAGAGAAAATCTGCCCTTTCTCCTGAAACTGTTACAGGAAGGTTTCAGTATGCTTAGTAGCTTTCAAGGTTACAATAAGCCTTATGCTGCTCCTTTTAGTTCCTACATAGATTCGGTCTCCTTTGAGACCTAGCTGCCTATTCCCTGCTCCTCAGTGTCTCACTATGACAATCTCTTCTGTGTCTGCTTCATCCAGTCCTATCTTTCAAGTCTATGTCCCAAGGGAAGGACCGCTTTCTTCTCCTACTAGAGAGTTTTATCTGACCCATTCCTTGTAGAAGGTTGGCTTTATAAAAGAAATATATACAAACTGCTTCTAAGAAAATAGGTATCCTGTTCGTATTTGTAGCTAATAAGAAATGATGAGAAGGGGAGTAAAGCTTAGAGAACTTTGCCTTCTCATGACATAGGTGGTTAGCCTTTTGACCTGCAACTCTGTGTGGGTTATCTGTTCTGTTAGTTAGACAAGTAAGTAAGCATTAGGATTTCTGTTAGAATCATATAGAAATGAAAGGCAATTCTCCTGTCTCCTTTGATGCAGTAATACAGCTGTAAGAGTGGTCTGTCACCCAAGTGGGCAGAGCTGGGTTAAATTTTCTTTCTGAGAGAATTTTAGACTTCTTTTTCCCCCAAGGTGAATGCACTGTCAGAATGCAAAGGTTTTGGTAGATCAGTGTTATCACAAAATTATTCTCTTTTCTAGGATATGAATAAATATTCATTAGGTCAAAGAATACTTGGGAAAGATCACAGCTGATGGTTTAATTCTTGCCAAACGCACAGGTTGGAGGAGCCATCTGAATCTGTGGTAATGCAATTATAAAGCACTGCAATTGTATCTGACCATAGGAAAAAGTACATGTGGCTGTTAAGTACAAGAGGAATGCCCAGTTTGTGTGCAGCAATCAACCTAGGCAGTTCTGGTCATGCCTTGAAACAGACAGACTCCTGGAAGCTGTTTAATATATGGTAGTATTTCCTATTGGTAGTAGGTGGTTGAAAATTTATGTTTCTTTAACAGCAGGATCTACAAAGACAGTTTGGTGACACTTAGGTTTCTGTGTTCTTTTATGGCTCTTGCCTAGACACGGTTACCTGAATTATCACAACTTTTCATAACTAGCGAGCTAGCGAGTGCTGGGTTTTTTTAAGAATGCTTTCCTGGAAGCACAAAAACAATTCATCCCCTTTAAAGGTGAGGGAAGTACATGGAACAAGAGACCCCCTTGGCTTAACTGCGAGCTTCTGAGTCTGCTCAAAACCAAGAGAAGCGTACACAGACCCACTGCCAGTGAAGGAAGAGTTGGTATGCGAACTATTACAGGATCCATACAAATTGGTGGACCCTGACATTAGCCACAGGGTGTTAAGACAGTTGGCTGACATCATTGCGAGACCTCTCTTCAAAATCTTTGAGAAGTCATGGAGATCAGGGGACATCCCAGAAGACTGGAAGAAGGCTAATATCACCTCCATCTACTAGAAGGGTTTAAAGGAGGATCCAGGAAATTATGGGCCCATCAGTCTTACTTCACTCCGTGGGAAAGTTATGGAACAAATCCTCCTAGGGGTTATCACAAGTCAAATGAAGCACATGACTGGGAAAAGCCAGCACAGATTCACCAAGCGCAAATCGTGCTTGACAAACCTCATCACCTTCTATGACAAAGTAACCAGCTTGGTTGATGAGGGGCAAGCAGTGGACATTGTCTAGCTGGATTTCTCCAAGGCTTTCAATATGGTTTCCCACAACCTCATCCTAGAGAAACTGATGCAGACAAGTGGTCTGTGTGGTGGGTGGGGAACTGGCTGACAGGTCGCACCCAGAAGGTGGTGGTAAATAGCTCCTTTTCAAACTGGCAACCTGTCACAAGTGGGGTCCCCCAGGGATCAATGGTGGGCCCAACACTGTTTAATATCTTCATAAGTGATCTGGATGATGGGATTAAGTGTACCCTGATGAAGTTTGCTGATGACACCAAACTGAGCGGGGAAGTGGATACTTTGGAAGGGAGAGCCACCGTGCGGGAGAAGGGTCACAAAGATGATCAAAGGACTGGGTAGCCTGACATATGAGGAAAGGCTGGGAGAACTGGGTTTGTTCAACCTTGAGAAAAGAAAGCTTAGGGGAGACTTTATCACTATGTTCCAGTACTTAAAGGGTGGCTACAAAGAAAACAGAGGCTCCCTTTTTACAAAGAGTTATATGGAAAAGATGAGGGGTAATGGGTACAAATTCCTTGTGGTGAGATTCCTACTGGACACAAGAGGAAAATTTTTCACAATGAGAAAAATCAGCCATTGATATAATGTCCTCAAGGAAGTGGTGGATTCCCCAACATTGGACACTTTTAAGATTCAGGTGGACAGGGTGCTGGGTCATCTTTTCTAGACTGTGATTTTGCCAAGAAAGGTTGGACCAGCTGATCCTTGAGGTCCCTTCCAACCTGGTATTCTATGATTCTGTTATTCTATGATTCTATATGAACCAGGGCTGTGCTTGTGTTGTTTGTTTTGGGTCGAGTTTTTTTTGTTGTTTTATTTTTGTCTTCCTCATGCAACAAGTCTATAATAACAAATATTATAACTCCAAAACTAGTGCATGAATGTTATGCTTCTGGCTCCAGACATGGCTACGGAAAGAAAAACAACTTTGCCTTATCAAAAAATGTGTATTGTCATATTAAAAAAGCCCAAATGCTATAGTAGTTAAGAAGGGTTAGAGAGAGATGCCTGTGTGGCGGCTTTCAGGTCAGAGATATTCTGTAATTAAATGAAGCAAACTACTGTTAATCCTTCAAGAGAAACTGTTGTAGCATAAAACTTTGATAAAATAGTGTATAAGGGTGCTACTGCTATCAATGCTGCTTCTGATGGGCATTGATAGCTCTCTTTTTTTCTTAATCTGTATATTATTGCCACTCTACGAAAAGGCCAAATGGGAAAAATTGTACTTCTTATGAGTCTTATCTCATGAACCAACCAGTCGTATGCAATGTAAGTGCATATATAGATTTCATGAAATTCAGATGAAAGTATGTAACTAGCTATATTTCTGCAAAAGGTAAAACTGGAAGCACTATGAAAAACTCCTACACAATACAGCTCTCCTTCTATTAGAGTCCACGCCACTAATAGAATGTCACCTCAAAATCAGTATCTACTATGAATAACCTCCTATTCCTCTGTGAGATCTAGATTAAAATGTAAGAAGTGAATGCTTTCTTGGCCAAGACAATTTTCTTTGTTATGTCACCTGTAATGTGCTAACAAAGCATGTGCTAAGGAAAAAGCTCTTCATGATCTTAGACCAACCTGCATAAAACCCAATGAAAGTAGTCCTTAGAAACAGGAATATCTTGTAAAAAATAACCAATGATAATGAAGTAATTTTTTAAACTGGTAGTATTCTGATCACCACCCTCTTGCTAGTATTATCTTCACTGTTGTTTTTCTTTCATCACTTCTTGCTGCCAATAATCTCTGATAAAAATATTTAATCTTTTTTCACCATCAATATTGCTGTTGACCATTATATTTAAGCTGCTATATTGTTTTTTCACTGTGTCATTAAAAAAAAAANAAAAAGAAGAAAGAAAAAAAAAAAAAGGATGTAACTCCTGGCAGTGAATAAACATAATCTAGTTCAGAAGATATTTATAAAAGGAAAGGAGAATTCTAGTTCCAGACAGTAACTGTCCATACACTCTGTGATTTGTGAGCTACAGATATGAAATCTGTCTAAATTCCACACCTTCTATGTGCTTCCAAAGAAGGCAAGCTTGGTAACAGGGAATGCCTTTCATCCAAGAAGATACTCCTGGAGAAACTGGCTGCTCATGGCTTGGATGGGTGTACACTTCTGTGGGTAAAAGACTGGCTGGATGGCCAGGCCCAAAGAGTTGTGCTGAATGGAGTTAAATCCAGTGGGTGGTTGGTCACAAGTGGTGTTCCACAGGGCTCAGTATTGAGGCCACTCCTGTTTAATATCTTTATCAATGATCTGGATGAGGGGATCGAGTGCATCCTCATTAAGTTTGCAGACAACACCAAGTTGGGTGGGAGTGTTGATCTGCTTCAGGGTAGGATGGTTCTACAGAGGGAACTGGACAGGCTGGATTGATGGGCCTAGGCCAGTGGTATGAGATTCAACAAGACCAAGTGCCGGGTCCTGCACTTCAGTCACAACAACCCCATACAGAGCTACAGGCTTGGTGAACACTGGCTGAAAAGCTGCCCAGCAGGAAAGGACCTGGGGGTGTTGGTCAACAGCCAGCTGAGTATGATCCAGCAGTGTGCTCAGGTAGCCAAGAAGGCCAACAGTATTATGGCTTGTATAAGAAATAGTGTGGCCAGCAGGACTATGGTAGTGTTTGTTCCCTTGTACTCGGCACTGGTGAGGCCACACCTGGAATACTACGTTCAGTTTTGGGCCCCTCACTACAAGAGAGTCGTTGAGGTGCTGGAGTGTGTCCAAAGAAGCACAAAGAAGCTGGTGAAGGGTCTAGAGCACAAGTCCTATGAGGAGCAGCTGAGGGAACTAGGGTTGAATAGCCTGGAGAAAAGGAGGCTGAAGGGAGACCTCATCGCTCTCTACAACTACCTGAAAGGAAGTTGTAGCAATTTGGGGCTCAGTCTCTTCTCCCAAGTAACAAGTGATAGAACAAGAGGAAACATCCTTAAGTTGCGCCAGGGGAGGTTTAGATTGGAGATTACGAAAAATTTCTTCACTGAAAAGGTTGTTACGCATTGGAACAGGCTGCCCAGGGAAGTGGTTGAATCAACATCCATGGAGGTATTTAAAAGACGTGTAGATGTGGTGCTTAGGGACATGGTTTGGTGGTTTAGTGGTGGACATGGCAGTGGCAGTGCTATGTTAATGGTTGGACTTGACAATCTTAAAGGTCTTTTCTAACCTAAACGATTCTATGATTCTATAAGATAAAAAAGGGAAAAGAAAAGGTTCTTAAAAGGCTTGAATGTTTTTAAACATATAAAGCATGCTATTAATAATGGTGGCTGCTTTTTCCTCTTTCCTTTTTCTGACTTGTGCTTCAATCAGTGATTCCTGGAATCAGTAACGAGAGTTCTCTGCTCAAGTTTTTCTCATACACATACATTTTAGGAATGAATATTACTGTGTTTTGCTTTGTTTTCACTGAAAGGAAAAGAGCAGAAGAATATGGGGCTGGCATGCTACAGTTTTGAGGAACTATTATCTAATGTTGTTCAAGGGTAGATTCTAGTTTAAGGCTACTCATAAGATTAGGGAGGGTCAAGAAGGTGTATGTGTTCTCAATGCAGTGGAAAGACCAGGAAATTGAACAATAGTTAAATTACTAGCTTTCCATCAACTCAAAATAAAAAAAAATCTGTAGTTTTCACTGAAGTAAACGATTTGCTTTCAACCAAGTCATAATTAATTTACTTAAAAATTAAATCAGCTGCATTTTGCAGTGATTTTAAGTCAGAGAAAATGTAGTATCAAAACCTGTGTTTTAAAGGAAGAATTACTTGTCAATCAAAAGCTAACAGAAGATAGGTTTCCCTCCCCTTCAAGTCCGCTGAACCAATGTTTGGGGCAATCATTTACACCACAGGAGACAGTCAAAAATCTAACCTCTTTGTAATTTGGAGGAGGATTTTGAACCAAAGCCTCCTTGCCACTGAAAAGAGAGTTCCTTATCCAGAGAGTCCCTTATTCAACAAGTGTTGTTTTGTCCACCCACCACTATGTTTTCTTTCACAAATAAGCTGTCCATCTGTGGCCAGTTGTCTGATGACAGCACTGTCTGTGCTTTGCCAAGGAGAAACCAAATGTTACAGACATTATGGCCAATTATCTTTACTTCCTCTAGGAATATGTCATAGTCTTATTAATCCTTTCCAACTTATGCTTCTAGATAAATGAGCCAAGGAGATCAAGTACAAATTATCCGTGTGTATTATCTGTTAAAAAAATATTTCTAAGTTGGTCCTGTGTCGAGGGAGCCCAACCCCCCTGGAGTGCAGGAGATGTTCCCAGGACCCAACAGGATGCATCTGTGCATCCTGCATGCTCAGCGCACAGCCCACTCTTATTTGGGGACAGAGTGGACCTGTGCTTCATGAGGCCTCTGAAGGTCCGACACTCTGCTTCTCCGTACACAAAGGTGCAAATTAATTGCCACACTGGAACATCCCAGATATAGTCCTACTGGAAATGATATGGCTAGTTGTTTCTGACTGTGTAGTACGTTACATATTTTACATTGGTTTCTCACAAACAAAGATTGTCTCTGTCAGAAGCTGTGGCTCTACACTCACTGCTTCATGTAAAACCCCTTTCACTCTTTCCTTCTCAACTAACATCCACTGTGGAGTCTTTATGGATGCAGCTACTTTTGAGAGTACTTTTCAGGGTATTTTCTGCTATTTTTCATTCTTAGGGTTCCAACTTCAGTATTACACCTTCTCTTTTTTGGATCCCTGTAGTTTTTCAAATAAATATGACACACAGTTAGGGACAGTTCAGACAGGTCTGTTTATTTTTTGTGTTATTATACATTTCATCCTGCAAAACTTGACCATGAGGAATGAAGGCTAAGATGGGGTATTTCTCAAACTCTGTGCCAGCCCTTCAAGGAGCAGATTTTGCCAATCTTTAGAAAGTCTTCAGAAGTATATAATTGAATGGTTTAGAAAATTTACAAGAATTTATTGAAAAGCTTTTGGTTCGTTCATACATGTCTGCTAGTTATTGAAATGTGAGTTTGAAGAAATTTGGGGGTTTCTTTTTATATGCTCTTTTGGCTCCAAATCCTCAGAATTATCAGAATGAACAGGAAGGATAAAAAAAAATAAATGCTTAGAATATCTTCAGGAAAGGAGATGATGTTAAAAAAAAACAACAAACCATGAGATAAATCTAAAATGTATCAAACAATTCATCACAGCAGCTTGTGTCTATTCTGTCTTAGACGCCACACAGAGGATAGTGTTTGACTTAACCAGTATTGTTAATATTTTAGTGAATTTTATGTTCTTAAAAGGACTTTACTGCAATTTTGAAATGTTTCAATAAATCCCACAAAAGGAAAAATGGCTATATTTATGCATAATGATCAAACTCCTTCAAACTATTTCCCCTCAATATGGTAAGTAGTCACCTGTTAGCTTACCTAGTTGTAGACATGTAGCAAGCTGCAAGGGTAGCATTTTATCTAGCTAAAAATAATTAAGTGAAATGGTTAAAAAGCAAACAAATCCAAAAAAGCTATTATTATGACACATGCAAAATTGTGCAAGTATTACATATTACTGAAAAATGCATTAATTGTATTGAATGCTGAATGTAAAACAAATGCGGTGCCGTTGATCATTTGCAATTTGATTTAAGTGAGATCCGTTGACTCATAGCTTATTTGCATGCTATGTATGAAAAGAACTACCTGGGTACATTTGTTTATTTGTCAGAGAAGCTCACACATGCACAGAGTAAAATGGATAGGCTGCAAGAGCACCTGGTTATTTGCTAAACAGAATAATTAAGAACCCTTGGGCTCCCAAATGAATGCAGGGATTATCTTTAGGACTATCTTTCTTAAGAAACAAAACGTGGGTGAGTTTTCTTTTTTTTTTTGCGTTTTAATGACAGATGTAATCTACATTAAAAGATGATGTCTTAGAAAGAAATATTATTAAGTTTTGTGAAGTAAAACATCATCATAATAGGATGGGACAGAATTAATTTAATAAGTACAAGCCTGTTTCTGATATATGCAGTTTTATATTTTTGTAATCTTGATGACATATTTTTAACAGCTGGGTTTTCACATGCACTGTCTCAGATTTAAATACATACCTCCTGTTTTTTTTTGTTGAAGTATATTTATGCCTCTCCTCAGTCGTCACTGTCTGCATCTGAACAGTGGACTTTCAGCTTTATAACATAAATCTCTTCCACTAGAGCTATACTGTTATAATTATCACAGATGGCAACAGAAATAAGTGGTTATCTCTGTGGACCAGGTGCTTGAGAAAGATACATAGCACAATACACCAGTGGATTACATATTTATGAGTAAACACATTTCACAAAGAACATAGATGACTACTTAAATGAAGGAGTCCCTTTCTTGAAGGCACCGTGTCTAACTGATTGAGAGGTGAATTATGGATCTACCATGTTACTGATTACAGCAGCCTCTATTTTAAGGGGAAGAAGTTCTAGCTTATAAAGACAGTGAAATGTACAATGAAAAAAAAATTACCTGGGAAAAGTGATCCTTACCTTTGGTCCTTTAATGCTGCAAGCTTAAAGTTTATTGTTGACTTTCATTGGTTGACAGATTTGTTCCCTTCCTCCTACCTCCACTCTGTCTACCTACACCAAAGCACATGTATAAAGGATTCAGATATGTTTGTGGTGACACAGCTATTTCAGCAGGAGTTCTGTCTCTTTCTCTTGAAAAGAGGTTCAGTCAGAAAAATAGAGTAGACATGTTCTTATATGCATGTGAAATACTTTTAATACTTCCCTTCTATCATTCCTCAACTCTTGCCAGACAGAAAGTGATAAATGTGGTTTCAGAGAACAGATTCCACAAAAGGTATTTCCCAAGCAACATGACAACATTAACAAAACTCAGATGCCTGCTCCTTATTATTTCTGGGCTAGTCAGTGATAAGCATGCTACATAATACATTTTTTAATCTAAAAATTAATTTCATAAGAGATGAAATGCCACATGGAAATGAGCATGCAAAAGAGGGTTTGTTTGTTCATTAATACCCAAATTACAGTTGATAATGTCTCCCACAAGTAGCTCAATATGGAAGTGTAGTATCATTTGGTAAGTTATTGTGCCTATCTCACCTAATATGATTCCTCTGGAAGAAAATAACAACTCTTTTTTCCTCTAAGTATGGGAAAGTAAAGAACAATTTGGTGAAGAAACAAGGAGTAAAACACTGTTGGTTTGGTCCTGGTCTCCCTAAAATCATGAGTCAGAGAAGATAAATATTTTATATAGCGAGAACCTAGAAAATGATCATCCACTATTGTTCTTTCAGATCTTAAAGTAGTTTATGTTATTGCGTAACAGTTACCTTTAAATAATGTGGAACACTATCCTGGTGTGTTTTCTCATTATGTATTCAAGTCTTGATAACTGAACTGGAGTTCTTTGTCAAGTATTTCCAATAATGACTGAATCGCCTTTCCATAATTTCCCATCCCCACATGTTGCCTGATGACTGCCAACACTTGGGGTGGTTTATGGTTTCTGCTACTTAGCAAAATGATGCACTGAAAGGCTTTAGGGGCTGTGGGAGTGTAATACAAGATTGGAGCCTTGTGATTGTGTGTTTCTTTTGTTTCTTTCCCCTCACACAAAGGCAACAAGAGCATATAGATCTATCATTAGTGTCTCCTCATGGGCTTTTTGAGAGCAGCAAAGACATTCCTGTGCTGCTCTGGCAGTGGTTAGGCAACAGTGCGTGCCAAGATTTGTACTCCCATATTTTCATCATACTCATGATAGTTTTATTGTAGTTTAGTAAGGATTTACATGCGTCACTTGAAGTCAGATTCCTAAGTTATTGTAAACCATATGATACCTACCTGTTTTTAGTGTGAAATGAGCAGGTCTAGTCTCACAGGAAAACTAGAAAACACAGTGTTCTATTGTTCCCTGAAGCATCATCCTTGTTTCTGTGCTGAGACTGTCTGAATTTACTTTTGTCGATTTTCTACTGGGACTACTGCTATATTTTTCTTGATTAATTATTTTCTTTCTCTCAGCACAAGACTTTCAGATATTCCACTTTCATTCAGTTTTTCTTAACTTTGCCACAGATTACAGGACCTATACTTCAATCTATTGCAGAACTTTAAACTAGTTCAATATTCCTGACAGGCTATACATTTGAGAAGAACCAACTTTGACAATCCAAAACTTAAGTCACTTCAAGCCAGGACATAAACCAACATAAGTGATCATAGATTTAATGAAGATGATGGAGATTTACTGTTTTATAACACCTCAGAATCTTGTTTCCTGCCTTTTGAGTGTCATCCTTTTTCACAGAATCACAGAACGACAGAATGGTCAGGGCTGGAAGGGAGCTCTGGAGATCATCTAGTCCAAACCCCCTGCCAAAGCAGGGTCACCTACAGCAAGTTGCACAGGACAGCATCCAGTCGGGTTTTGAATGTCTCCAGAGTGGGAGACTCCACCACCTCTCTGGACAGCCTGTTCCAGTGCTCTGCCACCCTCAAAGTAAAGAAGTTCCTCCTCATGTTAAGACGGAACTTCCTATGCTCTAATTTGTGCCCATTACCCCTCGTCCTATCACTGGGCACCACTGAAAAAAGACTGTTCCCATCCCCCTGGCACCGTCCCTTTAAGTATTTATAAGCATTAATAAGATCCCCCCTCAGTCTTCTTTTCTCTAGACTAAAAAGATCCAAGTCCTTCCGTCTTTCTTTTTTTTTACCTATGGAACAGATATTTCCCTGCAGCCTGTGGAAACCACCATGTTGGAGCATATCAACACTGCAGCCTCTGGAGGACCCTACACCTGAGCAGGCAGATATACTCTGAAGGATGCCTCAGCCTGTGGAAAAAACTCATGCTGGAGAAGGGAAAAGTGTGAGGAGGAAGTAGCAGCAGAGATGAACAGTTATGGACTGACCACAATCCTCCATTGCCCATTACCCTGTGCTATTGCAGGAGTGAGTGGGGAGGTAGAAGAGTTGGGAATAAAACAGTGAAGCTGTGCCTGGGAAGAAGAGAAGTGGGGCATGGAGAGAAAGTGTTTTAGTTTTTGTCTTTTTTTTCTCGCCATCCAACTCAAATTAGGAATATATTAGATTAATTTTCCCCAAGTCAAGTTTATTTTGCCTGTCATGGTAATTGGTAAGTGATCTCCCTGCCTATAACTTGAACCATGAGCTTTTCCACCTTATTTTCTCCCATCTTTTTCACTTCTCCTACTGAGGATGAGGAGTGGAGAGCAGCTGGGTGGGCATCTGTCCCCTAGCCAGGGTGAAGTCACCGCAGTTCCTATATGCTGTGTCTTCTGTATACCAGTATGTTATTTCCATTATTTGTGTTGGAAATCAAGAAAATCTTTTGTTTACAGAACACTTGAAAATTAGCAAAATGTGATACATTAACCTCGTCATAACTCAATATATCAACTGTTACAATTGCTTATCTGTAACTAGAGAGAGTAATATTTATCTAAATGAAAACTTAAAGGAAAAAATAGGTAGACAGTAGAGTTCAAATGCTTATTGCCCAGCTGGGAAGAAAGTAGACCTAGTTAAATTNNNNAAAAAAAAAAAAAAAAAAAAAGATTGTAATGACAATGCGAGAATAACTAGGCTGCCATTAAAAGCAGTGTTTAGTAAGCAGGGGAAAAAATCCCCAAACAACAAAAAACCAAAACCCCAAGAAAATATGTAAGGTCAACAAAAGACTCTTTAGTCCAATTAAATTGAGATATCTCAAGATGTTGCCTGGCATCCAGGAGTGAATTACTGACAGATTTGCTTGTATACTGCTAGGAAACTGTTAATTTAGGGGCAGGATAATGAGTCTTTTTGTTATCTGCACTTCAAGGATAGCTGCTCTCATGATACTGATGAATATTTGTGTGCCAATGAATAAATACAAAAGAACAGTCAACAACAACAAAACCAAAAAACAAGCCAAGCAAAATAAAACAGGTATCATATTATAAGGGGCAAAAACCTGTAAAACATGATACCATGTGCTTAGGTAGTATGTGATACTTCACCTTCAGCATGATCAGTGCAACCATGAAATATATTGAAAATTAAAAGCAGAAAGACAATTCAGTAGGAGATAAAAATGCATGGTATTAGTCTATTTTTTCTTGGTATTTTTAACATTATAGTTACAAAATTATGTATGTAAACTATCTCTATCTGGAGACTCCTTTGTCTTCCAATAGATAGTTGCTAACATGATGCTTACATTAATTTACCTTTGGTTCCTCCACTCCATTGCCAGTAAAATAAATTTTGGAATTTACTGTTATTCTAATTTCCAATTAAAAGACACATTTTCTTCCTCTTCAAAGGAATCCTTGGCCACATTTCTGCTATTAAACCTTCTTTTGCTTCAAAGAAACAAATAAAATGACCATTACTTAAGTTAAAATGATGGAATACCATCTCCACAATCTGAAACAAAACGTTGATGAATGCCAACTGAGCAAGAAAGATGCATTTGTGGCTGCATTTAAAAGAAGTAGAATCGAAAGCCATAGGGCCAAATACGTCTCTGAGGGCATCTTTATAATGAGATAAAGAATCAGAACAACGATTACAGGAACTCAGATCAAAATACTTTCCAGGATTCCAGGAAGTTTACATAAACTGCATTAGCAGTAGCAATTAAAATTCAAAATGCTACTATCCACTATTCAGTACCATCATAATTGGCTTCACCCAATCAAAATCAAATAGATACTCTGCAAGTGCTTAGTGGCTATCCTGTTCTCATTCAGATTTAAAAGGAACTGAAACAATAGCATTGTATCTTCCTGTCTTTGCAGCATAAATAAATACAATATTTTGGAGTCCAAAATTCCCAAAATGTCCCACAGCAAGAGTCTATCAATATCCATTAGCTTATCAGTATGTGTGCCTGATATGGACAGCATGCCATGGTTCACTTTCATTTTCTTTCTCTCCATCTCTCGATATCCTAAGTTAGCCAGTTCCACTTCAGTACCACAAGACAATATAGCATAAGTTGTCAGTTTTTGGTGTGTCTTGAACCATTGGTATTGGTCTGCAGACTTTTTTTTGGAGTTGGATATGTCTGAAGGCAGCCAGTTACAATTTCAAGTAGCAGTCTGCTGCTGAAAGAGGACAATAAGAATCATATTATGTTATCACACTTTGGAATTTTTACTGCAAGGGAAAACAATCGTGAAGCTGCAATTACATGCAAGTCTCAGCAAATTTCTGTTGTCTTGGAAGATGTATTTCCTGCTTCTTCAAAACTTCTGGATGCTGCAGAAAAAAAAAAAAAAAAGTGTTCCTGAATGAGAAAATTGCTGAGATTTATAGAGATACACCAAATTGAATGCATGCAAAAGATCAGTGTTACTTACAATTTACTTTTTGCAACAAAGTGGTATAGCCATTCAATGATAAAAACCCCATTCCTATAATACAAAGCATAATATGACACTCCAGAGGGCTGCGCTGTCATCCAGTGTGACCTGGACAGGCTGGAGAGCTGGGCAGAGAAGAACCTAATGAGGTTCAACAAAAGCAAGTGCAGGGTCCTGCACCTGGGGAGGAAGAAGAATGCTAAGCACCAGTATAGGTTAGGGGTGGACCTGCTGGGAAGTAGCTCTGAGGAGAAGGATCTGGGGGTCCTGGTAGATAGTAAGTTATCCATGACCCAGCAATGTGCCCTTGTCGCCAAAAAGGCCAATGGAATCCTGGGCTGCATAGGGAAGAGTGTGTCCAGTAGGCCGAGGGAGGTCATTCTCCCCCTCTACTCTGCACTGGTGAGGCCACAGCTGGAGTACTGTGTCCAGTTCTGGTCTCCCCAGTTCAAGAGGGACNTTTCAGTGGTTCCCAGTGACAGGACGAGGGGCAATGGGCTCAAGTTGGAACATAGGAAGTTGTGTTCAAATACACAGAAAAACTTCTTTACGGTTCGGGTGAGAGAGCACTGGAACAGGCTGCCCAGGGGGGTTGTGGAGTCCCCTTCTCTGGAGATTTTCAAGACCCGCCTGGATGCAGTCCTGAGTAATGTGCTCTAGGCAATCCTGTTTTGGCAGTGGAGTTGGACTAGATGATCTCTAGAGGTCCCTTCCAACTCTGCAAATTCCATGATTCCTTGATTCAGTGATAATATTATATTGTCAACCCCCAGTGAAAAGCTTAAGTTTTCTTTTTTTTCTTTTAAAAAACTAACTCTTTTTTCAAACTATTCTGAATGGCAACCAGCTCTGAGTATACCAAATGGTTTCCATTTTTCTTGATAATTTCTTCCAAAAGACAAATTTCATTAATACTGAAGAAAAAAAAATGAAGGAAATCTCTTCCAGAGAAACAAGGGGTCTGTCACAATCCTTCTTTTTTCTATTTTAAACTCTTTCTCCACATATGTTAAAAAAACAACCCAAACACACAGCATCCTATTGCTGTTGTGCATTAAGTCTTGCTATAGAGCCTTTTCTCCCACCCAGATGAAACTACTGAAACCAAGTGAGGTTTCACCCTTGCTTAAATTCTGTAACCGAAAAAGGAACAAAAAAATCCACCCAACAAAAATAAGCAGAAAAATCCACAGATAGTACAGGCTTGTTTAATCCATTAGTCTCGGTGCTGTTATGACCAAAGTTTTTCTGACAAATTTTCTTCCATTAAACCGATGTCTTGGCTTCAGGTTGCTGAAAGTGAATTTTAAGTAACAGTCTCTGGGAACATACACAAAAGGGTGGAAGGAATAAAGAAAAAAATAACAATGCATTTTCTTGGATTTAAAAAGCCTTTATCTTTGCTAATACCCATATGGGGGTTAACCACTCCTTACCTGGCCACCTTAAAGCTGTAAATTGGCCGCACTTATAGCTTATGACACTCACTTATCAGTGGACAGATAAAGAAAGAATCTGCTCTCATCTTTGTTCATCTTGTGTCACTACAAATCTGACTGTACTGGCTTTGTTCAAGGACCAAGACGCATAAATATATTTCTCTAATTCACTTTCTTCATACCCGTTATCTTCTCCAGTATGTTTTATTCAGGTTATGAGTTAGTAATATCAGACCTCACTGGTTAGGAATTGTAGGCAAAATGCTTTGTTATTGTATCTTTCATTTCCTACTGAATAAACAAGGATATGTTGGAAGAGAGACATATTCTGTATGTTTGTGTATTCTTTAGCCTTAGGAATTCTGAATAAAACCCAAAGGCCAGGTGCAAAATAAGACCTATTTCTAATTGGTCATTGGTCATTATTCTAGGTGTAAAATTACCATAGAACACAAAGAATAATGTTCACTACAAAAAAGCCCTAACTAATGTCATACTTATCTCACTATAAGAACTACTGAATATGAATATAGATATAAATATAAATACAAATATAAATATAAATGCATGTTTTTGTTTCTCAGTATGTTTTCTGTATCTTGCCTTCTTTCACTTTTAACTAGCATTTTCTTTGTTTCGAGATACTCTTCTTCTCTCACCTCCTCACCGACTGAGGTAGAATCCTTTTTTCTAAGTAGGCTTTCTTGGTTTGACTGTTCTGATCTTTACACCAGCCTGGGATTGTTGCCTTTCCTCCCAGGGCCGTTGCAGAGCATGCCCAGACAGCAGTTTCTGTCTGACAGCAGTTTCTGTCTATGAGCCTTTTCCCATAATCTCCAGTCTCTAACGGCAACTAGTACCTTCTCAAGCATCAGATGAAGAAATGATTGTAAGTGGGGGAACAGTATTTTACTCCTCCCTGGGGCATGATTGCTATGATTAGCTAGGTCTGCTCAAATGTTCAAGTGCATGATTCATCTGTTGCCTGAAAAAAAAAAAGAAAGAAAAAAAAATCACAGAAAGCTGTTCAACCCTGGCTGCCCCTTGGCAAAGCAGCAAAAAATGTGAACAGCTTTGTAAATGTCAACCTGAGGTGTGGAGGTGTCTCATTCTCTATTCACATACCACTACATAAGGCTTGAAATCAGGTGTAGAAGAGAATTTTTACAACCAAGTGTGTGTATGGGATGTGTGTCTGTGTGTGGTGTGTATGCGCCTCTTACCTCTGTCTGGGATGATTTGTAAAGTAGTAAAATAGACTAGCTAGGTGTTTTTTAGGCATTGACCAACAAGATACAGCTACAGCCAACATTATGTTTGAAAGGCTGGACAATCCATATAGCAACTGGGTTATCCGTTAATGTAGTATTATATAGTTTTGCTTTAGTATTGGAAACTGAAAGATAATATCTGTAAACATGGACTTCTACTAATGCATATTTTGGTCTAAATACATAAATTATATTACTTTATACAGCATATAAAGGAGCAGCAGGCTCAACATGAGTCAGCAGTGTGCCCTGGCAGCCAAGCGGGCAAACCACGTGCTGGGGTGTATCAAACACAGTAAAACCAGCCAGTCAAAAGGGGATTATCCTGCTTTATTTAGCACTGGTGCGGCCTCATCTTGAGTACTGTGTGCAGTTCTGAGCCCCATAATTTAAGAAAGGCCAAATCATAAATGCCCTTATCTTATTGTCCCAATGCACTTTATTAAGCATATAAAAAATAAAACTGAAAATGTTATTGTTGGCAGAAAAGCTGACCTGAGTCCATTATGTTGTGATTATCTACGTTCCAAAATATAGAGAACATTTTTCAGAGTTTCAAGTAAGTTGTTCATTTCAAGCAGCATGGAATTGCTTTTCTTTTTATCATATTAAATTCTGACAGCATCTTAATATCAACCTTTTACCCCTGAGATTAAACTTTTTCTTTTGGATGATTCTCAGTTACTAATTTGGTCAAGGTTAGAATCCAACTTGGCTCCTTTGGCACAAATGAAGAATAAATTAAGGAAGAAAGCTGAAAAGTGCTGCTCTTTCTAAAAGAACCTTTCATGAGGAAAAAATCATAATTTTATTTTAAGTGAGTTTAATCATGGTTAAATAATGCTGGACCACCGGAATATTTGTTTAATTGAATAGAGACATAGAATGTAGCAGAGGTAATTTGTCAGGCTAAGGAAATTTAGGTGTGATTCAATTTTCTTCACACACAAAAATCTACCCTCCATCCTCTGCAGAGAGTGTTAAGCACATTATTTATCCTCTTGGCATTAGTGTTAGCAGTATTATCATGTGAACTAAGTCAATAAAATGTGTTATTAGGATCATTTCACAGGAAGAAGTTGGGCTCTGCAAGAAGGATGATGATTCTTATTTTTATTTTCTTTTTTCTTTCAGGGATACCACACCACTCGAAGGTAAAATTTGCTTATATGTGTCAGATTACTATTGAATTTATTTAAAGTCTAACCTTTGCAAAGTATGAAAGTCACAGTGATGGAATCTAAAGCTAAAATCATTGAAAGACGTTTAGAAATTTTAAACTCCATATTTTTAGTAGAATACAACTGGATTATCTTTCTAACCTGGTCTGAAAAGGTGATCAAAGTGTTTTTGAATTCTAAATGGGTTCTCACTCTCTAAAATTTCTCCAAGGAGATCATAAGTAATGTTAAAAGCTATCAGTAACAGAATGATCATTTTGGCATACCCTGTTAAGTGATTAAAAACCAAGCCACTGAACCTAAATTCTTCAGATCTAGAAGTAGCTCTTCCTGGTTAAGGCTGAAACATCTGCCTAAAATGGGGTGAAGAAGCCTGTACTACAAGAATAACAACTTCAGATTTTGATGCTGTCAATCTGATATTTCATGAAAGTGATACAATCACCCAAAACCAAACTCAGTGCTATTCATCCTTTTTCATGGTTACCTTGCCTTGTGAAAATATAGCATGAGAGCCAAAGCGATGTAGAAGCAGTTCTTTGAGTATTCTTGTTTTACCAACATATGCCCAGAATTATATAAGAGAAGAAAAAGAAGCAAACTGTAGTCATCATATTTACATGCCTCTAAGTGTATAACAGGGGTTAACAACTTCTCTTCCACTTTTTGGAAGACTTCAATCTACAATTTTCCCTAGTTAGCTCTATCCCAGCTTTATCAGTTCATCACAGCCAATACTGCACCAAAATGTAACTAAATTACTTGTTAAGCATTAAAAAAGGAGCAGCAATATAAGAAAGTTTTGTCAACCAAGAAATGCATGATTATGTAACTTCTCACTTATAAGGTTTATCACAGATTCCAAACACAAAAAAGCTTTCATGAATCTTCTTATTTCTTTATCCTCTTTAATCCAGTTCAGCTTAAGAGTAGGGATACTGATCCAGCAGCAGAATGTCACCTATACCTTTGCTGTCTTTACAGTCCCCTCACAAGTTCTGCAAAATACATGATACTGAATGATTTTCACTCCAGAGCCATTCATACAAATGTTTTCGTCTTTTGATTAATGCAAAGTTTTGAAGTCAGTACAGCTATTCTAAATCTATGTGAACATAGTGAAGAATGTAATTTGGCCCACTGTCTGGACACATTTTAATCTTTTTATAATGCTTAGTGAAAGGATCTTAGTACCCCAAGGACATCCTAAATAGACTGACAAAATAAGGATTCCACTAAATACATTATGTGAGATTTGAAGTGGAAACTGTTGAACATGTAATAAATGTTAGACCTATCTGTTGTAGTGTTTTACTCCTAATTTTAGTGCTAAAATAGCCAATGCTTCTAGTGACTAATGAAAAGCAGGAACAAAAAAGACCTGAAAAATACGCAGATAAAAGATGAGAAAAAAAGAATGCCATGCACGCTTTAAAAACTGTACTTTGTTGTTGTTGTTTAAAGAACTGTGAAGATAAGGAGATCTGTCTGAAAGAGCAGAAGGTGTTGTTATGTAAAGGATTGCGAATGAAGCCTTGGGTTTAGGGAGAAGCCTAGAACATGACACCAAAGTGCTTTTAAAAGGATTTGAATATTTAAGTAATAACTGACTTATACTGGATGCAGAAGGAGAAAGCCTTAAGAGCAGGGGGTAAGGAATTGCAAATGCGGAAAGAAGGTGAGTTAGAGCCAAAGGAAGGAGTAGTTGAAGTATAAAGAGGAAAGGAGTGAAGTACATGATAGACATGTCAGTGCCCTTTATATGCCTCAGTTATTTCCTGAATGACTACTCCTTCCTGGAAACACAAATTAAATGGAAAGGCTAGATTTTGGAGATGTTCTAAAGCGAAAATGGCAGGATTTAGTAACAGCCTGAATGTGAGAGATAAAGGACAGAAAAGTATCTAGTATAATAATAAATTACCTGTTTAGGGGATGAGAGGGATTACAGGCTTACGTGCAATGATGGGAAAGGATGCCAAGGTGAGGACATATGTGAAACGGTTATTATTCGCTTCCATCCCTCTAAAAGGTCTACATTTCTGCTATGGAGACATGAAAAATCCACAGTGGTTTTCAGAATGGAAATTCAAGATGTGTCAAGCATTGAACAAATACAAAATTTAAGGTGACATAAGATGTGCAAAATTTACACCTAGACATTGTATTTTGGCTCTTTGTAAATTATCTTACATGAGAATTGGAAGGATTAAAATACATGATCATAGATATTAATAAATTTCAGACAACTTTCCTTTACATTACAGGCTCAATTATAAGATTTTGATTCAAACAACTTAAATGTGTTTAAAATCACACTTAAACAACACTGAAATGATGGAAGATGACTGTGGCTATTTTAAAAATCATGCATGTAGAATCCTTTTTCTTCTCTGATTTCAGGTTCGTAATTTTCTACCCTTTCTATGTAACAAATATGGCCAAACTGTATTAATGATCACAGGAGCAGACTCTGGATCTTAGAAGGGGCAGAAAGGACTTACAGCAGTGTACCATCACCTTCATTCCATGATAGGTCTAAATCTTAATTGCAGTGTAGCAGATCAGTTGTCCCAGATAATGCAAAAATTCCATGTTTTTTCTTTTTTTTCCTTTTCTTTTTTTTAATTTATTTTTAACTTAGACTTTTATGGTTCCTATTCTGTGTTGTTAATTGGATCAAGTCAGATTTAATTCCACTGAGACTGCAGCACTAGTGTCATCACCCTATAAGCTGTTAAATCCCTCTGAAACCTTCAGTTGATTTTGTAAATGGCAGAGCCTATTTCCGGAGGCCCTCACTCTGTAAAATGTGTGCTGGGTATTGAACAAAGTTGTCTTCTTGCCTACTGTAAATTATTCTGCATGTATGGTAGTGGGATGCGTGTGTAAAAGCAGTCTTGCAGGGAGACGGAGATTCCACTAATGACTATATGGAAGATGATCATCAGTCCCACGTTTTTCAGCCTCCTGACAAACAAGAACTGTTGAAACTCCAGAGGGATATTAATTCATTTCAACACTTCATTAGACAATGATCATCTTTCAAGTTAGTTTTTGTTTTTAAAGGCAGTTCAGAATTTAAAATAAATAAAATTTTAATCAAGTACACAGATGACCTTGAAGCAGACAAAGATACATTTCTGGCCCATTCTTATGTGAGAATAAGTCTTTATCATAGCACTAGAAAAACACCTGTGTCAAAATTTGCATTTTTATTCAGGGAAAAAGGGTTTGTACTTCACTGCAATTCATTCATGCTGCTTATTGCTGTCCTCAGTTTGAGAATATCGAATCCTGTCCTGGTTTGAGGACATCACAGGTTAGAAAAAGCTTTATTTCTGTAGTATTTGTGGTTTCTACTGCAGTACGCTGTGTGCTTTGTATGTTAAGCCAGTTTGTGCTTGCTCTTTCAATTTGCTGCTGTAAATGTACCCATGCAAAAATGAGTCAAAAGAGTTACTAAAGACAAAGTTACCATGAAACAGCAATAAGAAGTTCTCATAATTGAAGAGGATTAGAACAGTTCATTTTTTTTTACTCTTGTTTATATGTTTTTTCTTTTAATCATTTGTCATTTATGCACTGCTATGCACATAACCTGAAGAGTTATTTTATACTTGGGGTACTACTAAGGGAAATGGAACACTACTAGATAAGAACTGGCTGACTTCAAAACCATCAAACTTGTCTTTACTGTCAAATTTATTCAAAATTGAGATATCTCCATGAAATGTTTCAAATTTTAAAACATTCTGCTTAATATTTCAGTAAGGTTCTGTTATCTGTCAAGAAATGGAGAATCTGATTAGGCAATATCTCATTAAAATACAACGGACTTAAGCAAAATCAGTTTCACTTAATACTATGAAGATTCTCAGTTGAAGGTATGCTAGTTTTAGGTAAAACATGTAAGGAATTTTTTTCTGTTTTTTCTTTAATAAATATGCTTTTGGCTTATTTTTTTAATAAAGATGTTTGTGATTATTAATTATTCTGTATGTACATTTTTACCCAACTTTGAATACTAACTTCTGATTTATGTCTTGGTATTCCTAACTCATTGGAGGTCATGCCTATATCTAATTTTTTGTCTGTAAATTAAAATCTGATTAAATGAGCTGTTGTTTAGTGTGTTAATCTCCTGTAGTAAAGACCACCTTGAAGAATCTCATAAAATGAAACAGAAAATTTTAAGTGGAAGGAAGCAAGGGAGAAACTGTGAGAGGATTTTATGCATTTAGCAAGAATTTTTGTTGCTCAGTGTCAGGGCACAGCATGGGCCAGACATCAGGCATGGGGATGGGCATGGGTCAAGGTTGGGCTGGGATGTGGTGCTGCCAGTGAGGGTCAGGATCAGTCCTGGTGAGAGGAAACTGGGTCAGACATGGCTGGGCATGGCCATGGGGATGGACGGGGGGAGGCTGGGCAGAACCAGTAAAGCCTGTCATTTCCTTCAGAGCTATTAAGTCTCTATGATAATAATTTGAGCTGAAAAAGGAATTATAATAACATTGCAAATTTCATTAGGTTTTGGAAAGTTTCATCCCACTGTATCTAATTTTATTCTCCTTGTAAGCTTGAATGTTGCTGATTGCATGGGCATACTATAATTTAGCCTGTTAAACTGTCACAGCAGACAAACTCTGCTGTAGTTTTAACCTCTACAGCATCAGAAGCAAACTATACATTATTCTCTTCAGTAAAACTTTCAAGAACATAGACCTTTTCTACAGCATATAAGATTTTTTTTCCCTACTCATGTCTCCTGTGTCTGCTTAAGCAACGTATAGTATCTGAACAGCTCCCCTTCTGGGTGTTTCAGCAGATCTTGTTTTAGTTCAGCTGGAAACAGGAAGCTCAGGATTGTGGGGAAGTAGTAAACGATGACAGAATTTTAAAATAAGTAGATAAATCTTATTCCTTCTTGAACTTAAGATTTATTTCTTTTCCACTGCCATCAGTCATCTTTCTCCAGTGTTTCTTCTTACATTCATACTGAGTAGGTCTTCTGCTGGACCTTAATTTTTGTTAAACGCAGAAAAATGGGCTAAGATAGTAAACCCTAAATTCACCTCAGTTGCTACAACCATGTGACAGAGCTCAGTAAAAGAATTAATCAAAAATTTTTTCCAAAAATTTTGAAGACTTGGTTTGACCTGTTTCAGAAACAAGTCATTTTTACCATAGAGTTTTCATTGAGAAAAAAATAAAAAAGGGTTTTAAGCTCTTTTTTAATTCATAAATGACTACTGATTCACTTTTTTTTTTTCAAGTTCAATGAAAAAAACCCAGCATTTGATATTAGGTTGACTAAATAATTTTGTTCTAGGTTTGGTTTTGGCTTCTTGGTTTGGCAAGACTCTTGGCAATTCTTTAGTCTTACTGCCAGAAACAAACTGGAAAAATAGTGATTTGAAAAGGTTATTTTTTGAGATATATGCTGAATGCGGCATTACAGCTAGAGGAACTTATTTTGCTGAAATGATATTTGTAGTTTTCTCTGTGGTCAGCTTTACAGTACATTTCTAATTTTTTTTTCTGCCTCTTCTCTAATTTCTTGAAGGAGATGGAAATATATATCTCAAATATTCATAAATAAAGATTATTATTCAACAGTCTTCTCACAGAAATGTTTGTTTATTAAGCACCAAACAGAGCTGATCAGGTTAAATTTTGGAAGACTGGGTTTTTAATGGATTTTCTATTTACTGCATAATTCTCTTGTTTCTGACTATACATATTATTCTTCTTGAAAGAGTGCACAAGAAGTTGGGAAGGGACACAGCTGGGACAGCTGACCCCAGTTGACCAAAGAGATATTCCATGCGATATGATGTCATACTCAGTATATAAAGGTGGGGAAAGAAGAAGGAAGATAGGGATGTTTGAAGTTATGGTGTTTTGTCTTCCCATGTAACCATTACGTGTGATGGAGCCCTGCTTTCCTGGAGATAGCTGAGCACCTGCCTGCCAATGGAAAGCAGTGAATGAAAGCTCTTATTTTGCTTTGCTTATGTGCATGGCTTTTTCTTTCCCTATTAAACTGTCTTTATCTCAACCCATGAGTTTTCTCACTTTCAGTCTTCCGATTCTCTCCCCCATCCTGCCATGAGGGGAGTGAGCGAGCAGCTGTGTGGTGCTTAGTTGCCAGCTGGGGTTTAACCACGACAAGGAGTTAAATGCTGTCAAAATTAGTGTTGATATTAAGATTATAAAGCTTGTTATAATCTTTTAGGTTTAAGGTTCTATAACACAAGTGTGATTGTTACTATCTTTATAACTCCTGAGCTGAGAAAGACCAATAGGATAAATTATATTCAGATCCAGGAAAGATTTGACCCTAAGCACATCTAAAAGCGAATAAAAGCTTGTCTCCTACTCTCTTTCTTTTTACATGCGTGACTTATCTTGCTAATCCAATGTTAACTAGATTAATGTGGTAGAAAAAAGGCATTTCTTCCTGCACTATACAAAGGCTGCAGCTGAGTGCAGTGCATATCTTGCTTAGTACTCCGTGAGTGTTGAGAACCTAATGAGCTCATATCTCCTTTGTGAAAGAGGGAGAAAAAAAAGTCTGGCCTAATGATTGCTTTTACAGCCAGCAATAGCAGTGCAGTTAATATATTGCTATGTGGGAATTGCTTCTAGCAGCTGTCACAGTATACTTCCACCGTTAAGTACTGGGGTGTAGACATTACTCTTGCTCTTGATTAACTAGGGGGTAATCAGGGAGAGAAAGGTGCAAGCAATGCAAAGGGTGATTTGAAAGAAAAGCCTGTCTCCCGGCATAGTGACTACACTTCCTTCTAGGACTTTTCTCCCAGGCAAAGGGGACTTGCTAGAGCTCCTAAAGCTAGGCCAGCTAATAGACATTTAATTGGTGTTGTAGTTCAGATCCTTTGCTGTAACACAGTCTTTTCTCTGTTCATGAAATTCTCCTGAAACTTCTCAGAACAGAGTTATATTTTCCAATTTGAATCATGTTTTTTTCTTGTAAGAAGACAATGTTTCTGCGATAATTGGATTATCTTTCAATACTAATAGCTTTATTTTGGGAAGGTAAAAACCAGCATGGAAGAGATATATGTCTAGGGTATAAAAGTAGAGCACTAGACCTCCTGAAGCTTTTTTTTCTACTCCGTAGAAGATGAAAGCATTTGTGATGCTTGTCATAAATCTACTTTGATATAAACAGAATAAGGTTTACAGAGAACACTATTAAAATTTTTTAATATTTTAAATTAATCTAACCCCATGACCTACAAAGATCTGGTTTTACTGACTTTCAGGACTCAATGCATAGCTTGCTCTTTTGTTCTGCAAGCATTTTTAAAAGGCATGACTAGGGACCTTTGGTGGAAGGATAAGTGCTAATAGCTTACTCTGATAATATTATTCTATAAATTTCAGGAACTGAATAGTACTTTGTTTTGGTTTTGGTTTTTGCCTCTGCTGCCAATAATAATTTGCCACAGTAAGTTTTGTGTATTGACTTACAATTTTTAAGAGTGTCTAGAAGTGAGATGGGCTGTTTAAGAAAGTAAAATTATTCTTATTGTTACAAAAGAACATGCATTTATGTTGTGTGGATCTTTTTCAAAGAAATGTAAAAATGTTCCTCAGCCTGACTGAACACAATAGGGTAACTTACTAGGGTTCACAGCTGCATTCACCTGCATTTCTGCAAGTATATAAATATACATACAAGCCTTATATCTTTTCAAAACTGCTATTTATAAGGTTCATTATAATTCACAGGGATGCTTGTGTTATCAAATTATTATCACATTAAAAAAAAACCCAAAACACTTTATAATAATAATTGCTCTACAAACTGCCCAACTGTTGCAGTGGCTGTAATAGCAACATGGCTTCAGTGAATGGACATATGGTTATATTCAATTAATTATTTGAGCATTGGACTATGCTGTATACATGTAGAGAGTTTAGAACATGTTGTCACTGCAGATGCTGTGATAGAGACAAAAGTAGTGAGTTTACTTTAGGGAGGCATATTGCTGATTTAGGAGTGTAATGGCCCCTGACAAACTCATTCATAAGTGTTATATACTGTTGACATAATAGCACAAGTTCAGGAACATTTTCCTTAATTGCCTTTTCTGATTGTTGACAGGTTTTGTTTTCTCAAACAAAATCAAGAAGAAAGTCTATTATCCCCAAAATAAGGCAGATAGAAAGCTTTTGCTAATTTTATAAAACATATTGCTTTTATTCAGATATGCTTGTACTGGTAGGTAAGACATTTGATTTCAGAATAGCTATCAAGGGAGTTAGTGGGCTGTCAAGCTCTAGGAGGTTGATGATATAGTCTCTAGAACTGGTTGAATTGTTTTCCTGTGAAAATAAATTATCTAAGCAATTACGCCTTCTTTATTCTGTTAGACAATCATTTATCAAATGAGCTTCATTCCTTAAATGTGATTTTTATGCATAAATGTAATCTAAATAGCTTAGATAGCAGTTTGCAGTCTAGGGGGTATATGCGAATTGTCCACTTTGACTATATTTTATCTATTATTTGTGGTGTGTAATTGGTTTCCTCTGATGTTTGTTATTGATTATTTGACTGTTTGGAAGAACTGTCAGTTTTTAAACAGAGGAATAACAAATTAAAAGTGAAAATAATGATAGCACTTTTAGAAATAGTATCCAGTTGTCAGGATTTCCAGAACCTGTGCAACTTTCAGAAACAAGTGAACTGTAATTCTTCCTGTAAGAAACTTCTGATGCATGTGATGGTCTATGAAATGTTATTACTTAATCTGGTTTCCTTCTAATCTTCTAAACTATCAAAGCATTGAGCATCAGTTTAAGAGAATTTGCCTTGGTCTCCCTAGTTTCTTTCTGAAACTCTTTAAAGTGACGCTGCGTGAACAGCTGATGGGAAGAGGCACATTGTCTGCCCCCATGTCTCTTTGTGCCTTGTTTGGGGATAAGATATCCTCAGAATTTCCCTGTCTGGTGATGACCCAAGAATGAACACAGGCTAATGCTTTCCAATATGGCAGTTTTATGGTACTATTACAGGACACCTTTGTGAAAAGTGGATTCCACTATAAGGACATTTAAATATTGCATTTTTATATAGTCCTTTTAAATATTGCAAGGGTTGTTCAACCAAGCAACTGATGGAACCAATGGGCCTTTGTTCCCAGCTCTGGATTTACATTAAATCTTGTGTCATGCAGCAACAAATATTTTATTTGAAACATTTTAGTCATGAAACAGTTAATAAGGATGAGAAGGCAGTTTGGGACATACTAAAGCTTTCATTTAAATGACACTAGATAGAACCCTCCTTCAGATATTCAATATATTACAAACAGCAGTGACAGTTTCAAAATAGAAAATAGCCTGTGAGTGAGTATAAAGAATAAATTATTGTCCACTAGTAGATCACAATGGTGGGGGTTTTTTGTTTGCTTGACAAGTTTTTGTTCAGTAACAGATGAGTTACAGTCGTCAAGTAAAAGTTTTTTCATTGAATTATTTTTCTCTTAGGCATCTGTAATATGACACAGAGAGAAACAAACAGCCTTTTTCACCAAAAGACAAATAATTCAAACACATTATCACCGCATTGAGTAGCCTGCACTTATTCATGACTATTTGATACTGTGTCAAAGGGAGATGGCTCCCCAAACTGCTTATTGAAAATTTCTTTTAATGGGTTTCTTTACTGCATCGATCACTTGATGATTTCACCTCTTGAAAGACTCCTCCCAGGGAAAATGCTACAGTCTTCTGAAGAGGAAAATTAGCGCCATGGCCAAAGAGCTGAACTGGGACTTGAGCAACTAGGTTAAGTTGCTAGCTCCATCCATTTTAACAATGAGCATACAGCTCAAGGGTGGTTTGGTTTTGGTTTTGTATTTCCCTCCTGATATTTCTAAAAGAAAGATAGTAACATTTCAACTCCTCTCAGTTATTTTGTTTTAATTTGTAAGAACATTGGAGAAAGGATCATCCCCTATATGCTGTATTCTCTAAACACTGAAGTAACATGATTTATATTCCTATTGCTGTATGTACATATTCATATATATAGGTATACAGCAGATGTAGGTGTGTAATAGGAGTGAATATTTGTATATGTACTGTGGAGGTTTGAGGTTTTTTGTTTTTAAGGAAACAAACCAGTTATTTCTAAAATTAACAACGTTAATTAAATATTTGATCATGTTTGCAAGTTAATTTTAAAAAGGACATCCAATCCATCCAAAAACCCTTCAGATCTATTCTTTTTTAAAGCAGTCATACTTAACATTTGAAGGGGATGTATAAGAGAAAAATTACTTTATATATTTTGATTCTCTGATATTCTTGCATCCATTAAATGCAAAGATAAGATCCCAGATAGGAATTTCAGTTTTTTAAAGCGATCATTTTCTCCAAGCTACATTTTCTTTATAAATCTGGAAGAAAGCACAGTTCATAGCTATTTGATTCTTTGACATTTTAAAAGATTCCTTGCAACTTAAAAAAAAAAGAGGAAAAAAGAAAATAAAAGAACATCAGAAAGGGATCCAGAGAAAAAAATTTACTCTTGCGGGTTGTGTAGAAGTCTTGGACAATGTATTTTTTTCTAGATATTTTTATGGGCATTATGCAAAACAGCCAGAGAAAATTAAGAGATGGTAACAGCATTCAGATAGATGAAATAATATTGCTCCCATATGAGTTTATTACTAAGTGTAATGTGTAAGGCAAGCATGAACAATCTATTTAACTAAACATTTATATCTCTGAAGGAAGAGTCTCCATTTAGTACTCTGTGATCACATAAGAATTTTGGTATGTACATCAGCCTTCTTAACATCAAATCAAATAACCTTATGACTATATAAATACTACATCATAGTATCATAGATATTTTGATAATTTGTCTTGCAACATATTTCTCTTTTAATCTTTATCATTATATCTTTATGACAAATTAATTCTTCTTCTTCAAATTCTTTGCCAAATTTCTGTGTCTCTTTTACCTTACTACTCTTCATGGAAAGGAAGGGGAAAAGGAGCACTGCAATACCATATTAAGGTTAGCCAGTTTTGGATAATGCAGTTTAATATTGGAATTCATGTTCTAGAAGTCCAACTAGCGAAATGCAACACTAAATGGTCAGTCAGGTGACACAGCTGTAGTAGAATTTGTCAGATAAACTTGATTTTATACCCTGTAGGACATTAAGTATTGTAATACTAAACCAAGAAACTCACAGAAAACCATTGCATTCATGGGATCCTCACATGACTGAAAAAAGTGAAGCTCTAGGAAGTGCTTTCTACTCAGGCATCAGCTGATGCAATAGGCATTACTGTCTGTGGTTTGTATAGCCTCACAACTCGTGAATTTCATTTTTGATCCCTAAGGGAAGGCTCTGAAAGCCTCAGAAATAAGTAATAGATCATCCAGTTCCCCCTCTAGACTGAAATAAGAGAAACACGCAGGCAAAAAGGTGAACTGTTAGACCTTCAGCACAGAAGAACAATTCTGCAGTATGTTTGTTTAGCGCTGTCTTGCTAGTTTTCAAAACTGTAGCACAGAGTTGTAAGTGCAAGTCAGTCTGCCTGACTGGTCAGGCAGATAAGGTGTAGGCCTTGAACAGCAATATGAGTCTTGATCTTGCTCATGTTTGAAACCACCAGAAAACATTAAGTGAGTAATAAAATTCTACCCATGACATTGGAGATGTTATGATCTAAAAAAAAAAAAAAAAATAAATCTGGAAGGTCTAAAAATCATGTAATCTTCAATATTAAAAAGAGGAGACTGAACAAAGTTTCTCTCCTTCATGTATAGAACAATAAGCACTATAAGGAAAAGTGAGAAGTATTTTCCCATAGAAAGTATGGGAAAAAAAGAAGCATTTATGAGAAGGACTTGAAAGTTATAGATGACATGCAGTTAAACATTTTTACTCCATAGCTAACCACAATAATAAAAGCAAATATAATATTCTTTGGGGTTGCAAGCAAATTAAAACCTATTATTTTCTACATGACTTGTACAATCAGGCATTTTATTTCTTTATCTGGTCTCATGATTAATAAATTGTCAATATATTTTACCTAAATTAAACTAGTGAGAAACAGAAAACTAAATTGTTTCACCCGATTTAATAGACATATATTGCACTCAAATATCATTGGATTTGATTTACAAATGCATCCAGGAAGCTTTTTTCAATGTGTCTAAGACTGGGTGTATTTATATACAATTCATACAAATCACTATCAGTCAAGTTCTCTTTGTGAAAAATACGAAGTGATAATAGGGAGGATTTATGTGACCAATATTCTGTGTGGGAGTAGTTGATTTGACTAGATCAATGACTACTGAACATTCATAGCTCTCTTTCCTTCTTGTTTTTTTTAGTGCAGCTTTAATATTATGCTTCATAATTTTTAAGGAACAGAAGATTTTTCTTTCTATTTTTTTAAGGCAAGTGAGAAATATGAATTTTGGGGACAAGGCCTTGATATAATTTTTGTTATCTTCCTTTCTGGCTCCTTAGTGTGATCCCGGTAATTTTATGAAAATTGTCTTATCAAAGATATTCAGTCCTTTGTGTATATTTACATACAATTATATTGACTTGCTCAAAATCACACTCTACTTATAGTTCTGCATCTAAGTGGTCCTTGCCTTGCTTTGGAAGAAGCAGGATTTATTCCAATTAGTGTATTAGAGTCTATTGCTGTTGGGATGTAATTTATTCCAGTGGGGAGCTACTCAATTGGACCGTGCCTACTACTTGCAGTTTCTTTGCACCTTATCTCTTTCACTACAGCAGTTAGAGTTGATCAGCTTATCATTGACCAAGAAATAAAATTAGCAAGCACCTTATTCCAAGGACAATGTGATTACTATATATCTTAGGAGCAGCTTTTTCGGTAAATCGTGTAACGATCAGAAGAAAGGAATTGCTTTAAATTTACTGCCTCTGTTTTGCCTTTGTTTGCTAAACCTTACAGAGAGTGGAGTTTATTTCTTTAGATAATTTTCACCAATCTGATGGCTATCTTCAGCTTTGTTTGTGTGATCTTGACACAAAAAAACCCTTCAAAGCCAAGTAAAATCAAAATGTAAGGTGCAACATCTGAAAGAGTCCTGACATGCCAATAAGCAGTTTTATTTTACTTATTTGTGGCCAGGAGGAAGAGGAAAAATGAAATATTTTGATAAATTCAGAGGTAATTGGGACGGTTTGCAGTGTTCTGAAACAAAAGCCAAAAAGGCCAAGGTCAACATTTAAATAATTAGATGAAGCTGCTAGTAATTATAAACCATTAAAGTATTAAAAACTGGTACTTTTTGCTCCTTAATAAATGATTAAAAAATGATTGATTTTAGTAGAGGAACGTGGCAGTAATTCTCTAAAGGCTGAACATCAGAGAACATTCAGATCTATTTCTACTGATGATTATATCTTACAATTTCCACATCAGGTATCTTTTTCTTTCTGCTAACTGGGGGGTGGGAAGAGATAGCGGAGCTATGATTCATTAAACACTTCAAAAAATTCAGTATTTCCTGTGGTTTTGTGATACACATACTAAAATATTGATGGTCATGATGTAGGCTGATGCTTTAGCACAAGTGGAAGAACAATATTCTGGTGAAACATTGAATAGTTATAACACTTATGGTAAATCTTGTTTAAAAAAAATAATATATTTTCCTTCATGAAAAATGAATTGGTTCTTTTTTTTTTATCTTCTTTCTGTCAGGGTGTGTGTGAAAGTGTATAAAATAAATGATTCAGAAGCACAACTTCTTATCATCTTAAAAAGGAAGGGCATTCAGGACCAATTTCAGTTTCTAACACTGGATATTTGTAGTACAATCATGATTTATCTTTTTTATATTTCTTGAAGACTTTTGGAAAAACTTTTAACTTTGCACCCAAACAACCAATTGAATGATCTCAAGAAAATGGAATTGAAATAAATGTTGTGGGGGTGGGATAGAGAGATGTTCTGGACTACACTGAGTTACCAGTTGAGTACTATACATCTGAATATTTGTCCAAGGCCAGCATGGGTGCCCACAGGCTGGCAGGCCCTTTCCAATCCCTTCCTGGCAGGATGTAGGCCCACTGTACCCCAAGAAGCTGAGCCCAGGCAAGCTGGGCCGGGCCAGGGCCAGGACCCTGGGGTGGTCATGTGCTGGCAATTGGCAGAAGAGGCTGTGGTAATAAGACAAGTGCCTGGATCAGAGACCAGAAACAGGTATAGTCCCAAGGTTACTCAGGACAGGACCAAGGGTGCTCATTAGGTGGCTGTGTGCCCACTTCTCACAGGTCTTTCTCAAATGTCTCTTTTTTCTGACTTAAAGCCACACAGCTGCACCAAACACTGGCCCTAAGACCAGACAGCCAAACCCCTGGAGTTGGGGGTGTTGGGGTGGCTTGCACTCAGGCCCCTGACAATAAGTACAAGAAATGTGAACCTCCTTCAACCTAAAGTGTCTTTTGTTCAGCTTCTGCTTTCTTTTTGGAGCACAGAAAGAAGTGTGCACCAGTTATAGCCTTTATAACGACAATGACACACAGCTAGGAACCAAAGGCAGCACAAGCAATTGCCTGCCAAGCAAGTAAATCTCAGTGGTTAAAAGAGGCTGAAATCTGGCTTCCTATTTAACTGGCATCTGTAGAGACCACTAACAAGAAGCACTGTGATCACAGTGTGTGCAAAGAGTTCATGTGGCAACTGGTGTGAAGAGGGTGCCAGGGTGCCTTGAGTTGCTGCTTAAGACTGTACAGGACTGCTAGAATCAGCACAATGTTTGCGAAACACCACAGGATCGATTGCCTTTCAATGGCTGGTGTGACCATCTCTTCTGTATCAAGTACCTCAATAAAGAATGAAACCATGTGGCTTCCCAGTGAGCTGGCTTTAGTAAGACCACATCTGAAGTACAAAGTCAGTTTTGGCAAGGCAAATGTTGACTACCAGGGGAAAGTCATAGGTGAGGAGGAGATTGAAGCACTGGACATACGATGAGAGGCTGAAGGAACTCCTTGTTTAGCCTAGAGAAAAGATAGGAAGGCTAAGGGGAGATCTAATTGCAGTCGTCCACTGCCTGCAAGGGGTTTGTAAAGATGATGGTGTCAGGCTATTTTTAAAGTTCAGTGAAAGGACAGGAAGCAACAGACACAAAGAATATTCTGATTAACTGCATGTGTGGCAAGTGCTATGGCATTTAAGCTATGGGTGAATTATAAATATGAATATCAAGTTTGTTATAATTGTGGACTAGCTAGATATCAGGGCCTCTGTGAACACCCAGTGTGCTTCAATCAATAATTTCATGGATGGTCTCACTATTCATCTATGTAGATGAGATAAGGAACTGATTTGAGAAAACGTGCTGACCTTGAAACTAAATGGTTGACTAAACTCCAAGTCACCTTCACAATTAAGTATTTCAGTGACATACAGGAACTCCAGAAATTACCCCAGTCAGCTCCCGCTGTGCTTAGTCCAATATTTATGTTTCAGTGTGCTGGTTAACATTCGGAGTGGAGAAACTGGCTTCTCCCTCCACAGATTCCCCTAGGTGGATGCTGTTTCAGAAATGAAACCACTTTAGACAGAGGTAGATAGTAAGTAGAAAACTTTCCCGCAGAGATAGCCAGGTAGGACAGTCTTTCATAGGTGGATAACATATTTAAAAGACCTTTTGTATGTCATTAAGAAAACAAATAGTGACTAATAATGCATGGGCCAGAGTGGTCAGCAGGACCATGGGACAGCTGGATTATTAGAACTGAGCACAACAGTGGTTCAGGGACTCTTGTCTGAGCCAGTGTAGCTGCAAGGACTCCCACTGCCACCTGGACAGTAACTGACCATCATGTTCAAGAAACCTGATTTCATATGCAAGTGTTACCTTATAACAATATCCAAACCCTTTTTTTTCCCCTGTTAACAAGCAATGTGTCCTCAGTCTCTAACACAAAAAAACACGTTTTTCACCATGAAGATGGTCAAACACTGGCACAGGTGCCCAGAGAGGCTGTGGGATTTTCATCCCTGGAGATAATGAAAACCCCACTGGACATGGCACTAAGGCATGTTCTTTGACTTCTAAGTTCATTCTGCTTTGAACAGGGCATTGTTGATCTCCAAAAATCCTTTCCAACCTACATTTTCCTATATTTTCTAATTTAAAATCCCAGCTGTTTGGGGAAGGCAATATTTTTCATTCATTTCCTAATGTAAGAAAAAAACACAACCCCTAACTGGTGCCTTGAAGAACTCTATGAAGAAACTGCAATAGTAACAGTAGCAAAAGTTACTTGTCAAGTTTCTCACTGTAGCTTTTCTTGAATATTTAATAACTGCTTTTCAGAAGGACAACACTTGATGGTTTGATATTAACGGTTTTGTGAACAAAAATATATTCTGACCTTTGGCCAGAATATTTATGGCTCATTTCACTAGAGCAAATATTGTTGCTTATTTTTTCCTAAACTTTTCTCTTTCATTTTCATCTATAATTGATGCATGCTAGTACTCATATTCTGTCAATTTTCATAACCTGTGCAATATATAATTTGTAAAACTTAGGAGTCGTCTGTGTTTCTATTTGCTTTTGTGGTCAAGAAAATAAAGAAGGAATTGGAGAAGATAAAATTAAGAAAGATATTTCCTTCCAATATGAAAGTTTGAGGATGTTTGTACATTTCTTTCATGTTTGCACAGAAGGTGTGTGAATGTCGGACATACAGAGTCTGAGCTTTATAAACCATGCTGAGATTCAGAATATGTTAATGCAGACTCAGCACTACTGGATTGAATTTGGCACAATGATAAGCAGAGCTCAAAGCTCACGTAGGGCAAACCTGAGTATATAGATTATCCCTCAAAATGTGT
The DNA here is from genome assembly GCA_008711295.1 of Anarhynchus alexandrinus. NCBI lineage: Eukaryota > Metazoa > Chordata > Aves > Charadriiformes > Charadriidae > Anarhynchus > Anarhynchus alexandrinus. The sequence goes on from VUYV01000003.1 coordinate 5,402,586, forward strand.
ATCCATGCTCATAATGTGTAGCATGGAATCTGTAAGAGAAATTCCACATGAAACCAGGTGATGGACTTCCAGAAATCAATTTTCAGTTAACTGAGAGGGGGGGTAGGTAGGATTAACTAGGCACCATTCCTAAAGGAAGAAGGAATTCCAGAGAGTGACAGAGGTAATTTTAAGATTGTAAACAAAGACAAAGTAAGTTTAAAGAGGTATCAACTTCACCAATCCATATCATTTTCAAAGAATAGAAATTGAAGAAAGAATGTCACAAGAAGTGACTAAGTCAAAGTACTGAGGATGAGAACTAAAGAACAGTGCAACTGTGAAAAGATAATGAGAAAGTTGAAGCATAAAATGAATTGCAACAAACAAGGTATAGAAACTATAGCAAGAGAAGAATTTTGTATGCATGGAGTGAGCAAAACATTGAGGTTGGTCCCCCCATTATGTGTGGTCCTCCCATTACATGTAGGAAATGGTACAAGAGTATTCAAGAATGCTTTTTATTATTATTAAGCTTTATTTTAAATGCTCACTTATGAGCAGATGGCTAATGTAAATGGAATCAACTTTGAAAGGTACAAACATGAAAGAATAAGTTAGAGATTACTTACATGGTAGTTCTGACTACTGAGCTCTACTATATGATACTTAAAGATTAAGTGTCATTCATAATTTTGTGTTATGGAAATTGTGGGGGATAGAATTCAATATTCGATATCAATATTCGATATTCGATAGAATCATCGAATCATAGAATATTTTAGGTTGGAAGGGACCTTTGGAGATCATGTTTTCCAGCTGGGTCTTAAACATCTCCAAGGATGGAGATCCTACACCCTCTCCAGTATTTGATCACCTCATAGAGAAAAAGCTTTTCCTTATAACTAATTGAAGTGTCCTGTTTTGCAGCTTGGGCCTGTTTCCTCTTCTGCTTTCGCTGTGCGCTTCCAAGAAGCGTATGATTCCATTTTGTCCATGTCACCTCACCTGGGAGTCGTATACCAGTAAAATTCTCCATTAGCCTTCTATTATTATGGATGAACAAACCCAGCCCTCTCAGCCTCTCCTCCTNCAATCTCGAACCTCGGTTGAACTTTCCTCATTATAATGTCATTATAATATAAAAACACACCTCCTGGTAAGAAGCTACCCGCCTCCAAAGCTGACCACGCCTCAGACACTCCTCTCCGGGCATGCATGGAAGCCTTACTCCAGACAGGCGGAGATTGGCACCTTTCCACAGGACAGAGGTGGAGTGGAGGTGGGTCCAAGGAGGAGCAAGGTGTGCTACCTAGCATAAAAGATGGTTCCTCAGCAACTGAATTTCCGAAGATCTTCCCCACCGAGAGACCACGACGGTCGAAGAAGAAGCAGCGGAACGCCTTCTGGATTCGGGACCATCGGGACGCCGGTGGACCCGTGGTGGTAGCTATAATCCTCTTTCCCCCCTTTTTACCCCATCTTTCCTATTCTTCCTTCTTTCTATCGCAAGCCGCTTTACGGGCAAAACCAATAAAGTGATTGTGTGTTGAAAGCATAACTCCCTGGGCCTGATGCCATTTCTTTTTGCGCTTCGAGATCACAGCTGAAACGAACCATCACACGTCCACCGAGGAGTGGACCGTGACAGGGACCTTTGGAGATCATGTTGTCCAGCTGGGTCTTAAACATCTCCAAGGATGGAGATCCTACACCCTCTCCAGTATTTGATCACCTCATAGTGAAAAAGCTTTTCCTTATAACTAATTGAAGTGTCCTGTTTTGCAGCTTGGGCCTGTTTCCTCTTCTGCTTTCGCTGTGCGCTTCCAAGAAGCGTATGATTCCATTTTGTCCATGTCACCTCACCTGGGAGTCGTATACCAGTAAAATTCTCCATTAGCTTTCTATTATTATGGATGAACAAACCCAGCCCTCTCAGCCTCTCCTCCTGTTTTGTGGTCCCCTAACCATCTTGGTGACCCTCCACTGGACTTGATGCAGTACATCAATGTCTGTCTTGTACAGCAGAGCCCAAAAATGGGCACAGTACTCCAAGTTTCATCTCCAGGAGCCAAAGTGGTAGAATCCCTTGCAGTAGAGCCAGTTACCTTGACTTTGCAAGGCTGTCAACATCATCTCCCATAATACTCTTCTATCAAAATTGGCACATAACAGTCTGGATGGGTGAACATCTAAATGGTTAAAAAATGGGTTATATGTTTGCGCTTAAAGAGTGGTGGTTAATGGGTTGTATTCTAAGTGGAGACTGGTAGCAACTGCAGTACAGCAGAGGGCTATTCTGGGACCTGTTCTGTTCAACATCTTTATCAGTGACCTGGCAGAAGTGATGGAGGAGACTCTAATCAAGTTTGGAAATTACACCAAACTGGGGAACTAGTTAATACATCGAAGAGCAGGACTGCAATTCAGTGAGATCTAGAGAAGCTGGAGGAATGGGCCAACAGGAACCTCATGAAATGCAACAAAGGTAAAGCCAAGTGCTGTCCCTTCTCAAGGATACAGGCTGGGGCCTGCCTGACTGGGAGCAACCCTGTGGGAAATAACTTGGGGGACTTGGCAGACACAAGGTGAGCATGAGCCAGCAGTGTGCCCTGGCTGCAGAGCTGGCCAACTGTGCCCTAGGAGGTGTTTAGAGAAGCACAGCCAGGGATTACCCCCTGTTACTTGGCATTCATGAGATCCCATCTGAAATACTGCATCCAGTTTTGAGCCCCTCAATGTAAGAAAGATACTGATAAATGAGTGAGTTCAGCAGAGTCTACTGGCTCAGGGCTATAGCACTTGCCCTGCGAGAAGAGGCTGAGGAACTGGGTCTTGTTCAGCCTGGAGGAGACATCATCTCAGGGGTACTTAACAACAATACCCCAGTACCTATAAGGGGGTTATCAAGAAGCTGGAAGGTGATTTATCCCAGTGGTGTAAGGTGGGAAGATGAGAGACAGCAAGCATAAGGTGAATTCAGACTGGCTATAAAGAAACACTTTTTCACTCTAAAACAAGGCAGGCAGTGGAGCAGGCTGCCCAGAAAGGCTGTGCAGTCTCTGTCCCAGAATGTTTTCAAGACTCGACTAGGTAAAGCCCTGAGTAACCCTGTCTGACCGCACAGCTGACCCTACTTTGAGCAGGGGGATGGACTAGACAATTCCTGAGGTCCCTTCTAGTCTGCATTTATGATCCCATCTCTGTATATGTGGTTGAACTTCTTTAATGCAAGGGCACACTGCTGACTCATGTTCAACTCGTCCACCAGGACTTCCAGGTCCTTTTTTGCAAAGCAATAATACAGCTTCTCTTGAAAAAAGGGAGAACAGGAAGAAGTAAAGACAGAGAACCTAAAGTTTTATAAAAAATGTAGCTTAAATGTCTTGAAAGATAATAATAATAACATCTATGTGTTAATATTTAAAAAAACATAAGTAAGAGTCAGCACAGAATTATTAGGAATTGTGTTTATTAAATATTTATAAAAGTATGGAATAAATTGTATGAACTGTTCTGTATTTGGACAGAAATAATTTTGTTGTTGAGCACTTTCTATCTCATTATTTTTGCAACTAAAAAATCCCTGGTCTCAAAAATTTGAAAATTCCATCAAGAAAATGAAATTATAGCTTTTTGATTATGTTTCTTGAAGAGTTCTGTCATTTTGCTTCCTACAGAAAAAAGACATATTGTGAATATCCTTTATACAAAAAAAATGACAGGCAAAACAAAACCTCAAGATAGCTTTCTGGATTTTTTTAACTTTTCATCTAAGTGTTGGATGTATATTTTTCAAAAATATTTTGTTTTGTTTTTGTTTTGTTGCATTTCGTTTCATGAGAATAGATTTCTTTTTCCAGCCATTTCTTGTGTCATATGAGCTTAAGATCTGTCACTGCCTTGTTGAGCTGGACACTAAAAAAGCATTCAGTTCTGTCCTAACCTGAGAAATCTTTTGAATGCATTACTGCTCTATCAGTATATCTCTAAAATTCTCAGTCTTCTGTGATATCAACAGTGAATCTGTCCTTCTGTGTGCAACTAAGATTTTAATGGCAGGACTCAAGTGCTTCAAGTGTGTTCTTCCTAAGTTCCATTTCTAGGACTACATCATGCAGGGTTGATTCCTTAACAGTTAGAACAAAGGTATGTCTAGTGCTCAGAAACTCTTAATAAGTCAATAAAAGTGCAGTGTGAAATATATAAAACATCAGCAAAACTGTTAAAAACTGAAGATCTTATTGCCATTTTTTATTATTATTATGTCTCTTTCCTGTAGAATATTAGAGGTCAAAGTTTCAGAAATATACTGTAATATAAAACAAATATCAGTCAAATAACCCACGTAAAGTAAGGCCCAAGTATGAGCCTCTAGAGCTGTAATAAAAGTGCTTTCATGGAGTTTCTGTAAAGGATTTCAGTGAAGGTTGAGGGGAAAGGGACTGCTGAATGGTTTTATAGATAACAAGACTTTCTCTTTTAATGCAACATAAATTTTATTTTACATGTCACTCTTCTCTGACTTTTATTGTTTTAATAACATAAAGGGTGAGATTACCAATGGGATTTGTATGCTCAATTCTCATTAATTTTAATAGGAATTGGTCATCAAACCCCCTTAGGCAACCCTTAAAACATCAGCCAAAATTTCTTGCTGTATTTGAGAGCAAACCGCAAAATCAACAAAGCCCAGAAAAGCTCTCCCAGTTGAAAATCTGTGAGCACGTTTACTGGATTCCCACAGCACTGAATAGAGCATAGAGAGAAGGCTGAATCCCTTTTCAGGGCCCTGACTCATGAAGAATGCAAACAGAATGTAACAAACACAGGTAACACAAAAAACGAACAAAGCTGGATTGTCTTCCCCACTGCTCTTGAAGTATCTTGCTGTATTTGACAAATGCAGAATGCTTGAGAGTAAATGATGAATGTGTTTGAGGTATAAAATAAAGAATCATCAGACAACTTTAGTAAATCAGCCTAAGTTTTAATTTACCACAGTGAAATCACAGATTTAGCGGTCAAGATTTTAATGGGTACTCAAGAGCCTGAGACTACAATGAAGCCTCACTGAAGTCTGTGATCATTTGGTAATCATTAAAATCAATAAGCAGCCTTCCATAATTCCAGGGTATGCTGCATCAGGTCACTGGGTTAAGATCTGCTTTTACTGGATACACCAGCTGCATTAATAAAGTATTTCCTCTCCATGTCTGTAACAATTCCATGTCTATAACATTATGAAGTCATGCTTTTCATTAACGTATTATATCCCCTAATCTCTAGCTACCAGAGTTCAAATTAAGGTTCCTGTGGCAAAATAAATGAGAATGAAATATGGTGGTTTTTTTTTTTTAGTAAATAAAAATTATGGATCATTTGTTTAGAGCTGAGATGTACCTGTTTTGTTTAACATCAGTCATGCTCTCAAAATGTCCACACATACTTTCATGATATTGGATTAGTATTTAATTGCAGTTCTTTTTCAAAGTAAGAAATTATTTTCCCAAGATATGAGCAAGAGTCAAAGATATCATTGACATAATAAAAATTTTAGTTATGATAATAGTGTCTATTATTCATCTCCTTCAATAATTCTGTGGGAACATATGACAAAACTCACATCTCTGTTTTCTTACTTAGTGGATCTGGAAATCTCAAACAGTAATTTTTTTGCTAGTTTTATAAGGCCAAGTTTTAGTCAAGGGATTAAATAAGAGTCCTTGTAACACTGGGTTCACATATTTTTGTCCAAAGAGCTCCTGAATTTTTTAATGACATTACATATCAAATGGAATTTAAAAAAAAAAAAATCAATCCTAAATAAATTAACATTTTCAGAATTGTACCATTATAGAAATGGTGCATCCCACTCTATAGTTTTATATTGTCTTTAATTTATAAATTTCAATCAACATGTTCAAGTAAGCAAACATCGAGAATACCTTGTGTTGGAGAAGTTACTTTTTTTCCATTAGTAAAAAAGCAAAATAATTTTTTGAAGTATCTTTATAGTTTACCATGGAATACAGAACTATCAGGTTTATCAAGGCCATAAATCTTTAATAGAAAGATCATGCAGTCGTTTTTCCAGAAAATTTTATTTTAGAATGTACTCTTTGATAGCTTGATGCTAGTCTTTATTTCCTAATGTTACTTTTATTTTCTTTTACTTTGAGAAGGAGGTGGGGGGAGGAAAAGGGGAAAGGTAGCCTTATTGTGCAAGTGAAATGCAAAGGAAGGGCCAGCTTTGTAAAGAAGAAAAATGTTTTCAAACAACTGTTTTCAATTTGTGAAGTAATGTCATATGACAATAGATTCTATTTTCCACTTTTAGTCAAAGCAGCTTCATTCTTCAGTTGACTACAAAAGTGCTTGGAATAACTTTTACTGGCTGTATCCAAAGTCTGCTTTTCTTCAACAAAATTTGGAAGGCCTGAATGAATACCGTGCTGTAAATAATTCTTGCCTCCAGATTGGCATAAACCCAGTAAACCCATTAAATCTCTCTTTGATATCATCAGCTGTCTCCATCACTACTGAAAGTTCTTATTTCTGCTGTAATCTGTTATTTGTTGTCAGATAAACTAAAAGCATGAAATAGTATCATAAGGATCTTAAATGCAACATTTTAAGGACTAGAATGTGACTCTGAGGCTAAACACACAACTCAAGGAACAAACCCCAGGAAGAGAGAGGGAGAGATCTGTCCAAATGTTGGATTTCGATGTGTAGTCTGAGACAGTTTTTGCTCCTGTTACTCCTTACTAAAGTCTTGCCACTAAAGGCAGAAATGGACGTGGAATTTTGTAGCCATAATTACATGTATACTTGCTAATCAAAGAGCTAAACTGATATTCAGACACGTAACTCTTGGAGTCAGGACAGCTGTAAAGGATTATTCCCTTAGAGTGGAGATTATGGGAAAGGACTACTTTCTAAGGGATACAATTTACTTTTATAGGACTTCTTAACCAGTAATATCCTCTGTCTTCAGATCTGTCCTCTTTCCCTTCACTTAACTGATTTAAGGCTCTGCTCAGTACTGCAGCACCATTGTTAAGGTTGAATAATTTAATCCTATTTAGTAAAATCTTAGGTTTTGGTATTAGACTGCTTCTCAACTTTGATGTGTTTTTTATCATTGACTCAACATAGCATTGACTACAGTGTTTATGATAGGGGAGCATGTGGGATGCTCTAGATTGCCCATTTTGTTCATTTCCAGGTCTTTGTGCCTCAGTAGCAGATGTGTGTGCAGTTTGTAGTCCCCCAAATTGTTCAGCCCATTTAAGATTGTCATGCAGTTGAGAAGCACTAAGCTTTGATTTGTAAACACAACAATAGCCTGTTTTGAGATAACAGAAACAAATTAGGCAAAGTAGAAGGAGATTGGGCATTATTTACTTGTCTTTTCTGTTAAAAAAGCATAGCTGTGGAAATGCAGTGCATCTGACAATGTGTACTATTAATTTTGTTGACAAAATGCAGAATGTCTTCAGTCTGATAATGAATAGATTTAAAATCTCTTGGAGACAGAGGAGTTACAGACGGACATTCCTCGTCTCCTCCCCTTCTTATGAGGTAGTTTTGAACTATTGCCGTCTTTTTCTGAACTCAAGCAGATTTTGTGTTTGAGTTCTGTTGTCTTTACAGAAGTGCAACAACAGAGAATGGTATAGCTAGAAGAAGAGCTAAACACCTGCTATCTGTGCATTTTACAGCTGTTAAAAGAAAAATGAACTTTTGCTTGCCTATTGCCCCAACCTATCCAAAGCACATGTAAAGACAATAAAATATGGAACCTATTGAAGTCATTTGGACTAAATCCTGAGCTTCTGACCCAGAATATAGTAAATCAAATTATCAAGGCTTATTTGTAACTATATGAAGATTTTTAACTCCAGAATAGAGTGGAACCTTACAAATTTAAACATTTCTGAGGACTATCTATCATTCTTCAGGTTAGTGAAAGTCCCTATTGGTGTGATGTGATGGTTGCTAATATTGAGAAGATATTTCTCATACAGATTATTGAGTTGTTCCTTTTACTGAGTGTTGGTAGGAGATAAAATAAAGGAAATAGTAACATTTTAGCCTGTGTAGAATAGAAATTCTTGCAGAAGCAACACCTGGTTAGTATTGATCTCAGCTGTTTGGACTAGTGAGTTTTGAGTAGGAGCTTCTGCTGTGCTATGTCTCTTGTGGGAAGAGCTTCCAGCATACACACACATTTTGCCAGCATTTCAGACTTTATAAAAGAACAACCACAAAGCTAATCACTGAAAAATCTATGTGGAATCCAGTTGTTAATTGTTTTTTCATACCATTAACTGAATGTCCTCATCAGGAATGTCACTGTATTGTACCACCAACTGTTTTTAAAAAGGGACCAGCCTTACCAATACTTTGAACATGTATCAGTGTAGATTTCAGAATGGCCACATAACTATTCCACATGGAAAGAACAACAAATGACAAGCTGAACAAGACTGTGTTTTAAAGAAAAACCTTGTTTAAAATTACATAGTGGCATAAGTTCTGTGACTTTCTTGAAAAACAGAACACTTGGAATTCCTAGGAAATTCAAGAGGCACAATGAAATATATTCCATACCTGAAAAGCATGAAAAAACAACTGTAAGGTCCCACATTTTAAAAGTACATTTTAAGGGCTCTCACAGCCTTCCTGGAGCCATGCATTAAATAGTTATACAATTCCTCATTGCTGGCTTGAGACTTCACTTTTAAATTAACTTTCCAGAATGATTTAGTGTCTAGAAGTGGTGTTCCATTTGGAAAGCTTCATTTGCAGGTTTTTCTGATCAGACAACTTCAGAATTTATCTGTGGTCCACTTTTGCTTTCGATTTAAGACTTTCCAAAATTCATGTGAGAGAGATGGTGTCCTGCATGCAGGTAACCCGGTGAAACAGCCCTGCGAGCCCCGAGGGGAGAGCAGGAGGAGGGCAGGAGGTGCTCCAGGTGCCCCCGCAGAGGTGCCCCGGTGGCCCCGGCAGGGAGAGACCCCGGCGGGGTGGGTGTTTCCCTGCAGCCCCTGGGAAGGGCCCGGGCTGGAGTGGGGGAGCAGTGAGAGGAGGCAGGAGCAGGAGAGAGGAGCTGATATGGACTGACCGCAGCCCCCCATTTCCCTGCACTACACAAGGGGAGGAGGTAGAGGAGTCAGGAGTAAAGGAATGAAGGTGAGCCTGGGAAGAAGTGAGAGGCATAGGGAAAAGGGTTTTTCATTTTTGTCTTTGTTTCTCACCATCCAACTTTAATTGGCAATAAATTAAATTAATGTTTCCCCAAGTCAAGCGTGTTTTGCCTGTCACAGTAATTGGTAAGTGATATCTGTATCTATATCTTGACCCATGAGCTTTTCCATCCTTCTTCCTGTCCCCTCTCCTGTTGAGGAGGAAGGGATGAGAGCAGCTGGGTGGGTGTCTGGGCCTTAGCCACGATCAACTCATCCAGGGTGGTCAGATGTTTTTTCTGACCAATCTATTCTCAGACAAAATGGCAACTTTTGCTGTCAAAAAATACTCATGTATTATATTGTCTTCAAGCAGTCCAAGGCAGCAAACATTTCTGTGGGAACCATGTTTTGGTTCCATATATATAGTAATTTTAAAATAATATAGTAAAGGAACTTGTTCAAATTTTGTTCAAATAAACTGTTGGCTTTTCTAAAATTTCATTACTTCAGTGAGATCAACATTTCACTTTGTGACTCTAATAATCAACTTGTAAATATGTGTCTTTGTAGCTAATGTGAAAACATGTTCTTATTCTAATGATTACGAGTGCATCTGGCTCCCACTGGACTCCATAAGAAGCTATAGAATCTGAGTACTTATGAAAAAGAAAAGATTTGGTTGAAAGGACTCAAGTTTTGTAGCTATATCTGCAAATGTTAGAATAAATAGCTGTTTGTGAATGACACCAAAATATTAGCGACTATTGTTGGACATCTATTTCAAAATTTCTTTACGAATTTTCATATTATTATTTTGTCTTTGTTGTTTAGAGACTGAGTGAGTAACACTTATTTTTTTTTAGGGAAACATTCTAACCAGATAGTGCTTTAGCACTTCCCACAGGACTTAGTGAAGCCTATTACACTTATTGGTCCCTCACAGTAGTCCTAGAGTAAAATTTCTGCTATGTTTTTTGTATTACAAGAAATGCATTTTTTTCTGAATGTGTCACATGAGAAGAAGATTCATGTCAGTGTGAATTTCCTTTGCTCTTCGAAAGGAGTGTCAAAATTGTGTTGAATATGATAAAATCAGGAAACATAAAGGACCAATTAACCAAGTCCTTTCATATTTTTTCAGATCACAGCTCAGATCTAAATAATCTTAAAATTTTGGGAAGATTCATTGAACTTTGAATGGGGTCTTGAGTCTTAGGTAAGCGACAGCTTACAACAGAATGAGTGTGTGAATTTCACCAGCGGTAGGAAAGCAAAAGTTAATGAAGAGGAACCTGTCATGAAAAGAGGGCTACCATGGGTGAGAGCAGCAGCAGAAGAGTTGACACAGGGCCATAACACAGTCAGGGGTTCCTGATTTCCATCATGCTGAAGCTAGGCAGAGAAAGAAAGCAGCTGGATGTTTGTGTGTTGCCTTTCTTTCTGAGATTTTACAGGTCATTAGGGGATAATAGTACCTTTAAAAGACATGACCAGTAGGAGATAGGAGAGGCTTGCTTTTTGAAATTTCTGTAATTACTCACTCATGTTGGGTTCCTTGAAGAAAGTAGTGGAAGGAGTTTTGAGGTAGCTGACCTCTCCTTGGAGAATGGTTTATTTTCCACAGGGGAGTGCACAAAGAATTGTCTCAGGAATAGTGAAAGTGGATACATAGGGACTAAACCAAATCGTTGCAGTATATGGAAAACTAAATACTTCATGCCCTTCTTACTTTTCACAGCTCACTACCGTTCTTAAACCTTATTCTATATTTTGTTATAATGTTTATTTTTTTTACTGAGATGTGGAGTAAAGTAAAATTATAGAAAGAACATTAGAAATTATTTCTTTGAAATCACCTGCCTAAAGTTTTCTTGCAGGTTAAAAGAATATTTCAGTTCAAGCAGTGAAGACTGTTCTGGTTATTGCACTCAGGAGCTGTTTCAAATTAGTGTTAGCTGTAACCACTAAGAAAGATCAGCTCCTCGATTTTCTACTTTACAACCACAGAGAAATTAATGTTGTCCCACTAACTTTGCTATTCATGCTATTTTGTACAGATATAATTTTACATTGTTTTGGGATTTAATCCTTTCTGTCTTACAGCTTGATAAAGAGTTTTGTATTAAAAAAGGCGTCAGCACATTCTTTTCTTCCTTTAGGTTGCAATCACCAGGGCATGCATTTTTGTTTGGTTGTGCTTGTCTTCTGTGCATCACCTACTTTTTTCTACACAAATCATTAGTCTTAAGTATAAATTCCATAGATACATGGCAATCAGTGGGACTGATCATATGCGTGACGTCTTTATTTTCCCTGAGCTGGCTCTAATGTGGCTGCATTTTTAGCTCACCTTGGGTGGTCTATTGGGAGGGTGTAGTCTAACAGCTCTTAAGCTGTTAACATAATTATTTTGTGCAGCAATTCAGTGACTGTGCAGCTTGGCTTCTCCTTAAAGCCTAGGCTAAGTCTTCAGGAGTTCAGCTGAGAATAGGTAACCGAAATTGATGCTGCACTATGGATTCTCTGAAGTCTCAGGGTTTTAGACAGTAAGGTGCATGTCTGTGGATGATAAAGATCTAGAAACAAATGTGACTACAGGAGTGACAGAAGGATCAAGACCATGATGATCAATGAGATGGGCAAGAGATAAGATGTTGAAATCTGTGAAAGAGAGCTGTTAACAAAATAAGATGATCTCCTTCAGGATAGCTCCAAGGGAGTCAGCTCATGGACCTTGTGTGCTATCTAAGCTAAAGTATGAAGATAAAAAGCAATGAGACTATGATGACAAAAGCAATAAAAATTACTAACACTTTATCTTTGCCTCCCCGCTATGAGATTTTGATATGGAGAAGGATCACAACATTTGAAGGTCTGTGATTAAAGGAACTAGTGTGTTACAGACCACGCTTAAAAAAAAAAAAAAGTCACATTAAATTACAATTTAATTAAGCTCTCCATGTAACAAATTGTAATGTGAGTGAAGCACTCACTGGTCCTAATTTTGCTTTGGGTGGTTAGAAATGAAAAAATGATGAAAAGATTACCAAAATTTAGATAAATTAAAATTTTCATACCCTTTTAAAAATTTATTCTTACTGCTCAGATTCTTACTTTTAATACAATATTTCATTTTTGAATAAATATAATTAGAATTTTTTCTGGAACTTGTTCCTGAATTTTATTTTTTCTCCTTTATATCCTCTCTCCTTCACATCTTTCTTTCACCCTGGATAAAAGAACAAGCTGAAAACTTTGGAATGTACAGGGGAAGAGTGGCAGGCTGACTATGACAAGAAAACAAAAAAAAAATCTAGAGCTCTTTCTCAGAAATTTATTGAGCAAGTAACAGATCTGCATATTTAAGTCACTATCCTTGAAGAAGACTGGAATTTGTCTTTACAGAGTTTTCAGTATACAGGTTAGGCATTCAAGCACTCTAGACAATGTTAATGCATTCATTTACAAGGAAGCTGTAGATAAATTAATTGTTTTTATTTCGCATCTAAAATGTCAATGCTAGTTGTGTGGCTCGTGGATGACTGTCACAAAATGAACTCGAGGCCTTTCTGATGTTTGTGGGAGTTTTGCCATTGACTGCAATACAACCAGAAGGTTGCTCACAGCTGTTACTATAGTGATTTGAACTTATTTTTGTCTGACATTGTCAGAGAGTCCTTGGAAGTCTTGTTCCAGCTGATTTCCTGTACACAATTTGTGATGGTGTGGCGGTAATTAATAATGATGATATTTCTGATCAGCATTGCACCTATAGTGGGAATTCTCTTGGCTCTTTTGTGTGTTGTATGACTTAAATCCAGTATAAACATAGTGAATAACCTTGAAAGTGATAATCGGCACTAAGACAATAGCCTTTGTCCTTTCAGAATATCAGGTCTACAAAGCTTTCTCTATCAGAATATTTGTAAGGCTAGATTTGAATAAAAAATTATTTTGAAATCTTATTGGAAGGTTTTTCTCTGCTTTTATCAAGGAGAATCTTTACATTGAGATAAACAAAATGTTACTTTAAGGATTGGTTAACTGAAAAACTTTTGTTGATGTTGTGGGTCTTATTGAGAAAACAATAATGAGGGAATTAAGGTTGAATGTACTACCCATATTCTACCCAAAGGCCTCATATTCTCTAATCACTAAGCTACCTAGTTTATTCTTTCTGAATGAGGAAGAGCTCCTACAGATAAAAACAATATGTAATCAATGAGTTAAAAGAGAACATAAAAATATTGAGATGAAGTTCCAATGACAGTGATATTTTCAGACTATTTTCTGGTTTACTTGTCTAATTTTTTTTCCCGTGCAACATAGAGAGACACTTGTACAGATGTGGCAAAAGTTCTATGGTTTTCCAATGAAAACAGGGACATCATTTAAGAATGTAGTGAAAATGTTATGACACGTTTACTTGTTATTTGAAAATACTGTGTTACACTGCAACCAGATTGTATTATGGAACTTGTATAGAGGGACAAAGTTAAGGGTAACTTTTGTAATTTTAATCTGATATTTACTTTCTTAGATACACTGATCAATAAACAGCTCTCATACCTCATTTTTTTTTTTATACACTACTAATTTCCATTGGGTGGAATGTCAGAACTGCTCCATATGTATGTTACTATGTTGCCCTCTTGTGACCAGCTCTCTAAAATAAGAAGCCATAGACCACTTAAAGAACACAGCTTGATTTAAAATAATAATAAAATGAATTATTGATAGACTTACATCACTTGTGCATTTCTGTTATACTAAAAAGAGCAAAATTTTTATACTTTCTAAACATGTTGTTAAATATCTATCATATGTGTACTGTTTCTATTCATTTCTGATCCTAGTGGCAATTTTTTTGTGGTTTTCTCTTGACATCTCACTGTCCTGAGGTCCCCTACTAATATAAAAACAGTATTCACAACCATATAGGAGCATTTTATGTGTTGACTATGATGTCAGGAGATTAATGTTCTTTTATTAAATATGTATGTATATAAGGCATCAAGCATCAAGTCATTCCGGTTTTGGCTCTTTATTTCCTATGTTTCAGATACTGTTTGTTGCAAGTAGGCAAAACAATAGTGAAATTAATCTGTCACTTATTTTGGATGTAAATCTGATTAGGTTTTGTTTTGGGCTTTGTAATTTGTTTTTTGTTTTCTTTTGTTTTTTCTTCTTATGTGCCAGTCATTTTCAAATTGATTCCATTTCTTTTGATGCATATATTGCTCACTTGGGTTAGTCAGTAACTCTTACAGATTTCACTTAAGAAGGAATTTTAAAATGCTAACTTTGACTATTGCCAAGTGTAGTTGACTAGTTAAATGATGGTCTGGTTATGATAGATGGACCAAACTCTGAAAACTGAGAAACAGAGCAATTAATTGTATATTAGGAACAATGCACAATGGATTATAAACATCCCCTGCAATTAGTTACATCTTCAGAAATCCCAGATGTTTTTGCATGTTAAGCAGAAGTCAGAAGCAGTGTCAAGTAATTGTCTCACTTTCTGTAGTATTTTCCAATGCTTCAAACACAACTAGGTCTAGTTTAATTGTCTTACTGTGAGTCAGAGTTTCCATGAGAAGACGGACTCTTGTTTTATTGTGTGTTATGATATGAAGTGGTCCTAACTCTTATTTACTTTAAAATATTTCATCCATGTCTAATGTGACCAGTCAAAAAATATTGAGTCTAAGACAACTGAATTGGGGACATAAGGGGAGGATGTGCATGTCCATACACGCTTACATATGTAACGCTTTGGATGATATTCACCTCTCAAAAAAGCACCATGCTGTTTGATATAGAATATATTGGGAATCAAATGTGTCTTTCTCTTTTAGGCAAATATTTAGGGGATGAAGCCATTGGCCTAGAAGGCTGAAACATTCCAGAAAACTACTCTTTCCTTAAACAAGGAAGACTCCAAGGGAAATTTGAGCAAATTAAGACCTGAGAGTTAATTTACCTAAAATGGGGATTAGCTCCCATTAGACTAGAATTGGTGAAGCCACCCCAGGTTACAGTTTAATTAGAATTTTTGTTACAGCTCTAATGCAGAGAATGCTTGATTAAACAATCTACTTTAGAAAAGTATAAAATTCTTCGTCATTGTACTTCGGATCCCCTCCTTAAATCACGAAGATATACACAGACTTCAGAGCTTGTATATCACTCTCTTAATAGTTGAAAGGAAGATAGTAAGTAAGCATATTTTTTTACCTATATAAATCTAGATACAGTAATTTCTAAAAAAATAAAATAAAAATCCATGATTTATAAGGCTCAAGTACCAGGTATCTGCTTAGTGCTGCTTTTCCAATGCAGGACAAAGGTATTACTGAACTGCAGTGGGAGCCTGTGGTGAAATATGGGTACGTTATCATTTTATCTGCAGCTGGGCCCAGCAGCATCATCGCTCGGGTGGACAGAGTATCTCTCTGTTGGCAGCTGACCTGCCCTCTCTGTGTGAGGATCCCCGAGCCACCACAGGAGAGAGCATCCCTTCATCCCTGAGGCCTTCAGGAGCACACTAAGCACAGTGAAAGTGTACATCCATCACTGTCAGCTCCTCCCTTGCTCCTTGACAAATAGTGTAATGTCTTCAAGGCTTTTGTTTATTCTGTGAGTTTGCCTGCTTATTGGTGCATAAGCAGTGAGTTGAAAGGAACTGTTTGGCAGAGACAAAGCCCTTGGCCTACCTTTACTTCATGAATTACTGTTACAGCTATGGAAATGGTAGGTTTTTAAAGAATGTATATTTTGATTTAAATATCTTACTACAGTGTTCCAAATGACCAGAATATCTGGAGCAAGGAGTTTAGACAGATAATCCTAGCTCAGTTCTCTGCTATCGTGACTGCTGTATAGCTTTGCACAGGCAGGTTATTTGAGAGGAAATCTGGAAATCCAGTAATGCTAAAAGACAGTTGTCTTTGAGATGGAGGGTGGAAATTAAATGGCAGAAAGTGTTATCTGCAGCAGAGTATGGATTCTGTTACAGGACAAAATTGTCTGAACTTACAGAGTAATAATCAGGATATTATATTAAGTCTTTCTACAGGAACTGTTGGATAAGAAGTGTATAGCAGCATGTTAGTACATTATGCTAACATGTAGAAAGAATTATTTTTCCTTGGAATTTCTCAAACAGATAGGAACATTGAAATAATTTTTCTGGTTAATTTCAACAATTGTCCTTTTGAATTTTTCTTGGTACATTGTGGTGTTTTTTTTGCAGTAAAACATCTATATCTGATACAGTGGTTAATGACTGAATATAGTATTCATGTGTTTTAGATTCACACAGAGTTTGACAGACATCTTTAATTGTTCATGTGTAAAGTGTGATACCTGTGACTTAGAATAATACAGCCTAGATATATGTGTAAATTTTTATAGCTCAAAGAAGTCTTCCTATAAACAACTTTATTCTACCTCAGGAGTATTACAAAAATTTTCTATAGCTATTCGTAGTTAAGTGTTTGAACGGTATCATGCTGAGAGAATATGAGCCATTGATATTATTTATATTAAATATGGCTACTCATGCTGCCTCTTAATTGGCTTTTATGTGGGTTAGAGATAGTTTACAATAATTAAGCTGTAAGTAGGAGTTCACATAGGACTTCATGATCTCTAAACAGCTATTTCAGGGCTCAGTTACGGAGAGTGATGTCATGACTAGAATCTTGAAAAATAAATCATTACTAAAGATACATAAAGACTGATCAGATAGGAAAAATATATCCATTAGAAAATTAGAGAGGTTGGTTTATATTCATTAACATCCCCTAATGCTTGACTAGAAGTTTTTGTTAATGAAATGGTCACTTTAGTACATATGTTACATAAACCTCACACATGGATAGTTCAGCCTGATTGTAAAGTATTTTATTCTTACATGAAGAATGAAATATAAGAAATGTAAATTTTCACTTCCAAAAATTAATTTTTTGTGTTTGAATTCTTAACACTGTAATGCAGTCAGTGTTAAGTTCCATAGTTTATTAACAATTTCAGGGGTGTTAACCCATTATGGAAATTACGGATTGAAAAGAGTATACTAATCCTCATCTAATTAAGTCAGTTTGGATCAAGTTTCTTTTTCTTGATCAAAGCTTTTTGTTGTCTTTTAATCAAATAATTTTGTATTTAGGTTTAGGAAGACAAAATCATTTTAGAAACATTGTAATAGTGTTCTTAAAAAACAGGTAAGCCAGGACACAGCTATTTTTTATGACATGCCTACACATTACAGTAGCTACTTTTTAAGGTTTTACTCAGTTGTAATTTGTGAGCTCAACTTCGCAGAAATGAAGGGGTTCAAGTAGGAAAGAAAGATACAATTACAAGAACGATTGTATAACAGAGAAATCAAAACAAATTGGACATTTTGGGGGATGGCAGAAAGCAGGTGTTAAAACCTGGGATGCGTGTGAAGTAAAAGTATTTATGAAAAGCAGGATAGCAAAATGGAATATGTGAGGTAAATGGATATGTAAGAATTTTTTTTTTTTTAGTTGTTCTGGGTCATAGAGGAAATAGTATACAACTGTGTAAAATGCAGGGGAAGAAGGGATTCTGACCAAGGCTTTTAAAGTCATTGGTGATGCAGATTTCAGATTACAGTATACATTATCTAAAGCTCAGGCCTGACTTTGTGTTTCTCTCAACAGATGTACATTAGATTCACATACAAGGAACATTTTGCTAAGGGTATATGCTACTGTTATTTAAAGATGGGTGTTATGGATTACAGGACAGTGTAACCTGGGATAAGAGTTAACATTTTCTAGTCCTTCAGAAAACCTTTTATGATCTCTCAGTGAATCTGTATTTGTGCTCTGTAGCAGCCCAAAATTTGTATTTGAGCTCCAACTGTTATATAAAATTGCAGGCATTGTGTGTGATAATCTACATTAATTTCTGCTTTAGTCCTTCAAATATTATATAGAAGTTTATATTACCACAAGGTAGCTGATTTAGAGGACGTTTTCTATGAGAGTTCAAAGTACATGGCATGATCCTGTTGGGATAGGATAATTGCATATTTTCTTACAGATGGTTAATTTGTTCCCCAGTTGAATATTTGGAACTGAACAATGTGAGTTGTGCTATACCCTATTTGACTTGAAGAAGTTGAGATATGACACTTTTCTGATAGGCACAGTAGATGTTTAACTTGTATAAAATGTGCCAGGCAGTACAGTTTGAAATACCTGCAAGACCTTGGAAAAATACACTAATTATATTTCTTCGCAAACAGAGTGTAATTCTTGTCTGCCTGGTACAGCTGGAGAGTAAGAAGAAAAGATAGTAGTCTGCCCCTTTTCCACACTGCCAATATCATGGTTTCCTGGGGACTAACTTGTACTTCGGCTACAATTTAATGCTAGTCTTTTAAACACTTTGTGAATAACTCCAAACTACCCAAGCAGATTTTTCTCTGGAATCCCTTCATAGTCGCATAAAAGGGAAAATGTTAAGTGGGTGATCTGAGCTTTACACTGTTTGAGAGATTTCTCTCTCAGCATGTGACCTACAACAGGTATGCAGAGCCTTTCATCAAATTGTCTGCCAGAGGAACTTAATGTTCATTATTATACCTATCTTATTGGTGGCAATGTTAATGGAAAAAGGAAATTTGTCACACAAAATTCAGAACCAGAAAGTGCAGTAAAATTTAAGACTCTTTTGGTCCATGTTAAATTCTAGACTCTGCTAAAATAAAATGCATTTAGGTTTGAGAATACAAATATAACTACACACTAGAGAGTAAATTCTTTTGTCCTTGTTCAAGCAAATCCTGCCCCCAGACTGAATTGGGAATTTAGATTGAGTGAAGACTGCAGAATTGAGCCCTAGAGGAATATGGTTTACTGCAATAAAAGACACAAGAGACTTGGAATAAAAATACTGCTAGCAACATGTAACAACGGAACAACATTACTTAGGGAAACATTCAAATGGGATGAATTAATTAGAAACAAGACTTTGATCTAATGCTTATGACAGTATTTATGTTCAATGTAACCTATAATTTGTATTACCTCAACTCTGTCATATACTTTTTCTATTTCTTAAATAGTGTTTGCCTATCTTTTACTGCTCATGAAAGAAAATGTTTTGCACTGTCAACATATTTGTTTGTTGTTAATAAAAGATTATAACTAAAAATATAATGATGTGTCAAACAGAACTAACCCTCCAGAGAAGCTAAGCAGATGGAAATAGTGTTGTGAAAATGAATGCATTGTAATTCAAATCATTTGCTTTTCTGCCACAAATTATCTTTAAGTCCCACCCACAACATACTAATGATGAAGCAGAACAAGAGCAAGCTTATGGATTGATTCTGCTATCTTTTACATTGGTGTGAAACCTATATAACACCATTTGACATCAACAGAATTATTTCAGATTTACAATAACATAAATTAGGGCTCAATAAGCAGAAAATGAGTAAAGCTAAGTGCTTTAAATACAATTTAAGCTCAATGAAATGTCTATTATCTCACTGATGAGCTCTATCCAGTTCCAGTTTAAAATCTGCTAGCTCTCAGAGAAAGATATGGATTAAGACTGCTTTGAAAACAGATCCATATTCATTGAAGAGACATTTTTAATTTCCTTTTTTAATGCATATTTTCATATTCACGTTATCTGAATCTCTTTTTTGCATAGTTCATTCTCAAGCAAATATTTGTAAAAATACAGGAAGTATTTGGGCTCTGTGGCAATTTATATGTTTTTTAAAGCATAATTGAGTGTTTAGATTGATTTTACAACAAGCAAGGCTGCATAATTTTTAGTATTAATCTAAAATGAATTCTTCCATCTGAAAACCAACTAAGTATATACCCATCATAGTATTTATTCACAAAATTAAGGAATCAGTCATGCTAAGTATGATGTCTGCATTAATATAGAGAAGCTAACTGCAACTTCATTTATATCTTTCCTAACCTAAGAAACCTTCATAAAAGAAGGCTACTTTTTTTTTTTTTTCCTGGAAACATTAATTCCACCTTTCTTGCCAAAGTCATTCAAAAATCCATTCCTGTGTAAGGATTTATAAACATGGGCTTTGGTGTTCATGCAGGCTTCTCGTGAATAAAGCTTAGGGAGTTATATTGAGCACAACTTCTTTCAAGAGCTAGTGGATTTCAGTTTTATTGCTTGATATGTCCATTTGTTCTGACATTTTGCTGAGTGTTGCAAAGCCAAACGTAAATTCTTTTCAAAACTGCCTTTGTTTCTTTTTCTTCTGGAAACTTTTAGCTCTCTCCCCACATTTCCCACTCCTCTCCTCTTTCTCTCAATGACTTTTAATGAAATTACTAATTTGATTCTGCTACTTTCCTTATTAATTCCAGGCAGTTGTAGCTACAAGACTTATCATGGGAAGCTTCAATGCTTATGACATTGCCATGGGGTGAAGCCTATTGAAAAGCAATGCTCATGTAAGTGAGACCTGGACTACATCTGCCCACTATAAAGATTACTCCAGTATGCAGAGGAAAGAAACAAAGAGAAGGAAATAGGCAGGAAAGAACTTTGTTAAATCACTGCTAGCATCATTACCTTCCTGCAACATTGTTGGAGTGGGAGACCAAAGAATGATAGTAACCCAAGTAAGAACTGCTGGTTGGCCTTAGATATGGGGAAAATCACAGTGCTGGGGCTACATAGATATCGGGCTCATTTGTCATTTATGCTGACAATATATCTGGGAAAAAAAAGGCAATAAATAGCTCAGATAGGTGGAACGCATTGCTTGGTATGCAACCGCTCTGGGCTGACAGCCAGGACTTGAGAACATTGAAGTGGTCTAAATTGGGCCACAGGATCTGGGTTTGGTTTTGTTTTGTCTAGGTTTTTGTCTTCAGAAACATATGAATGCTGCAGGATAAAAATCTTGAAATAAAAATTGCTATTCACATTTTAAATCTATTCTGCTTAATAAATGAAATTTAGATTAAATGTCATGGAGTGGTGTGGTTCTGCTCTTGTGCCTGCTCCATCCAAATTTCCCTGTGTGAGACATTCTGAAGAATTTTTAATTAATATGTTTTTCCTGATTGGGAATGGATCCAACCCTTGGTAAGAGAATCAGACTTGTACTTGCTGCAGAGTCTTTTCCTACAGTCATTCTACAGAAAAATGACACTTAAAAAAAATTAGGTTCCCAGAGACCTATTAAGATGAAAAGTGGGGTCTAAAATAAGGACTGAAACATTAAATAGCCCCGATCTCATTCCACTATGGAATCAAAAGAAGATTGAGTCTTTCTTTACTGCTGAGTAAAATTACAGCTGAATAAGAGCTTTTTTCATAAACTAGAGATAATTTTTCTTCCTCTGTAAAGATGATAAAGAGAACTTAGTTTTTTTAATTAAAAATTCTAAGTAGAGAAGCATAGCTGGTAATTTATTGGTTTGGACTAATTAGTTGATACACTGTAAGAGCTTTATTTATTTTAATATTTTATAATAAATCTTACTAGAAAATTTAAAATACATGTTTTATTAGCAAAAACAAGTAACTTTGAATATACTATTGACATGAAAAAATAAATATCCTTATTTGGTTCAGTTGCAAAAAAATAATGAAAAATACATACCATTTATTTAAGGCTTTGAATCACCTTCACTGAGCAAGCAACTGCTGTTCTTTGAGGCAGCTCCCAGGCATTTGTTATTGCCCCTCTTCCAGATGTTACTGTTCTAGTAGTAGAGTCAGCAGAATGGAGTATGTGGGGGTGCTTCAGCTGTTCAAGTTTAGTTCAGCAAATTAGCTTTAATCTTTGATTAGGGGACTTGGGCCAAGAGTCTGGGCTGAGAATGGGAGTTGCTTCAGGGTTAGCATATGTTGAGTTCTTCCATAAGATGAGAGTTTGTTACATAGATTCAGCAATGACTTAATCTACTGAAAAAAATCACCAGATCTCTTCTGTCATAGATCTTACAATTTGGTGACCAGTGTTTCTGTCTAAATTAGCTTTGTCAGTTTGGGGTTACTTACTTTTTTTTTTTTTTTTTTTTTTTTTTTAATTTATTTTTTTTTTTTTTTTTTTTTTTTTATTTTTTTTTTTTTTTTTGGTTTTTTTTTTTTTTTTTTTTTTTTTTTGTCAAAATGATCTTGACTGCTGAAATAGTGTGCTTCAAGGATGTTCCTCCTCTCTTCTCAAGTTAACACAGCTCTTTTTGTGCTTCAGGTGTGGTCTGCTGCAAAGAAATCCATAAAATAACTTTCTAAAAGAGTTGTCATCTTTTGTGCGCCTGCCTTCTCTGTTGGTGCTGCTGCCCACTGAGTTTCCTCTACTCATCTGTTCTACCTCCTGGAAATGTGGTTATCTTACCATGCTTCAGATGGCAAATCAACAGAAAAAATGTAAAAAAATCATTTTATGGAGCGCTAGAAAATTTTTGAAGCATTGTTATCAATTCCTCATCACTACTTTGCATTTCAGTAACATAAGAAAGTAGTTTACAATTGTTGTTAGAAGTATGCAAACTATACTTCACAAATATTTACGTGTAGAATAGGAGTATCAGCTTTTTTGAAAACATGGGTGCATATTAATGCAGTGGCCATTTAACTCGAACAGTTACAATTGTTTAGCATAACAATGAAATGGAGGAAATTATAGCAGCCCAACGTGATCTATTCAGGACTTAATAGGGCATGGCAGTTCTTACAACCCAGTATAGCAGAGAGTGTAAACCAGCACTAAACGCACAGTATGAAAAGTTCATAGGTGTCTCCAGATGGTGTGATTATGGTGGGTCTGGAAGTTCTACTTAATTGTCTATGTAGGCAGTTAAAGCAGGCAGTCAGAGATAAGAGGAAGGCTTGCTGTTAGTAGTGATATAGGTTACTACTGGAAATTTACCAGATTTTTCTTCCCTGGATTGTTCAGGTTTAATCATGACTTGAATATAGCTGCTGGTTACATAGTAATCTGCAATGGAGTGTATTTATTTAGTTTTATACTAAAGTAAGTTTGCTAACGTATTATTTCCTAATTGATATAAATAGTAATATATTATTTTAAATTAATTTTTTTTTAAAATAAGAAATTATTTAATAATAAAGTTGCAAATCCACACAAAGTTTTGTAGAAGGTATATTTTCAAGAACACTAGAAGTCAATGGGAAAAAGGCACTCGAAAAATTATTCTGTCTTTACTGAACTAAATGAATTTATATAGTATTTTGGGGCATTTTTTACTATAATAGATACCCATCTCGTAAGTGGTTAATGAAGGTATTGTTCTGTAAGAGAATAATTATAGGGAATAATTTTATACATGCTGAAAATATATTTATGTGTTTAATTTGTTGAAAATTTTAACATAGTTTCACAATTTTCCTAATTTGTGTAACTACCTCAGGCTATCAAACACAACTCTTAGAACAGGGCTCATTTTTTACAACTTCCAAAGAACAGTTAGTAATCATTCTTACAGTTTGTGGTGATTGGGATGCTGTATTGATAACATCCACTTTCTCCTGACTTATACTTAAGCCAGGATTTAGCAATAATTTGCTATTAAGTCTGTGAAGCATTAAAAGTCTTCCTTGGCTTGTTTGTTTGTTTGTTCTAAGACAACGTTCAGTTAGTGTTGCAAGCAAAGGGTGCTTTTATTAGGTCTATTAGCTTGCTGTTCATGTAGCAACAAGTATCGGGAACGGTCTGTAATATCTTGGTTTGTGACTTGCAGCCAAACAGCAGGTGCAATTGTCATCTCAGGCTTTTACTTGTTTACACTGAAATAAGCTCCTTGCATTCACTGTAATTTTCTTCTCAGCTCGATCTTTTAGTCTCCGTTTGCAGAGTGCCAGTTGTGTAAGGGTTGAAGTTGTTCCCGTACCTTTGGCTGTGTTGCAAGTTACTAAACGTGTTTTGCCAAATTAAAAAATTTGTCCTGCTCTACTCTGAACATATTTTTTTTTTCGCCTGTGTATTTTAAGCTTTGGTGCCGATCTAAAGAGCAAAATCTCTTTTGTCCAAAGTTAAGATGATTTATGCGTGATGTTGAAGCTTGATGATACTTTCTAGTTTATAATGCCACTGATCTTTGACTAAATTCTCCAACATACTGTTTCACACCAGCACATTTTTCTTTGTCCTATTTTTCAAATCTTTTCCTGAGGAAAATACTGGTTTCTGAATTCTTTACTGCCATGTACTTGGTATTTGAAGAGAGAGAGAGATAGTGCGGGGTTCTTTTTGGATCTCAGTAAGAAGGGCCAGACAAAAAAGGGTTTAATAAGACAAAATAATTAAATAAGATAGAATAAAGAAAGGAATATAGATAGCAAGTAAATCCTACGTCCCTTCAGATGCTGGGCACCCTGCATGTATGCAGCATTGGACAGACCACAGATGGATTTCCCTACAGAGTGCTACACAGATCCTGTCCACAGAGAATTGTCCTCCATTTTGGTCATTTGAGTTGTTATATATAATTTTCTTAAAGAAAACAACTCTGTTTATCATTGGTACTGTCAAACAGAATGGAACTTCTTGCTGCACAGTTAGGTAAAGGCAAAGCTGTGCAAGTGGCGTAATGGCCGGTACTGAGTGCGTGGGAGCTGCCCACACGCTCATTAGTTACAATGAGCTGAGTTTGTCTTGTGGCCAAGAATTTATCCAGCACAGTAGAGACTGAAGGCCATGCTGCACATGCAGCCCAATCCAGTGCAGCACAGGCCTGTGCCTGCTCAGGTTAACTGTAATGTGGATCACCAACTCCTCCATGTACAGTAGTCTCCAGATCAGGATGACTATGTTGCACCCCTTGATCCACATAGACTTTACTGTTCCTGAAGATATTACAAGTTACGGATTATACAAGGAAGCTGTTCAGCTAACAGAAAGTTTCCTGACAATCCGGGATGTTATTTCTGTCATAAGACACACAAGCACCCACGGGGCACACCAGCAGTTCCCCTACAGTGGCTGATCCTGCTAACGTAAGGGCTGCTCAAGCCCTAAGTACAAGGAATAATAGAGAAAACGTGGTCTGTTCAAGGTCACTAACTCCTCAATACAATGTCTTCTGCAAGGCTCCCAATACAGCTACTGAGGAGAAATCAGTAAAATGTAGCATTTTCTCCCACACCGTACTCTGTAGTAACTTTAGGTTTGTACTTACAGCATAAGGAGTGAAGGTGTCCAGTAAGGAAAACATATAATTCCCTTTAATAAGGGAACAATTATTGTAATGTCCCCAGCCATAGAGAGGAAGGAACAGCAAGGTTATCCGAGAAAAAAGAATTAAGCAGAGCCCATAAAATATTTCTGTGAAATGCTTTTCTGGTGGAAAATCTTACTTAATGAAACAAAGTGTGGGAACATTTGCAGAGATGTTCTTGTGGGAACATGTCAATTGCAGTAACATTATTCCTGTGGCAGGGAAAAAAAAGCAAAACGGTAAATTTGAAACAGCTATTTGAAACAGCCTGTTTCTACATGTTTTGCTTGAAGTATATAGGTTTCTCAAGCTTGAGAACACTTTCAAAATATTTCTTTGAATATCTAAAGACGAAGCAGTACTATTGTCAAAATTGAGGAGTAATTGTATATAGCTTTCTCTTAAATTGTCATTCTCAAGTGATTTCAAAATTATTCTCTTATGTTCTATTGTCTTTGAGAATGGTTGAGCAGGCATAGATGTTGTCTAGACATGGAATTGTGTTATGGTAAGTGATGGACAGTCTCAGAAGGTCAGCTGTTCTGGTAAAATTCAGATGCTTAAGACAAGACTTGCCATACTTCCTCCTAGACCTGTAAAATAGGCCAAAAATCTTACATAATCAGGCTTGCAAGAGCCATTAAAAATATGATATTGAAAAACAAATTTGACTTATGGAGATATAAAGTTATAAAAAGTGAAGACACCACCCAGCAGAAAGTAAAAGGGGAAGAAAATAGGTAAGCCCAAACTTGTGGTATACTGAGGGAAACTTCAACCTATTCTTCATCTTTCCGTATAGCAAGGCTCTCAGCAGTTGTCACAAAAACAGTCAAAAGTGCAGATATTTTCAGCAGGATGATACAGGTGACATACCAGCACAATGCTGAAAAAGATGTCTGTTCCTAGCCACAATCTATAGAGACTGTTAACACCAAAATTGTCTTAGTGCTGTTGGAAGAATTTTCTAAATGCCATACAAAATTGAAGCGCAAGTTTGAAGCTTTCTGCAAAAGAAGGCTTTTTTTTTTTTTTTTTTTTNAAGAACACTGGAATGGATTATTAAAAAATGAAGATTACATTATGAAGGGAGTTCAGAGAAAAGTGTCAATGTGCAGGAGGCCAGAGAAACTGGAAAAAGTATTAAAGAAGGAATTTGTAAACGTGGTCAGATATCACCAAGAGACTTTTACACTTGCATCCTTATAAATATTACCTCAAAGCTGCCCATTACAATCATATGTAAAGGAAAGGTTTAGTATACACCTGATGCATGACCCTTTCAAGTACTTATTTTAGTAGCTTGATTTTCTTTCAACCGTTCTGATTTGTCTATGGATTTGAGAAACTGAAAAGGAGCCTTTTGTACACCTTGTCTTTTCTTGACATATCCCTATAGAGCCTGCCTTAGAAATTGTACTGTGGACAACTCTGTGGGAGGTATGTCCAACAAGTAATGCCAATACGGCAAACCTGCTCAAAGAAGAGCTGTCCTTTCCCTCTTCACTCCCATCAACTACAATCTTTGCACTAATGTTTGACATTAATTTAAAGACTGGAGTTATACATACACATAGAGAGCTTCTAATAAATATTTCTAGATCAAATATTAATGCTGCATATGTTTATACAAAAAAAAAAAGAACAGAGAGGCAAAATGAAGCTTTAAAACTCTGTCTGCACTTCTGCAGTACAAGCAGCATGGGAAAAAAATTACTTATCTGCTTTCTAACATCCCACTGAGTAGCCCCAACATGTGGTATAAGGGGTTTTGGAAGGAATGTACAGACATAAAGAATTCTCAACGGAGAGTCCAAGTAATGTTTCACACCACTTAGAGCCCTGAAAAAGCCTGCATAGCTCAGATGAGCTTTCAGGATTGCTGAAGGTATATTGTCAAGTGGGAAGCAGACTAGACTGATTAAAAGGTATAAATATGACTTCAAATTTTTCTAGCTCCTATTTCCTTATGCATGTTCAGTTCCAATTAGGCTAGTACAGAACCTTCCTCACATGTATTTGGAATTTAACATGCATTCAGTTTTACATTTGAGGTAACTATTTACCAAATAACTCTGTGGTCTTGCATTGCAAGGCCCAGTGTCAGACATGGCATTTCTTATAAGTAGCACTTTTAGAAAGGGTCATAAATGTTGTTACAGTTCTTTTGATAATGTTATACATATAATATACAATTGTGGACAAAGTTTCATTTGTAGGTTTATGGTTCTTTTTTTTCAGCACAAATGAAAAATATTAAGCTCTTTATTCTTTATTTCACAGAATCACAGATTCACAGAATGGTAGGCATTGGAACGGACCTTTGGAGATCATCTAGTCCAACCTGACGCGCGTAAAGTAGACTCCACAACCGAGATGGTTGTAAAGTAGGTATGTTTATTCAGCGCCGGGCAGCACGGGGGGTTGCCCCACGACAATCATGCGCACCCAATGCAGTGGCTTTCTCAAATATATATAGTACTTAATCACATAAACATAAGATTTCCGAATACACCTATACATATTCATGACCTGTCCCCGCTTCGTATTAAAATTAACTCTAATACATCATTTTCATAAACTCCTCCCAACTATGCTTGCGCATTGCCTCCTGGTGGTGGTCGCTGAGGGTCGTGAGGATGAAGGCTGATGATTCCTCTTCATCACCGCAAGTAACCTTTTGCTTTTGCGCAGACTCAGTTCTTCCTTGGTCTTTGTCCAGACCGCAGGGTCAGTTTCAACTTCTTCTCCAGACAGGTTCTTGTTCATTATCAGGAGCTGTCCTTGACAACATCACAAGACTTCTTTCTTCGTCTGGTTTTCAGTAAACTATGAGGCCTGTTTTCTAGGTTATATGTCATTACTAGCCAATTAGTACACAATGTGTCGTTATCTCTATCATATACCCCTGACTCAAAACCTCCTGCCAAAGCAGGTTCACCTAGAACAGGTTGGACAGCAATGCATCCAGGAGGGTTTTAAATACATCCAGAGAAGGAGACTCCACATCCTCTCCGGGCAGCCTGTTCCAGTGCTCTGGCACCCTCAAAGTAAAGAAGTTTTTCCTCATGTTGAGATGGAATTTTCTGGGTTCCAATTTGTGCCTGTTGCCCCTTGTCCTGTCACCAAGCACCACTGAAAAGAGTCTGGCCCCATCCTCTTAACACCCACCCTTTAGATATTTATAAGCACTGTTAAGATCTCCTTTCAGTCTTCTCTTCTCCAGGCTAAACAGACCCAGGTCTCTCGGCCTTTCCTCATAAGAGGTGCTCCATTCCCTTGATCATCTTCGTAGCCCTCTGCTGGACTCTCTCCAGTAGTTCCTTGTCTTTCTTGAACTGAGGAGCCCAGAACTGGACACAGTACTCCAGATGTGACCTCACCAGGGCAGAGTAGAGGGGAAGGATAACTTCCCTCAACCTGCTGGCCACATTCTTTTTAATGCACCCCAGGATACTATTGTCTCTCTTGGCTACAAGGGCACATTGCTGGTTCACGGTCAACTTGGTGTCCACCAGGACTCCCAGGTCCTTCTCTGCAGAGCTGCTTTCCAGTAGGTCAACCCCTAACCTGTATGGGTTATTACTCCCCAGATGCAGTACCCCGCACTTGCCTTGTTGAACTTCATTAAGTTTCTCTCTGCCCAACTCTCTAACCTGTCCGGGTCTCACTGTATGGCAGCACAGCCTTCTGGAGTGTCAGCCACTCCTCCCAGTTTTGTGTCATCAGCAAACTTGCTGAGGGTACACTCTGTCCCCTCATCCAGGTCGTTGATGAGTATGTTGAACAAGACTGGATGCAGTACTGACCCCTGGGGAACACTGCTAGATACAGGCCTCCAACTGTACTCTGTGCCACTGATCACAACCCTCTGACCTCTGCCATTCAGCCAGTTCTCAATCCACCTCACTGTCCACTCATCTAACCCCCACTTCCTAAGCTTTTCTATGAGGATGTTACAGGAGACAGTGTCAAAAGCCTTGCTGAAGTCAAGATAGACAACATCCACTGCTCTCCCCTCATCTACCCAGCCAGTCGTGCCATCATAGAAGGCTATATTTGCTTTCCTCATTCCCTGTTTCATTCCAGACTCAGGGCATTGACTTTACCAAAGTGAAGAAAAAATATCTAGCAAACAGAAGGACATTCAAACACTTTTTTTTTTTTAATTTTTAATTAAACATCAATATTCATAAGCTAGCTAGAAGTGTAAGGACTTTGTAACCAGATAAAGCTTTCAGAATCTCACTTCTGTGTGATGTTTTAGCTCTAATTTTTTGTAATAAAGTGATTTTTACTGAAATCCACCATTATTTTATTTTTAAGACCTACTCAGTTCATAAGATATGTATGTTTCCTACCTCTGAAAAATCGATGTAAACACATCAGCTCTGGCAGGTTGTTATCAATGTTTCACAGAACCTAAAATCAACCTAAAAGATAACCTTCCAAAACTCAGAGGAAAAGACATACTTTCAAATTTGCCTGTCAGTCTATCTCAAAGGAGACAAAGCTGGAAAAAATGTCTTTAAATGTGATGGTCTCTTATGATCTATTTCTAAAATTGTGTTTCCCATTGGATAGATCTTTTATCAGAACAAGACAAAGCTTTATGCTGTCTTGTCTGACAGTGAAGCACATACTTTATACAACTTGCTGCAAGGGTTATCTCATTTAAGCTACTCTGTGATCAGTAACCTGTTTCTCCCATGGGGCTCTTCAAAGGTGGCTAGTACCCAAAACATAAGAGGGGAAAATAAAGCATTTGAAACTACTTTTTTTGACATTTTTCTGCATTGCTTCCATGTCTCTTATCTGTCTTGTATGTGGGGATCATAATTTCAAACCACCCAGAATCTAGATGAGGCCAGTCTGTGGTTCAGCACATTCACAATTTGTAGTACATTTTGTACATATACCTCTTCACTATGCATCCAAAGTGAAGCCAGAAAAAGATGCTTTGGGATTACATTATTCAGGATGTTGGATACCAAAGGAAGTCAGATTGTAAAGAATCTGTCAAAATGTGTATGAAGTAGGATTCAATGTATGTCCCTACTCTGTCTCCTAGGAAAATTCCTTAATATAATATTGAATAATAAGGCAGCTGCTTGTAATTTTAACACATCAGAGGGCAGTTGGACCTTAATTAAAAAAAATTGAGCAAGACTTTCCTTTGTTCCTGGGCCACTCTCACTGGAATAATTTGGCTTATTTACTCTGGAGGTGGAGGTTCAAAAAATGGGGCAGAAGGGTTTGTTGCACTTCTGCATTGGTGCGGATGAGGGGAAATGAGTTATGTTAGATGTCTCTTTGTAATACTAGTGATACAGAAAGCAGAGCCCTCTGATCCTTCTGAACCCTCTGATGTTGAGGTGTTACATGGTGACTTCAAAAAACTGTTGCTATTTATATTAGCAATTACACAAGTTTTCTTGGCTGCACTGAAATCAAAATTACATCCATCAGCAATATGCAACAGAATTCAGAGAATTTCTTTTGAAAGGGGTGATACTTTACGAATTTTCATCCTCCATTTTCCCGTCTGTATGTCTCTGACTTCATGGCACCTAGTCAGCTGTTCATAGCAGCAGGAAAATTTGGGGTATCTGTGCTCCATGCACTCACAAAGAGTCTCTTGCAGTACTTTGGAGTGGGAGCTGATGGAAAGACTGTTCAGAGGAGGAATATAGAGAGGAATGATGGTAGGAAATTGATGCCTGAGAGCTGAGCTGCATTGAATGTGTTCAGGTAATGTGCCCTTATAGAACTGAATCAGAAGCTAATGTTGCCAGAAATAACACGCTTCAACTGATGATGATCAATCCTGAATAATGGCTGTATAATGGGAAGAAGACTGTGGAGTCCCAAATAATATGAAATAATTTACTCTGGAAGCATGAAAGAGTCCAAAATGAATGAGAAATATCTATGTGTTAGTGACATCAGCTTGAGGCTTTCATTCCAACTGAACTGCCTTTAGGACTTTAAAGCCACATGTGCTATAGGGTAAAGGACCACATTACAGGACCTTTTGTACGTTTGACATTCACTGCACTTTCCAGAGTCTAGATGGAGGGTATGGGAAGCTTTGCAGTGTATCACATGATGCACTGGACAAATATCTCCACAGCCTCTCCTTTACTGTATGGAATGCGCTTCTTTTACCATTAGAAAAAGACCAAAATAACTGAAAATTAGGCTAACTCAAGGTAATTCAAGACTTCTGACAAAACAAAGCAATTTCATTTGCATTATGTTTTGCAGTACACAATTCTGTGAATTTCTCCTCTCCTCTCCTCTCCTCTCCTCTTCTCTCCTCTCTATGACATGTCATGTTTCTCCATGCTAGTTTCTTCAGTTTTCTGCTCATTTCATTTTTATTGATACAGTGTAAAATTATCAGATTTAAGTACCCATTAGCTACTAAAATTTGAACCAGCTATGGCACAAAGTAAAATAAAATCTCAGGGTCTCAATTTTCTTCTCTCTTCTAGTGCTTCTGGCAATCTCATGTGAGCTGTTAGCATGATGAATAAACATGCATTGAATTGGTTCATTAGGGTGGAACTATAGATCTCTCCTGATGTTTTCTTTATTCTTTGAAAAAGAGGCTTCATTGTTTCTATATATTTGGCTGTTACAGCTGTGATGTTGCAAAGCAAAACAAAGTGCCATACAACGAAACGCTTCTGATTATAGAAAATGCAAAAATAGGAAGCAGACAAGATAAACATGATGCAAATTGAACGCTTTATCTTGCTGATTGCCAGGCATATATACTTGGAGGGAAATTCTTCCATAAGTTGCAGAGTTACAATGACTTGTTGGAAATATATTCTCATCAAAATCACAACTTAATATTTAAAGATTAAAGATAGTGCTACAGTTTAATATTTGTTCTACCCTGGAATCAGATACAATAGTATTACTTCTCTATAATATATATAACTCCCCATTTGAAGCTGTCTAAAACATTTTAGTCAATTAAGCTTCATTGCACATCTACAATGACAAAGTTTGCTCCAGCCATTGGGCAGATGGAGGAATGTTACTGACAGCATTAAAATACCCTTGCCTGAATATTCACTGACAACATCCTCTTTATTTCAGTGGTCTTTCTCATGAGGAGTGTCTTATGGCACTGCTTGTCTTTGAAATTAAAGTAACACTTTTACTTCCTTTTACAGTGTTAGTAGATCACTATGAAGTTAATTATTTTGATTTATGTAGTGCCTAGATATCCTACCAGATGCATGAAAATCCCACTATTTGCCTGATCCATGCTGAGAATCACTACCTCAGACAGCTTATTTGTTCAAATTAGCCAAAATGAGTTTGTGAAATAGGAGAAGAAAATAAAAATAAAATTTAAAAAAAAATATATATATCCCCTGGTAGTTATAGACAAGGAATGAGCATGTCCAAACTAACCCAAAAAGTTAGCTTGGTAGCCTGAGTCCAAAGCAGGTCCTGTTATTCTCAGCTCAGCATTCCAGCCAGACCACATGTATGGATTCCAGATTCCGGTTCTTTTACTGATGTTTTGAACTAGATGTTTGCCAAGGTAGGAAACCAGTCATACACTCAAAGCAAGAGGTATGTAATGTTTGAAAGTCATAAGCATAATCAATATTTGAAGACAATCTTGTGTAAGTATCAATGAGGACAAAATATGTCCCTGCCTCTTTTTCTTTCCCTCAGATAGAAAGAAAGAAAGAACATAATCTGACTTTTCAGTTACCCATGAGTGGAATTACACAACACACTATTAACAGTGCTTTTGCTACCTAGGACTTTATGCAGTACTTCTCCTTTGAACAGGGATTTTTGGTTTGATACTAAAAATGCTGCACACATTTCCATGGCAAGGTATATAACATTGCTGCCAACAGAGGATATATGCAGTTAACATGCAGATGGATGCATCCGAGTCCCAGTTTCTATATTTCAGTGCTCTTCATATTATTTCGCAGAAAGATATTCCCTAAAATGACTGAGCAGCCTGCTGCAAATGCTACAATTTTGCCAGAACTTTATAGGAGATTCTGTAGTGACAGGACAGTATGCAAGGTTGGTAGTGAACAAACATTCACTCTAGTGTAAGAAGGCACTGTCCTTCATGGAGATTTTCATCTTCATGAGAAGCAAAACTGAAACCTAGTTGTGTTCCCTGTTGATTTTGTAAAAAGTTTTTTTTTTTATTACAGAAAAGCCTAGCAGATGACCTGCTTCACAAATTCAAATTAGATAGAATTATACCACCATTCTACCTAATTTTTCACACATAAAACCTACTGCAAAAGGACAGATGGGTTTACATCTCTTTGCCTTAAATATTGTGGGCTAAATGTTGCATCAGTCATTGTGCTTCATTCCAGATATACTTACGTTTTAGCTGATGAAAGAATAATTATTATACTTCGAACAGTGCACCGAGCTGATGAAGTGCTCTGTCTTTTTTTTCTGAAATTTGTCGGCTGAACATATTTTAACTTATATTTTTCCTTTAAAAATAATTTTCCACAAAAAATAGTGAAAAGAACGCAGAATCAGAGAACTGCTTGTGGAAGAGACCAAAAGCTAGAAGCATATGTTGATAACATTTTTCCATTTCTGAAATCCATATAACAAATAAACTACTGAAATGCAGTACAAAACATTTTAACATCCCACACTGCAAAACATCAACTGAAAATATTCATATATACAGTTGCTGTCAGAATCTTTTTCTTCTTGTTTATCAAAACCAATGTTTATGGTCATGTGATTATAAGCTTATAAATGCCAAAACATGTTATTGTTGCACTGTATATTGTGAAGGCTCGCTGTCCAATGAAGATGATACTTTTAATTTCCAAACTGAGTCTGTTTTTCCTATTTCTGCAACTATAGTGAATTTATGAGAGGACCAAATTAACAATTTATTCTTGATTGTAGTAACTTCACAATAAAAAATTGTCTTCACCAAGAGACAATGATCTTTAACAGAAAATAAAATACCAAAAAGAATTGTAATATTTGGTCTAGTGCCTGATATTTGTTTGACCATTTCACCACTGTTTTTATAACCTTTGCAAACTCTTTTGTAAATTGACATTACATGCCTGTGAATTTGGCTTGTTAATGATTGTTGTTGACTGTCGGAAACCAGAACAACATAGAATCTAGTATTTTGGGGTACATTAGTATATATAGTTTCAGGTCTAAACAACTTGCATAGACAGTCTGATGCTATTCATGTAGGGTCAGGTGACAGCTTGATTATAGTATTAACAGAAGGTTTATTCAGATGTGCTTGGAAATTGTAAGAAACAAAAGCATTTTAAAAAGCAATTACAGTTTACTAAACAGTGTGCAAAAATGAGCATCATTAATAGGAACAGTGATAGAAAAGCTTTCAAAAAAGTTGTTAAGCACAATCATACTAAGTACACCTGGTTTACAGCTTACTAAGTGAAATGCTATGAGCTGCAAATGAAAAATCCTGAGAATCAGAGTGTAAAAGCTAAAATATGACTACTATGACTACTTAATCAGTGCACAGCTTGTGCTCCAATTAAGCGTGACATTACTGTTCAAAACTTTAAGATCCTAAACAATGGCATCCCAAGAGTGTCTAATAAGCACTAAAATAATGACTGAAATAGTTTTCCAACCCCCATACCTTCTTGATAAAGCTCTTTCTTTCCATGACTTAGACTTTTTTCTGCTTTTCTGACTTTTTAATTTTACTTCGAACATAAGGTTATTCTTGAAACACAGGTAAGGCAATACACTGGGGAACAGAGGATAATCTAATACTTCCTTTTAAGTTGCTTTTCAAAGTTGCAGTTAGAATAGAATTTGTTCCTAGGCCAGAAAATCAAACATTATGTATATCTATGCCACTTAAGACCCACTTACCCAGACAAGAGTTGCACAGCACATAGGTCTTACTCAGGACTCATTTTTACTTTCAGTCTGCAGTCATGGAAAAAATATTTTCACTTTGCAGGTTCCATGTCATCTCATTATCTTCAGGCTAAACAACTAACATCAAAGAAAGGTCTCTGTCCCTGTGTGAATGAAATGGACTGTGAAGAGAGATGTTGGCTGCAATCTCATTACGTGATATAGAAACCCCTGCCCCTGGACATGCAAACATTTTCCCTGCAAGTAGATAAAAGCAGCATCCTCCTGCATTGGGACCCACAACATTGTGGAGGGTATGGTTTGACCGCCAGCTAGGAAGAACGCCTACACTTTGTTTCATACACCCTGTGGCAGCTCCTTCCGCTTCCTATGCTTGGCATGTGGGATTCAGCTGGGAAGAAAATGTATGGCGGGCAGGGAATGAATGAGTGAGATCGGGCACTGTAAGCAGTGGTGGACATTGAGGCTACTGGAAGCCTAGGCTTATGAGAGACCAATAGAAACATGAAACAGCTTCCAGCTTTCCCACTAACGCCACCAAAGCATAACAATTAGTGCATAGGTTGGCTTGTGTATACATGATGGAGGATGAAGTACTGTATGTTTGCATTGTAGTCGCTCTTTGCTATCATGGTTTTGGGTTTAATACGGCATGGGTATTTCTTACAGCAGGAAGAAAGTTGTTTGCAGCCTGTTACTAATACCATAATTTTTGCATTGGCCATAGCCAAATTCTTGAACAAATACCCTACAGAAGCCAGGACGTGGAAATCTCATGAATTTTGCACTTACTACCAAACAGAAAAGTATATTCAAACACATTTTATTCTTTATTACCATTGCTAGGTTTTCAGACATATTGAAAGAGGTCTCCTTTAAAGATTTCCTGTCCCACATTGTTGTGTTGTTGTTCCTTTTACACAAATTAGTAGGAATTGAACACATAAGCAGACTTTAAAAAAAAAAAAATTAACTTATTTCTAGGTCCTTTAGAGTATGTTTCAATTTCAGAAAATGTTTTTTGAGGTGTAGTAAAACCACAATTGAATTGTAATATTTTTTCCAGGTATATAGAACTTATTCATGTCAACAGAAAGGCCATGGCTATTTCAAGATAGTTAATAAGAAAACAAGAACAAAATTACCCTCTGCACACTTCTGTCTGTAGCACTTTTGTTAAATGCTAGCACAAGGTAACTATTTTTTGCTTGCAGACATGGGAGAATAGAAGCAATCGTAAGGAAAAGAACTATTAAAAAAGAACAAAAATTAACAAGAAAATACGGTAATATGTCAGTTATATAAGTTCTAATGACCTATATTCCAGCAATAGTCGTTATTCTTCTCCGTAGAAATGAAAGAAAAGAGGAAGGAGGGATCCTGATCAAGGTCTGGACGTAGTCCGGAATGAAGCAGGTTTCCATGTGCATTAGACTAGAAATACTCTCTATATTTTTAATGTTGTCCTCCAACGTTTGTCCAGTCAGCTATCTGCACAGTGCAATTGCCAAAAAATACAATTCAGTACCAGATAAAATAAATCGGACTATCAATGAGATCTAAAGCATTAATAAGTACACTCTGAGACATTACCATGAAGTCTATTCCAAGAATACTAAACTTAATTAATGTTTATTTGTAAATAATGTTTAATTTAATGTAATGTAATGTTTTAATTTAATGTAAATAATGTTTCTGGAGAAGATCCAGAAACTTTTACCCAAGAGGATATTGATAGAGCTATTGCCTATCTCTTTCCTTCTGGTTTATTTGACAAACGAGCCAGGCCCATGATGAAGCATCCTACTGAAATTTTTCCAGAGCAGAGAAAAATCCAGTGGGGAGAAGATGGCCGACCATTTCACTTTCTCTTTTATACTGGCAAGCAGTCATATTATTCATTAATGCATAAAACATATGAAAAATTGCTAAATGTTCAGAAATATCAAGACCAGGTGACAGCTCAAGACCTTCCCCCTCAGAAGGAAAAAAAAACCTGGCTGGCAGCAGATGGCTGACTAAGATTGAATTGGAAGAAATGTTGTTAGAAAAACTGTCAGATAATGATTATTTAAGATTTATTCAACTCTTACAAAAACTGGTGACGTTGCCATGTGGTGACATCGAGGAGAAGTATATACAAAAGTTTTCCAAAGAAGTTCCTGCGCAGTTACAAAAGGTGGTTATTGAGCCCTTGAAGTATGATGAGCGAGGAGTGGCCTTCAGCACCGGTGAAGGTACAAGAAAAACTGCAAGAGCTACTGCAGTAGTTTATGACAATGGCACTGGAAAAATTACAGTGAATGGAATAGACATTTTACATTACTTCCCAGTGCTGCAGGACAGAGAACAGTTGTTGTTCCCTTTCCAGTTTCTTGACAGAGTTGGAAAACATGATATGGTTTGCACAGTCTCTGGTGGAGGAAGATCCGCGCAGGCTGGAGCAATACGTTTAGCCTCTGCAAAAGCCTTAAAGAGTTTTGTGACAGAAAAGGAGGTGGAGTTCATGAGGCAAGCTGGACTACTAACAGTTGACCCACGTGTGAGGGAACGAAAAAAGCCTGGTCAAGAGGGAGCCAGACGGAAATTCACCTGGAAAAAGCGATAAATCTGAGTATTTAAAGAATGACGGAATGCTACCAGAATTTCAAGATGTACTGATGTGTGATTCAAAACTGTATAAATATATTTAGTAATAAAGAATTTTTCCATTATAAAAAACAAACAAACAAACAAAAAAAAAACAACAACAAAAAACCTGCCTATAGCAGGGGGGTTGGAACTCAATGATCTTCAAGGCCCTTTCCAACCTAAACCATTCTATGATTCTATGATTTTACTCATAAATGTTAATTAATTTGATTAATCTGTAGAACTAAAGTCAATCAGTTATTTTAAACACAATGTGTTTCATGCTGTTCCCTCCATAAATCTAGGATTTGGCTTGCATTTCAAGCAAAAATATTATCCAGACTATGGACTGTTTTCCCTCCAGGAAAAAATTTAGAATATGTGTTGGTTAGCAAATGATACGTTGCCAACATAACTTTCTCTGGCATCTGTCCATTAGCTCAAAAGGAAGAATTATCATTGTCCTCCTGCTTGGCAAAGGAAATTAATTAGGATCAGAAACTTGGTTGTCTCAACTATTACAGAGCTTCCCCAATTACAGCATAAAAAGATCACACACACACTCTCTCAAAAACAACAAATTCTATTAATGAAAACAGAAGCCATGGAATTTTTTTTGTCTCAAAACCCTTGTTTTGCCCAGCCTACTCAGCCAGGAATGGTATATATGCATTCCATTCCTTTATTAGCTTGTGCATGATATCTGGATCTTTTGGTCAAAAAGAATGGCAAGTGGAGTGCAGATGTTGTAGCTCCCTCCAGACTTCACACAGGATGAACATTCAGTCTTGACGCACACAGCGTACCAAAAGAGCAATGGACTGAAAGTGATGTTCTCTGTTATCACCCAAAGGTGAGAATTCTTATTCTCATCTATCAGAAGTAGTGGACTGCTGCCCTCTGAAGCAAAGAGGATGCAGGGACTAAGCTGTGAGCCACCTGAGCACCACCCAACCCCCGGGCTGCAATCCTCTTTTGGATATGCTGCAACAAGTGCTGGCCTTTTACTTCAGGTGACGTATGCTCTCCAGCTCTGTGCACTCCCATCCCGGTGACCAGAAAATAGCACCTCCACTAAGGAGAAGACACTTCTCTTTCTGAAACATTCTGGTGCTTGCAGCTTAGCTACATTTAAATTAGGCAAGCAGTAAAATTTTCATGGGGATTTCTTTTAAAAACTAAAGTGATGCATTTAGAAATAAATGATTTGCTGGAGTGTCAGTTAAAAATAAGGATGACACTTACAAACAGTACAAAAGGAACAAAAGAATACAATTTATTGAAGAAATTAAGAGTTATTTATCTGACAAAAAATTTACGTAGGGGGCCAAAAAGTACAGTAGAATGAGCTGAGATGTCATCAACTTTGACCCACTGAAAGCAATTAATGTGATATCAGAGTCAGCTGGGTTTATGACAAAATGTAACCTCTCTGACCCAGAGAGATGAAAATAATGACCAGAATTTCTGAGGTGGTATAATAATTGAAGTGCCAAATACTCTGTGAGGGACTGTGAAGGTTCAACTCATATCAAAGTCAGAGGAAACTGAGGTCATTTAGCCCTAGACACTCAAAAGTACTTAAGGGCTTAACTTTCCTTCCCCCCTGTCCCCAGCAGCATTAATGCTTTTCTGTATCTGATCATCAAAATCATGTGTGATTAAGATCTCTACCATCAGTAAGATTTTATTAGCAAGTAGTAAGCAACTGCTTGACTACTGTCAGACAGGTAATAGATCTGTACTTGAGTGTTGTTTCATGCATTCATCAAAAAAATTGAATGTGAAAAATTACCTGCTGGCCAATGTACGATTGAAATGTCTTATATCAGAGGGCTGGAACACCGCTCCTGTGAAGAAAGGCTCAGAGAGTGGGGATTGTTCAGCCTGGAGACAAGAAGGCTCTGGGGAGACATTATAGCAGCCTTTCAATACTTGAAAGGGGCTTATAAAAAAGATGGGGACAAATATTTTAGCAGGGCCTGTTGTGATAGGATGAGGGGTAATGACTTTTTCTTTCTCTGTCCTTCAACAAGGCCTGTCAAAGAGGAAAGTCGGAAAAAAGTCTGATCTATGGAAACCACTATGTACTCGGCACCAAGTGCACAAGTGGAGGCACTGTGTAGAATTCATGTCAGTCAATTAATCTGTTTTTCCTATTTAGGGAACACAATGGACTTCAGAAACCCTTTAACTAAACTTCGGTTTGAAACCTTGCTCAAGTGTCTCTCCCATTTACAAGGGCTTTCTGAATATATTCTGCTTCCGTATTTGTCACTGATAATTTCAAGTCATCTCGTTTCCTTTTCCTTTTGTTTCATTCTCTTTAAAAAGAGTAAAAATAGTTGTCACAAGGAAGCTTGCAGAGATAAGAACATGTTTGCAGTTTATTTTGAGACCTTTGGAAGTAGAATTTGTTTCTCACACTAATTCACATTCATTCTCTCTGTGTACTTTCTACTTAAGATATTCACTCAGTTCCATCTTTTTGCTGGAAAAATCCCATGAAAATCAATGGAGCAAGAGTACTTCAGGGGCCAAAATTTAAAGATAATGCCCCAAACCCACTGATTTGGTTTCTGCAATGATATTTGAAAATCTGGTGAATAAATTGTGTCTCTGGACTCTTTGCTGGTGTAAAACTTAGCAAGATAGGACCTCCCTGACAAAGCTGTAACCTCCTCATGCTTAACTGCGTACAAATAAAGCAAAGAGAAAGTGAATGAACAAGATTAGTCTAATTATTTTTCCTGTCAAACCAGAGCTCTGCTGTACAACATCTCAATTTTTAAGTGTTAAAATAGCACCTTATACTGAGGACAGTTAGATGTAACCAAGATAAATCAAATGCACTAGTTAGCTGAGCTTATGTACAAAACCAAACCAAACCAAAAATACCCTGAAACATGCTTAGATACACACATGCACAACATCTTTGGGTGATGAAAGACAAATAAGACTTTTTTCACATTATTTTTGATCTGATCTTGTGAATCAAGCAGGGTAATCACAAGTCAGATTTCCTATAGGCATCCAGGTCAAAGTTGATCCCAACACAGATCTCTTTGTGGAAGTTTGAAATGAGACATGCATGCAAAAACTCTTTTGTTTTAAAAAAGATCTTCTTTTATTGTTATTTGTAGCACAAGAAACACAGAGACCAGCTTTTTCCTGCAACATGTTCATCAGTACTCGTTATTCTAGGTAAGAATTTCTCAGGGCATCCAGAATTCCTCTATGGAGGTTTTCCTTTCTTTCGTTCTTTGCCTAGCCAACTATTTCACTTCTTCCTTGACTAGCCCCATAATTTGAAAAAAAGTTAGAAAGCAGGCAGTCATGTTTCTCAATATGCCCTTTCTTTTCTGCCAGAAGATAGAAATAATGAGTGAGAGCCCCTTTCCTTTATATCTCATGTTTCTGTCAGGTGACTTCTGAACACTCTCACCACCCCATTAAAACTTCTCTTCACCAAATTAGTTTGAAAAAAATGGTTTGTCGTAGTAGACACCTCTTGGTCAAATATGCTCTGGTTAAATGCATGGTCTTCAAAGGAGCTGTTCCTAAACCAAGCACAGTAATTTCTTATGCTCCCCTTCTCAGTCTCCCATTCAGTAAGGAGGCAAAAGTCAGGAAAGAGGGCAGATAATGTGATAAGAGTTCACAGGTGAATGAATATAAGAGTGTAAATACAAAGAGGACTTAGTGGTAAGGCCATAAGAGTCTGTTTAGATTCTTTGAAGAACACCCACTATATCAGCATAGAGAAGTAGATATGTTTTGCAAACATATGGGCAGTAGAACTAACTGCTTTTACAACATTGTTAAAGACTCTGCTGAATTAATGTTCTGACTTCTGCAGTAAAAATTGTTACCAGCATCAAAAACTATATTTGTGTGTAAGTATATATATCAAGGTTTACATTAAACAGAACTGTGCTCAGGTAATTTGTTATATTTTGTCAAGGTATACGAATAAACATATATTTTGTTTCTTTTAATGCTACATTAGCCCACCATAGTTAAGTAACAAGTAAAAAACATTATTTACATTAATGTTTTAACTTTTTTCTCTCCAGAAAAATCAGGCAGCATATCTCATAAA
This sequence comes from Anarhynchus alexandrinus, assembly GCA_008711295.1. Classification (NCBI taxonomy): domain Eukaryota; kingdom Metazoa; phylum Chordata; class Aves; order Charadriiformes; family Charadriidae; genus Anarhynchus; species Anarhynchus alexandrinus. The sequence goes on from VUYV01000003.1 coordinate 5,444,636, forward strand.
TTACACAATCAGTATTCATCAGAGTACACAGATTAGTTTGTGCAAAATAAGGCACTTATTCAGCTGGCAGAAAAGCAGGCAAGTTATAGAGAAGCAGAAATTAAGATGGTGGAATGCTGTTAGTTACAAATACAAGAAGATTTGGAAATGACAATATTGGGGGAAAATGAGGGTACTTTCTTTTACACAATCACATCAAAACTGTGTTTTAACCACTTGTGTAGGAGCAGCATAAGCCTAAATTCCAGATTTAACATTTCTTGTTAGTTGCTATTTCTTCTTGTATTTAATTTTTGCTCACCTATTTGGATGGCAATGATTCAGGGTAAAAACAAGGACTTAAGAACCTGAAACTGTATTTACAGCTGAATTACACACCTGGGCTTCACCTCTGTAATTAGATTTATTGTCAGAAAGACTTTATGAATTCCTTAAACATGATCCCTGAACTGCTTCAACGTATGTTCTTAAAGATAATCACATTTTACGCTTGATGTCACTTGTTTTGCATATCTATTTGCATATCTATTGATAAGCAAGTGGAATTCCAGTTTCACAGTTGTTGGTCACTTGGATCAGTTTCTTGGTCCCACTTCATTGTCCCCTTTGAAGCCCTTCTACAATGCAAATGAAGAGGAAAAGTGGCTAAAATTTCTCTGTCTCTTTTCCTTCCATCACATAGCCTCAGGATATTGTGTGACTTGCTATTCTATGGACACTATTTAGGCTGCTCGTAACTATACCCATGTTCATACCCAAAAAGAGGATCAAGAAAACAAGTTTCCTGAGAGTAGTGCCTCCTCTTTTTTTGCTGGGAAAGCTGAATGTAGAATGCAGAGAGAATTTGGCCCTGTATGACTCAAGTCACAGGGAAGACTCAAAATGTGAAAAAGTTATGCAGTACTTTGTTTACTTATTCTGTTTACTTTGCTTGCTTTTGTTTTTAGCCAAGCATAACTAACATCTGGGGGGTTTGTTTGTATTGTGTTTTTTTTTTAACATTCCAATTAGCTTAACTAAGGAGCAGAAGAGTGGCTCCAAAAATCAGAATTTAACAACATTTTAAAAAGGTACAGGGTCTTTTTAGCTTTTCATTATAAGTCATGGAATTAGCCAAAATTACATAATGAGCTACTGATAAGAATAAATCCTGTCAATACGTGTTTTTCTATCTTCAGCTTTCTTGTAACATATCAAAGACCCAAGGACCTACAAACCACTCCTGTTAGCCTTAGTGCTGTTTATTCATACATTATCCAGTAAACTAAATGAAGAAATCATAACATTATAAAAAGAAAAAACCAGATTTTATATCAAATCTGTTATGTCTTTGCCATTTGAAATTGAGTAATTCTTCCTTTTCACATGGAACTTGATTATTCAGCCAAATATGTGTGCATCTTAAGAATATAGTGGGGAACAATGCAAACAACTTGTTTTGTTAAAGTATTGACAAAATAAGGTAACGATCCACTATTGTAATTGCACTGCCACAACAGAGAACAGTATTATTTATGATATGAAAGGAAAGGTAATTCTTTACATTCTCTCCCAGCAACCTTTTTTCGTAGATCTAATTCTCTCATTGAGAAAGGCAAAGATCTGACTTGTGTCAGGAAATTCAGCTGTGATGTTTCCCCTTTTACATGGTACTTTTTTCTGTAGTTTGCGTTCAGAGGAGATAACTGCCACCCTTTTCAGAATAGGATAGTAGGAAGCAATCAATATTTCCAAAAAAATCTTAGGGAACATACTGCTTTTGTGTATCTTATGGTGTCTTTTGATACTCCTGAAGAGTGTTTGTTCTCTTCAATAATCTAGCCAGAGACTTGACCCCATCATTCCTTTAAAATGAATGACTTCTTTAATTCTTTTCTGAGCACTGTTGTGTGAGAGCAAACGTTTTGGATATATGTGTTGACTGAAAAGGTTCCTGAAACTCTGAGCTAAGAACTGCTTCTTATTGTTTTCTTTGTGACATGTTCAAGGAAAAAGAACTTAAAATTCTTTGCAAATACATAGGATTGAATAAAAAATAATGGACAAAAACTGTTCTCAAAACACCTAACTCCACATTCAATTTCTTCTGTAATGGAAGTAAACTGCAACCTAATCACAGGTATTTTAAAGAATTCTTCTTCCTGTACTATTGTGTATTGACCCAATTGTGAACTGCTGAAGCAGGATAAATTAGCACAAGTAGAAAACTGCTGTAATGTAGACATGCTGTTTCTAGTACCAATCTATCTTATTTAGAGTTAGTCAAGATAGTACTGTATAGCTCTGTATTGTGCATCTTAAGAAATCAGTTAGCAATAACAAAATGAAAAAAAAATTATTTAGCGCCAGATGTATTCTTATATCAGAACCTTATCTAAATGTGGGGTTTATGTTAAAGGTTAAGGATGTTAAAATATATGTCTAAAAAATGAAGTATGATTTCTCAAAACTGCATTTCTGAGTTAAATGGGAGAGGCAAATATTTTGTATCATTGAAAGAAAGTACTTATATTTACCTGTCTGTAATCTGCATAGTGCATGACCTCCTTCAGTAGACAAAAGGTAGAATTTCCATTAGTTCAGTGTTAAGCCATTATAAAAAACTCTTTTGCTTAACATATTGCTTTAAAATATTACAGAAACAAACAACTGTGGCTTGAAATGGTTAAATGATGACTCTTGCTCTTCTTTGCTTTTAGCTTGGGTAGTGTCTTCCTCACTACCAAAAATTCTCAATGTTTAAATGGGATTGCGGGAGTCTTCATCTAGGCAGTCAGGTTAGGAAAAGTCCTTTTTAGAACTAGATATGGGATTTTATTCTCTTTGTGCACATACATAGATTTATTCTGTAATAGAGTGTTTACTGATATAAAAACCAGGAAAATCATTTTTGTCCATGTGTATCATACCTATTCAGGGGCAAGTCTATGAATTTCTATTTTCTGTAAGTATTGTCCAAGAAGATATCATTCTGTGCGTAAAAGCACATTAAAAATCAATAAAGACTGCAAAATCAACATCTTACAAGGTAAAACAGAGCTTCCAAATACATCTGCTTTGGACAAAGCAAATTTTTCAATGAAGAGTCCTTTTCCACCAAACATGGCTTTGAATGATTTTGAATAGATCTTGTCCAACTTTCTGCTGAACCTTCCTTAGCTATAAACCATGAGTTCTGGACTTTATGCAATCTGTTTGTAGATCCACCCTTGAGTCAAGAACCCATGAAGCTTCAGCTTTGTTCCCTCTGGGACGAACGTCCACTATGGATCTGTCTCTAGTTGGATTTTGCAGGGTACCTACGCTAGAGTGTCTGCACCTGATAGATCTTCCCTCTGCATGGTTGCTCTTACAGCATTTCTGTAGTTCTGCAGGAGCCTGGTGAATGCTCATCTGCTTAACAAGCTTTATTAGCATCAGAACTATCATGATCTTAAATTTCACCCAGCACTTACAGTATCCACAGAGTTTCTAGCTGACTGAAAAATTTCTTCTGTCCAACTGAAATTGAAACCAAATTAAAAACCAGGACAAAATAAAACAGACTGTAAACAATGACACCTGTATCAAAGCAAAAAATCTTTTTAGACCAGCTATTCACAGGAAACAGCGTTCATATGATCACTTTTTTTCTCCAGAGTACTCTTACCTCATTCAGCATATGAGTGTTGCTTTGATGTTCTTACATTTTATCTTTCCCTTCAATATGTCATGTCAAGCTTCATTTAATGCACACTACCTAATCTTTGCACTGAACAAAAATGTATAAATTTTCTCCCTGGCGTTTCTGTGGTGATCTCGTTGAAAATTTTTAAAACATTAATGACTGTTTGTTTCAATGCCCGTGTAGTACAGGTTGGTATTATTATTATTTCAAATTAATTGCCAGGAAACTGGAGATTCAAGACAGCTGATGTCAAAGTCCCTAACTTCTTTTGGTTTCCTAACATAAGGTATCCATATAGAATCTGATTTCTTTAAAGTTCCTACTGTTGGTAGTGCACAGAACCAGCACGAAAGATATTAGGGTATGGAAGACAACTCTACCATCTAGTTTAACTGTCTAGGTTGTCAGCTGAGTTTCCATGTATTGTCATAGAATCATAGAATATCTCAAGTTGGAAGGGACCCATAAGAACCGTCGAGTCCAACTCCCTGCTCCTCACAGGACTGCCTAAAACTAAACCATATGACTAAGAGCATCGTCCAGATGCTCCTTGAGCTCTGACAGGATTGGTGCTGTGACCACTTCCTTCGGGAGCCTGTTCCAGTGACCTACCACCCTCAGTGAAGAACCTTTTCCTAATGTCCAATCTGAACTTTCCCTGACGCAGCTTCATTCCATTTCCTCATGTCCTATCGCTGGTCAACACAAAGAGGGTAACGGCACCGCCCCTCTGGTGTCCCCCTTGAGGATGTTGTAGACTGCAATGAGGACACCCCTTGGCAACACAGACTAAGTAGATCCTCCAAAGAGACAGGAGTCTGAGCATGCATATTTTCTTTGTCTGCATAGTTATTCTAAAACGTTTGAGTTTATACCCTGTTAACTTTCCTTGATAACACCATGTTAACTGGTGTTCAGAGAAGTCCACCAGAATATGTAAGTCAAAATCTAAGCATGTTGAACACAGTATCCAGAAAGGAAAAACATATGATTATCAAATCATGTATAGAAGACTATTTAAGTGATTTGGCATGATAACATAAATATGCAAGGATTAAATCCAGATTTTTCAGGATAGCACCTAATCTTCACATTGAAAATATTTTTTTTTTTCATTCATCTGCTTCCCATACATCATGCTTTTCAGTGTCTTCAGAAAAGGAGGCACAGCTGATCCAACTCAATTGTCTCTACAGTTCTTATTCATCACTGAGTACCTTACACCCAATTCACGAAATAAGCCAGGAATTTAAAATGTTGTATCAGCCCACAGACAGACTCAAGGCATGTGATAAATGAGACAAGCAACTAAAGGACTGTATGTGTGACCTGGGTTCTAAAATTTACAAAACCCCAGAAGTGCAAAGGCCCAAACCCACACAGATGACCACCTCATAAGTGATCCTGATTTTCCTCATCTGCTGAAGCTGCAGAAATCCCAGCAGACCAACAAATTCTTGCTAAGTATCTCTAGGGATATTGGGGTACCATACCATTGGGTTCCTCCCCTTGCAGTCACAGCTTTTCATTTCTACTTCTTCGATTGGTTTAATCTATTCTTTCATGGTAATTTGAGTCACTCTTCTGCTGCTAGGGTTCCAAAGAAGTACAAAACCATTATGGATTTCATTACTAGCTCTTCTCAATATATGAAAAACTCAAGTACTTTGACATTTGAAAGCAGTTTCTTTCTTGACATACTCTAGAAATGGTTGCAAAGAGGATGCTATTTTCCACAGAAGAACAAGGCTGATCTATTTTTTCCAGTGATTTCCTTATTATTACAATCTCAAGAAAAATCACTGTATCTTAAAATAGATGTAATCTACTAAACAGAAGCTTTTTTAGATTTCTGCATCTGAACCTGCAGGAATAGTTTTTGTATCTAAAAACATGATAAGACTCATTATAATAGAGGGAATTGTTTAGATTTATGGCCTTTGAAGCAGTTTTGTGAGCTATAAGGGCTATCAAAAATGTGTACAGCTGCACATAATTTAGCAATTAGCAGTGTCCAAAGCATCTATCTCTGGCAGATGTTTCAGAAGCTGCTAATTTTAAATTGCATCAAAAAGAATCTTGCATGTAAGAGAACACTCGGATCTTGTGAAATATAAAATGATTAGCTTAACTTGTAAAGTGTTTTAAAATGTTTTTTTGTTTAAATAAAAAAAAAGTGTTTGAATAAGCAAAAATCTGTTATGTCAATAGGAAAATTAAGTAAGGATGTATGTTCATGCTAATCAGGGTTTGAATAGTGGTTTCTTTTAGCAAATGAAAGAAATATTATGCTTTGAGACTTTATATACTTGGTTGACGTGTCTATCCCTAAACACTATAAAGCATCATTGTGATTCTAAGTCCTACTCTCTAAAGTATACAAATGTTTGTGAACATTTCAGACAAACTCCAGACCCAAATAATCATTTCAATCTATCTTCAAGAGAGTGTATACAAGTCTTACATGCTATGACCTTTATACAAGAAATAAATGAAAAATAGAATATTCCTACTATAACTTGAATTTGCTAATGGTGCTAATGGTACTAATGCAAAGCTTTCCACAACAATCAAGGGTTAAAAGGGCAATGCCGGATGATTTAACTTTCTGGGATGGATAATTGGTGCTCTTTTATATCAGATTTTGATGTCAAATGTGTTGTTAAGTGTGTTGATGCATCCTTTTCTCATTGTCATTCAGGAACTAAAGTCAGAAATCCGTAATAGTAATGTTTGAACTGCGGGGGGAGGGGGTTGGCTTGTTTGGGGTGTTTGTTTGTTTGGGTTTTTTTCAGTTGTGAATTGCTGATGACTTTCCTGAAGGTTTCATAACAAAGGGAAAGATGCTCTTACTTAAACAGTTGCATTTTATTCCAGTGTCATGAGCAACTTCTATTCTTCATGTGTTCCTACCTATGAATTTTGACATCGCTGCCTACTGGGTTAAATCCAGCTAATATTAAGTGGGTTAAAACCAGCTAATATTAACAACGTTAAACAAGGTTTATCAAGGCAATTATACAGTACTGCTGCCAGAAAACAACTTAAAAACCCCAACTATTTATACTCCAGGGAGTCTTTGGAGCCTTTGTTAATTCATCCTAAACTAGCTACAGCACTATGTATGAAGCTAGCATTTTTATGTGTTTTAGGGCAACAGCAAATTCTGAAGCTGATAGTGTACAGTAAAATATTTACTTTTATTTTTAGATGTTGTCAGGACATTTTTAATATTTTATGGCTCCACTCGTTTTATTACAGTTCAATACAGGACATGTGAACATAGAAGTCAACCATTTTCATGTTAGAATAAATGGCACGAAATAACATCAATTTTTTTATCCAATACAATTTTCAAATTTTTGACCTGACTTCCCTCTGGATATTAATTTCTGAATAAGAGAGGAGAAAGGGAGGAAGAGTAAAAGAGAATTAATTTCAAAAGGATTTAAAAGTACCTTTCCCTTATGATTCACTAGTATTAGAAAAGTGTTACCTTAGCTCTAGATTGCGTCTTTCTGAGGACAACCTTTAATTCAAAGAATTGTGGAAAAGTGTATGACTAATTAACCTAACAATGTTATATTGAACATGATCTTTTTTCAAAAACTGGCAATTTATTAGTTTTCTTCCTATTGAAAATTAGCTTTCTGACCTTATTAACAGGGCACTCACACCATTTGCGTTAAACCTTCACCATCCATTCTTTTATTAGCTATTGTAAATTTCACATGTAATGTGGTCTGTAAATCAGGTTTATTTCCTACCGTAGTAGGCTGCCAAACAAAAAAAAAACAACCCTCCAGTATAATCCCTGATAGAATCATTATTATCTAACTGTCTGTTTGCAAAGCCAAGTTCATATTTACAATATTTGGTCACTTTTGTATTTTTTCTGGTTGATATGTAATGAAATTAATCACATTCAAAAGGTAAAATGTATGTTACTTCATATGATATGTTCATTAAAAATATTACAATCAAGATATAGCACATTTCAATTATACTTTGATAAATCAGAATTAGTTTAATTTAAAATATATGAATTACACTGGGCTTAACCCAGTCCCATACACAATTCAGAGCAGGGAATAGGATAAAACATATGGAGTATAAAGAGCTCATACCTTTACTAGACTGTGCATGGCTTGCCTATGCAAAACATTTTATTTTACTTCTGTCTCCTTAGCTTATGTCCTGAGTCTGCACTTACATCGTGCCTTGCTGTCTGCTGTCTTTCAATATGGGGTGTGAAAGTGAGGAGCAAAAGTTTAATGGACTATGTGCACAACTAGCACAAGCCTTCAGCTGCAGAGTGGATAACATTAATGGTAATCCTTTGGCTCTGGTAAGAGCTCTCTGCAGATCCACAGAAACTCTAAGCTAACCTTACTAAAGAATATCTCTTTCATCTTTATTTTCTCATATGAGTTGCAGAGCTTCTTTAAGGACCATGCTGTCCTTGGTTATGACCCTCATAGTTTAGCCAGCCTCTCCAGAGAAAAGGTGGCAAATAGAATTCTCTAAAATGTCAACAGGGGATCTACAGGCTTGCTTTAAAAGTACAGAATATAGAAAAAGCGATATTGCATGAAAAAATCCTAAAGAGATTATGCATTTTTTTAATTAAAATATGTAAATAAGAAAAAATATTTAAGTAGTATATCAAGACTTTTAAAGAAAGATATCATCTAAACATGCAAGGCTAATTTGAAGGCAATATTTTTGTGTAGACTGTCTCATAGGTCTTTGAAATCCCAGAATTTGTATAATTTAAACTCTGCTTTCACCTTCCAGTTTTTCAAAACCTTCTGTGTTTTTCTTGGGGTTTTTTTGGTGTGTGTTAGAGGGAATTTGTTGTTCTCTCTTGTCTTTTACAACTTTCATTTTGCCTTAGATCCAGCAAAATATTTTTTTTTGTTTTCATTTCATAATAATATATACATATATCTATTCTGCTTTAATATGAAGGTTAGACTTAAAAATATTCAGCATCCCAAAAGAAAAAAAGAAAAGCCACTAAAACCCAGACAGCCTCCCCACCAAAAGTCTGGCATTTTGTCTTTTTTTATACCAAATTAATAAATCTGAAAGACATGGCATATTGTTAAAAGTTCTTCGCAATTTTAGGTCATATTTCCACAAATGTTATCCAGCCTGAATGGTGGTGTCTGCTAAGCAATGGGAGGATATCTAGCATTGTACAAGACATAAAATGTGTACGTTCTCTGTCCCACAAACTCATAGGGATGTTTTGCTGAGCTCCTGACTTATAAGAAAACCTGTGAATCTTTATCAGTTTTTTGTGAAAATTGAACACACCTCTTGCTATAATCAATTATAGCAGCAGCATCAGGCAGGTTGCAACACAGATAACACTGACGAGTTACTGCAGCTACATCAGTGTGAACTTTATAGCATTCTCATGCAATTGTGTGAACATCTGCTTTTATTACGCTTCTACTTCCCTGCTTTTCAAAATGTGAACAGTTTTTTCCTATTATGCTCTGTACTGAGCAAAGCCATCAATTTTAAGCATCTTTTTCACATTTGCTGCAGAATGAAATCACTTTCTTTTCTCATCAAACAATCTGTATAATTAGAGTACTTTATAGCTATCTGTATCAAACAATTAGTGTATTAATTGCTGAGGGTTGGACTATACTAGTGAGCATGTAAGCAAAATTTTATAAATGTGATTACATTGTTGAAAGTGTAACAAACAGGAATGGCATTTCTACAGACAATGAATCCTTTTCTCCAGAAGCCAAAAACAAAGCTTTCTGATTTTCATTATAGATAGTCAGTTGTTTATCCTCAGGGGATATTTCCCTTGTCTATATCTCAAATTTTCTTTTTAGATTTGAAAGGCCTAACTCTGATCTGGTTTATATAGGTTTTACTCTAAAGGAAATAAATTGCTTTCAGAAAAATTTATCTGCATTTATGAAGCCATAACTGGTAGCTTACTGTGGCCCAGAGTCTTTTGAGCAACCTCTGAGGGTTCACTTGATCTCTTGTCTTGCTGCTGTGGTTTCTTAACAAATAATTATGGGATGCATAGTAGCAATTTATCTAAGTTTGTTGACAAGTACTTAGCATATTATTCTAATCATTAGGGGGTTTAGAACACATCTGATGTGTGTCATGCTTTTGTACATACATGGTCTGTTAGTTAAACTGAGAGGGCCGTATTGTGCTTCAAGAGAGTTATTCTCGCCTTCCCTCCAAAAGTATGAACTGCAGTCTCACCTGTGATAGGTCAGGCCCACAAGCAAATACTCTTGAGACAACCTTTGCTCACCATGCTAATTTGGGATTCTTTCTATCAGAAATGCCCAGCTACTCTACAGTAATACTGTGACTGGCTTATGAAGAGGAACAAGTGTATCTGCCTGTCTTTATAGTGTCTCTTTTCACTGTATATACTTTTTAATTTTCCAAAATGAAATTATCTTTTTAAATTTTAAATTTGGAATACGATAATCGTGCTAATATTTATTTATGCCTTCCTAAGTGAGGAACTGGCAAACTGGAGCTCTTTGCCCTGTGGAGGGGAGCTCTGCAAAAGCAGTGTCAGGATGGATAGCATAAAGGATACTGGACTCCTTTCTTCTACCTCTGTTTCAATCTCACAAAGTGTGATGATTCAGCTCTAGGGACAGATAGGTGGTCATATAAGCAATCTTTGCTATGGGACCTAAAAACACTACACAGATCCTGCAGATCCATGTGCCTTAGGCTCCGCATTGAGATAAAGCAGAGATTATACACTAGCACTAAACACCTGACTAATGACCCTCTGTTTTTGGAAGTATTTCCTGTGCCAGTCAACAGAGTACATGTATATTTTGTGGAATTAGCAAGCACTTATCTGCATAAAACTGATAGGGTTTATTTTTCCTTGCTTCATATTGTATAATCTAGCATAACCAAAACATATAGTATGACCAAAATATAATACTTAAGATTTCCAGAGAAGGACTATGTCCTGATGCCTAAAACAAGCAATAATCATTCCCATGGTTGGTTTTCCTCGGTATCACTGATTTTTTAGCTTTATTTATAGTAATAAAAGGCATTTTTAAATAGATTGATATTAACATTAGAAGCCTTAGTGAAATAATTTGTAGAACAATACCAGTTAGATGTGATCTTAGTGTAATGTTAAAAATGACTGCCAATATGACAGTCAAGGTAAACCTGTATGAGCACAGCAGAACTAATTAATCACACAAGGTAATTTCTTGGCTAAAGAGACTTTTAACAGAAAAAATATTTACGGAACTTTATGCTTGTTTTTAAGTTGCTTTGAAATTGGCCAGTGAACAATAACAGAGTAGGAGGGCACAGTCAGATGGATAGACGGTTTCTTTAGGAGTCACGATGAAAAGTACTATAATTCTGTAGGAAAAAGTAGCAGCTGAGACAAAACCCATCAATATTCTCAGAAAACTTTCATCACTTTTAGTTTTTTCAACCATCTGTAATTTTTAATCTCTATGTTAATATCTTACAGAGCAGTGCAGAGCCTGGGGTCTTCTATTAGTAATAGAAAAAAACCCCAGGTTTATAGGACTACCGGCCATTAAAAGATTTCACTGAGGGACTTCATTCTTTACATTAATGTGGTTCAGCTGAATAATTGTCAATGGAGAGTATACATAACATTTTATGTATTGTTCAATATTTTCAATCAAGATAGAATTTATGTACATAAGTGATTTTATCATGTATCGTTTATATTTTTCTGTTTATGTTTATTTCAATTCTTCTGTAGCATCTATGTAGCAACAACCTCCAACACACACAAAGAATCATTCATGAGTTCTTCCATAAAACTTTGGGAACAGCAAACTGGTATTTTCTGTCATATTCACCGTATGGTTGAAAATATTCTCACCATCCCTAATACAGATAGAACCATGTGCTCTTAAGAAAACCATCTTTAGTTGAAATTTGAAAACTTAGATTTTTAATTCCATATCATAACTTCACCAGATGATACTTAGAAGTTCTAAGTTAATTATACAGTTAGCAATAGCATTTTATAGTCATCATGCCTATAAAAGTCTAATATTTGATACTCATTCAACTGCTTTTTGAAGAAGTTCTTTGTGTACTGACCAGATCAGTCATATGTATATTAGCTGTAGTAAGTTTTTTTCATTAATTGCATGGCATAACTTTTTTTTAATAGAATATTTTATATTATTTCCTTCATGCTAATGATGCCAGAATGTTTAATATTTTTGTTTCACTGGTTTCTTCCTTTTGAATCTTATTGGAAAATTATTTTGAGATGCTTTATATTTAGGAAAAGATTCCCATCCGTGAAAATGTGTTTTTCTTCAAAGTGTACAGATTTTGTGGGCTGTGCTTGTTTTTGTTTTGTTTTTTCAACAGGATTTACTATGCACAAACCACAGTCATAAAAGCACATAATGGCTTAGTAAAAGCACTACAATTTATCACGCCACAGAATTCTGTGTCCCATGCAAGTAAAATTTCATTTCTGCTGAGTCAAGAAATGAGTGTTTCTTCCTGTATTTCACCATTACCTGTGATTCTGTTTAAGGGAAGCTAAATTACTGTTATGAAAAGCAGGAGTTGGTAAGTCTCATGACAGTGAAAGTAGGCTAACGCTACGATGATTCTAAATCTTCCTCTCTCCTCAACTACTTCACAAGAAATATGTTTCTAGGCTGCTACATTTTGCATGGTGTCACAGAAACTTCACATTACAATTTTTTACTTCTAGACACTGCAGAAGATAGTACACAGCAGATAGTTAAAAGTAAATACCTGCCTAAACTGTTTGCAGGCAAAACACACAAGAGCGAGAATGGATGCAATCAGAGAGTAAATGTTTAGTTCACCAATACCTAGAAGGCTGCAGTTAAATTTGGAAACAGGATGCCCAGTGTTTCAGTCTAATGTCATCATACAAAACATCTTTATTTTTTTCTATCCTTGCCAAACTAGACTTAGAGCAGTTCTACTGTAGTGTCCAAATTGCATGAGGTCTTAAGACCTCTCAATGGAAGATGTAGAGGTCCTTGTTAATAACTTATGTTCTAGGAAATGTTTTAGTTGAAGTAGTTGGGATAAGGGATTCCCATTCTAGATCATGAAGTACTTGATTGTAAGGGAGACTAGGAGAGCTCATGAAAGAGAAATCTGTTAGGGGTTTTATATATAAAAGTGCCAATTCTTGCTAAGTACATCCCTGACCTACAAAGCGTTCAAAACTGGGAGACCACTAAAAACCTCTTGCTTTCTCTTTAAGAAGATAATGAAATTCCTACAGGTTTCTGTAAACTGCAAGTGCTGGGCTGAAGCAACTTCTAGTCTGTCCCATGACTACCCTCCTTACATTGTTACTGTACTTGAAAACCCGTATGAAATAGTGCTATCACTACATTTGGACTGATTAATATCATAATATTTTTCCTTCTGCATTGATAACAAATGCAGAACACCCATTATTAAAAATAACCACAATCCTATAAAAATTATTAGCTCTACTCTGCTCTCCTATGAAGCTCACAAAGCAGCCTGAAGAATGGTTGTCCAGAAATAATATTGGAAGAAACTTCGTCATTCATTCATCAGGCAGCCTGAGCCTTGAGAAGGTTTTGTATTTTTGTATTTGTAAAGAAGGAAGGTGAAGCAGAAACTTCCCTTAATAAGGTTCTCAAACAAGTTCATTATCTGTGATACAGCAAATATTATTGGCATGGCTAATTCTTACAGTGTATCCTTATGAGCTTAGACTGTGACCTTAAACTGAATAGTTACATGTGATAGTAGTGAAAATAAAAGTGCACAAACTGACACTGGTAATGTTTTAACTAAATATAAATTCATACTTGAATGAAAAGGATGGTCTCCCAGGCCATTTCTTCCAAACCAACTTAAATTATGAATTTACGCCATGTTTACTTCTCTTCAGTAGTGATATTTTTCAGACAATGCAAGGCACATAATAATTGCGAAGTTCCTTTCTCTGCTTTGTACAAAAAAGTCAGTGTAGTATAAATTCATATACTAGCCTACTACACACTAACTTCTTTGTACAGGTTATAGTTGAAGTAGCAGAATTTTCTCATGTTGGCAGGTTCTGAGTTTCAGTTAAGTTTCAGAAAATGAATTTCTTGATGTCCAGAATAATTCAAAGCTTAGTGAGGTGAAATATCACTACAGATCTAAACCTCAGAAAGTCAGGCCTTGATAAATCAGATTTACGTGTTCTAATTGGAGTTACCCCAGCTATCTCAGGGAACATAAAAATGTACTGTCCTGATTAAGTGACTATTTTTCCCAGCTGATATAAAATTGAATTCAGACCTTGACCACATAGGAAGATATAGACTGTGCAGGTTTGATATAATTTAAAACAGTAATCCTGTTACCACTAACTCCAGAATGCTTAGATACAGAAAACTTTCTTCCCTTTTGCAAAAGTCATGTGGATTTTTAAAGGGGTTTGGATAAACCCAAAAACAATCGATAAACCTGCCTTTAGGTTTCTCTAGAATTTAGTAGAGAGAAAGGTTTCTGTAGCACTTATAGCATTTACAGATATATAGATAAGTGATATCATTAAATAGTATATGAAAACACTCTCATGAATATGTAGTGTAAGTATTATTAAAGGTATTTGGCATGAGGGTCTACCCACAGATATCGCTAAATAGCTGGTTTTGCAAAACTCCTTATGGTTCACAACAGAAGAATTTTTAATTTTAACTTGTTCAATATTACTTTAGCCCAGTGAATACAATTTCTACCACTCCAAGCGGAAGCTGCTGGGGTCTGTGGGGCACAGGGTCTGGGGTGAGGGGCTGGCCTGGACTGGGTGGTGCTGGCTGCCCTGGCTGCCTGGGGGAGAGCAGCTCTCAACTCCCTGTGGTGCACTGGAGCTGTGAGATACCATTGATAGTGTGGGCCACGATGAGGAAAGATCTGAAAATAAACCTAAGCAGGCCCAATACTGAAGAGGAAAGCATCCCCATCATGGGCAGAGAACCTCTTGGTGAAGTACTGGAGACACTCATGGTTCACTGAGGAACACTGGAGGTCCCAACCATAGGACCCTGAGGGACAATGGAAGGGTGACTACAACACCAGAGAACAGGTAGGTGGTAGTAGGGCTTTCTGTATAATAATTTTAAAGCTGTTGTTACTACTGAGGTTTTCATTATCAATGCAGCCTATGGGTGTTAGTACTATTGCAACTGGATTAATAAAAGCTTTGTTAGCTTTTGATTAGATTGTCAAAATTAATTAGACTAGCTGTAAATTCTTGGCTTCAACCCATAACAATATTTCAAGTATAAAATTATGTCTGTTTTGTCTTCATATAAATAAGGTATTTTTAGTGGGTCTAGTGTTTCACATAAAGACTTTTCAACTTAGCTAAGATATATTTAATGTGAGCAACCAAGCATCTAGTCTAGCATACATGCTTTCATTTTTTATATGTATTAAAAAAAAAAAAAGTATCAACAGATGTTCCCTGCTGTGAGACATACCTTCCTGAAGTATTCATTTGTCAGGATGGGTGTTTTATGTTTCATGATGGGCAAGAATGTACATTGTAAGATACATCCAATTCTGTGGGCCTCATCTTGAGATACCCTCTGGCCTTAGTCAACAGACACAGCTGGTTAGATTTTCTGGTTTATTTGGAAGCTAGAGGAAAAGACAGGATGGTTAGACACTGTTTGCAAAGGTAAATCTATAAATTTAGATGCCTCTCAGAAATGACTGTAACATTATTTGATGAACAAAGAAGTCAAATAATTTCATGGACACTTTTTTACTTATTGCACTTCAACTCCTGCCCCCCCTAGAACTTTCCTTGTTGCAACTAGTGTCTGTTGCCTTTTTCCCTGTCACAGAGGGGCAAGCTGAAAGAACTGTAGATTGCAGTCACCCCATTAAATTTGCAGATCTCTATCACACAAGTAAATCCAGAATTCTATATAGGTATTAAGTTTTATTTCCTATTATAGTTAACAGCTGTCCTAATTAAAATAACAGCTCTGATGGTATGTAATTTACATTAAAATGAATAGTGAGAGAATTTCAGCACTTCCTGGAGGTGCACCTCTGGCTTCGGTTTCAGTAGTGAAAGATAACAAGAGATGCCCCCATAATCTTCTCGAGTCTGGACAGACCCAGTTCTCTCACCCTCTCCTCCCATGTCATGTGCTTGACCATGGATCATGTTAGTCACCCTTTGCTGGTCTTGTACCAATATGTCTCTTGTAGACGGAAGCCCAAAATGAGACATAATATTCCACCTATGGCCTCATAAGGGCCAAAGAGAGAGAAAAGGGTAATTTTCTTTGACTTGCTGCTAGGACAGTCCAGTATGTACTTAATTTTCTTTGTTGCAGATGTGCACTGGTGGGGTGAGGCTGACTAGCAGCCTCCAGTTCCCTGGACCTCCCTTCTTGTACTCCTTGAAGATGGGCTTGACGTCTTCCTATTAGGAAGGAAACCTCTTCAGGTAGGAAACAGAGGCAGAGAAAGCTTTATTGGCTAAGAAACGAAAAGTCATCAAACAGTGGCAGGGTTGGAAATATAATCTGTTACTTTTGATTCCTCAGCCTTGATAGAGAACATTTAAATAATTGTGGTGTGTTGACTGTGGCTAGCAGGTAAGCCCCCACCCAGTCACTTGCTCACTCCCCCTCAGCAAGATGGGGGAGAGAATTGGAAGGGTTTTTCTCAATAAAGTGAGAAAAAAAAAAAACATCTTGCAGGTTGAGATAAAAACAGTTTAATATGTGAAGAGGAAAGAACAAAAAGAAACAAGTGACGCAAAAACAATCACCCCCAGCAGACTGAGGCCCAGCCTGTCCTTGAGCAATAGCTACTTTGGAAAAACTTCCTCCCGCCTTTTATTGCTGAGCACGATGTTGTACGGTAAGGAATATCCCTTTAGACAGATTGGGTCAGCTGTCCTAGCTATGCCCCCTCCCTAATTCTTGCTCACCCCCAGCCTATTTGCTGTGGGGACAAAGCAAGAAACAGAGGTGGCCTTTTCCTCAGTATAATCTGGCTGCCAGGGACATAGAATTAGAAATTTACCAGCATCCAGACAGCTGATTAAAAAACCCTGGGATAAAGTGTGACTCTCATAGTAGAACTGCACCTGCTGAATCAGCAAACTATGGAGACATAAGCCATCACCACATGGGAAAAAGGAAAATCTGAGGAAGGTATTGCAGATGTGCCTTATGCAAGAGCAGTAGAAGCCCAGTGTTATTTCTGTGCCTGAACTGGGCAAGTACCCAGTGCAACCAATGGAAGAGAAAAGAAAACATCACAGCAGTCAGAGACTCAAAAGTAGACATAGAAAGAAAGAAAGAAAGCAAAAAAAAAAAAAAAGTCAATGTAACCTATACAGAGGTTCCAGAAGGATTCTGGTGGTCACTGCATATCTTCAATCACGTCTCCTTCAGTGACTTAGCCTGGCTGGCAGATTGCAGAGAAAGATTTTGTAATCCAGTTTGATCTTGACTGCAGTTCCACTAACATAGGTGTGCACTTTTCTGTTGGGTGTTATTTATTCAGTGTTTTTTATTTGGTGTGCTTTATTCTCTCTCTATTAATTTTAATGTGAATCAAATACCAGCAGAGCTGCCATCTTAATTAGGACAGTTAACTGTAACAGTAAATAGAACTTTATAAGAATATATAATTGTAAATTTACTTGTGTGATAGAGAACTGCAGATTTAATGGGGTGACTGCAATTTGCAGTTCTTTCAGCTTTTATCCTTTGCAGTGTGCTTAAAGTCTTTTTTTTTTTTTTAAAGTTTCACATATTCCAAAATAACCCAGAAATTGAAATTCAGGGCACGTCTTTCTGACACAATGTACTTCTGTGTCAGAGATTCTTGCACGAGCTTGTAGCAGGCTGGTACAGCTGCATCGCAGGACACTTCAGCTGTGACGCAAGTGACAATAGGGTCGTGTCCCTGTTTTGAGTCAAATGAAGGGGTGGACTCGCAGGGTGAATTTTAGTAGGAGAGTAACATGATTTTCAGTCCCTGCAGAGCAGCATAGCTTTATTTTTCTTATATCTAGCCCATAGCTCTGAAGTCTCAGAAACAAAAGCCACACCTAACCTTCCTAGGAAATCTACACCTGGGATATGTGCTGTGTCTGGGCAACTCCAAGCACAGACACTACTTTAGGCCTTGAATTAAAGCCATTTAGTGTGTCACTTAGGCAGACACATTGCTATAATCGTAAACAAAGATGGGAATGTCTGCACGGCACTATATCACTACAGATATGTTCTCTGTTTCTGCTACCTGAGAATGTTCTATTTTCATTGCTATTTTCTACCCCAGTGTCACAAAATGACAACTGAAAAATCAGAATTTTTGAAAGTTAAAAATGTTTTGAAGAGACTGTCTTTCAGAAAGCTTAATAGGATCTAATTTTCAGTGGCAACATGCCTTTGGTTTCATGTATTCAAAACTATTAACAACTTTGCAGGTCAAAATCTTTCCTCAGAAGCAGTCCTCCACTTAAAATTGACTTATTTGAAGTGCCTCCTCAGATGTAAGTTTCGTATGGCTCATATTTGTCATATTTGTTTGTATTTGTCATATTTGTTCATGTTTGTCATATTTGTTCATTTGGTTCATATTTGTGTATAAAACTGCGTATAAATATACTAACTGGAAACAAAACCTAGCCCAGTAGGAATTTATCTGAAGTACAGTGTTTCTTGGACTTCTGAAAAAAGACTCTTCTGTGAAATACTGAGAGAGTCCACATGAAATCCTCATTTCTTTTATTCTACAAATATGAGTACACTTGGGAACAGAAACAGAATTGGCTGTATCAGTCCCAGCGTAGGTAAATAAGGTATGAGGACACAGAACATATCTGTAAGATCATAGTACAGGAAGAAGACACAAGAAGTATGTGAAAAATACCTCAGAAGTACAGAATACATCATGGAAAGTCTTAAACAGTGTCCATTTTTAAATTAATAGTGAGCAGTGCAGTTCAGCAACAAAGTTTCTGTCCAGTGGAGGAGCAGAACTCTCCAGATGTTAGCATTGCTTTCATTTGGTTGAACAAGTGAAGTATGAATAAGAAAGAGATTAGTTCCTTATTTTGAGAAATTAATTTCTGAACTTAAAAAAACTTCTTTATTCAGCTTCATCTGTTTTACCTTCTTAATATTTTCTTACAATTTTCATTTCTATTGATTTATCTTTCCTTATACAACTTCTGTTAATTGTTCTATTTAGCCTTAAGCTGTGAGAGGATGTGTAAATAACCTACTGAAATAACAACAAGAAAAAAAATAGCAACAGAGGAGTAAAGCTGACACTGCTTTTAGTAGGAATATTTTAAGTGAAATTGAATTGTAGAACACTAGAATGAAAAGTTTAGGAAAAGAGTGTAAGCGATTTTTGACTGTTTCTCATCTTTGGGTGAAATAAAATACGTTCAAAATATTGTAGCACTAGCAAAGTCTTTTAAGTATTTCACTAAGGATTTAATGAAGTAAATATTGTGCCTTGTAAATCTATTAATCTTCTGCGATATGATAATTTTGTTTTCATATAAATCATTACTAAGGAGAAATAACTACTTTAAAGCAAAATTGAGATAAATACTTGTGTTTAAGGAGAGATACATTAGTATCATAATGGAACCTGTTACCACAGTTTCTATATTTCTGTGATCTCTGCAGAGAACCAACATTTCTGACAACCATCATTGGATTAGAATGAAAACTTAATACAACACTACATAGTGGTTGAGTTGTGACATATTATGCCACAATCTGGTACTTAAAACAAATGACTACTTTATATTTCAGTACTTTTTTTTCTTGTGATAATAAATTATATCTATATTAGGGATCCTTCTGATTTCATAAGAAAGCTCATTTCATCCTGCTGGAACAAAATATTAAAACAAATTATGGCTTATTTTAATTCTTTTTTTCTTGTAATCAGAGGATGTGATTTGTGATAACTTTTTGTATTCAAAGGGATGATTTATTTTACCTTTTAAGTAACTGTTTGGAAAATAAAATTACTCTAACTTCATTTAGAAATATATATATCCTATTCATTTTTTTTCCTATGGTTTTAGACAGAAGGAAACTATTATTTAAGAAAATTATACTTATCCTTTTGAAAGTGTCAATAAAGTTAGAAGGTTAACTCTCATGAATTTTGCAACAAAATCAAGAAAAGGTTTTTATCCAAATGCAATTTTATGGAATATGGGGTAGAAATTGATCGTTCACCGTAATTAATAAAGAATAATATGCTTTCAATAGTCAGACAGAGTTTTCATTTGGTTTAGCTTTTGTAGAAAGCCATCATTTATTGATGAATTGCTTGTTAGAGAACCATTGTACCCATGCTTCATATTTAGGTTTAATAGAATTCAAGTGAATAATACCTGTAGATACTAGTGTAGCTTTTCTTTTGTGTAGAATAAGGTATGTGTGCATTTAGAGACATCAATCCAAGATAGCATTTAAATTTATGTTTTAAAAATTTGAGCTTTAAATACGTGCTTCTGATCACAGCTTGTGTGGGTAAATGCAGCCTGCACTATTACTGTTATGGCACACTTATATCTACCTGGAGTCCCACCTGGGAAAGTTCACACAGGAAAATTCAGAATGCCCCTGGAGGAAGCATTATTATTTTCTGCTACATTGCATAGGTTTTTAAGCCATTTTATTAGATCTAACATAATAGGAAAACATGTTTCTGAAGTAGACTTCTTTGGTACAGTTGAAAACAAAAACTTATCAAAACTGGACAGAAGCTAATAATTTTGATACTATTTCAAGGCTTACAACATTTTTATTAGTTTAAATGCTTTTACATTCCCATAAAAAACTTCCACGTGTTGTGTCTGGTAAGTTTAGTGCTGTCCTAGTTATTCCTTCTACAGGTATGCCTTCATTTTGCTAAGTGGATGTTGATCAAGTAAATAATATAACAGAAATAATTTAAAAAAAAAACATATGCCACCTTCTAATTTTCCCCTCCTTAAATTTAAATATTACAAAATGTAATATGTATAAAACCACTTGAATGCTGCAGGCATACTTTTTTAAAAGGCAATAGCTCAATGTTATTTTTGAACAAAACCATATCATTCTACCAAAGGATTTAATTCCTTTTTCACATGCTGTGGAATGACAGCCAATTTTAACCTCTCCCTAAAACTCTCTATGACAAATCCGTTAGAATCACTGCTGCGGTGCTTTTAAAGGTGTATCTCTAGCCAACCAATCACTCTGTATCTTCAGATGGAGGTTATCAGAACAACTTGATTTGAACATAGACTGTCCCCAGCTGATGATACCCATTAGACCTGCTGGACAAGCATGTACTTTCAGCTTAATGACTGTAGCCATGGCCCATCTCAACAGCTGGCAGCTGCAAGCACCTGCTCCACTTAAAACAGTGTCTGCAGTTTACTGAGTAAGGGACTACACACCCAGTAACTTCAAAAAAAAAAAAAAAAAACCAANATTAAATATATATTTTATAATTAAAATAGCTAACCCTCTTATTAGAGGAAGTATCTTGATATCATGAAAACATTAGTTCAGTTACAGAAAATATTGAAGATTCAAATTACTTAGGAGCCAAAACTTAAATTAAATCAAATGTCTTCTCTGTTTTCCTCTTTGCCATTTCCTTGTGAGAAGAGCTTTCAGGAGTTCACTGTTATAATGTAGGATAGTGTATAAAATATTGTACTGAAAGTATGAAAAGTATGATAAGTAAGTGGTATATTTGGGGTTTGCTTATTTTCATTTAAAATGTTATCAAGGAAATGATTTTCCTATAAAACAACTATATTGATACTTACATTTAAAAAATCTTCCACCTAGAAGAAAAGAGATTCTTGAAAAAACACATTATTTTCTCTCAAAAACTAATGAAATTATAAACATTATTTGGATCCAATCACATCAAATTTTCCACTAGTCCTTCGAGAAGATAATTACTGTTTAGTCGCTCTGCTTGAATATTAGTCACCTGCAACCTGCTTCAAGGTCAACTGTTGGAAAGCAACAAAACAAAACAATAACAACACTCAATTACAAGCCTCATTTTTTCTGCCCTGGAAGGCCAAGGCCTAGAACATCTTATTTTGAATATTTTGAGTGTTGCATTCATATATTGATATACATACATACACAGACACACATACATTCTAATAATTGCATTATATTCTAGTGTTATTATATATATAAAGTACATTAATATATGCAATTTTATTTATGCCAGTCAGCAATAGATTCATTTAAGAAAAGCATGTCAATATAAATACAGTGTGAGTTAACTACTGGAAACTATACAGATAACAAGAATTGTAATATTTAATAAGCTATATTAACCAATTTTATTTAATAATAATTTTAACATAGAAATACAGTGATTTGTTAAACTGGTTTTCAAAGATGTTAGCTTTTGTAAAAAGATCATGTAAAAAGGAATTCACAGAATCACAGGTGAATTGTGATCTGTTTTGTGAGAGTCAAAGTGTGTTGTATCTACAATTCTTTGTTAAAATCTATTTCCATGTTGGTTTTTAGTCATTGTGCACTTTCACAACATCAGTCTTTACCCTTGCTAACACTCACTTTTGGCATGTAAAAATTGAAATATTTCATCTTCACTGGTAATTCATATATTTGAAAGTTTACACACTTAGATACCCGAGGAAGAAAATGTTTGGGATAAGCAGGTTATCTTTTCAAATACAGCTGTTCTTTGAGATCCACGATTTTTCTAACACACCTTAAAAAAAAGACTTTCATTTGTCAGTCTGATGTAAACACCTGGTAGTATCAAGCATATAGGGCAAGCTGGACTCGAAGAGGGCTGTACGTATCGCATTAACACCATACTAATTTAACTTCGTATTTGCCAGCTCCTATACCTGAAACAGCATCCTTGCTCTAGTGTCCAGCTACGTTGTAGTCTCTCTAACTTTACAATTAGCTTGTTTAATTTAGCCTTAATATTGGCCTGTTGTCTATTCCTGCTTTTTAATCGTGTGTTCACAGCTTGCTGAAGACATTAAGGTCACATAGTCGCAACTCAGGGAAAAAAAGGAGAGTTTATGGCCTTTGGAAGAAAGGGCAGGCCACTCATGGGGACTACAAAGATGTTGTGAAGCTATGTAGGGAAAAAATTAGAAGGGCCAAAGCCCAGCTGGAACTTAATCTGGCTTCTGCTGTTAAGGACAATAACAACCGTTTCTATAAATACATTAGCAACAAAAGGAGGACTAAGGACAATCTCTATTCTTTATTAGACGGGGGTGAAAACATAATGACCAAGGATGATGAGAAGGCTGATGTACTTCAGGCCTCCCTTGCCTCAGTCTCTAGTAGTAGGACCAGTTGTTCCCTGAGTACCCAGCCCCCTGAGCTAGAACACAGGGACAGCGAGCAGAATGAAGTCCCCATAATCCAAGGGGGCCTTGCTACAGCAACTTAGATGCATACAAGTTTATGGGTTCAGATGGAATCCACCCAAGGGTACTGAGGGAGTTGGTGGAAGTGCTCACCAAGCTACTTTCCATCATTTATGTGCACTCCTGGCTAACCAGAGAGGTCCCGGTTGACTGGAGGTTAGCAAATGTGATGCCCATCCACAAGAAGGGCCAAAAGGAGGATCTGGGGAACTACAGGCCTGTAAGTTTGACCTTGGTCCCGGGGAAGGTTATGGAACAGATCATCCTGAGTGCCATTACATGGCACATACAGGACAACCAGGTGATCAGGCCCAGTCAGCATGGGTTCGTGAAAGGCAGGTCCTGCTTGACAAACCTGATCTTCTTCTACAGCAAGGTGATCCACTGTTTTTGATACAAGCCAGGATGCTGTCGTCCTTCTTTGCTACCTGGGCACACTGCTGGCTCATATTCAGCCAGCTGTCTACCAATATCCCCAGGTCCTTTTCTGCTGGGCAGATTTCCAGCCACTCTTCCCCATGCTAGGAATCACAAGGGAAGTGGTTGTCCCGCTGCACTCAGCACTAGTGAGGCCACACCTGGAATACTGTGTTCAGTTTTGGGCCCCTCACTACAAGAAAGACATTGAAGTGCTGGAGCATGTCCAGAGAAGGGCAATGAAGCTGGTGAAGGGTCTAGAGCACAAGTCCTATGAGGAGCAGCTGAGGGAACTGTGGTTGTTTAGTCTGGAGAAAAGGAGGCTGAGGGGAGACCTTAAGGCTCTCTACAACTACCTGAAAGGAGGTTGCAGCAGGGTGGGGGTTGGTCTCTTCTTCCAAGTAACCAACGATAGGACAAGGAGAAATGGCCTCGAGTTGCATCAGGGGAGGTTTAGGATGCATATTAGGAAAGATTTCTTCACAGAAATGGTTATCAAACATTGGAACAGGCTGCCCAGGGAAGTGGTTGAATCACCATCCCTGGAGATATTTAAAAGATGGGTAGACGTGGTGCTTAGGGACATGGCTTAGTGGTGGTTTTGGCACTCAGGTGTTAGAGTAATGGTTGGACTTGGTTGGACTTGATGATCTTAAAGGTCCCTTCCAACCTACATGATTCTACATACTTATAGACGTACCTGAATGGTGATAGTCTAGTGATGACTAGATAACACAGATATAGGCTGTAACACTACAGATGAAAATGGGGAGTAATGTAACACATACATGCTTACTGTTGTCCTTGTCTTTTTTGGTGTGTTTGGAAGAATTACTTCTTTAAAATCTAATATATCACATGTTTTTTTTCTTCCATGTAGGTAAGATAAATGAAAAGAATTATGATATGAAAACCTGCAAATCAAATGTATTTTCTTGTCTTATGATTTGATTCTTATTTGGTTTTCTATTGCAATTACCAAAGACATTTGTCACCCCTACTAAAAACAGATGATGAAATAAAAAACATATTTAATTACATACACAAACTGTCTGATTTCAAAATATCCACCAGCAACTACTGCATTCTGTGGGAGTTAACAGGTACCAGGAAAACTTGCACAATAAAATTGCAATCTCAGTTCTGATTTTTGTCTCATATTAAAAGGAAAAGTGACAATTTCAACTACTTCTATTTTTCTAGGAATAAAAAGTTCAAAAATTGCTTTTGAAATTTTGCGAATGAATCTATTTGTTTCTAACACATTTCTGTATCCTATCTTTCTTGATAGACGAACATTAGGTAACATTTAAACAAACTTGACACACATAATAAGGCCACGGGATCTGTTGGGGTGCCCTACAGGTACAGAGAGAGCGGACTACATCTTTGCAAAACCACTCTCAATAATGTTTGAAAAATCATGGTGACTTGGGACAGTTCCTGAGGTCTGGAAGAAAGCAAAAACCACTCTTACCTTCAAGAAGGCCAAGAAGGAAGATCCAGAGAACCACATTCCAGCCAATTTCACTGCTATCCCTGGGAAGGCGGTGGGGCAACTAGTCCCTGAAACCATTTCTAAATATCCCCAGTTTCCCCAGATCAAGTGTAAATCGAGGTCAAGTGCTGTGGGGAGGGAAGGTGGTAAGACTGCTTTGGAGGTGCCTGACCATGAGCAGTGTGGGCATTGGCCAGGACAAAGCCCTTGCCTGCGGTTCTACACAAGGGCCCCTGCCTCCTCACAGGGAATGGAAGTGCTCGTATTTTCTATCTCATGGGTGTACGTGGAGGTATGGCTCTTGCCCTTGTCCTCTGTACCCACACAGAGCAGAAGCTTCTTGGACAGAGCCGGAGTTGTAGGTCTTGACATGGGGGTACTCACGTTATTTGCCTCCCCAGGGGGCATGGGGGTACTCACATAACCTGCCT
This sequence comes from Anarhynchus alexandrinus, assembly GCA_008711295.1. NCBI lineage: Eukaryota > Metazoa > Chordata > Aves > Charadriiformes > Charadriidae > Anarhynchus > Anarhynchus alexandrinus. The sequence goes on from VUYV01000003.1 coordinate 5,470,159, forward strand.
TCTGGACACAGCTGGAGGTGGGGCTGATGGCCTGCACTTCTTCATCTCCACAGGGCAGGGAGCTGCTGTTCTTTCCTGGGGTGACATGAAACAAAAGGTTGGAGACCTTGGTATTCCTGGAGGGAGAACACCCACCACGTGTCTACAGGTGGAGCCAGTACTTTCACTTCATGGGTTTGCAGCTCTGGCCCAGTCCCCACAGCCCCCAGACAGCACAGAGCCCAGGAGGAGCAAGAGTGGTTCTCAACCCAAGTGATTTTAAACTGACCTTAAAAGATTTTTTTCTCAGACTAATGTATTGATTTGTGTTTGTCGATACTTCCTGCCAACCAAACAAAGAAATACAACTCAACAGTGTATTAAACATTTGCTTTCTGTGAACTGCTTCAAGAATTACAATTTTTCAGAGGGAAAAACACCCTAATAATATCCTTTTATAAAAGGGGAAAATTGCTTTCAAGTTAATACCTTAAAAAGCATTAAAAAACACATGGAAGCTCCTGAACAGTATGCTATGGTAAATATGTACCAAGCAGCTTTGAATTCTTTTAATAATGTTTTTAAGGATGCAACTGTCTATGAGTAACTAAAGTCAGAAATCGTCCTGATGTTTTATTTACATTGAGAGAGGTATTTAGGTGAAAACAAATTACATTTCAATACATATAGAACCCTTAAGATACAATACCACTTTCAACTTCTTGTAAAAGATTTTCTAAATTCTACTTCCCTAGCTGATCTTCTCTTTCATTCTGTTAGTGCGGATTCAGTGAATCAATGGTTAGTAACTTTTCATCTTCACAGAGCTACGTTAAAAATACCAAGAACGTGTAGTGACTGTAATAGTACACACAAAGGTGTTGCTTTGCCCTTGTACATTCACACAATTTATGTTTAATATTATTTTTAAAGGAAAAGCCAGCTGCATTCTAGTGTTTGTAGTCTTCAACACGAGTGTCCTGTTTCAGTTGTTCATAGAAGACTTCCACAATGGACATCATTCAGTTGTGACAGTCCCGTAAGTAGCACTCATAAGTAAGGTGTCATGCACTATATAATGTTAGGGTGGGAGAGAAAATTGCTTGGTAGGAGGGTTAGTTCCAAACACTTTGTTAAAAAAGATTGCTACAGCCCATTAGCTGCAAGCAGCTGAGCAGACGAAGAATGCGCTATGCAAAATCACATAATAATTATACAGCTATACAGCTATACATATTATGTCGCATGTGTATAGTTGTACTACTGATAAGGCAAAATGAAATAGCAAATCATCTTTATGCACAGATGATTTTATATGCTTTATATTCTGCCATTTACAGGGCTTTAGAGTTTGATATCTTTCTGTATTGAGATGATTAAGGATATATTTTTTAAAGTGTTTTCAAATCTGGTTAGGTGAAATTCTAGCACTGATTGCTAAGATTTCAGAAATTATTTCTTACTTTTACTTCCCAGTCTGAGCAGGTGAGTGATCCAGGTACAGCAACAGAAGTGTACATTTCAATGAGTAATCACAGCATGAGTAATGATTAGCCAAAAGCCATAACAACCAAGTTGCAAACAGCCTACAGGGCACAGTTGACTTGTCAAGTGGTTTAGCATTTATTTAAGGTTAAGAAAAAAGTTCTGATGAATTGGGATTGATTTGCAAAAGGCCAGATGAATTAGTTAATTTATTTTCTAGAGAACAACGTGACTATTCCACAGGTGAAAGCCTGCAACAATTCCTGTACAGAGTATATCTCATACCTTTCCCTTTGCTTCATAACTAGCAGAAGCAAGTGGATAAGTAAGCTTGACTGTGTGGTATAAAGGGATGTCCTTTTATTATAACTAACTACATAATTAATAATCTAAGGTAAAATCCTTATAACAATATTAGTCACTATGTTTCACAAAAGTTAAAGCCTGTAAGGAAAAAACAAGATGTATTTTGACTTTCTGCCTTTTCTGATACCTACACATCACAGGCAGAAATAGGATTTTCCTTCATGTTAGTTAAATCAGCGCAAAAGTACATTTTCACTTATTTTATACATGTATGTTTGTAGAAATGTGGATGAAAGTGATTTTTGGCTTGTTTCATTTTTAGCTCTGTCTTCTACGTGTTTGGTGTCGACCTGAATGTATCGCCCTGACTAGGTATGTATCCTTCCAGCAGTCTCTCAACATCTCATTGTCATTTAGTGTATACACCAAAGAATGAAATTCTGAAACTGTGAGGAGGCATAGGTCATGACAGATTTCTAATCAGAATGTTTACTTATTAAATTAAAAACATTATTAAACTATAGATGCAGGAAAAAATGGCTGTCAAATAACATAATTCTTGAAATACCTACAAGGTGCAGGTTTTCACCCCAAGTCCCTGAATATTTCTGCCTTTTTAAAGTGATTTTTAAGCTATAGTCTTCATAACAAACAACTCTAATTTTTGCACTTCTTTAATGAGTTCTAAATATGCACTAATACTAATTCTAATCATGAGTGCTTAATGCTGAATAGATATGAATACATATTTATAAGGTCAGTGATAGGACAAAGGGGATAAAAAATGCAACTTTCAGGTCACACGTATGATATATTATGGTTTCCTAGCTGCAAAGTGAAGACATGCATTTTAAAAATAATTTTTTTACTTCATGTTATTAACTACTGATTTAAAAAGAGTGTGTTAAACACATGGAAAATGCAGTCAACTTTACGTTGTCTCGTGTCAGCCAAAGATAGTGTAAAAGTATGCTTGCCATTCTTGTGGAATTCGATACTAAATCTCTTCTTGGGACAGCCATCTTCAAAAATTAAAAGAAGATATTCAAATGCTAGTTCTCAAAATTCCTGAGATGTTTGTGGCTGTGAGAACAGGAAAGGGTGAACAGGACAGTAAATCCTGGCTTAGTTTTGTGGTAAGGTAAAACTGGTCTTTACTTTTGTCTTCAGTATCATTTAAATCACAGTAATATAAATACAAGCAAAATTTGGTCCTCAGTTCTTTAGGAATATCTGCTTTCCAATACCTGTATTGCTGATTACCTATTTTTTCCTTTTATGGACAAGAACTAACTGTTTATTTCCAACCAATAATTACAGTGTCTGGTAAAATTTGTGCTGACTTTAATTATTTTATGTTTACACTTTAAAATGTGATAATTCTTCCCTGTGGCTAACCCTACTGCCAACTTGTCCCACCTGTTTCCTCTCTTCACATATTATGAAGCTTATGAGCAAGCTCTTTTCCAAGCAAGAAATAATACTGTTAAACAACCTCAGTGAAACAGCAAAATACAATAAATGATACTGCACTTTTATTTCACCCTTTCACCTAAGAATCTTACAGCACTTCATAAAATTTAATTGAATTTCACATGGAGCTTCTACAGTGAAATTACTAGCTTAAAGTTACACAGGAAGTGTATGGTGGAATTTGTAGCAGGACTGATATCTGACTGCAAGTCTCATGCTTTTGAAATATCACCAAAGCTTGTGACACTTGTCAAAACCCCCAAAAATCATGATAAGGAAGCCTCAACGCAAACAAGGCAACAGTTGCTCTTCTTTAGAAATATCTTTGGTTTTTACTCTCATTGCCCAGAATTAGAGAAGTTCCTTTGTCTTGTTGCTCTTTACTTGAATTTATTTCACTCTCTTCCTTTCCACTCTGCCTTCTCCTCCTGTAAAATTTACTATACTAACCCTTTTCCTCCTCCAGTCATCTGTCTGCTTTATATTGACTCAGAACTCTGCCATGCATTTTCTTACTCTTTACTCAGCCTGGTAAAAGGTTAGTTTATTTTCTATGTGGTAGCATCAACAGTTGTGTGCTTCCTAGGTCTGTCTCCAACAGGAGTGTACACTTGATCTCATCTTTGTTAAGCACTGCTTGGTCCTTCTGGACTGTCAGTTAAGTTCTTTCTGCATTACCCACTGCGTCATCTTTTGAATCACTATTTTTTTCTCTCAGTAATGTTTTTTAAAAGTTTTGATGAGGAAAACAAAAATCAGCTTATCATAAAATATTTTAATCCAAGCTTAAAAAGTCACATAATTTCTTGTAGCCTTTCCTTTTACTAAAAGGTGACAATGTGGCACTTGTCAAAATGGAAACACTACTCTGAAACCCTGTCCCCTACACATTTAAGAAATTGTTTTACACAGACTTCCATTGCACTTGGTTTATCACTGTTCTTTGGTTTTGATACAGCAGTACTAGTGACTTCTTTTATTTCAATTCACTCCCCTCTCTGCCTTTTTTTCCATAGATATAGATGATTCTCTTCACAATTAACTATGGTTTCTGTTTTAACTTCATCCTTTTTTTTCCCTTTAAAAACTTGTATTGACAAATAGAAAATTTCCACTATCACTTTTCCTTGCACTTACAGAACTCCTTCACATCAAAGACCAGACAACTGTGAGGAAAAACTCACTTCATATATTTGTTCATACCTCCTTCAGTGTTGCTGCTTCAAAGTGTACTATGTTAACTTAATTGAATTTCATATCCTTATCCATTGTTGATTTTCCCTATCCTTCACCCATTTCTTATAAATCATTCCCTCGTCTTTATCTCTCTGCACGTCATTTCTACTTTTTTTTTCTTTTCAAGAAAACAGTATGATTGCCCTTTCCCCTTTTATCTTTAATCTCTTTCTTCCTTTTTGCTCTGTCTTCCTCACTGGAAGCCTGCTTTAGTTTCTCCATTTTCCATCCTTTACTATCAAAACCCTTTCTGCCAGAACAAGCTGATCTCATAAATATTTTATCAAAATGTCCTCCAAGTAGAAACAGCATTGTATTCCAACAGACTAATCCATACCAAGACTTTATTGTCTTACTATTCAGCTAACAAAAATACAATGTCTTCTTTTATTCGAAGAAGAATCATAACTGTTTTATTTGCCACAAGACAGACCTCTAAAGAATCCATATTCTTTTTACTTGCATTATGAGACTTGCTAAAATCTTAAAGTGGTCAATGCTGTCTTTTTCTTCCAAACTTTTTTTCATCTATTCTGAAGGAAAATATAATTAAAAAATATAAAAATCAACATTCTAAATACCAGGTATTTAAGGAGTATTGAAATAATTACAGAAAAAGAATACAACAGCTAAACAAATCTCAGTGATTTCTTAAAAAAAAAAAAAAAGTCTGAAGTTGCCATTTTAGCTTTTTACTTTGATGTAAGTGAAAGGGGGGATTGGACTAGATGATCTCCAGAGGTACCTTCCAACCCTGACCATTCTGTGATTCTGTGAAAGATACCGTGTAACAGAACCACTCAGAAATAAGGAACCTATCACCAAATTCTGAAAAAGTAACTCAGATTCACAGTCCTGATTAAATTGTTCGGTATATTAAAAGCAGTTTGGGATAATGGACGGCAAAGAAATTTTCAAAAGTGCAGAAGAACCTAATGAAAAGCCAGAATACCATATGTAGCTTACACCACTTTCACTCCTGGGTGACTTTGATTTTGAGTGACTGTGTGAATGAGAGAACAACTGAAAGCACAGGTACAACCATTCACCCAGAAGATCTATACCCCCTCAATATAGTGATTGTAATGTCCTAAGCCACTGGTTCATCATGAAGAATCTGAATGAGAGATCATAGTTCAGTTTTTGATCTTCTGACTAACTGGTCACAGTCATGATGGTGCATTCTATCATGTGTTTGTTGAATTGGTTGTGGATATTAGTTTTTCTCTTGGGTATATGACTCCCTTTATATTCTTGATTTCATTTTTCTTACATTTAACTATCAGCCATGCCATCAGTAAATCAGATATCTTAGGCAACGTTTGTTGCCTGAATGCAAAGTGAATCCATTTTAGACTGTCTTAATTTACATCTGAATTCCCAACTAGTCACAAGGTTTTTAGAGCCTTACATATCACCAGTCACAAGAAAACCAAACTATTTCAGCATCTTTGATCAGGCCATATGAGCAGGTCAATTGATGTCTTTGACCACTCTTGCACAACTAAAAATATTCACTGGTAAGCAGCATAAAACTAAAATACACATCAGAATATCTAGGGTAAGATAAACTTCAGAAGGCTTAGAAACAAGTAAAATTGGATTTTGTTCTGGTCTAAAGACCAATTTTGATGCCTGATATATTGTGTGAAAGTAAAAATACGTTCAATTCAAACACTTCAGAATCTTAATGACTAATTTGATCTTGCCGATAGAAATAAAGGCAAAGGACATGGGTGAAAGTGTTCCATTTAACATGTGCTTAGCTACCATTAAATGGAATTGTTACAAATTAGATGCATCCCCTGGGCAACGTTGCTTTAACCTGAAAGTTTTGGTGCATTATATTAAGAAAATGACATTAGAAATGGTCATTTGCCTGTTCATACCTCAGTGCTGTGGTATACGCTTAACAGAAATAAGTGCTTTACAGATCTTCTCTCTGAGTAACAGGGCAAGAGAAGGGGAGCAATAAGTAAGCTAAGAATAAAAGATAAGGCTCAAATGATGATATCCTCAGAATACTCTCTACACATGTTTATATTTAACATTTCTGACTTGCTATGAAGGAGCTAAGTTATTCAAGAAGCAAGGTAAATTTGCCTGAGCAATGCTCAGTGCTTCTACATCTAGGCTGCTTCAAGTCCTGAGCAGGTTCCTTTAGAGTTAGCATATATATAGAATTCCCTGCATCTTTGCAGTGTTCATTGTGGAAATACTGTCCTTGTCTAAACATTCGTCACTGTATGAACTCTGCTCCTCCTAAGGATTTAAAGATAAATAAAAATCACAAAAGATGAGTTTACCTTCTGCTTCTGTCTTGTGGGTCTTATTTTGGCTGATAGGCAGGACATTTAGAAGCTGTGCAGCGGAGGTGTCATTAATGCATCATCAGGTTTTTCTGTTCTCTCTTCCCTCCTGCAAACCACAACCATGTCAGATCAAGCCCTCCATTATTTTTTGGTTACCTGTAAATTCCCTAGTTCTTTGCTGAAAGCCTCAAGCACTGCAGTTGTTTTGCTTAAAAATAAAAGACTAAAATTGCCCATGCTGCCATAATTGTAACAAGTCAGGGCCTTAGCTCCCTGAATCAAGCAAGCTGCATTCCAGCTGAATTGTAACACCTAGATTCTTGAAATGTGCTTCTGAAAATAATGAATACAAATCCAATTGTAGCTACATTTTATTTTCAGATAGTATTTTTGCTGTGTTGCTGCAGTCTCTGTACTATCAGACACCCTACTTCTACCAAGACAGATGTCATCATATTGCAAATGATGTAACATGAATATGAATGGTAACACCAAAGCTGAGCTATAGAGTGCCATAGATAAAAAAACTGGAGTTGCTTCTAATGTGAAGCTTAAGGCAAGTTGGCAAGGGGTCTTTCAAAATGTGTTACCCGTTGTCCAATCCCATAAGGAGGGAGCAGCCTAGTAAGATGAAGAAGCAGTTAAGGCATGATGAATAGTAGTGAAAGGTGAAGGACTGGGGGGAAGTGATCAAGAAATTCAAGAGTTCCTTTGGATTTACAGTGCACTCTCTTCTCGTCCTGCACCTTCAGGTCTCACCAACAAATAAAGCAATTAATTCCTCAGACTCTGTGCCTTTTTTTTCTGATTTAGTCCAGGCCTAAATTCAGCTTCCTTAACTTCCCAAAGTTTCCATAAGCTGGTAATGGATTCTCAGATGTTGTAGTCATTTCTTGCAAATAGGCCAGCTTCTGAGATGACCTGGGACAGCTTAGGTGATCAGTTTCAGAATATTTTCATTTTAAGGCCTCTTACCCCAGGAAATGCAGGGCAAAACAGTAAATTGCCAATGACTCCTTAGAACAAAAGCAAGTCAGCAGCAGTGGCAGCTGCACAAAAGCTGGTAATGGCTCATTACAGAGTTTGGAGGAAATGGCATTGCTTGAGAACTCTGCTGCTGTACAACAATAAGGGCAGACAGAAAATATTTAATAGGATTTTTTTTTTTCTTCGGTAGCAGGCTTGAAAAACTTGGAAACATTCTGTCTGAAAATGTTGTCTATATTCATGTATGTATTTTGGGGGATGTGATCACAAAATATTGTCAGGCAGCTTGGCACAAATCCAGGTGATTCATTTGAATGTCTTGCTAGGCTTAAACTAAAGAGTTTTCCCAGCCTCCCCTTTCTCCAACCAGCTGCATAGAAATGGGAATATGGCTACTTCAATACTGAAAGCAGAAAGATATATTACCAGTAGTATTGCTCCCTTGCGTGCCCTCAGTTACAGAAATGTCATGTCTGAATTGTGATATCCTGATGGGTTTCCTTTAACTTTCTGTTCCCTGTGGAGCTGAACTACTAATGTGTACGATGCAGCATCCCTGTATGTCAACAGGAACACTGCTTTAGTAACGTTCAGGGAAAACCTCTCCAACCACTTTACCCACCTTTCTTTCTGTTGTTCCCTTCATACTGCATTCATTCCTTGTTCTCACTGCCTCAGACTATATGCTCACCCTTCACTCATCCTTTTTTCCTTGGCTATATTCTGAAACGCTCCCCATTCCACCTACTACTCTTGCTCTCAGTGGCTGGCCAGTATTCAAACAAAATGTTTTCTGCATCCTCAGAACTGATGTAGACAGTCCTCCAGAGCAGCAGAAATCATCAGTGGGGCACAGGAATTACAGCTTCTCAACATCTGATCCTAGAAATGGGACTAGTCATGTTTTCCCTTTCGCATTTCCGTTTTTATCTATTTAGCCTTGGTTTTCAGCATTTGCATGGACCCCAGTATTAATCTGCTAGCCTTGGTGGTTCCTTCATTGTTTCAATGAAATTAAAGGCTGGTTGAAAGGAGTTTGCAGTAGGATTCTGTGGCACTTACAGGCAAAACACACATGACTTGAGGAAATATTCATTTAATTTATTACCAATTAAAATAGAGTAGGACAGTGAGGAACAAAGACAAAAACTAAAACAGCTTTTCCCTGGCTCACCTTCACTCCTTTATTCCCAACTCCTCGACCTCCTGCCCTCTCAGCGGCGCAGGGGATGAGCAATGGGGGGCTGCCGAATTCTGACAGAACAAAGTACATGCAGTCTTAACCATTTTACAACTGTAGCTGCTAGTTGTACTCTTTGCCTAATGGGGGTAACTATTTTTTAATATGCTATGTTTGTTTTCCCTGCGCCTAAGGAGACAGTGTATTTTAGCACAGAAATGTACCTTGGTTTCCTCCAGTACTGATGAGGATTCTTGTCTGCATGTAAGCATGCTTTTTTCTTTGTTTAAAAAAAAAAAAAAAAGTCCCCCCAAACCCCCAACAAAAAAAAGCAGGGGAATTGGAATAATTTTTTTCAGTATTGAAAATATTACGTGCAGGACAGCATTTATGTTCATCACATCATAAGTGATTCTTCTCTCGGGAGTTGTTTTTACCTTCTGGGATTGTTAGCTACAAAATAATGTAGTCTTCCAAGCTGCAGAGATGACACAGATTCCTGTTTATAATGTAGAATGCACATTTACCAAATAGTTTATCCCATCTGGTTAGTTTTATATTCCTTGCTGTGCAAATGTGCTCACATTAAACATTTATCTGAGAAGAAAGAAAAAAAAAAAACCCACGTAGGAACTACTTTAATAATATAGATGTAACATTCTGGACTGTATGACCAGTAGTTGGTATGGCCTCACAAGTAGGATTTATGGAGGTGGCCATCCAGAGAAGAGTTTCCTTTCTTGACTCTTAACATTTCATTAATTTCTTAATAGTGCTTATAAATTTGTTTAGGTTCTGCAGCAACTCTTCTGTGTGTGTAGGACAAGGAAAGGAATTACTATGTTAGTGAGATGTCCTACCTCACAAATGAAAGTGAAGACAAGCATTTTTACTCTGCTCCTCCTCTGGCAACTAACCCAAGTCAGAAAGTAATTCCCTTGACTTCTTATTATGAGTAGTTTATTTTCTCTTTCAAGTAATCACCAGCTGATAAGATGTTCCTTTCAAAAGCTACTCTCCAGTGTACATGGCTGTGTTGCAAACAGCACGCATATCACTCGCCATGTTAATAATACTGATAGACTCTTCCTTCTTTAAGGGACACAGCAGCAGTAGTAATTGCAGGTCAGCTCCTTTCAAGTACGGATCAGTCCTAGCTTATCAGGTGGAGAAAGGACAACATTTTGAATATGTCACCAAGACCAGCAGGTTTCCAGCTGCAGGAGTCACAGCATGTCCCATAAGGGCAAAGGGAGGGTAGGCATACAAGGGACCAATCCGACCTCTTCACTCCAAGTAAATGTCACTGGAATGCTGATAGGAATGGAACAATACAAGGAAAGTAAGGGTAAAAATAGTAGGGTGGAGGTCCTCTGTGTGTTCTGAGATGAAAAACAAGCAGAGCTTTCCTTTCCCTGTTCCCTGCTTTGTGCACTGGGAGGGCTTGGCTGAGCTTTCTTCTCTTCACACAGCCTAAAGTGTAAACTCCAGGGATGGCTCTTGGATTGACTTCTTGAGAGTATTTTTCATTGCCCCTTAACTATGTCTTTTTATTTATTTATTTGCAGAGCTGTATGAGCACGGATGCAAGTGGGGAAAGTTTTCTGGCACCCTTCTGCTCAGGATTTTCACTTACTGAGTTGTCAAGACCCATAACTAAGCTGCTAAATTCTACTAAACTTTTCTGATCCTGTTTTTGAGATTTTAATGTTGTCTTGAATGCAATGTGGAGAAGACAAGTGAATTTAAGGGAAGTTTATATAATAGTTTTGAACAAAGTTAAAAGTAAAATAGTTAACAATGGAAAACTGAATCAAGTAAGACAATCCTACACTTCTAAAAAATTATTTATTTAATCAATTCACAAAATTTTCTTTAGTTTTCACTGCTTAATTTCTGGGACGTTGTGTAAGATCTGGTGCTTAAATGTGTTCAGAGTGTACTTATGGATAACACAAAATAATACACTGTATATTTTTATTGAAACTGGCTTGCTACACATATTTGTTCTACAACATATTTGTTATCAAATCTCCACTCAATAAAGTCAGTGAAACATAGTCCAAATGAGACTCCAGTTTGGCTCAAAATTTATCCTGAAGGCCGTTTTCAGGGTGCATAGTGTCTGCATAGCCATGTGAGTGATATACGCATCAGTTTTATGAGATTCATAAGCCCTCTTTTAAACACAGAATGGTTGAAACCTAGAGGGAAGACAGGTAACACAGAGGTAACTGTGATTTACAATTCTATAAATTGTTTAATCTGCTTAATATTTCATTAGAAACTGTGATTCCAGATTTTTTTTCCTCACTGGATTTATTTTGAAACAAGGAGATGCACGATATTGAAATTTCCTATCCCTCATAACAAACTCTCATGTCCTGCTCCTTTTATAGCAAACAAATTCTCAATTAATCCATTAAGTTCTTCTTCACTAGGGATTTTGAGCTGAGCACTTGAGTATTTGCACTAGTGTAAAGGAAGAAGGATAGTGTTACTAATCCTTCAGTTTATTGTTCAGGGACAAATACAAATGTGGTGGTAATAAATGGGAACTTGATATTAGTGTATGAAAACTTTTATTATGAATTGTGAATCATGTCTGGCAGAATTTGCTACATAATAGTCGTTCAATTACTGGAGATATTCCTAAAGGGAAGATATATAATAAAAGGGGAAAAAAAATGTTGGTTTTTAAAAAAGGAGAGGTTGGCATCTTGTGACCTGCTGTCTCTCCATAGATCACTCTTAATTCATATCAACAATCTGAAAAGTAGTGGATTAGACATTACAGTGTAAACTGTATCTAATTTGGGAGAAAAAAAATTATAACGTAGCAAACTATTCTGCAAAGGACACTAACAATACAGTATTGAAACTATTCAAAAGCACTTCAAATTCTGATGGCACAAGTTGGTTTCAGCTTGTAACCAATGATATTGTGGAGACTGGGCTTGACAACTATATTGTCGCTTTGTGGGGTGACTCACTTGCAGATTACAGGTCAGGCTTTGCAGAATCAAGTTCATGTGTTCAATATTTTGACAGACTTGGGGATGATAAATATTCTAATATTTTTTTTCCTGCTGACATTTTAGAGGATAAAATCACAATGCTCTTTTGGATACTTGATAGAGCTTTTGTTGTTGTTAAGCAAGTTTCAAATATATACACACACACAGTTTTCTTAACAGCAGAGTTACATTGTGACATTTAGGTTAAGCTTCTGTGGTGAAGAAATAGTTTAGAAATCAGCGTGCTTCAAAACCAAACTTCTACTGTCATTTGATTTGGAAGGACAGAATAAAGTCAGAAAGGATTAAGGCATGAAGGATCTTACTATAAAAAAGAAGGTGGAGTAGAAAGGCCAAACCTAATATACATGTTGTGAAATCCTGACTGTTGGAAGGAGAGATTCAAATCAGGAATGGTTAGTTCCAACAGTGTCATTACCAAGTTTTCATTCTGATCTGCAAGTTGGTAGACAGTAATCAACTTCAAAATACATTTGGAGGTTACTAAAAGAACAGTAACACTGCTTACAATCTGCCCTCCTTTCCACATTTTGTACAACAGACAACTGATATTTGTCACTCAATTTACCTATAGAGTGTTGTAGTATTTCATGAAAGTGTTGGTGAGAAAGGATCTTGGAGGACATATTGTCTGGCCTCCCTCTCAAAGTGGGCCTATGGCCAGCACCAGGTCAGGTCAGGCAAGACTTTGTCTAGCCAAACCCTGAAAGCCTCCAAGGATGTTGATCCTGCAGCTTCTGTGCGTAGCCTGTTACAGCACTGCACTGCTCTCCCAGTAGAAAAGGTGGAGCTTTTCTCCTAAGGTCCAAGACAAATATCTCAAGCCAGAATAGATGTTGCCCTTTGTAACACTGTGCAATACTACTGAGAGATGTTTTGTTATGTCATTTTTCTGACCCTCCTTCAATTAGTTTATTATTAAATTGCCTTCTGTGCCGGAAAAAAAAACACAAAAAAACCCCACAAAACAAAACCACAAAAACCAAACAAGCCCAGCTCTGTCAAACACCCTTTATATAATATGAACTCTTAGCTCCTGACTGTATTAAAAACCCTTCCCTTGACTCTCTCCATTTTCTCAACATCCTTGTAGAACTGGGGTTGGGTGACACTGAACACAGTGTTCCAGGTGTTGCCCTCACTGGTGCCGCAAAGAAGGAGATAATAACTTTCCTTGACCTACTGATATATTTTCTTACTGTAGCCCAGCATGTGGTCTGTCTTGCTTGTGAGAAGAACATAAGCTTTGCAAGCTCTTCATCACAACTTCTACACCCTTTTCAGCAGTTGTTTCCCAGCCTGTACTAATGCATGGGGTTACTCTGTTCCAGTTGCAGAAATTTTCATTTCTTCATTTTGAACTTCATTAAGTTTATTCTACCTTGACCCACAAGTTTCCCAAGGCCCCTTTGGACGGAAGCTGTACTGTTTAGTGTCATCCAAAGATTTGCTGATGGTACATTCTGCAGCATCATCCAGGTCATTGATGAAGATACCAAGCAACATGAGCCTCATTATTGACCCCTGGAGTATGCAGTTTATCAATAACTGATATTCAAGTTATTGTTTCCTCTTCTTTGAGCCTGGTGGTCTAGCCAGTTTTCAGCCCACCTAACCATCTTCTTCCAGCCTATGCAGTCTCAGCTTCCACATGAGAATGGCGTAGAAAGAGTCAGAAGCCTTAGTAGTGTCAAAATATATTACAATGTCTGCTCTCTCCTCATTCACCCAGCTAGTCATTTCATCGTGGAAGGCAATCAGATTGTTCAGGTGTGATTTCCCTCTGTTAAACCCATGATGACTGTTGCTAATTACCTTTTTGTCATTTATACTTTTTTTAGAAATGGATTTCATAAAGATCTGATCCATTATCTTTCCAGGTAGTAAACTGAGGCTGACTGAATCATAGTTTCCCAAAGTCTTGCTTTTTAACTTTTTTGAAGACACGTATAACCTAAGCTTTCTTCCAGAGACCAGGATCTTCCCTCAATTGTCACAAGATTTGGTAGATAAGAGACAGCAGCTTCACTATCACCATTTTTCAACACCCTTAGGTAAACCTCACCTGGTCCTGTGAATTTTAATATACTAACCTTCTCCAAGTAGTTCTAAACTGTTAATTCTCCCACTTGGTTTCTCTCCTTCCCAATTCATGCCAGGACCTTGCCTTGCAAATTGTATTGCCACTTATATGAGCACAAGCTGAGGAAAAAGAAGAGACAGTCAGTTTTCTTGTGTTTATGTCTGTTTTCCATCTGCTCAGGTCAGGTGCATGAAAACCAGTTGGGTAAAGGAGTGCTAGGTACTGCACACATACAGTGTATATATGGTATCTTTCTAATTGGCTGATTGTGGCTATGTCAGGTTTTGATAAATCGGGGCCACTGTGAGGTCTGCATCCCTTTTTGCTGCCACAACTTAGGCTTATGTATGACCACTGTAACACTTCCTCTCTGAGTCACTTTGTTCAGAAGACATTTAACATGAGCAAAGTACCTCTGCAAACAGGATGTGCACAGCTCAAATTGCAAAGCAATTATTTAATGGCTAAATCACAGAATAGGTAGTTAGAGCTAATGAGCTATTACACTAACCACTAATATTAAAGATGAGCCTTTGCTGTCCAAGCAATCATCAGACTGATGGGGAGGGTCAGCTTCTGTTACTGCTTGGAATGGGCTCATCCTCAGTGTTGCTGACTTGCTATCTTATGACTCCCTGTTTTTTCCTTAGCGTTTTATATTTTTTCATGTCAGTGCTTTTCCTCTTGAATCCTTGTGTAGTTAACTATTGCTGTCTCAATAGTCTTATTTCTTTCTGCAGTCTTACCTTTCTTATTTGGATAACTGATCTATAGACTTCACAGCTCTCACAACTTAACATTTCCTCAGAGGGCTGAGCCAAAGTTACCTAGCCATATTGTATCAAAACCAGAATTTAGCTCAAATACAGTTGAACATCTGGGATAAGGTACACCACTGGTTCCTGAAGAGCCTGTAAAAAACCAAAACCACTCGTGCTTCCCCGGGAAGGAGAAATGATGTGTTAGATGTGCAAATGGCTTTTAACATGTGATCTCAGGCACCCATATATTGGTGTTACACAGAATATGACACCAGAATTCCTGCAGGCTTGCACCCACAAACTGAGATTTCTCTGTGCTGCCACTCGTACATTTCTCAGCCTGTTACTTCCACTGGCTTCCCGTAAGAGGTTAGGGAGCAAACACTGTAATTTAATGCAGCTCCAAGCATCAGTAACATATGAAGCCAACACCAGAAAAGTCTCATATAAGAAGGCAGATGATCTCACTTGCTTTAGGTCATACTCCCATCTACCCTCCAGGCTCTCCTTCCCCCCACGCATAAGTGCTCTGCCAAATAGAGGGGTTAATGGGGGCTATGCTGTGGCAGGGGATCTTTATTGAGTGTAAAAATGGAGTTGGCTTTTAAAACCATAAAGGAAAATATTCTGTCTTTCCCAGGGAGTCACTTTTTCCTTGATAGCATAGCACAGTTCTGCATGAATTCTACTTATCTTTCTCTCTCTGCACAGAGCAAGGAAGCAGAGTAAATGAGCCATAGAAACTCAGCCAGTTTGGGGAACTTAAAAAATTCTTTTTTTAGATGAAGATTTCAGTGCCCACAGTTTCATGTGTGCTAAGAAGCTTTACTAACAAATGAGTGCTGAAGCATGACCTCCATGTCCCTTTTAGGTCATCAGAGACAGAATGATCTCAACCCATTTCGCTTTCAGGTTATGCATCGGTCAAGTGAATACTTACTTTGAAGTCATTTCAGCTGAGAAGGTTAAAGGTTGACATTTGCAGTTATGACTTGTATGTCCCAGCTTTACACTCCCACCAGTCTGTTTTCAGGTTTTCACCATAGGCAATTGAACACATTTCTAAAAGTTTGGAAATTATTATTCTTCCATTTCTCTTTTTCTTTCCCTTTGTTTTTGATTTTCCTTTGTTTTAGTGCTTTTTAACTGATTATGAAGATTTTCTGTAAACAAATAATTAATGATATTATATTTTAATTTTACCTTTTTTAGGGTGATATATCTGTTTTCAGCCAAAAGACGAATATTCTTTTCAGCTCGTTTTCATATATCCATAGAAATCAGATTCTAGTGAGACCTTACAGTTAACAAAATCAGCTTTTTTTTCCTATGCACTAGTTAAGAAAACCACCTAATAAAACAAACAAAAAAATCTTTCTTCCAATCCCTTTATCAATCATGTGTTCACATAAAGATCATTCAGACTACTTGGGATCAGTGCAGTGGTAAATGAGATTTTATTGCAATCCTTCACTGGTGCGTGTTAAACAGACTAGTACAGAAGCTGTAATATTCTCTGTTACATTACAGTTAATTCACTGCCAGCTCTTTTAGTAAGCATTTTTTCTTCTTTTTTATTTAAATTCAGACAAGATAAATTATTCACTTTTTATTGAAGGAATAAAAATCATTAAAATAATTTACAAACTGTGATACTTTTTTATGTTTATTCCTCCCTGTCCAACTCATAAAAAGTTATTTAATTTACTTTTCAAATTAGGGAAGTATATTTTAGGGCTGATGTGTGGGTAATTCTGTAATTTCCGACTTGTGCAACATTTTTATACATACATACATATATTTCAGGAAATTTATAACTGCTTTAAATTAAGCACTAACAAAGCTATGTTCATGTACATTAGAATAATTAATAAGAACTGATTACAAAAAGTAGTGGAATTATAGCAGACTATGAAGTTTGGCAATAAATAGAAAATAATTAAATGTAATGGAAACTACTTAACAGTTTTTTTATATATCACTTATCACTTGAGACAAAGCAAAGGCTGGAAAAGCCTTCTAGTTCTCTCCTATTTGTCTTTTAAATTCATTAAAAAAAAAATACCCTGAGCACTGTCCATAGCCCTTTATCTCCTCATTGAGGTGTATTTGTGTGTGTGTACATTTGCCTCTGTGTGTGCATATAAAATAGTGCATAAACACTTTGACTGGACTGACTTTTCCAGAAATGGATAAGGTATTTACAGGAAATACTGTCTAGTCATTTATTATTGCTATGGATTTTGCAATTGTCTTACAAATTTTGACAGCTAAAAGAGGAAAGCCAGGAAGCCAGTTTGCCAGATTTCTCTCTGTTGCTGAAGATTGTGATGAGAGACAAGATCTACTTACCTCCAGGTCATTAGTTTGAATATAGGTCATACTGGTGGTGACCTATGCCATGCTGCTGATGTTTTTCATCAGGCAGCCTGAAAGTGGTTTCTTTCAAAATCAGGAACTAAACCTGTGAGTATATGCTTAAAACTTAAATGGTTATGAGTCCAGCTATCCTTTAATTTTGGAAGCTTGTCCTTGCAAGTTAGGTTTTGAGGTACATTGACATTGTGGTCATGGCTTTACACTAATTACTACTTGTTTTTACAATTTCTTTTTTTCTTTCCTTTTTGTTTTTTTTCCAAAGAAAAATGAGGCACAGCTAAACGTTTGGGGTTTCCTTTTTTTTTTTTTTTTCCCTTTTTCTTTTTCACTTCCTTTTCCTCCTCTCCCCTAGTATAGCAGCAAAATCCTCTAAATAGATGATGAGCTCTGCTTAAATGTAATGACCAGTTTCTCTACACCATAAAATTAATATTCTTACTGATGGTATTACCTCTGGCTTGCTCAGTGGAGCTGTTTGTAAAGAAATTGGCTTGGATGTCTGACTGTGCTTTCACTCCTCTATCTCAGCTAAGGACCATTAACAGAGCAGTATAAGGAAGTCTGCACTTTGAGTAATCTCACAAATGTTCTGTTACCATTAGAGAAACCAAGATACAATCCAGTAGGAGCAATATTGTCTGGACTTCCAAGGAAGTTTAAAAGCCGTGGGGTTTACATTGCTTAGCTACTTTCAGTCAATCCTTGTGTAACCTTTGTTGCTTTCTGTCAAATATTTCTATACCTTAGAACTGGAGTACAACTTGATTATGCCCCCCCTTAATAATGGCCTATACAAAAAAATTTAGGAATTTGAGTTGGATACCACTAATATACAAGCTCTATCTGAAACATGCAAATGCTAATTCAACCAGCCACATGTCATTCCAAAACAATAGAGTATGATTTTATTCAGAACTCATAAAACTTCTTGTCTTAAGGGTGCAGAAAACCAAATACAAATAAATAGCTGGAAAAAAAAAAAATACCCTTAGCTGTAAACAAATGTCTGATGATGTTTTCTGCAGTATAACATGAACACTGATGAATCTGTTGTACCTATGCTGTTGATTAACACTCTTTTGTGAAGATCAGTGGCCCCTAATAACTTCCTGTGGTGGAGCAAGATTAATTCTTAGCAGACAGTGTCAGGTCACATATAGTAAATGTGATGGTGATGAGGCACTGTAAGGAATGAACAGGAGAATCATCTTTATCATGACTGTTGACAGCCCATCTATGTGCATTTTTAACAGATTTGAAGTTATAATCACCGTATAGGTTACTGAAAATTTTACCTCAGTAATATTTTCATATTCTGAAACAGTTACAGTGCCTGTTTTACTGTGCCTGGTTTTGGTTTTTGCTGCATCTTCATCTCATACTCATTAACCCACATTACCACTGGCCTTTAGCTTCTTCAGTGATGGGTGACTGCTTCAGGAAACTGGCTGTTTAAAGCTAGAGTTGGAAGAATCATTTTGATCTTAGATGTGCAATTCTTTGTGTAGAACTCAATTTTGAAATAGAGTTTGCTGAGACAGCAAAACAGAATTGCTCAAACCTCTTGGAGCCCTGCACAGAATTCTACAATAATTTCTATGATACTCAACTGTTACAGTTACGATTACTCTGTATAATATTCAAGACAACTACCTTATTCTGGAAAATTACTTATAGGAAAAGTGTACAAAAAGTACAATGGATACCACCTGTGACAGTCACAATATTTCTATTTTAGAATGACTGAAAACATGCCTTTCTCAAGAAAATCCTAAAATTTAGAATTCTTGTCCTTTATTATTCAAAAAAGTGTCTTTTTTTTTTTTTTTTACTAGAATTTTAGATATGTAACATGAGGTAATTAACCTGTATGCCTTTTGTCACTGACACAGGATTTTCCCTGTCCTCTTTTAAGATGTGGCTTGGGAAGCTTTGGAATTTTGGTTGTTTGGGGTTTTTCTTTCTCTAATCCAACAGCAAAAGAGCACAACTAGGGAGCCCAACACCAGCCAGTAGTCTTACATCATTTGATGCAACCTGGGGGTCCAGACCAAGCAACTTTTGATTGTTATACAGCTTGAATGTACTGGGTTTAATGCTACTTGCAGGTGTCCTTATAGAAGGCCACACATTTCTTTTTAACATTTTAAAGCTAGACCATGTCTGTAAAACAATCACTGAAGTCGGAATCACAGTAAAATTGTACCAGTCTAAGCTTGTGAGTTTGAAACAATATTTCAATGAAATTCAAGTTCAAGGAAACTAAGTCTTCGATAGCAAGCAGTTTACCTTGGCAGTCACCTCTGAAGAAATCCTCAGGGGTATGATGTTTACCTACATGCTCCACAGGGAGAATCCCTTTAATCAGATAATTTGTACTTCCACTCTCAGCTCTATCGCTTTTAGACCACGAGCAGTGCAATGTGACTGTTTAGAGGACATTCTTGATTGCCAGGTATGTTTTACAGAAAATGGTCACTGAAGTGGTGGAGGAATTCAAATTTCTTTCTAAAATGCTCTGAAACACACAAGTATTTTCTTAGAGATATTTTTTTTTTTCTTCCCAGAGGTGATGTCTAATGCCCAGCACACAAGAATTCAAGCACTGCTGTAGGAAATATCAATACAATAGCCTCTTGGCAAAACAGCAAAAGTAGAATTCTGTTCTACAATTTACTAAATTTCCGGATGTCACAATGAGAAAATACAGGGCCAGAAAGTATAATTTGCATTTTATTGCAGGAAAATCTTGTATAAAGAGTGACATTTATGAAGAAGTAGCTGTGACACAACATTTTACTGTTCATAAAATCTTACAAACTAAATTACAGTGTCACAAACTAGTAATTTTAATATATCAACCTTTCTGATAAATTACATGCAAAGTACCTTTCAAAGACTAGCAACAAAACTATGAGAGCATTACTTATATAAACAAAGGGACTGACCCAAAACCCACTCAAATCAATGGGTGCCTATTGATTAACTTTATTGGTTTTTTAATCAGGCCTGTACTGTTAGAGCTATAAATAATTTTTGTTTCAATGTTAGTTCATAAAGTTGTGTTGTTAATGCACAGAAAATAGTTTTATTCCATGACAAACTGTACTTTACTCCAGACTGTTGATTTTCTTTCTATGTTTTTTATATTTTGTGTTCTAGCAGAAGTTTATACAAGTGTCTGAATGTAAAACAGCTAACTCTTTCTTTTTGGCTTTTCATATAGGTGAAACGAAATAATAACTTCAAAGAACTTCCTAATGGAAAATAAGAATTATTAACATCATTGTGGATCTTGGATTTGAGCTACATTCATGTTCTCATTATTAACATTATAAAGGTTATTGGGACCATAATACATCAGAAAAAGACATTCTCAGTGGTCAAGTTCTGCATTGGAGGTTTACGCTTTTATTTGTTCTTTAGCCCTGAGTGTTATAAAGAATAAACATATATAAAGAATAAATGGATATTCAGGATATGGAATCCAAGCCAAAAGTTTGGATACATGCCATCATAATAATGTATGGTCTCAGTATACCTGCTCTTTCTCTATGAGGTCAATACAGACCAAAAGCTTAGATGTACATCATATATGTGGTTTTCTTGCCAGAAAATGCAATAAATAAAACCCCAAAGCCAGTTCTCTTCTGCTTGCCTTTCTGCCTGTAAGTGATCTTGCACCAATCCCTCTCTCTCTGTGTTGATGATGCTTTGGATTTGCTCTGATTTTAGCTGAGCAAATTATTTCTGGTTCCTTAACACTTTGTGTGTTGGCTTTATTTTGAAGACAGAGTATTTGAGTTAGGGATTAAGTTTTACTGCATGTACATATTTAGTACAGTAGAGTACTTCTAATAGCAAGGTTCTTCCATGCCCTCGTTGCATAAAGAAAAATACAAGTGTAAGTATATACAAGTTTAAGTCAGAAGGTGCTAGTTATCTAAGTTTCATTTTCTATCAGGTACTGAATGACTTCCTTGTACAGTGCACAGTTCCAGAGTTTACTTTAGCCCTCCCTTCTTTGACCACAGCATGACACACTTTTTTATACCATGACTAAGATACTATGATATGTGAACATATACAGGCAATCTGGCAAAATGATCATAATAAATTTGTCTTTGAGCTTCAAACTGAACAAATAAATATAGTTGGTATTTTTACCTATATCTATCATGCGTGGAATGTAAGAAAACATATGTGGAAGACAGAAGATATGCGAGTTGGTTCTTCAGGGAAACTTTAATTTCTAATCCAGTTGAGGACAACTCAACTAAGAAATCTCAGCCAAAAACCTATTTGTCTAAAGAAATCTGTTACTGCTAGAGAATGGCACGGATAGCTTATATAAAGGTCAGATAGTTTCCTAACTTGAAAGTGTTTCTCTAAATGCTTTGCTGTCTTTGGTGTTTTTGTTCAAACTGAAAAAGACTTCATGATTTCATATTTTTTTTGCTGAAGACAGTCTGCAGAACTACTCAATAGGGGGTGTTAATGCCTTTAAGAAACAGCACTGCAGTCAATAAAATTTGGATTAATATGGTTATGTCATTGATGGGTATCATAATTCAAAGAATCAACCTCTGTCAGTAAGGAAAAAAGGTGAACATGAATCTTATTTTAAAGAGTAAATCTGTCAATATCTTATACAGACAAAAAGTAATACAGTGGTAATAGCATGCAAGAGCTGTTCTGTAGCTTTCAAGATTAGAATTGAGGAGATATAATTGAGCAGAACTAAAGTGGGAAAAAAATTAAGAAACTTTTGCATAAGTTGTAGGGTATTTTGAAGGTTTGTGAAATGTTGTTGGCATGCTAGGTTGCGGCCATAACAAAAACTGAGATCCTACTCGGCCTTAGGAGTGCTGAACATCCCATATGTAAAGTATTTTGGAGAAGGCATTATGTGGAAAGAAGACAAGGGAAATGTTCCTTGTACTTGTCTAATTTTCTACTGAATTCCACTTGAGACATCAGATACATTGGGATTTTTGAAGGAAATTATATTATTATTTTATTTTATAATATTAATTTTAAATCTTCCACTTCAGTCCTGAGGTAAAAATGTTAGCATTGTTCTGCTTTAGATTCTTGTCCTAATAGAAATCATCAAATATTTCAAAGTCAGATGATAAATGTGAATATATCAACTTGTTGAAATTATAAAGGCAATAATTTTTCTGTAAAATAAATTTTCAGTAGTCCTAGCATTCATCACATGTATGGAAAAAATACTGAATAATACTGCTGGACGAAAACATTTCTTCTCTGTAGTTTGGTCTTTGCAACAAACTTATAATTCTGTGCCATTCCTTCCTCTCTACTCAAAGACTTAGAAACTCATCCCTTCTCTTCAGGGTATCTGAGTCCATAGTTCCCACTTTCTAGGGAAGGTGTGCTACACATTAAACAACAAGGTATTCTGGATGAGGTATCATATTCATGCCTGTTGATATTGTCCGTTTGGAATGAATTTTTATTGCATCACAATCTGGTATTGAAATATCCTATCTTCAAACTATTGTCCTAATTCTAAGGCTATGATTCTCTATCCTTCTCTCACCTGAATTGAAGTACTTTAGGTAATATAACATAGCTCCAGCAGAAAAAGCTGATGAAGAGTCCATTCCGATTACCCAAAGTCTGGTAAGATAATCTTGTGGAAAAATTACCTCCTGACGAGGGAGGAAAATGAATTTAAAATATTCTTATTGTTAATAAATATTTCAATGTTTTCAGCCAGGAAACAAGAAACAAAAGAAAAAAAAAAGAAACAAAGAAACAAACAAACAACAAACCAAACAAATAACTAGATGAGGCAAATTAAATTTATTTATGATTAATATTATTTTGACTACTTTTGGATGCAGCAGCTAGATCCCCAAAAAATTATTATTTAAATAATTTTGAAAAATAGTAGCTCTTTTTCTCTAGCACTGTTAACATTTGTATATTTTTCTGTCTTCCATTGCAGTCTGTCTCCCATACTGCCAGAAGATTTCTCTCAATAATGTATTTTGTTGTTAAATACACATACTTATTGTCATTCTTTCTTAAGGGTGAATTATAATATTTGTCAAAGGTGTCAGATGTGTCAGGATAGACATTGACTCCTCCTTTGGTGTGCCTGAGAACTACCTAAAACCTCAATGAGCTCAGAATCCAAAGTGTGAAATACCACCACCTTTTACCTATGATTCATATTCTTTTCTAACCTTATATTTTACTCTCTGTGTGGAAATATTTGTTTATTATATAGTAATGCAGAGAAACATATGCATATGATACTAATAAAATAGGATCAGGAACAGATCTTTTTCACTGTAGCACCTCTTCATTATAAAAAAACATATTGAACTTCATTATAATAGGAACATAAACTATTCTTGGAGCCAGGTAACTTATTGCATTACATGTTGTGAAATAAATGCTGAAATTCTTCAGGTGAAGTAGCATCCTAGCAGAAAGTGGAATCTCTCAGGCATTTCAGATCATGACCACTAATACGTAAGCCTTAGGAGGCAGTCAGAAAGAAGACATTATCCTTCACCCTTTAGACAAAAGCTTTTCAACACTATGGTTTTGATTATGTCTCTAAAAACCATTAAATCAAATAAATAAAAAGACTTGTCATCTACCAGTATGCACAGAATTCAATATGCCAAACACAAGACAAACTGAGTTTGACATTAGAAAAAATTGAGTGTGACAGCTGCAGCAGTTACATCTTGTAGAAGGATGTGTGTGCTTGCAAAGACTTTACATCAGCTCCTGGTTGGGAGCTGGCATTTTCAAAGGTCATGAGGCTCCTTAGCACCGTTCAATTACTGCACAAAGGGTACCACTGACAGTTTTAACACTGTGGTTAAATTAGCTGAGCACTAGCTGAGACAATCAAACTTTTGACAGGAATGGTTGGATAATATCTGTGTATCACAAAAAATTTGAAATATCATATCCATGTTACCCTTCCCCTCCTCCATCTTTATTTTTGAAAGACAAGGAAAAGATCAGAGAACCATTTACTTGTCTTGTAGCTTGTGGAGGTATCAACACTCTCAGCCTGACAATTTTTATCATCGCTTTGCACAAAAATAGATATTGAATGAGGTATAAGACAAAACCTTTGATTTTAGCTGGTTTTGATTTTGTTATTTATTTTAGTCGTTTTCTTCTGAATAAGGAAAGTAATCTGAATCAGTAACATACTGATCTACTGTATTGATCTAGTCATACTGCTCAAAACACAAAACAACCAACATTTTTCTACTCTTACAAATCCACCTAGTTTGTTGTGGCTTGTCCTGTAAACAGTTTAGATGAAATTACTTCATTTTTTGTAAGTATTTTATGAATTTACACTGTAAATTGCTAGGTTCATCGATCAGGAACATATCATAGAATCACAGAATCACAGAAAAGTTAGAGTTGGAAGGGACTTCAAAGATTGTCTAGTTCCAAGCGCCCTGCCATAGGGGACACCTTCCACTAGAACGGGTTGCTCAAAGCCCCATCCAACCTGCCTGTGAACACTTCCAGGGATGGGGCATCCACAACTTCCCTGGGCAACCTGTTCCAATGTCTCACCACCCTGACAGTAAAGAATTTCTTCCTAATATCTAATCTAAATCTACCCTCTTTCAGTTTACAACTGTTACACCTTGTTCTATCACTACCCTCCCTTATAAAAAGTTCCTCCTCAGCTTTCTTGTAGGCCCCCTTCAGAAACTGGAAGGCCGCTATAAGGTCTCCCTGGAGTCTTCTCTTCTCCAGGCTGAACAACTCCAACTCTCTCAGCCTCTCCTTATAGGAGAGGTGCTCCAGCCCTCTGATCATCCTCATGGCCCTCCTCTGGACATGGTCCAGCAGGTCCATGTCCTTCTTATGTTGGGGACTCCAGAGCTGGATGCAGTACTCCAGATGGGGTCTCATGAGAGCGGAGTAGAGAGGCAGAATCACCTCCCTCAACCTGCTGGCTACACTTCTTTTGATGCAGCCCAGGATGCAGCTGGCTATCTGGGCTGCCAGCGCACATTGCTGGCTGATGAGCTTCTCATCCACCAACACTCCCAAGTCCTTCTCCTTAGGGCTGCTCTCAATCCATTCTCCACCCAGCCTGTATTTGTGCTTGGGATTGCCCTAACCCATGTGAAGGACCTTGCACTTGGCCTTGTTGAACTTCACAAG
The DNA here is from genome assembly GCA_008711295.1 of Anarhynchus alexandrinus. Taxonomy (NCBI): domain Eukaryota; kingdom Metazoa; phylum Chordata; class Aves; order Charadriiformes; family Charadriidae; genus Anarhynchus; species Anarhynchus alexandrinus. The sequence continues at coordinate 5,495,568 of VUYV01000003.1, forward strand.
TTTCACATGGGCCCACCTCTCCGGCCTGTCCAGGTCCCTCTGGATGGCATCCCTTCCTGCCAGCATGTCAACTGCTCCACACAGTTTGGTGTCATCAGCAAACTTGCTGAGGCTGCACTCAATCCTATCCTCCATGTTGCCAACAAAGATGTTAAATAGTACCAGTCCCAGTACTGATGCCTGAGGAACGCCACTCATCACTGCTCACCACTTGGACATCAAGCCGTTGACCGCAACTCTTTGAGAGTGGCCATCCAGCCAATTCCTTATCCACCGAGTGGTCCATCCATCAAATCCATATCTCCCCAGTTTAGAGACCAGCATGTCATGCAGGACAGTGTCAAATGCCTTGAACAAGTCTAGGTAGACGACATCTATTGCTCTTCCCTTATGCACCAATGCTGTAACACCGTCAAAGAAGGCCAACGAATTTGTCGTACACATTTTGCCCTTAGTGAAGCCATGTTGGCTGTCACCAATTACCTCCTTATTTTCGATGTGCCTTAGCAGAGTTTCCAGGAGGATCTGCTCCATGATCTTGCCAGACACAGAGGTGAGACTGACCAGCCTGTAGTTCCCCGGGTCTTCCTTTTTTCCCTTTTGAAAAATGCGGTTTATGTTTCCTCTTTTCCAGTCAGTGGGAACTTAGCCATCCTGGGCTATTACAAATTTCGATATGAAATGTGATAGAATTTCAAAGGTAGGGGTCAGGCAGAATGTTTTTTTCAAACAAAAGAGAAAAATAAATGTATGGAAGTGATAAAAAAACCCAATAAATTGCTGTTTCTACTATATTTTATGAAGTGTGGCACAAAAGGATATTACCAATTAAAGCAGATCTCTGGTATTGGTATTACATTGGTATTCATATTACCTTGATATTGGTATTACCTTGTGCTCCTTTCTTAAGGAGCCTTTTCTAATTCTTTGTACTATCATTTCTGTCTACTGGATGGTCAGCTGAAGGAAGAAAGTCTTTTGTTATCTAGGTTATCTGAGTTTTTATAGTTGATACAGAAAAACAGAGCCTTGTGTTGTCTTTTAATAATGTTTGGGAGACTTTGTTTTGTGGGTAATAAGAAACACCACTTCTTTTACTGACATAACACCAGATGCAATGCAAATGCATATTCATATGCAATGTTAATGATCGCTCATGTGCATATTTTCACTTTGGTCTTTAATATTGTTCATATGTGTGTAAATTCTTCCACCGTACATTGAAGTGACATAGGGAGGGGAGGCCTAGATGAATCTTCTGAAGTAGGTGGTAACATAACACCATAATGCAATTACCATTTCTGGGTATTTACACAACCGCACTTGCTTCCTCTCTTCCATACATATGTATAATTACGTATGTACACATGGTTCTAAGATACATGTATGTGCACTTACAAGTGCCTACACAATACAAATTATAGTCATAGAATCATAGAATCATAGAATGGTTTAGGTTGGAAAGGACCTTGAAGATCATCGAGTTCCAACCCCCCTGCCATAGGCAGGGACACCTCCCACTAGACCAGGTTGCCCAAGGCCACGTCCAGCCTGGCCTTGAACACCTCCAGGGATGGGGACTCAACAACCTCTCTGGGCAACCTGTTCCAGTGCCTCACCACCCTCAAAGTGAAAAACTTCTTCCTAATGTTCAATCTAAACCTGCCCTCTTCCAGTTTGAAGCCATTCCCCCTTGTCCTGTCACTACATGCCCTAGTAAAAAGTCCTTCCCCAGCTCTCCTGTAGGCCCCCTTTAGGTACTGAAAGGCCGCAATAAGATCTCCGCGGAGCCTTCTCTTCTCCAGGCTGAACAGCCCCAACTCCTTCAGCCTCTCCTCATAGGAGAGGTGCTCCAGCCCTCGGATCATCCTCGTGGCCCTCCTCTGGACACGCTCCAACAGGTCCATGTCCTTCTTATGTTGGGGACTCCAGAGCTGGACGCAGTACTCCAGGTGGGGTCTCACGAGAGTGGAGTAGAGGGGCAGAATCACCTCCCTCGCCCTGCTGGCCACACTTCTTTTGATGCAGCCCAGGATGCGGTTGGCCTTCTGGGCTGCGATCGCACATTGCTGGCTCATGTTGAGCTTCTCGTCGATCAGCACACCCAGGTCCTTCTCCTCAGTGCTGCTCTCCAGCCATTCCCCGCCCAACCTGTAATTGTGCTTGGGATTGCCCCGACCTAGATGTAAGACCTTGCATTTGGCCTTATTGAACTGCATGAGGTTGGCTTGGGCCCACCTCTCCAGCCTGTCCAGGTCCCTCTGGATGGCATCCCTCCCTTCCAGCGTGTCTACCTCGCCAAACAGCTTGGTATCATCGGCAAACTTGCTGAGGGTGCTCTCGACCCCACTGTCCATATCTCCTACAAAGATGTTGAACAGTACAGGTCCCAGCACCGACCCCTGAGGAACGCCACTTGTCACTGGTCTCCACTTGGACATCGAGCCGTTGACCGCAACTCTTTGAGTGCGACCGTCCAGCCAGTTCTTTATCCATCGAATGGTCCATTTGTCAAATCCATGTCTCTCCAATTTAGAGACCAGGATATCGTGTGGGACAGTGTCAAATGCCTTGCACAAGTCCAAGTAGATGACATCAGTCGATCTTCCTTTGTCCACCGCCGTTATGACCCCTTCGTAGAAGGCCACCAAATTAGTCAGGCATGATCTGCCCTTGGTGAAGCCATGCTGGCTGTCACCAATCACCTCTTTGATTTCTGTGTGCCTCAGCAGAGTTTCCAGGAGGATCTGCTCCATGATCTTGCCAGGCACAGAGGTGAGACTGACTGGCCTGTAGTTCCCCGGGTCTTCCTTATTTCCCTTTTTGAAAATGGGGGTTATGTTTCCCCTTTTCCAGTCATCAGGAACCTCGCCAGACTGCCACGACTTCTCAAATATGATGGCTAGTGGCTTAGCGACTTCATCTGCCAGTTCCCTCAGGACCCGCGGATGTATCTCATCAGGTCCCATGGACTTGTGCACCTTCAGGTTCCTCAGGTGGTCCCGCACTTGATCTTCTTCTACAGTGGGCGGTTCTCCATTTTCCCAATCCTGGCTTTTGCATTCTGCATCACGGGCAGTGTGGCTGCAGTCCTTGCCAGTGAAGACTGAGGCAAAAAAGTCATTGAGTACCTCAGCCTTGTCTCTATCCCGGGTAACCAGTTCTTGTGTTACCTTCCGGAGAGGGCCCACAGTTTCCCTAGTGTTTCTTTTCTCGCTGACGTATTTAAAGAAAGATTTCTTGTTTGTCTTAATATCCCTTGCCAGATCCAGTTCCATCTGGGCTTTGGCTTGTCTAACCCGATCCCTGGCTGCTCGGACCATTCCCCTGTATTCCTCCCAGGCTACCCGCCCCTGTTTCCACTCCCTGTAGGCCTCCTTTTTCCTTTTGGTCATGTCCAGGAGTTCCTTATTCATCCATGCAGGCCTCCTGGCTTTTCTGCCTGCCTTCCTCTTTGTAGGGATGCACTGGTTCTGGGCTTGGAGGAGGTGGTCCTTGAATATTAACCAACTTTCTTGGGCCCCTCTTCCCTCCAGCGCTTCATCCCATGGCACCATACCAAGCAGATTCTTCAAGAGGCCAAAGTCAGCTCTCCCAAAGTCCAGGGTCAACACCTTGAAGGTGAGAATAGCCATTTGTCAGCTCTGCTGCATGTCATACAAGTTAATCCCCTGTCTAGCCAAATTGGCTCTTTATTTCTGATATTTTCCATTTTCAGTATGAAGATTTGTTTTGTATGTGTTTCTTATGTACATAAAACTGTCTTATTAATTTTAATATAACAGTAGAGTACAAATCCAATATATGCACAGATTGGGGGTAGGATAAAGCATTTTCATAGGATTTATAGTAATGAACCTAGCCATTACAAAGTTAGATGGGTGTTTTGAAGTATTTCATATTCATGAATGCAAGAAAACAGAGAGATAAGGTACCATTTGACTGGACTCTCTGAAGTCAAAGCAAATCAAAATTGCATTTCCACAAAACATCCTTGTCCATTATAAATTTCTTTCCTTCCCCATATTGTGTTTCTCTCCTATACTCTCAATTAGTCTTGATGACCCAAAATCTCTCTTTTGTAGAATTTGTTTCTAATCAGTTATGAATTCAGTGTCCTTTTTTTTTTTTTTTTTTTTATGTTCCTGCCTCCCTTCTACACTTTGTCCTTCCTAGCCACATTTTAAATATCTGGAAAACATGAAAAGATGAATATGTGTCTAATCTCACTGCTAAAAGCTTAGGTTTTGCTGCAGGTAGAAATGTTTCAACATCATTCCTGAACAGATACCCAGGGCTGCTGAAGAAGCTGAGACTTTCATGGACGCTTGAGATAAAATGTAGTGGCTTAGCGTCTATGTGAATTCTGCTTTTTGTTGTGTTCAAACAGGTTAAGATCCAAATTTATTAGGTGCCACAGACATCACTATTGGCTTTTTGGGAGCTCTGTCTTGAACCTGAATCCTTTGATCCTAATGGATCAAGTAATCTTTATTGATATGAGTTCATGATCTCTATAGCTATCACAACTACATAAGGAGTGATGTTTCAGAATATTCTTGCTGAGGATAATATGTATATGTTTTGTTAAGAAATCAAGACAAAGGTATGAAAACCACATAATACATTTTAAATATTTTAAACACTAAACTATAGAAAAGTATAGAAAAATGTGTGAGCTAAAGCTTTGCTCTAAAAATAGGGTAAGACTATTGACATGATTTTCACTAAAACTTTCAAACTCCTCTTTGCCATTCTTTATTCTACAGCTCTCTGTTATTAGTCAATGAAAGTATGAAACCTGAAAGTTCTTAAGTTTACCTAAAACAAAAGTCATTAACAGCACTACAACCACCTTTTGAGTTATGGACTGTTCCACTGCTGTTAGTATACAACTTGATAGCGAGATAAATACGTATATCCTTTTTTTCAAACATTGTGCCAATTTGGTATCATACTATGCCAAGGTATCCAAATCTCAATGATTCCTGATCAGTACAGATATGTATTAATCTCCCAGGAAGCCGAATAAACAATTTCTCCTTCTTTAGTATGTCTAAGCATAATAAAGAGGTACAGTATTTATGGTAGAAAAAAGATTTGTGAAGCTCCAGCCATTGATCATTCAGGCAAAGTACTTAGTTTCTTGCCAGGTATCTTGCAATTATCCTCTGAAGTTCGTCACATCCAGAAAAAGAATATTCAGAATTTAAAATCAAGTACCTTCAAGGGGTCAGCTTGAATATGGCCTTGGACACCAACTGAGGCTCCATCTTTTTAAAGTCATGGCCAAATGATGAACAGTGAGAAAAATATTTTGAAGGAAAAGGTAAGTCTGAGAAAAACAGTCATGTGTCATACTGGTCCCAGAATGTAGGAGGCAAGTACAATTGTAGCAGAGATATAAATACAACATGCTTGGTCCAAGAAAAATAAAATTGTCTCTCTCTTGGAATTTGTGGTGTTCTGCTACACCTTTCTGAAATGAATACTGTTCTGAAAGACAAAAGATACTACAGTGGTGGGCTACACCGTAGTAGCAGTGTATGAACAGGAAATGCAGGAAACAGAAGGAAATAAACTGTCCAGAAAAAACAATGCTAATGCAGTGTGCCAGGAAAAGCTGCCTGTTACTATGCTCAAAAAGGCAAATTTGCTAGCCATCTCCACCCATCTTTCTGTCAAGTGGAATTGCAAGATCAGAGGAACTGGGTTTTTGAACAGTAATGTTGCTGATAAGATCAGTTGGCAGTCAAGCACAGTACACTTAAGTTCTCATGCACAAGATCACACAAATTCATGTTCCATATCTCCTAGCAGAGACCTCAAACACAAATGTATGTATATAACTCTGGACAATTTGCTGTTCTCAAAGATAAATAATCTGATAAATAACTCACCTTTTAGGACCAACCTAGAAGTTCTGAATTTATACAGAAATGTCCATTCTCAACCGGATTAGGCATGATTTATTTTGAGTACCAGGAAGAATCATAAGTCTTAATTGTTTAAAAACAAACAAACTTATCTTAAGAATTTTGGATGTCCTGGACACAACATTGGGACTTCTGTTCACAGGATGGATGAACTATGTTATGTGAAAAGTGAGAAAGTACAGTCAGTTTCACTGTATGTTCTACATATGCTCAGGACTGTTATGAAAATATGCTTAGTAGTTATTTTCCTGGAAGTCTGAAAATCCGCTCTGCTAAATATTTGGAGAAATGCCCAGTTACAGCAAAAAACACAGAAAAAAAACCCTGTGTCCCATAAGACTGTCTTAAGGGATATGGAGTTTAGTGATATACAAGAAATCTCATTATATGGGAAAACTAGCAATGGTAACTGGCCAAGGACTCTTGAAGGACTTTTCAAGTAGTAGGGGAATGAGGCTTGTTGCTTAAAAGTCACATTATTGTACATAAAGAATTAAGGATTTTGTACTGGATTTCAGATACTTTCTTAGTTTCCAAATGATGTTTTTTCTAAAAAAAAAGTCTGTTTTATAGGAGAAAACCCCCACATCTCTGTATGCAGGGACCAAAAAAAATCCAGTATTATCATATTTCAGAGATTTTTTGTGAATGTTACCATAAACCATGTCACCATCTCAGTGATAAAAAAGGCATTAGCTTTCAGTACATCCACTCTCAGCTTATCACATATCCTCAGAGAATCAGCTGGCCACAAGGTATTGACAATAGTTGAGAAAGCAGCTGTAACCTTGAAATTTCTGAAGAGACTTGGTTAGTCTAAACTATATAAAACCTGGACAGGTACATAGTATTAAACATTCCCATCTGTTATGAATAAGCATCAACCAGTTCTCAGTTGAAGTAAACTGACAGATACTTTAGATTTTGGTGTTGTTTTTTTTTTTCCGTAATTTGAAATTGTTACTTTAAAAACTTATCTAGTGTCAAAATAGTGGGTCTCTATGATATTTTTCTCATCATAAGATAACCAGATAGAATAATCTTGATAAAATAAACAGGCACTGCTAACAATGTGCCTATTAGTAAAGAGGCGTTCTTTGAAAATGTTTAATAATGAAAAATTTTAAGCAGAAAGTATGAAGGTAGCAATTCTGAGAAAATCTCATATTGCATTCTGAAGTGCTGGAAATGGTACTCCACCATCCTTGGTCCCAGGACACAGAGAATTATTGCAAAATATTCCATCTACAAGCCCCTGTCACTTGTGATGGTTGGGAAACAAAAAGGTATTAGAGTGACTCACAGTGGGGTGCCTCCTCCATTGCGACAGACAATCATTAAACATTGCTTAACTTATTACCACTGTTAACAATACTTTTTCTCCCTGCCTTCAAATGGGTAATCTGAAGAAAAGAACCACAAAACTGCTGCAATCTTAAAAAAAAAAAAAAATCCCTACCATCTTCTTTTGATTTACTTCTCCCCTACCCAGCACTTTGGTAATATATGCAGTCAGTAAAGAGGAAAAAAAATCCAGAAATGAGTGACATCAAACATAACTCAATGTTCAATCAGTGGCATATCATGCATATTGTGTTAACATAGATTGTAATTACTTTCTCACCAAATGCTATGCCAGATCTTTTCACTGAATAAATGTATGCATGTGATGTGCCATCATTCTATCACTGCCAATTTAATAGGCATCTCTTTTGAAACAAGAAAAGTGAAGGTATTTAACTCATTTCTTTGAATTTGCACATTCAGTATTGAACAGCTATGTTTGCTAGGGAACACACAAGTTTTTATTAAAAAGTTGCATAGAATTAACATCTAAAATGATGATGAATAGGGAGAGAAACGAGAGCCCTGAACCCTAAGAAAACTCTGACAGTACTGGGATGTTCAATTCCGTTCACTAGGAACACAGAGGAAAAAAGAACAACACAGATGGGATGAGCCTTTTGGTTCCCTACCCATTCTTTTCTTCAAAAAGAAAAAAATAATTAACATTTTCTCTCAACTTAGTGCTCAATTTTTGGTGTAGACTGTTGCATATCCATTTTGCCTGGAATCCCTCCTCAGCTGAGTATGCTATCTTTACTGTATGTTTTTCTTGTGAAATAATGGTCAGAAACCTGTGAAGATGAAATAATATTCTAATGCTTGTTTGTGTGATCTTAGAGCTGACACAACATTGGTGTGTACTACTGCACGTTAAAATATATTGTGTCCATGGCCGTGTAGATTGAACTGTATGAGAAATGTGACACTGCAGCATGAGAGGGCAGTAAGGGAATGAAAATGAACAGGAGAAACACAAAATGCTGAGTATACCATGTTAAGCCATGTTGTTTGACATGCTATAAGCTAGCAAAGAACAAAATCAAGTGAGCTTGGAGACAAAGCAGCAGCAGGCTGTGAAACAATTTCACTCTGACAGTTTCTGAACAGCTACAAAACCACTCTCAGTTCTGGTGCCTCTAACTAGGATTATGGGATGGATATCAGTTTTCTAAGAATTTGTGAGCTGAAGGGAAGAATCTGGGCAGGAAAGGAGTGCTCCTACTGAAATGGATACAAAAATAAATTAGCTTCATACAGAAAATAGATTTTATTTAACATGAAACAAGGCTTGTGCATTTTATTCCAGGCACTTTCAGTAGAAGGAAAGACAATGGAAATGAAGAGTCTAGACATTGTTTGCACTAGACAAATTTCTGGGTTTTCTCTTTTAGTCTAGTAGTTTGGTTGTGGAAGACATCTTTCAAATCCATTCTCTCTCTAAATCCCGCAAAGGCTTAAATTAGAATACTTTAGGATATTTATTTTGTTGAAATTTTATATTTGATGGAACACTCAGCCTTCACTTTAAATCAGGACATGCAATTCAGATGTCCAGTTGGGTAAATGGCTTATTCATGAGAATTTAGAGTTTGATCTTTGATGAAAATATTGGAGTATTCCATGAAAAGTCCAACAACATCTAAGAAAAGGGAATGGTAGTGTCCCATATATTAAGCCTCAGTTTAGAAATATGATATTACTTTGGGAAGGTGCAATTTGAAGTAATTTTCCAGAGATGTCCAATAATTGAGTGAACTAGATGTATAATGTTCACAACTACTTATTTGGGAAAGTAGTTTATTTCCTAAAAAAATTTGTATTTCTCTCACCTAGACTGTAATCTGTACCTCCAACTAGTTCTGCAAGAGAGGTGTCACTTTGGTGTTCAATCTTCTTAAGGCTTGAACTACAGGAAATAGGTGAGATTGCTGGCTGTTAGAAAATACACCTTTGCATGAGTTTTTTTAAGAAATCTAAATGTTTTGTTTGAGCCTCTCTTTGTTAATATATAAAGAAAAACTTTGTGAAAAATATCTGCTGTTTTGTATTTCTTTTCAAAGACAAGCTCAAGATCTGTTTTGGGGAAAAAAAATGGGATTAGGACCGGAGTTTTATGAAGTAGGAAATCAGGAGAGACCCTAGCTTCACTTCCTACAAGGGACTACAAGGTACTTCTTAGTATGTCTAGATTTCATTGTTTCATGATGTTATTAATTTTCATAGAAAAGTAAAAATTTTCAAGTAGGAAACCTTGTGAAATCTTAAAAAGGAAATGATACATTTTCCAGTTAAGTATTGCGAAGGTACCTTTAGCATAGTCAGGGTTTTGAGCCTTCATATTTTCAGGCAAGGTAGTGCCTGAAGAACTTCCACAGTTTCTTCACTTTACTTGCATGAATTACGCTGAAAATTAAGGATATTGGCAAAAAGATCCCCTTCAGGAGTTCCTTCTCTAAGCCCACAGCATTTTTGAGGATTTGACACATAAATATTTATTCGGTATAAGGATTACTAAATATATATATTTTTTAAGAAGAGAGCATTCTGCATTGAAAGGCCACAAAAAATGAAAAAAGAATATCTCGTCAACAACAAGCATAAAAGCAACAGATAAACAGGCATTAGCCACACTAGAAAAACACATTCCAACCATGAATGAAAGCACAAACATAAATTAAAAAAAAAAAAAAGCAATTATAAACCAATATCTTGAAGAGCTATATTTCAGAAAGCAGCAAGGAGCTTTAAATGCAAAAAAAAATACCCAGCCTCATTAACCAGAGATACATTTCATACATTTATATGAAAAAGACTGAAATCAAAGCAGGAATGAAAAGGAAGATCAAAATCAGGCAAAAGCTTTTAGATATTATTAGCACTGACTTTGACTTTTGTTATTATTAACACTGACTTTAACTTTTTAATTTGTCCACTCAGAATAGGTCTTCATTACTTGGGATAAGTGGTACAGTGCTTTTTATTTTCTCTGTTATTTTTGGCATAAGCTATTTTCAAGCTGATTAACTTTATTTCTCATTAGTCTGTAATTCTTTTTTTTTTTATATATATTCTGTTTCTTTTTTAAGTGAACTATATTGTTCTGCTTATATTATTTAAGAAAAAACCTGACACAAGTTGAAGTGGTGTAATTAGATACCTGTGAGCCATATGTGAGTAAAGAAGAAAAAATAAATAATCTTTTACTCCACAATTTGGTTTATTATTTATGTAAGTGCAATGAAAGGATCAAATTAGTAACTGGATTAAATTAGTTCCTGAGTGTATGTTCATTTATCCAAGAAGCACTTAATACTCACTGAATAAAGCTTAAAAGAAAAACTCATGAAAATTCACAGAGAAATATAAAAAGCTACAACACACACCTAACAGTAATAATTTAAAAAATCATGAAATAAACATGTGATTCAACTTAGAAGTTAGTCTACAACACTTAACATCTGTGTCCTAAATGATTTAGTGTAAAAACATACAAATTAAATTGAGACTGAAAACACCTTTATCCTTTTAGCTCTCTAATTTCTCTTGATGCTCAGCTATCAACCCAGATTTTCGGTCTTTATTCATTTTTTGTGGGTTTTTTTGGGTTTGGTTTAGGTTTTTTTTGGTATAAGGAAGCCTTTAAGATCTCTAAACTTGTGGTAATTGATAAAATAATATTTATATGCAAATGAGTACTACATGTGAAAACTTAGGAAGAATTGAGAAGCCTGAGTAGTTTTTCTCTTTGTACTTCATATCAGTAAATGCCAATGGAAATTTTTAAACTGCAGAACCAAGCAGTGTAACATGCAGGATTAAGGTTCAACTATATCTAGAGCAAAAATGTGACTTTGAACATCATTTCTTTTGATGCAGTCTGGTACGTGAGGGACAACAATCTGCACACCCTACCCAATTTTTAAAATCAGAATGAGGAAGACTTGTCGTTTCCTCTACTGATCAAGAGGAAGGAGAAGGGTGAACTACCAGACTGCATTCTTATTCGTTAATATTCTTTTATTACTGCTTTATTTGATTGCATTATTCAATATAATAGGCATAAAATATTCCTCTCATACAGGCGTCAACCCACACAACTGGCTACAAAACTTCGTCTCAGAAGGGTCCCTTTGCAGTTTCTTTAATGCTGGGGGGGTCTTGGGTGTTTTGTCTTCTAAGATATTGATTGCATAAGCCTTCCCGAATCTTTACATTCCTCTATAGATTCTTCTTACCTCTTTTTCCTCTGCTCAAGTCTGTTATCTGTATGGGACTTAAACATTAGTTTTAAGTTTATTTAGAACTCTTACAGCAAATCAATTAGTTGAGTAGTGAATAAGCTCGTGCTGTCATCTGTGGAAATCTTTTAAGATTTGAAGCATGTCCACCATTTGCTTTTCATAAAAGGCAATCTCAATTGTTCAAAAGCAAGACTACAGATACATTGATTTTTACTGAGATATTGTCAGGGCTGATGATAAATGTCTGTGCTACTTTCAGTATTCCTAGTGAAAGAAAAGAGCCTAGATTCATGTTTCCTTCAGGAACAGTGTCAACATTCTTGCTACATTTAGGGTTTTTTTCAACATGAATTTAATGTTGGTGAAAAGTTCTTGATTGACGATTCCAAAGAATGAAGTCCTCCAATGCAGTTACTCTAATAATGACAATAATGCCATTAATACTATTGTAAGCTTAGCTGTGTATCAGCCAGTACATGTGTTCAGTTGCCTTAGTTGTAGTATAATAAGAAGCAAACAGTTAAAAGATGAGGAGGATATTATCCCTGCCATTTGCTGATGAAGAACTGTTGAATGGACAGAGTGAAACTGCTTCCTTTGTTTCACAAATGAAATCTGTGGAAAACCCAGGGACTGAACCTGTATCTTGTTTTGGAATCCAATTGGGATTGATCCGTATAGCACTCTTCCTGATACCTTGAGGCATTATTTAGGCAGCTGACCACATATTGTTCCTGCACTGCCAGTGCTGGGTTAGCTTATGGAGAAGTAGCTTGCTGCATTGATGTAAAGTACAGTTCCTGCAACCAAAGGTAAAGGATCATCTTCATAGAATCAGTGATAAAAAATAACAATGGATGTTGATCAAAGTCCGTTAATGATTACTGAAGTAAATATTCACAAATGAAAAACAAACAAACAAACAAAAATCCAAAGAATCTGTAATCAGGACTTTATGATTTTACAAGAGCATGTTCAGAGCTCCTAGAGGGAGAGGACAAATCACATCAATGCCAACTGGTCAGATTCATGACTGCATGGCAATGAGTCTTAATTTTGTGTTTGAGGTACAAGTGGTGTTTTCAAAGACAAAGTAAAGAAGCTAGGCATTTATTCACCCTGATGTAGCTTTGGAATGGACTAAGTCTTGCGGACCTTTTGGAAAAAAAAAAAAAAAAAACCCACTCATTTAATTTTTCAGCATCATACATTTGAATCTGTCCTTTTATAGTAATCTTTTATTCTAATTGTGTAATCTTAAAACCAGTAAGTATATCATAGAAATTAAACTTATGATCTTTTCTGTATTACAAAGCAAGCCAACTCGCTCCCTCAGCACTATTTTGTCTTCCCCTACTTTTGATCTCCTTGATCTATACTTTTGCACCAGAGACTGTCATAATTGTCTGTTGTATGATACTGAATTGGTTGTCACACTTCAACAAATAAGAAATCCAGCAACCCTAAGCTCATGCAAATTATTATTATGGCATAATTCATCAAATTGTTTGACAAACATTATTCACCCAGGCCTTATGATAAGCAACACACATTGCTTGAGTCCTAATTATTTGAAAGGTATAAGAAATTCAGTTTCCCATAGCAACATGGGAACAATTATACAGGTGTCATATAATGAAACATCTGTTTTGGAGTTTAGGACTTTTTAGAATCAGTAGCAAAGAAAATGTTTCCCAATGATGGGTAGAAGAAGATGTATCTTGCTACTAATTTGACACAAAGGGAAAGGTTAGGCTTTTAACTGGTTCAAAGAACAAATTGGACTAATATAGTAAGAATAAAAGAGCAGGTCCTTAGGGTGTTGTTACAAAGAGCAATGCAGTCTCTAATTTTGTATTAAGCAAAAGTAATCAAAAGATGTTTAAACAAAAATAAACATAGCTGTGGACAATCTGTTTCCACTCAGTGTGCTTACGCCTTAAACCTCGGTCTACTGAAACTGGTTTCATATGACAAGTATTTTAGAGCAAACACACAGCAGGTACTTACCATTGAAGTTTGAAGTTGACTTTTAAGCTTCCTCCCAAAGGAGCAGCAGATTGTGGTTCTGCTCTCCGTAGGTTCATGGGAGGTATGAAAGAAAGCAAGAACAAGAAATATGCTTCATTTTTGGGTGTCCTGCACAAGGGCTTACCTTGGATGTGCTAACCTTTCAAGTACTGTTCATGCAAGTTCCATTTAAGGTGAGTGTTACCTAGGAGGAGGCAGAAGCTGTGGCCTTTGCTGCTCATGTACAGACCCGGCTGGGTGAAACAACAACCTGTAGAGAAGGGCTCTTCTCCAAGAGCTCAGGTGCCAGGATAGCTTCTCACCAAGGTTTTTTTTCCTCAGCTCACTTTCAAACTTCTCCTTTGCTCTACCCTTTAGTTTGTCCCTTTCTAGAACAAAGTGTCCCAAAAACAGGTTAGAGATATCCTTATGTGCCTTGTTATGCTGTATGTAACATAAAGTCAGTTACGCCAGCCAAAGAGATATATTGAATTTCCAGCCATTTCCAGGATAGGTATCACTGATACTATTTGCAAAATCTAAAAACCTTCTTAATCTTTAAGGCTTAGACCATTAGGATGTGAAAGCATTCATATAAAACAGATTGGAAAATACTGAAATTTTCTATCCAGCCTTTCCTTTCAGAACAAATTTGGATTTTCTACTAATTCTTTTTGGTAGGAAGTATTTACTTTATTGGAAAGCACTTGAAGTGTTTGCAAAAGAAATTTTCTGAGTGAGGAAGAGATTAGTTTTTTTTTTTTACTCCAGATACATTTGTTCTCTGTAGCGTTGACTTACAGAAGAGCTAAACAAGTTAGTATCTTTTCTCTGAGTATGTGTCTTAGTACAGAGGGATTATTAGTTAAAGTTTTAGCAGTTACAAGGCTGCAAATTATGAGTAAAAGTCTAAATTTCATTTCACATTCAGTGAAGAGACAGGTTAGGATTCAGAATGTCATGGGCAGGATGCTGAAATCATCCTGGATTACATAGGAGGATAAGTGAGGCGCTGCATTTTTAACCACTTGAAGCTTTTTCAGTCCTGTTTTCATTCTTGCAGACAGTGTTGCAACAGCCATATCATGTGTCTTCTGACCACAAGTAGCTGGAATATCTGTTACTGATTGCATGCAGTATTGCCATGCAGAATTAAAAAAAAAACAAAAACAAAAAAACCCCCAAAAACCTAGGATTATGAGCTCTGACTAACAAAACACAGCCTTCCTTAACTGATGTAATTTTCTAGTTCTTTTTATTCCTCCACACTACCAGAAAGAAATTTTTACCATCTTTATTCAGTGTCATTTAGCAGGCTTTTAGGGCCTTGTGTATACAGAGCAGTTCATGTGACATTCTTGGGTGTTGGTGATTGATACCCAGACACACAATTGGCTGCCTTTGGTCTATTCTTGAGGTCTTTAAAAATTGCAGACTTCCCAGTCTTCCCCTTGTGTTCCCTTTATATATTGAAAACTAAGGAAAAGAAGGCAGGTGTATAAGAGAAAACAGATGTAGGGTAAAGTAGAAATTTGTTCTTTGGCTTATGTAGTATGTTTACAGACCCTTTCATAAGAGTTGTGGAGCCATGTGGGTAAAACACCTCTTCAGAAAGCTTATGTTGCAAAGATAATGATTGCATGTGTGAAGTTTCACTTCTCATTTGTCATTCTGGAGGCTTTAGGCTTTACTTTAAGCTTCCACCTACTTGCATGTCTTGCTGTTTGTTAAGGCAGATAACTAGTTTGCTAGACATCCAGGAGGGTGCATTCCAGTGGCGATGAAGACTCGAATCCTCTCTTAGTCTGACACAGTGGTATGGCAAAGTTGTGTGGAGTTTCTCTACCCTAGTTCCCCAGCTGTAAAATGGAACTAACATCACTGCTTTATTTAGAGTGGTGTTGTGAAGACATACATATTAAAATCTGTGAGGTGTTTAGTTATTGCAGTAATGAAGGTTCAGAAACATATGGAAAACTAAAACAACTTGATTTCTTCCCTTTCATTGGCATTTATTTTTTCTTTTGTGATTTTTGTTTTTAATTTTGAAAATAGTTGAGATGAAAGTATATGTTTATTCTCTCTGTCTGAAAAAACAATATTCACAGACAGGGGTCTGAGCATATATACAGGCATATAAAAAAGGAGGATCACCAAAGATTAACCTCAGGCTATACGAACCTAAAATAAAACAGTACCATATGACCTGTGGGACATGTACAGAGGTATTTTAATGACACGATGTTACTTGCCAGTAAAGCCATTAACCCTATGACAGTGCTACGAGTCCTTTTACATTAGGAGAAGCAATTTTAAACCTCAGCGATTCCTTAAGGAACTGACTATGCAAATAACAGTCCAAACCTACTTCATTAGAGTCCATCCTGTTCTGCATAGTTTGTGTTATATCAAAGTTATTCTTGATTGCAAAGATACATAACATACTTCAGTTAATGTCTTCCCAATATAGCAAGACAGGTATAGTATATGCTTTACAAGATATTTATCTTCAGGAGGTGCCTGGTCTATCTTACTCATGTGATAAAGAATTAATGATGTACCCTAAAGCACATAACTGCCTTGCCTTAGACAAAGTGTATGTTTGTCCATTGTCATGCAGTTACGGGAAATCATGCTTTGCCGATTGTTAAATAAAAAATAAAACATCTTACCTTACATTTGGAAGAACAAGGAGAAAGAAATGCAAGAGAAGCTCAAGGGCACTGGTGCAGGGAAGGGTGGAAGGTGAAGGAAGAGGACTGGCAAATATGATTTTGCTTTTTATTACCTTTACCAAACCTAACCCAGCAATAGAATGAGATTGAAAATGTGCCTCTAGAGCAGAGAGAAATAATTTGGGGAAAGTTTGGCCATAACAGCTTCTATTTGGGTGAAAATAATCCCTCAATCAATTTGTGTTGTAAAAAGAATGGTTATCCTTTCCCTCAAAAGCAAGAACGTGGAGATGAAACAGAACACCGATCTTGCCTGACTTTTCCTGTGTTGTAGCAGTTTTGTGGAGGCCTTTGGGCAAGTGTCATCTAGATCATATCTGTATTATCTCTTTAATAAGGAACATTAGGATCATGCAGGAATATCAGTCAAGGAAAGTTTATTTTATTATGTGATCCAGGAAGAGAATTTGCTGATAATTCAGCTGTCTGGAAGACTGGTTTAAAAAAAGTTTTTTTTTTCTGGCTGTCTTGAGATTGGCACGTAGGTTTTCTTGCATTCATATAGGTGACCTGAATCTAAATGCATAATACTCAGCGTAGCTTAACATATTTGAATTAGAAACATGAGATATAATTAATGCCTAATTATTGATGATAGTGAAGTGACTGAAGACTTTGAACAGAATTGTGTTCTGCAGCTTCTTTGGGAAGACTGCCTTTCCATGATGACAGATATTCACAGTTACAGTTGAAGTTAGTAACATATATTACATTTTACTGTTAGGATGTATATTTTGAACAGTGAAGAGAGAACTTTTTTCACTGACTCTTTTGATCCAGTGCAATTATTCGACACATTAGGAACAATTCAGAACTACCCAGCGTGCATAAGAAATAGCCTTAGGATGAAGTAAAATAATTTTTAGGATCTTTTTCGTCGGTATTTGTTCCCTCAGATTGAATTCTTTCTGCATGTTGAGACAGAACAAGCCCCTACTTCACCTAAGGGGACATTTATTCACTACTAGCTCACCCGGTTTCGTCTGCCCTGTGGTTACCTCGCTCTGCTTGCACTGAGTCAATTCACCTCACTTTGCAGCACAAATGTGTTGTTATGTGTTCAGGAAGGTTACAGCCAGCTTCCAGCATTCCCTGCACTGTCTCCATAGCTGGAATGGCTCACCACCTGCTTGGCCATCTGCACTGGAGCAAAGGGGATGAGAGCCAAGGCAAGTACAGGGCAACAGTAGATGCTCAGGTTGAGTTGGTGTGGTTTGGCTAGGGCGGGAGTTGTAGTGTTTTGTGTGTGTGTGTAAAATTGCACCATTAATTTTTTTTTTTCTTTTTATTCACTCATTAGACTTGAGTGCCACCAGAGGAAAGTAATAATTTCTTCGGGTCAGATATTGGGAAGCCTCATTTTGCTCTTGCATCAGATTTCTGAACTATTTGCTTTCAGGCAAGGTAGTGCTCAGTATTTGTATGTCGTTTCTTGATTCTTGTCAATGCTACTAGCACATAAATATATCTGTCAGCTTTTTTGATATATTGAGCAGTTTTAAGTAAAATGGTATTCCAGATGTTATAGAAATACCTATATTAAATTGACGTATCATCAGATTTATACTACTCAATTCTCTAATCTAGAGCATATTTTGAATAATACAATATATGTAAATTAATATTGAATGTCGCTTTTCCTTTATGAGATGTTAGCAAGTTGATGTGATGCATAATATCTATATAGGAGAACTGTGTTCAGGATCCCATTACACGAGAAAATATTTCATCCTTCTGTCTATATCAAGACACAAGTAGTCAGCAAAAACCAGTAAGCTATGCTTCAAAATGTCAAATTAATTTGTGGAAGGGGCAATTTGACTGTGTTACAGGCTATCACTTTGGAAATTGAATCTCTACCTTGCCTGTTTTACTTGATGAAATTTACTTCTTCAGGCTTTTTCCGAAAAGGTCTTTTAGCTTTTCTGTTACATACAGTAACATACAGTAACAGTACAGGGTACTCATATGTGCCTCTCTTGAATTTGTTGGTTTATTTGCTAAGGGAGCCTTTTAAATAGATGGTGTATTTTTTGTTACTATTCAAACTTCCAAAAAGCGCTTGGAGATATTTGTGCAACTTTAGTAAATGCGCTTAGAGATATTTGTGCAACTTTAAGAAATGTTTATGAAGAATTACTTTAACATGCTACAACACTGTTGAGATTCAACAATAGTTTTCATCCGGATGAAATGGATGATGGTCAGTCAAGAAAATCCAGATAAAGTTAATGAAATATGTTTCATACATTCTTACATGAAGCTTCTTTCCTCAATGGATCTTGATATTTTTGCATTGAAGTGTCCTTAATCAGCTCCTTTGAGGATCATCGTGGCCTCAGAAAAAGGAGAAGTAATACATTTTACTGACTAGCATGAACATGATAAACTCTTTCTAGTGAGCAAAATACTTCTAGATTGTAACTCTAAAATAGCTGAGGGTTACTTGTTAATGGCAGATGTCGCAAACATCCTGGGGAGTACTCATAAGGAGTTTTCATAAGCAGTTGGCTGCTCTTGGGTGAAAATTTTCTTAGTTGTCTTGTTGCTGACAGCTTTCCACATGTAAAAAAGCATTAAGAAGTCCCTTTTGAAGAAACTGCTTGGATTTTTTTGTTTTACCGTAGGAGAACAGGGCTGAGAAGGCCAAGAAGCATGTCTGTCATGGAAATGTTTAGTTCCTTTCCTCTTGTTCTGATATCTATCTCTAAGACAGCTATTGTCTCCTCTCTTACTGTTATCAAAGGCTGTAATGCTTAACTATTCTGCCTGACAGCTATCCTGAAAAATAGACAGAATTCTCAATTCTGCTCTTTAGTTACTTCTACCAGTTTGATACTGCTTCTATGATCTGCATTTGTTAAGACCTGTTAAATATTGTTTTTTCCAGCACTGTTGTCCCAAGGCCAGTTTTGTTCTTGGTTCTATAGAAAATCTTAATGCATCTCACTTACAAATAAGACCTCTGAAAATAATAATTAATCTGAAGTTTTGCATGAATACTTCACTAGCTGAACATAGCTTTTGACCCGGTGAATTCCTTTTTTTCATTTATTTTGATATCTTGGCAGGATAGCATTGATATCTTTTGGTCTAAACTTGTGCTGGCACAGAGATGATGTCTAGAAGTGTACTAAAGTTCATGCTTATTATGATAATCCTAAATAGATGTTGTAATAAGACCAAAAAGATGTTTACATAA
The DNA here is from genome assembly GCA_008711295.1 of Anarhynchus alexandrinus. Lineage (NCBI taxonomy): Eukaryota > Metazoa > Chordata > Aves > Charadriiformes > Charadriidae > Anarhynchus > Anarhynchus alexandrinus. Next base: position 5,515,039 of record VUYV01000003.1, read on the forward strand.
TTTGAAAAGCTTATTTTTTTCAAGAAACTAGTACACTAGCTTTTACATACTGGTATTAGTAGGGATGCTAAACCATTACTGTATTTTTCCAGCAGCTTGTAACTGAGGAAGGCCTTTATCATGGGGGGAGCAGCAAATTGTATATGATTGATGAAAAATCCAAAGTGATAGTCTATAACAAATTTCATTATGGTCTTTTTCATTTTACAAGTAAATAGCTTTTATAAGAAACTATAATTTTTGCCTTACATGCAAAACAACCTCATTGTAAATGTTTGATTTTAATTCAGTCATGAAAGCTTGGATGCCAGCTCAATGGCTATGTAAATTTCGTAGAGTCAGAAGTTGGAAGCACTAATTACTGGCCTTTGTGCTTACAGCTGACTTCAGAATTGTTCAACTCATTATGCTGCTTTCACAATAAATCCCCATTAGCAAAGATATTACCAAGAGGCTTGTCATTCAAAGTGGCATCGGGTATTTTATTCTGATTAAGATGAGGAGTAAAGAAAGCTGACCCAGCAATGAATCTCTGACACCCTCTGTGTTTAGAAGTCCTGGCAGTCCTTTGCTGATTAAATCCTTCTGTAAAAGCGTTTGTAATGTAAGAGCATGATTCTGTAAGATTTCAAGTATCTTAATTCCCTTTGGTTTCTACAGAGTTCCAATTTTACAGTAGTGACTCCCCATAAAAAGGAGGTGATGGATCAATTTGTTATACTGGTTGCTAGGTGTCCAGTCTTACAGAATGCATATTGCATGCAGTTAAAAAAATCTGTGCCTTTTGCTAACTGAAGTTTATGGCACTTTTTCTTCCATCTTTTGCAATGTCAGGGTTACTGCACCAGAGAGTGGCCACAGTATTGGTGACTTGCCTCCATCATAAATAAGATATGAATCTGTGAAATAGTAGCAATGCTTGTGATTTAACAGATTTCCACCACCACCCCGCCTTCCTAAATTCTAAATAGTTGATGAATGATAACACATTATATCTTTCAGGCTCTTTCCTTCTCCTGGCCCCAGACTTCTTCAATGAAAATACCACAAACATCTCTGAGATTATTTACTTCTGAATATTTGGGAGAAAATTAATCTGACAACTGGAAATTCCCTATAGAAATAAAAAATCAAAATGAGTAAGACAAAATATCTAGGTTAGTATTTTTTGATGACTACTTTTGTTACACTAAATATAAAGAGTAGTCTACGTATATAGTGACTTGAAAGTAAGCAGGGTATGATAAAATTTCAAGGTAGTTTCAAAGAAAATATTTTTTTAATATTGGCTTTTGAGAGCTTATTTTACTTATTTTGAAGTTTTATAATAGATTCTAATCATGTTTTGAAGATTTTCACTGCAAACATAAGGACTAGAAACTTATTTTTGTTTCAAATGAGATTCATGTAAACACTTTGTTTCGGTGATCTGATTTTTTAGGAAGAACACCAAATATTTTGAGACTTTCAGTATAATTATCGGAATTGTTGATATTGTAATCAGGTCCAAATGTAGCCCTCAGCTGCTGTCAAGTATGCAGCAAGTATACAGCATACATTAAATCAGTGATGACAATTTCACAGTGCACTTCAATGTTGAAGAATGAGAGGTGTTTTCTGCAAGTGAATGTAACTTTATTTGAAAAACTATGTGTTACTGCATAGAAGAGTTTCTTCCCTAGTCCCTCTCCACTCTCGCCACTTAAGACCTGTGAAAGATTTAAAGCAGCAGCATATATATCCTTATTCGCAATTTAAAAGACAGTAGAAGAATTTATAAGAAGAAAAAAAGAAGGTAGTGATGGTGAGACAGAGCAGAAGGTAGAATAATAAATAGTGTTGTGGGAATCCAAGTCATTGTCTTATGATACTAAGAGACGCTACTTTCCTCTTTCTTTTTTTAATTAACTTTAGCACATTTCAAATGCCCTGGAACGTCTGTTTGAGTTAACTTTTTGACTGTGTGCCAAACATTTGCCTTTTAACTCTAACATTATCAGCTTTCTATTTAAATATGATCATAAACAGAAATATCACCATCTGTGGCAATGTCATTCATGATAAAGATATTGTCAGAAAAGATGTGGAAAGACTTGCTCATTCTCTTGTAATAATCCAATAGTGTGGGGGCTAAGTCATGCACCAGCGTGGAAGAAAACAGTTTTGCCAGAGTCGAAGTTTTAAACTTGGTTTGCCACTTTGGGGTGGAAATCAAATGTTTTCTTTCTCCTTTTTTTTTTTTCATTTTCCTTTTCATCCTCCATTTTCTTTGATCCCCCTTCCCCCCCTAAAAAAAAAAGCAAACTAATGTTCAAACCCACAACTCCAAAACAGCCCTAAAAGTTTTTTTTTAGTTTGTTTATTTTTCAAGGAGAAAAAAAGATCCAAAACACCAAATACAAATAAAATAAAATAAAAAAGATTTCAAATTGTGGATATTTTTTCCAGAATCAAATTTCTGTTTTCTATTTAGTTATATTACCTTGTCCTTCATATAACTTATAGAAATAAATAGTTCTCACAAGACACTTTTCTTTTAACACAGAGAATTCAACTGTTTAATTTATTTTGCTATTTATTTATGGCCCTGTTCAACCACTTCAACCAGACATATATGCAGCCATCCTGTAACTGAAAACACAGTTCATGCACCATTGACAATTGCTCTGAGTTTGCGGCCACTGATTTGTATAATTTGAAGTCACACTTGATGGTCCTTCAGTTTCCCCCCTGAACTTGCTCCTGGGGTTGGGTTGCCTGTGGCTCTCCAGTGGGTATGGCATGTCAGCCCGCAACACATCTGTTATTCCTCTTTCTGTGTACTGGATTCATATTCAGACCTTGTGAAACAAGTTGCAGGATGACAGTTCATCGTCAAGGAGCAACTGCAAAAGTATTCAGTTCAAAGGATACTGTTAAACACAACTGCAATTCCTTTCAGTCTTGTTAAAGCTGCTCTCTTTTTACTCTAGTTCAAGCTATGTCATACGAAGGATTACCAGCTGTGCAGTATTGATTTGAAGTGTAATAATGTGCTTGAAGATTCACTTCTAAAGCTAAGATGAAAGCTGCATATTTTCCCCAGTGTCAATGGCAGCAGTTATTGTGGTTGTCCAGAGGCTAAGGGTGAAATGTTCGATTCCTTTTTTTCTTCCAAATCTCTATCAAAACTTTTATGTCAACTCTGCAGAATCATGGTGTCCTTCCTTCCTTCCTTCCCTTCTGAAATACTGTGCGATTCCTGTATGCTCTTGTGTGTGTGCAGTCTATGACATACCTCAGGAGAGCAGCTACCTTATAAATTAGGATTAAATGTAGCATTAATTTTACAGTAAAGTCCTTAGCTGCAGGTGAGTTACACCATGAGTTCTGTTTACACAGTGAAACATTGCTTGGAAAGGTCATTGCAAGGCAGCATATGTTTCTTTCGGCTCTGTCTTTATCCTCCTTGTTTCAAGTATCACCATTCAGGAAAGAGCGGCTAAGTATATTTTAGTTGGTAGTTTTAAAGAATATACAGTTATTGTACGTAAGCGAGTGCTTACTTACCAATTGGCTATTTCTGTAATAACTCTGGGCTGGAGAGTCCCACTGTACTCCCAAGACACAGCTCCAACTATCAGTATTACTCTTGCAAGAAGATTGAAATCCCACTTGCCCTGATAGCAAATGATATTTGGGCCTTTACATGAAGGATGTCAGACTCTTTTTTTTTTTGGCTTGATGTTGATCACATGAAGGTGTTAGAAAAGATGGATAGGAGTACATGATCATGCATTCTGGAAGCCTACCTAGATGGCAGGTAACAGAATGCACTTTAAAATGCAGGGCGTGCTCTGGGTTTTCCCTTTATGCATACAAATTGGTACACACTGGGTCTTACCCTTGTGTTTCTGAGGGTAAATAGCATGGAACTTAACATAAACCTTGACCTCAAGGTCATTTAGACAATGCCATGTACATTCAGTAAATAGGTACAGCAACTCAGATTTTGAGATGATCAGAATTTTGATTGGTTGCACATGTGCTGGCTTTTCTGGAAATGCTTCCATCAATAGAGGAAATCATAATGCTTTATTTTAAGTAATTGCTTCTGTTTAGGCTGTATTATGATCCCGTTCCAACATTACTGAATCAATATATTTTGATAGCTCCGAATTAAATGCTTTGGAATTTCTATTCCATGAGAAATTTTTCAGCAGCAATGGTTAGTTATAATTCAGGAAAAGTAAAGGCAAAACAAAAGCCCTTTAAATCTAGTCTTTTCCAGAGATGAAAAATTCATTTTTTAAGAGCAGCTTTAATAAGCAGTGGCATTAGTTTAGTCTATGCGACAGATACATTCCTGATTGAAGAGCAGTGCTGTTTCATACTTCAAAAGGGAGTTTGAAGAAAGCTTGTGCATTTGCTTGCTGAGTTTCGTTAATATAGCCTCTCTTTCACAAGGGGACTTGGTATCTCTGTCCTTTCACTGTGTTTGGTCTCAGTAAGATGTTTTTTCTGTTTCACTGAGGCAACTGATAGAGGGCAGTTCTCTCTTCTGCCAGGGCAAGACCCTCTTGGACATCTGTATCTGAAAGGACACCAAAGACAAACTCCAGCTTTCCCCAGAAAGCTAGTAGGTAGTATGGGATAGTAAACATGTCACAGATGATCTACTAGCTGCAAAAAGAAACACACTAATGGTACAAGAGAGCATGATGTTGAGTGGAATATGAAAGGCAATTTTACGCTCGCCTTTTCCTTTTGGTTTTTCCTGTTTGGGACTTTTGCCTTTTGGGATCAGGAGGGAGGGGGACAGGATTTTTCAAGTGGTGTTTGTTTTGCTGTGGAGAGACAGGCTAGTTATTCCAGTTACTACTGGAGGGGCACTGAGGAGACTGAGAGTTGAAGGTAAAACATTTCCCCTGCTTTGTAAGGGGATAATACCATGCTGGCAGAAGGTCAGCTATTCCTCGCCTAGAAGAGTCTACATATCTGTTCTCCCTCACTGATTCCTTCCCACTCATGTTTTTGTTCTAACTGTTGCCTTGATGTAAAATGTCTTGTTACACTTTTAAATTTTTTATTTACTTTTTTTTTTTTAAAAAAAGCTTTAGTGCATATAGGGTAGGCCTGTTGGTCAAGGTAGCCCGTAACACAGTGTAATACAGAACTGGGATTGAAGTGTTTAGTTTTCTTTGTGGTTTGCAAGACAGCCTTATGTATATTCAAATCATGCTGCCTTAGTTTCCCTGTCTGTCAAATGGAAATGAGAAGTATTGGGGAGAAATATCATAAAGACCTTATAATGATTTGAAGATGAGCATCCAGTGTAGGCACATGATAGAAGTTTTGAGGAAGATATAGAAATAGAAAGAGCAATTTGTAAAGATAATTGCCATACAGCCTTACATACTCCGCATCTAATCCCCCCAGTAATTTGGTTTATATTCTGCTACCTTCTTGTGGATTTTGTTCCTTTTTTTTTTTTCTTTCCTTCTCCAGGTACCTTTAAAAAAGCTGTTTCGGGATTTCTAAAAGACACAGACAGCACTGATTATAAACCCTTAAGCATTTTACTTGTTTATACCCAGCATGTGCCAGGTTGATCACTTCAACTGCACTGTACAATTTAAGGTCTCTGTGCATGATAACTGTTTTTGTTTCATCTCCAAGGGGTTTTAAGTTTGGTTTCCTAAGGCACTAATGTTATCTGCTCAAGTTCATCTGTCAGTAATTTTTGAACTCTTCTTTAATTATAACCAAATTTTGGATATGATTAGAAGACAGAGCTTCCCCTCCCCACTTCAATTACCTTTACTTGTGACGAAAAGACAAGCAGCTGTAGAAAGCAACTATTAATTTTGGCAATTAACTGTTGCCAAACACTCAGCTTCTTTGGCAAGCTGAGTGACAACTCTGTGCTTCCCGCAAGCCCATGGTATGCTTATCTCTGGCAGCAATGTTGTTCTTCATCCCTAGAGACAAGGTGTTAAAGCTAAAGCAATAGGAAGGAAGGTTAAGGAAGAAGATACCAATGGGTAAACAAGTTTCATCAGTTGAATGGTGCTTTTTTTTTGTCATTTCTGTCAAACATTTCCACTGTCTGTACCTTTATTTGTTATAGAGTCTAGATCCTTTCTTTCCTTTCAATCTTTATTTTTTAATAGTATTCACTTCCAAAATCCCTCCTTTCCCAGCCCCAATCTTTGCCAATTTGGCATCAGTTTCCACAGCTCCACTTCCATCCAGTATCTGGTTAATTTTTTTTCTGTCATTTTGTGAAAATCGAAATGATATTGATTGTACAGTCTGACCAACAATATTGTGTAAATTGATCATGTCCCTAACTATTCCTAAAATGCACCTTGCATTTTTAGGCAAAAAACTTGTGACAGCACACAGGATTTATTGGACTTTCTTTTTTTTTTCTTTGCTGGAAATCTTATTGAATTATAAGTTTTGAACAAGCCTGAATTTTTTCAGCCAACAATTGAGTCAGCTGAAGCCTTACTAACAATTTGTGCCAGGCTTGCAAAGTATTTGCATGGACTTTGAAAACAGATCTGAAGACTATTCTGCATGATTCTCAAAGTATGCAAATGTTGCCTTTAAGGAATATGTACATGAAGAAAATAATTTGCTTGCCATAAGAAAGTATTGCCTGTGTTTCACTCTTTTCTACAAATCATCAACTGAAATTCTTCTTATTTTCTCCCACAGTAGACTCAGAATTCATTTTCATTTGTTTCTCTTTATCCTTTTCTCTCTTATGTCTTTATTTTTTCCTCTACACAGAAATCTTCTCTGCTCCCTTATTATATTCCACCTCTGCTGAGGCAGAGAGATATAGACAGTCTCAAATATATTCAATTCTCATCACAAATGGCCACAAGGAAATATAAATTAATGCAGGAATTGGGATAGAGAAATAATAAACAAAATTAAAGCAGTATAAAAATACTTCTAAATTAATAAACATTAACTTAAATTTCTGTCACCCCTGTTTTTCATCATTAGACCTAAAAAGGAAATCTAGATTAATAATAGGGGAAATAATAGGTAAAATATGGAATTCTAATATCAAGGAAGAAAAGACCTGTTATGTTACTGATTTCTTTTCATTTCCTGCGTAGGTCCTTGTGGTCCCAATATTGTCCATTATTGTCTCATTTAAGTAACTTCAAAACAGTTCTTTGAAGAATAATTTTCCTGATCTAAATGAGGCAAGGTAATTCTTCCATGGGTCAAACAAATTTATTTTTGCTTCATATCATGTATTTTCTTGTTTTTAATTTTAAAAACAAAAATTGTTTGTTTGTTTCCAAATACATGCTAGTCATCTTATTACTGCTTAATAAAGACAGCATTGAAATGAAAAGCAGTAAGTAATGCTATTAAACAGCTACTTCCTATATTTTTTAGTATATTAGCCCACACAAATTAATTTGGAACTTCAGCATTTTGGATCAAGGTCAACCCAAATGCTTTATTAAGAATTGTTGTAAGAAATTAACACAAAGGAAACCACTTCTACTGTGGGCCAGTTAAGAAATGGTGCTGGTCTTAAAATGAAATCCTGGGGCTCTGCTTAAGCCTCATTGATTTTTAGTGGGAGTTGCTGGACCTATTGAGAGGAAAATAGATACCTTTGAATGTTCAGCAACAAAGCAGCAGCTCCTCTCTCTGTGTTACTCTAGTGACAAATGCTGGCTGGCTTCTCAGCACAAAAGAAAAGAGCTCTTTTAATAGACAGAGCTCATACTTGCAATTCTGATGCTGCCAAGCTTGACAAGGAAAATCCTACCACCTCCACTTTCCTTATTGCTGGTGTCAGTATGGCTTGCAGGTAATAAAGCAATGGATACATTGCGAATTTCTGTGTACAGAGGTGAAAAAATCAGGACTCTGCTTACAAAGACAGACAGCAATTCATAAGAGCAAAGTAAAAGCAATCATTGTGGTATAAAACATTTCAGACAAATCCCATAGAAATAAGAAGTGACTGTTACCTACCATTCCCCCATGGCAACAATATCAAGACCCTTCCAACTTTCCTAGTTCAATACGAAGGAGTTTCTCAAACAAATGAGGAATACGGGGATTTCTTATAAGTAGTAGAAAGTGAAATGAGTATTATAGGAATTGCCAGATTGAGGCAAAGTGGTGATTTGCTTGGTCCATTACACATTAAATCAGCATGGGCAGTGTACTCATCACAGCATCAGCAAAGTTAGGCAGCAGGACAAAGCAAATATGTCTACCCTCATTGCTGACTATTGGGACTATAATCTTGCAGCCTCTCAAATTTGCATGCAGCCTCTCAAAGCTGCTGGTAGGGTAATAGTAAGAAGGAGGTTCTGGTAAAGGGCCAGTTGGCACCCTCTGCTGAGCATGGAGAGAAGATGGAGTAAAGTCATAAGTGGTCTCAGAGCAGCTGATTAGGAGAACAAGGGGACACCTCTGACTTTGATAGCAAAAGTGATGAGAATTTACAAAATTAATACTAACACAGTCTTGCAAACCACTCATGGCTTTTGTTTGGGGTGGGGTTATTTATTCTTTTTCATAGCTAAAATCAGTTGTTGTGTAGAGTTAGTGTCAAATGTATAATGGAAAAAAAGGAATGTTGGCCTCTAGTTAATCTAGTGTTAATCTTAACATGTAATAGGATGCTATTGACCCTAATAACCTGTAGATGACCTAAAGTGCAGTTCGGAGGAAGAAGCATTCCCTGATAATGGTGGCTACAAATGACGGAGCACTCTCTCACCCCTGGTCACTCCCCTACCAGTTATTCATGTTCACCCTTGAAAGTTATGTTCCATTTACAACTAGAAAGGCATATCCAAGCATTTTGTCCTGTGCTGCTTTTGAATATTAAATCACATTAAATAAACAGATTTTTTTATGTCTTTAAAATGCATTATTTTCTGCCTAACTGTAAGTACATAAGACTCTCTGTTCAAGTCCCTTTACTTCTATGACATTTCAGTTTATCTATAGAAGAGATGTTGTTCAGGAATAAGTTTCCTTCATGTTGAGTCTTTTTATACTTTTTCATATGCTTCTACTAAATAACTAAATAACCCTAATAGAATATTCTTAAGAGAAATGGGAAATCAACCTGCCATACTGCTTTAATAGTTTTTAATTTCTTTACTGCATAGTGGTTTTTTTTTTCTTAATTATTTTTCTGTTAAGTATCACAGTAAAATCTCCTTATTGAACAATGAAATATAAAAACATAGCACACAATTCATGAAAGCCTCCATTGGTTCAGTCCTATACAGCTATAGGACTCTACAAGTCCACTGAATTGCATTCCATTGCATCCATGTGACTACTTATATCCAAATCAATTTACTGGAAGGATGTTGCAGAAGACAACACTGCTTCAAAAAAAAAAAAAAATCACATCTATTGTGGTCATTGCAACTCATTTGCATCTGTCCGCTTAGCCAACAAGGCAGAGGAGTATCATCCTTGTGCTCTTGTGTGGGTTGTGAATGTCAGGCTGCAAATAATTGTTCTTATCAGATGCATGTCTGACGCATTTTTTTAAGTATTATACAAGATTTTAGTTGGTGAATCGGCATGAATTCTAAAATGTATATAATTTCAATTCACTAGTTCTCCAACCTCAATGCCTCTGCCTTGCATATTACATCAAAAAGCCACCACAGATTTTTTGCTTTTTAACATTTTTCTTTTTAGTGAGACATTGGTTGGACTTAATAATCTTAAAGGCCTTTTCCAACCTAAATGATTGTATGAATCCCTGTAAATATATTGGCCTGTGTAACTAAAAGCACTTAAATGTATAATTCAAACTGAAATGGATAGCTAAACTAAGAGCAGGACTAGCACAACTATACTTTGTAACATTTTCTCTAATCTTTTACTACTTCCAGGAATTTTCTCAATTCCAGCTACTCATTAACACCTTCATAAAAGTGATATGTTTTTTTAAGAAAGAGGAAAAATATTATTGCAAACTCATGTAATTGCTATCATAAAAACAGAAACAACACACCCATTTCTTGATGCTTCCAAAAATCAGAGTGACGATCCATTAGAGAGGCATAGTTCCTAGCAGGAAATATTCAAGGTGTTCCTTACTAACTAAATTTGTATGACTGTTCATGCAGGGAACCATGAAATTCCAGAAGGGTAACACAAAGAACAAGGGTGCTCATCATGGTTTTCACAGCATTCTTGAAGACAGACACGAGAGGATGGGCTGTGTGAATATTAAATTTTAAAAGCCTCTTATAGTTCAGGAAGCCTTTAAAACTATAAAAAATTTAAAAGGATTTATAAAACCTATATATATACAGTCTTCAAAAGAGCTTGAAATATGTTTGGAAAGATCAAAGAGGAATATCTTACATTATCATATGATGGGGGAAGGAGAAGGGAGGGAGAAGAGAGAACAAGTGTCTGGAGTTTGGTGTTACAGGTGAAGAACAGATCTGAGGATAAAGGTCTGCTTTTCACAGTCTTATCTGGCTCACACTGTTTGCCATCTTCACTTTTTATATCTATCTCAGTGCTACTTAGAAATTGTAGAAGGAGGTGGGGTGTGAAATGTCTGAATAACCCATGATATTCTGTGGAAAAGAAATGTGCCAGTTTTAGTGCTTGAATGGCTGTAATTATCATATTGTGGGCGAGAGTGCTGAAAGCTTAACATTTCAGTGAAGTATGGTGGGATTATACAATGCAAGATGTTGGTGTGTACCTATAACTTGCACATGATATAGTGTGACATTAAAAGCAACAACAGAACACCCGTTGCCTTTAGGCTAAAACCGTATGTGAAATTTAGGTCTTTTCTAAAGGGCCCTTTATAAATGTTGCATGCAGTACATTGCAAAAGGCTTACACAGTGGCACTTGACAGTTCAAAGAGTTCCCTTGGTTTTACTATGGTGAATGTGCTTCCAAACTTGAGATACCAGTACCCTCCCTCCTAAGCAATTACAACGTCTTTCAGGATATTCAAGGAGCTATTCATGAAGCCTACATCTTTCTCTCCCTTTTTCTCTCTTTCTTTTTTTTTTCAACCTCCTCTTTTAAGAAGTGATGTCAGGTTAAATTTAATTCAAGTTTTAAGTTTACGAAGCTTTTCTTAAAACACACAAACAAATGAACAAACAAAAACACTAAAGAAGCCACACAACTCCCACCCCCAGTTAATGCAAAACAAAAGATTAACCTTACAGTTGTAGTTTAAGTTCTTGTGTGTTTGCAACTGAAATATTACACTGTTTGTTTAGTGTTGGAATGAAATTAAAATTAACAACAGTTTAAAAAAAAAGGAAAGACAAAGAAGACATTCATTGTCCAAGTAGGTGGTTGTAACTAACCCTCCCCAAAAATCACAGTCAATTTCTCACTGTAACTCACTGCTGTGTACTGTTTCACTTTTGTTCTGTTGTTTTACATGGGTCTTTCCATAACCATTGGTGCTTTGTGTTCAGATAGGTCACAATTATTTTCTCTCCAGATTATCTTCTCCAGAGAGAGAATGACTTTTTTTTTGGTTCAGAATCTAATTTATCTCAACCACTCCTGATCAGTGCCAATTGTGCTACTCTGTTCTGCTAAAATAATTGTCACCTCAGAAACTATTATAATTCCTACTTCTTAATGCTTTCCACGTTGCAACTTTTCTGTACCTGCTTACTGTTTTTTGTCTTTTCAGGTCTGGAATCTTCCTGCAAAACATACAGGGTCCATCAGTGGGATGCCTCTTCTCCCAATGCCTTTTGCACCTGAAGTCACATAATAGCTGTTACCATGTACTGCACTATGAGGCTGACAGATCCAATTTGGCTGTGGTAGCTGCTTTTGAGCCAGGCTCCTTTGATGGCCTGCAATGAGGAGCCAGGAACAGTCTAAAAAGCTTTTTGAGCTTTTTTAGAGATGATAACTGTGTAAGCTAAAGGGCTCCTTGACTAATTTTTTTTTTTTGTTATTTATATGAAATTGTAAGTAAACACATAAGGAAAAGAATCCAGTTGCTTCCACTGTCTGTTTGAAACTCCTATATATCAAAATTAATTTACCTTTAGGAGCCATTTTTTGAGATTTTAATATTATTAGATCACAGAAATGAGTAACTGTGCCAACAGATGCCTTGTATACTTAACATGTGCATGAGGCCTTCCATGATCTACTGAACTTTTCCAAGTGAGGTGCATTACCTTACGATGATAAACCATTTATTTCCTCTCTCTTTTATATTTCCTCTCTCTGTGTTTAATGTTATCTTACATAAAACTACAACATTTTTCTCCAAGAATGATCTCAACATATTTTACAAATTGCATATTTTGAATTAATTTAAACTATAAAGCTATTAAGTAGCTTCTGAAAATAGGTATGCACATGTAGATTTCTATATTTCTAGCTACCCTGTGAAGCACGCAGAAGTGCTGCACATCATATTTATAAGTTCTATCTTGAATTCTTTCTGCAACTAAGACTCCCACTGAAGCCATCAAGCAAGTTACTTTCACAAGGAATGCAGACTCCTACTCAAAGTGAATATTTCTTGTTATAGACCAAGCCAGGGGATGCTGAGGGAATACTTAGTGTTGCCTTTAAAAGTTACAGTAAAGTTTTGAGTCTCTAAGCAATAGTGTTACAGGAGAAGAGTAAGGGTGTGTGAAGAACAATAAAGTAACATTTCTCTGCATAAGCAAGCCAATTCACTTCTCATTAATTCCTCAAAAACAGAATATAGGATGATGATTTCTGGCACAAAAAGGAGGTGATTTTTGTTAACAAATAGGCAGAATAAAGGAAGCAAGATAACATATTCCCTGTGTCAAAGTGTGGCTTTAGCTCCTTAGTTTGACCACTCTTACTTGCGAAGCTGACGTGCTAGATTTGCTCACTTGTGATTGTTTTAGGCAAATTCTTTTCCTTGCTGAATGTCCTAATTAGCAACAAAGACTCCTATCAATCTCACAAGACCTTTCTGTCTCAAGTTACCATTTGCCTGTTTACTGTGTCCACATAGTGTTCTGGCCTAAACATTAATTCATTTTGAAACTTGTGAAGTCGAAGTGCATTAATGAAACAAAAACTATTGAAATATTTTCAAATCTGAAAGCAATTTTGGCTTCACCAGATCAGAATAGTTGCCATAGTAACAACATCATGCAAGGGGGAATTAAACATCATTACTATCATTCGTAAGTATTGAATAGCTGCTCAAAGCTTTTCCTCTTGGCATATGGCAAATCAAAAGGTTCATAACTTTGTTGTGGCAAGGAGGCAACCTGAATGCTTGTTTTTTTTTTTTTTCTCTCGTAGCTCACTGTGAGGGACAGCAGATTAGCAGCCTTCCCACCCATAACAGCAAGAACAACAAACTATAGTTCAGTGGAAGGTAGTGTAGTGGTTAGGAAAGGTAGGGAGAACTTGGCTTTTGCTCGTGGAACTTTTACCAGGCCAAATTCCTGTAAGTAGTATCCTTTAACTGCATATGGAGAATGTCTTCACTCTAATAGCACAAGAAGCTGCGTGACATTTTGCAGAGTTATATAACGCGAGCTAGTGTTAATATGACACCAACTAATGTCAATCAGTTTTTTAAAAAGAGCCCCCTCCCTCCCAAAAAAAACCAAACCCAACACATTAATCTCAGAAAATTTGTGGAGGAATGTTTTGCTATCAAATAGCTTTCTCTTTGATTTTAAAGAAAAGGTAACAAAGGCCTAAGTGTTCACTACATTACATGTACTGAATAATGTTGACAAAACCCAACTCTGAAATATTATGGAGGATGTAGCTTGGCAATCTTACTAAATGAGTTAGGAAGTAGGGAAAATCCAACACTTCTATTCCTATAAGCTTTTCAGTTGTGTTCTAAACTATTCCTGTCCAACAAGCCTGCTAAGAATTCTTAAATACTTATTTGATATAGTGTCATCCCATAAAAGTGCAAGAAAATCACTGTAGTTTTTTAGACAGAATCCTGTGTTGATGATTTCAATCATTCCAAATGAAAAATATATTTTAATTATACAGTTTGGCTGTTAGTCTCCACTCGTGTTTATACATTTTACACTTTTGGCCTTCTGATTTCATATCCACTGAACAGAGTGTCAGAGGTACCAAGTGATTGTCTTTGGTTGGTTGGTTGGTTGTTTTTTTTTTGTTTTAGTGAACAATTAATTTATTGCCTTATCTGAAACCGTCATATAATCTTGGATATTTTTTCTCTTTCTTTTTTCCCCACCATACCTAAAGAAAGGAATCGATCAGTAGTGACAACTGCTATATTAGTATGCCCTCATGGAAAAAGTAGAAAAGCAATATAGTGTGTTTTGAATAAAGATAATGTCTACTTAATAGCCTTCAAAAAAAGTAAGGAACTTTTTAATAGCTGGGACCGTTGTCCTGTGTCACTGGTGTTTGAAACTCTTGTATTAGAAATTAGCAATAAGTACTTTGGGACTACATCTGGCAAAGGACTTGGGCACCTTCCAGTTAAATGTTGTTAAATGTAACATTTAGGGGTCTGACATTCATATTATTACCCCAGACCTCAACTGAGACATTGCCACCTTCTTTACTTTGCTTTGGGCATGTCTCATTTTCTGTTCAGAACTTTTTCCTGGAGGTAGAATGGAGAAGAAGAATTAGTGATTCTTGCTAAATAGATATTGCATTATAGCATCCATGTTGAGCATTCTGACAGGTAAGTGTGAAGCCCACAGAGCTTATTATCTAGATGCTTATGATCTGCATGGGCACAGAGAATTTGGCATTCATTGAAAGTGTGGGGCTTGGCGTGCATGCACTGATTCACTGTGCAGCGCACACATAGAGACTCACTCTGAACCAGATGAATGCACCACGAAGACCTTCCACCACACTGGAATGCACAGCTCCAGGAAATACATATGCGGGAGGTCTCAGCTTCTTCCACCTCTGCTGAGAAAGCAGGCACCTGTTAAATGCTCTTTTACGGATCTGAAGAGAGATCCCAGTTCTCTCCTAAAAGATAGCTAATGGTGCTTTTTTTATGTGTGTGTGTGTGTGTATAAATAAAAGCTAATAGAGAATTTTCCAGGCTGCAAGGTCAGGTCATGTGTCCACTTTTGAGACTTGCCTGTAATGAACCATATCTGTATCCTTTATCTCATGCTCTAACCAAAAAACTAATGCAGGGGTGGGAAGAGGAGATGAGAGGAGTTGCAGACAGTAACTTGAATGGGAACACTTCATTCTTATCTTCTAAATTCTATCGGTACTGGTCAAAAAAAACAGAGCAAAACTAAGTTTCCTGAGATGGGGAGAGTGCTTTGAAGTGAGTATAGTTGAACAACCTGTTTTTTTAGAGCACCTATTTGACAAAAGACAAGTTCTTATTCCTATCACTGCTCTCAGAACCATTTCTATATTGTTTTCAAATAGTGTTTCAAGTAATTCACAAAAAAAAAAGTCCTTGGACTAGGGAATGCACTTTATGATCATAGCCTTTAATACCTTTGTAGTCAGGATGCCTCACAGAATAGGTGGCAATGCCTAATATCTGTTAAGATTCTTCTTTTTTTTTTTTTTTTTTCCTTCGCAAGGCTCTTGATTTTGTACCCCTGAATGACTAAAAGAGAATATCTAGTGACTGCCTGCCACATCACACCAATTCACATCAGTGCCCTACAGTAATACATCTTCTTTCCTGTATTTTCCAGTGCTTATGCAAAGTTTATTGGAAAGATCATTTCTACACCTGACTGCAATTAGTATTCTATAGATAGATAAGTGTGTAATATGCACAATATATCATTTGTCTACTGTAGCCTAAAGAATTGGTTTTTACTCTGTAAGAATTCTTGAATAAAGGGATCTGAAGGATATGCCAGATCTATGTCATACAGTGAATAGACATATAGGGAGAAAATTGATAATTATGTGTTCAGTGCTTTATCTGCAGCATGCAGTAAATAATTTATGTGGCAAACAGTTAGTAATGACAGTATAGGAAAATATGAAGTAACTCTTCTTTTATGAAGTCAGCTATGCCGTATATGAAATGGGAGGGTAGAGAGGGTCCTCTGGGGAGAGATTATGTAAATAGTAATTAAATAGTGTATTGTAATACATAAATACTAAGGAAAAAAAATATAGGTTCTATAGGCAGACTTCTTTGTAGCATCTCCCAGCTCTCCATGAGCCTGACTTTCTTCCAGACTAATTAGCAATTTCTGTAATCTTCCAGTGTGATTTGTATTTCAGTTTCATATCATGGCTATAAAGAAAAGGATTTTACACATATCTCTGTTAATATTACACTTTTACTATTTTTAAACAGGAAGAAATAAATACATGGATGTGTGGTTTTCTGCATTCCATGATACCATTATAACCTGTTAACTAGAGCTAGTAAAATACCTTAAGCTGAATATTCAGCTGAATTTTGAGTGATTCACAGTTCACGCACATCCATGAACTTTTCCCCGTTTTTACCTGCATAAGCAGATTTTTAGCTAAATATTATTCAGAATACCCATTTGATCACATGTACTTCAATAAAAGTCTTGCATAAATGCCTAAAACGTCATTTGCTGTTGTGTGTTTATTCTTTTTCTGCTTCAGAACTGTGTAGTTAGTCAAAGACCAGGAATAGTACTAAATAATTCAATTCTGTTGTTATTACATGAATGTAAGGCTTTGACTGTGCCCTTGATGTCTTCTCTCTTATAACAAACTGTAGTAGTGATGATTAGTGTCCTGACTTAGATTCGTCACAAGGATCTGGAAATCAGCTTGTGGGGTGGGGTGGAAATTGGGGAAAATGTTCTGTGGGGCCTTTTGAGTCAGGCGTAAATCGGTTGGGATTGCAGGTTGGGCATAGTTCATGGCTCCCATATTCTCTTTCAGTGCTCTATTCTTTTTTGTTCATCAAAAGAGGGAAAATTAAATGTAAATTTGGAAACAAAGCACATTATATAACTGATGAAAAACCAAAGCAAATGTATAATGATGACTGTAGGCAGAAGGTGTTTATTTAAGCTGCTGGTTATGAGATCCACTAGTATTCAGAGTCCTTTGTGCTGCAAAGGGATAAATTTCATCCTTCCTGAATGCTCAGAAATGCTGTAAATATTTTCAGAAATTAGAATTTGTTGAAGAGTGCTCAGTAGAGTTGGATGTTGTGATTTCATTAGCTGTATGATTGTATAAGGATTGGTGAGCAGCTTTTAAAACTTACCTTTGAATTGAATAATAAGTGGAAGCAGGACACTGAAACTTCCATCTAACTAATACTCAGTCAAGCTTAAGAGAGCTGAATACTGCAATTGTGTGAAAACTGAGGTTGGAAGGAAGTCCTACAGAATGTCAAGTCTCTTCACAACTACAACAAATTATTTAAGTACTAATTTTCTTTTTCCATTCCACGGTTCACTATCTGGGAAACAGGGAAAATGTTTTTGTTCCATACCTAAAGGGTCAGAAGCAATAAAATAATGTAGAAATTGCTTAAAAAAAGAAGCCCCACAAAACTAAAAATAAAATTGAAACCTTAAGACATATGGAATGAATTACGGAATGAATACTGCAGGTGATGATACCAAAAGCAAAATCTACATAAATATGTAGTTATTGACTATATGCTCTTGCTATTTATTTAATGAGATTACAGGTACTACTGCCTACACAGTATTTATCAGTTTACATAGCTGTCTGTCACTGTATAAGTAAAGAACATTATATATGTTGTAGAGCAATCTGAAATAGTTTTCTTTTTCACATTAATAGATTTGCCTACCTTTTTTTAAAGAAGGTAGAATAAACTGTTTCTAATTAAACAATAGTGATCTCTGTTGTCTTTGCATTAGCAGCAGTGGCCTTTAAAGTGAAAATAGCTCTTTTTTTTTCATTTTTAGTATGTGGTGTATATGGCTCGTACAGATGTTTGTATAGTCATCTTTTTTTTTTTTTTAGAATAGCTTGAGAATCACCTTAAAATGTCCTTTGCTAAAAGCCAAAAGAACCTTCCACATTTGCTAGTTTTATAGTAAGTATGTAATGGAAAAGAGAGCACTGCTTTCTCAGAAGCATGTTATTGATGACTGGTGTTTAGCAAAATCATTAATTTATTTAAATGTCAAAAACAAATTTCTTCCAGATTAAGGATTTTATACAAAACCTGAGAGGAATTAAAATTCATGGGGATAATCAAAACTATATATTGATTATGACAAAATTGCTTCTCAGATATTGATAGGTTTCTAAAAATATCTAGATTTAAAGTTGTGTGAAATCTGAACCTACCGACTGTCCAGTATAATGGTGGAATACATATTAACACAAACACGAAAATTCAATAAATGCTGCCGCTTGCATTTTTTCCTTTATTTTTAAATCACAACTGCTGAATTCATTAATAACACCTAAAAATAAAGTGTAACATTAATGTCTTTATCTAGTTACACAGCTGTCGGCAATACCGGTCATAGTTTAATCAAAATATCAGTAAAGTTGCTACTACTTAACTAAGTAACCCAGCAAATTAAATCCTGTTTTGCAGTGTATATTTATGTTAGTCCTTTTTAATGTGTTACTTAACAGAGGAAGCAACAACATAGTAAGTCTTTTATCCATGGTTTCAGAAGTGTAGCAGACTTTCTTTCATCTTTTTACTGTTTTTTTTCCTTCTAGCTGATAATAATGTTAATGATAATGAAACAAAACTTTGTATTGTGATTGATCTCAGTAAATACAGACTGTGCCCTTTAACTGTAAAAAGTAATTTAAGTGTTCACAACATCTGAGAATATTCTCATGGTGCTTTTACAATAAACAAAAATTTCCTATATGCTACTGCCTTGCTTAGTGCACAAAGAACTTGCCTGAGCATGAAACCAAAGGCATTTTTTGACATATCAATTCTAAACTTTCCCAGTCTTTTAAAAAGTCAATATTAAAATTTATATATGAATTGTGTAGTTTCACTGTAATTATGCACTCAGGTTGCAATTATTTTCTTTATGTTCTGTGTCGTGCTTCACAAATGTGTAATAAACGTTTAATGCATTTAATGTGTATGGCTATTGTGACCTTTAGTTTCTGATACTGCCATGAAATGACTGGCTTCAGAAAGCAATGTGAGATTTTTTGTCAGAATCTCCTACAAGTAAATCCTGTGAACTCCAAAATCTTCTTTACAAGTATTTGAAAAAGACAAAGAAATGAAATAGCCTGCCTTCCTGTGACTGATTTCTTCTCCACCTTTCCTCCGTAACTACATCTTTCAGAAAGATACAAATAGCTTGCATCCTTTTACTCCTCACCCTGCTTCTCCTTCTTACCTCTTTTTCACGGTGCTCTGGGTGCTTTGTGTGTCACAGTACCATGAATCTCTCTAATGTTGAACTCTTGATTTTTTTTTTACAGGGGTATGAAATCTATTGTTGCTTATCACATCTCTTAGTCTTTTCTTACACTGGAGCAATTTGTTTTTCCAAATTCAGTAAGGGTTCTGCTGTGGCTTTCATAGAAACCACTGTACCTGAAGTAGTTAGTGTCCTCTTACTCTCTGCTAATGAAGAGCCCTCAACCTCATTTCAGTACTTGACATTGTTGATATTCCCATCTTCCTGAACTATCTCCATAGCAATCCTAGTTATCCTACCAATCTAACCCATTTTTTTCTTTCAAATTTGCGCTACTTCTTTGTGTTGATAAACAACCTGCTTAACAAGATTAGACTCATGATCTTCCATTTTCTGTGTTCAGCTGTAGAGTCTTCCTCTGTTTTCTTGTATATATTTAATAGGTTCCCAACATTGCTTTACAATAATAAATTCCAAATTGTTTGTCACATGTTTTAAGGAGAGGAATACCAGGTTACAAATTTAATTACTGATATTAAAATTATTACTAAGATAAGATTTCACAAAAAGTTTGGCATCTTTGTGAAAGAATAGGTGAATAAAGTAAAATAGCTACATAAAAGGCAGTTACTTATTTTTTTAACAAATTGAAAGAAAAACAATGATTTTAGCATAGTGTGTTGAAACGATGGTTGCAAACCAAGACACTGTGTTTTCTATTTTTATCTAGATACATTGATTTGCTATGATAGGATATAATTTTTGGTCATATTGCTTTTTAGAATAAACTCTCTGGCAGCAACATTTATGATAGCATAGGTTTAGTAATTTTAGCGGTTGAATGAACAAATCCTAGCAGTGGTAAAAAATCACCAGGGAGGCTGGAGGAATTATTGCTGAACCAATAAGGACTAACAAAATTATTAGTGCATCCTTAAATCTACAATCTTTTCCTGGTGTACAGTGAGATGTTATCTTTTCAGTAGAGAATAAAATTTCATTTTCTCTAATATTAAAGTTAGCCTAAACCTACATTGAATAAAGATGTGGATGGTTTTGTCCACATGATGTGTATGCAGAAGGACATTGCTCTTTTCTGGAGATGACTGCAGAAAGATTTCACAGGAAAACAGAACTTAGTATCAGCCTTCACTTAAGAAATGCAGATTTCTTCCTTTCTTTTTTTCATTTCAAAATAGTCAACAAGTTATGTAGCACAGTAATTAGGGCTGAATTTTAACAAAATCTTAACTATGGTTTAGTAAAGATTCAGAGTACATCTACGTTTGACATATGTATATTTGCATTTCAATATCCTTTGACATTGTTTCTAAATTATTAGCTATTCTGTGGGCACAAATGATTAATTAGATGGAATTCTAATGACAAGACCAAGCATATTTTAATAGAGAGATATGAAATGGAAGGTTTGATTACCAATGAAAACTGCAAAGTATCATCTTCCATTGCAGACATGAAGGCAGTTGGGCTTTGAAACAAGGGGAAAAAAGACATTCGTTTGAGATCGCTAGTGCTGACCTAAAGAACGGAAGTTTTCTGACATATCATTATTGGCCTGGGGGAAAAAAATAATCCACTCAAGGAGAGATGCTAAAACCTACATTTCAGATGAATGTAAAATGAACTGCAATTTATTTTGAAATACATTTGCTGCAAAATAAATTATCATATATAGTATATTGCAAAAAGTTCAGTTCTCTGCATCTGAGTACTTCATAAATGTTTAGTCGTCATAATCATTTCACATTTTGGAGTCAAAATAAACTCTGTCCTGTCTGTACACTGGAAAATTCTGGTGTCTTGTAGACCATGACTACAAAGAGTTTGTATATCCCAGTCATGCCAGGCTTTGTCTAGTTATTTAGCTTTAAAATCTTGTCTTGAACTGACCTGAGGATCCCAGAGATAGGGAACAGGAATGAATTAGCACTCTGAAAAGAATTTGGTGATCATTTCCAGTGGCAAAATGGCATTAGCTCCACAGCATTTTCACTTGGATAATTCATATCCTGTCAGTCATAGTTAAGGACAAATTGACAATGGCGACTTCAGACAATTTGCCACTTCAAGATTTAGTTTGAGTCAGTGCTTGTTTTTAAACATTTTCTAAAGGCACCCACAAAAATGTTACATTAGCACAGTGAGAAGGTTCATTATATTCAGCTAACATACTTCTCCCAATGTCAGGTTCCCTCTCTAACCACTAAGTCCACCTACCACACTGAAGTTAACAGAGTCTGTGCTGATCACCTGAAGCAGTCTGTGGGAGAGAGAAACGGGATATAAAACTTATATGGTAAATACAAAACAATATCCTTTTTCTAGGAAAAGACATATGTCTAGGCATAAAGACTATGACTGCCAAAGGATTGTTTGTGTTTTGAGAGGTGTAACTTCCGACCATGACGTAACCACACTGTACATTGGCCATGTGTATTCTGTTTGCCTGAGCTGCATGGTGTTGTCTAGTAGTCTCTTTGTCATGCATCCTCATTTTCACACAAACTGCTCCAGGTGGGCAGACCAGCCCTACGAAGTGCAACTACACCCTTCTCCACCAAGCTGGGGAGCCGACAGAGTGGAAAGTTGTATCCTGCCACATGTCTCTGAGGAGCACAGCAGGCTCAGTGCGTTCTGCAGTGTATTTCTGAGGTTGCCTGTTTATCTCAATATTCATTCAACTGGAAAGCTGTATTGGGATACAGTATTACAGATTCCAGTATGGATTCTGGTAAGAAGTGCACGTTGAAAATAAATTACAGAAATAATGCAGAAGGGTAGGGAAAGTAAAAGTGCTGACTTGAGAATAGGTTAAGACACAGTAACTTATTGAAATAACCTAAATGCATTCACTATAGCTTGAAGTTGCTGTTTGAGACCCTGTGTTTTTCTGCACAGCCTTTTCATTGGTGTATTTAGAAATGTATTTAGTATGCTTTAGAAAGCATACTGTTATTCAGTGATGTCCTATGGAAGATGACTGCTCTAGAGTTTTCCTCATGACCATTTAACTAGTAATAAAAATCCTATACTGGTACAGCTTAAGTTTAGAAATACGTATTGCTGTTAAACTAGGTTTGTTCCATGTCTGAAAAGCTTTCTGTAGAGACTCGTTAACAAAGCATAGCATTAAGGAAACCTTATCTTCTTCATTATACTTTAAAAATTATTAAAAATAAGTAGAAGCTGACAATAAAAACCTAAAAATAATTATCTATAGTGATATTTTTTCTGTTCTTTATTAAAAGAAACTTTTGAAGAAACATATGTGTTAACGCAGTTTTTTAATCTTTTCTATAGAATGTTTCCAACTTGCTATGCAAATATAGCATAGTCATCAAGCAGTATGCTTATGTCTCAGAATAAATTCTAATATTTTTTTAGGTAAAAAAATAATAATAAAAGGTACATTTCATAAGAAAATTTCATAAGAAAAAAATTGGACTAATTTAAAAAGTGTATGTAATAGGTAAAAATTCATTTTAATAATATAATGTAATATGTTTGGCTTGTTAGTTTCATCAAACCTTTTTCTAGGTAGAATAAAATTTAATGAAAATTAATGCATTCCATGTGCTCAAATGGTAAATTTCTTATCTGAAGCTAGAAAGTATTAAAAACCCGCTATGAAATAGTCTTGTAATTCAAGGATTTGGCCTCAAATATTCAGGTGTCAATATAAGACAACAGCAACAAAATTCTGAATGAGATCAGCTTCACAGACTTTTTGGGGCTATGTGCTGAGATGATGACTTGCACATCTTTTTCCCCATCTTTCAATGGGGGAAGCTCCATAGTGAAGAACTAAGCCGTGGTGAGTGCGCCTTTTAGGTTCTGCTCTATTTTCATCCTCCTCCCCAGTGGTGCAGACTGTGATCCGGGGCACCTAGAGGGCCCTGGCTCTCTTCTTCTGCATGCAGAAGCTTGTCCTTTCTTGTTGCGAGGGTTAGCGGTTTTGCCTGTGGGTGGTATTTTTTGGTAGCCTTCTGGGTGGCAGAGGAAGTGGGACAGAAACAGCAGAAGCCAGTCAGAGAACCCTACACCTACTAGCATTTTCCAACAGAAAACAATGAAGTACTCTTCCTCTTTCTTTTTTTTTTTTTTACATTCTTCTATTCTGTACATATCCTGGTATGATAATGGCAGTACATCAAATATACTTCAGCACTGTATTACACAAAAAATGGGAAAGAATAAAGAAAACGTCCACATGGGAATGATAATATTGGTATATGAATGTAATGTACAAATGCGTATAGGCTACTGAGATTTAAATTTCCATATCTGACATATTGGTGATTTGTTTTTTCTTTGATTACATTTCGAGAAGCAGCATGAGAAATGTACGCTGTTAACAGCTGATACATTGAATGTCATGTTTAATAATTTTCAAATATAATCAAAATATTTAATATTTTCTTGTGGTTTCTTCTGTATAATGTTGAAATTAAGGCCAATGAAACACTATATTTTTTTTATATTCCTTAGGAATTCAAGAGAACATATAAATGACACATACTGGGCTGATTCAAGCATTTTGCTATAATAGCATAAACATTTCTTTTTGAAAACACACGTATAAAAAGCACAGTAGGATTGTAAATTTGGCATTACCATGGCCCAGAGGGCTTATGCTTATGTAGCAGTGCTAAGAAATGAGACCCTTCTTCCAAAACAGTAGAATTTTGTTCTATAAAGACAATTTAATAGGGGTATTTTGCAGGTATACAAAGGTTTGCCAGTGGAGAAGCTCTGCAGGACCAGATTCTGCATCTCAATACTATGTAATAAAAAAAGGAATCCATGTACAATTATTTAATATTGTAGATGCTACCACTGTAGAAGAGTAATATTGACTTAGTAATAACCCCTTCATTCTGTTTCCATCCCTTATGCCTTAGCAGAATGGTTCTCTACTATATTATTGTTTGTTCTTCTCTTGGTTAATTTAAATTGTAACAAGTAAACGAGCTTCTACATTTTTCCTGGGGAGATAATTCTCCAGTTTAAGAAATATCAGTGCTTGGATATTGAATTTCCTCATAGTCTCTCTAGACATCCCTATTCCTAATTTTAAATAGAATACCCGATGTTTTTGAAGAGAAATGTCTTGAAGACCACACCAGGTAGCTAGACTTTTTTACATTGGTCATCTAAAATTTGAATTGTGCATTTCTACTGTGGAAAGCAGCTTGGTTTTAAAAGACATTTCTTGGTTTTATGTATTTTAATTTTTTTAAACATCCTGTAGTTCACAAACAAGCCATTGGCTCTATTATTTCTTAACGTATGCAATATCAGAAGAAGCTTCACCTTTTGACTACTGTTTTATACCACAAAATCTTCTCCTTCCTTCTGTTTCTTTTCACTCCAGAAGTTCTAATTGCAGAACTGTGGGTGATGCATGAGCAGAAAAGGGACACAGCTTGACTACTTGCTTCCTTGCTGTGCTTGAGGCATGACTAAGAATGAAAACAATATTTCTACTAGGAGACTGAGCAAATATGGTCTTGAAGTCACTTGCAGTTAATAAATTTGGAATCCCCATTTTTGCTGAGCTATTTACTAGGCTAGGACTGTATTGTCTGTTAGCAATCACAATATGTATGTAACCACATCTTAGAAGGAGAAATTGTACTTCTAATTATTTTGAAGCTATTACACAAAGTTCTTAAAACAAAAAAAAAAAAGCTAGTTTAAAAAATAAAAATCAGGTTTGGGGATTATTTAACAGAGCATCTGTCATTCTTTTCAGTGGCCAGTCCAGCCCAAACCATGACAACAAATAATAAAATATTTTTAGGACTGGTGGCTGAAAGATGTTTAAAAGCGATCACCGTCAATCAAATCATCAACAAAAAGAATTTACACATCTAACCTTTTCTAGTTTTGTGATTCTCCCCTCTAATAAAACCAATAGCATAATGCAGGCACATAACCAGACTTCTGGTTTGCCAATTTCTGTTCTTTGTCGCTGGCCACATCTCTGACAGTCCACTGTCTGTCCGTTGATTAGTCCGGCTTCATTCTGTGACCATTGTTTTCTTTAAGATTTGATCAAAATGTTATCTTTTGATTTTTTGCTCCCAAATTTCCATTATCTTTCATCCTCCCACACATCTATCCTTTTTTGTCTTATCGTTCTGATATCTGTGTCTCTTTCTTTTATGATATATTTTGATGTTTCCCAAACTGTAATCTGAGACATATGATCCACAGTAATTAGTAAAGAACTTGTGTACAAATATTCTTCTTTTGTCCTGCTCTTTGTCCAAAGGTCCGTTTGTCATATGGAAGTAAAAAAAAATCTATTTTCTATTAATTTTTCATCCTTAAACAATTAGTTGCCACAAGGATGCTTTATAGCTTCTAATGAACATACTTTTTTTTTTCAGGAAACTGAAACATTACTTTTGTCATCTGCGAATGAAATTGTATCCTTCTAAAATTCAGTAAGTTGTCAATGCCATTTAACCTCCAAGTTGGCTCTTTTTTATCAAATTAACTATTCAAAACCTATTTATGCATGAGAATATAGTAAAAAAATCTTTAAAAAACTAATTTAAAAAACTGTAAAACTTGATCTCAGTTTCTTGAGAAAATCAGGTAGCAGGCATAAAATAAGTGCAAGCTCAGATCATAATTAAACAGAAGCTATTCAAAGTATAAATGGAATCAAAAGACATTTTAAAAGCTTCATGGAAGATAGATCTATTAGCGGCTATTAAAATGGCAGTCCAGAATAGGGCAGGATGAGTATTGAACCAAGGTCTCCTCTTTTATTTATAGAGACCACTTGTTAGAGCTTATTGTGTTAATGTTACACAGAGGAAAGACCGAATGTTCTTTAGTGGAAAAAAAAAAAAAAAAAAAAAAGGTCTTTTATATTCCTGAAATGAGAATGAATCAATCTTTCATAAATGAATGTAGAGAAATGGAAATATTTAAGACAAGCCAATTATTGTCCTACAATGCATCTCTTCGGAAAAATAATAGTCTCCCAATATCTAAACCAACCTGAAAGAGCTGAACTGCTGGAGGAATCTCTGTGTGTCAGGAGGAAGAGGGAAAGAACATCAGTTTCTCAGTGTGTTCTACTTCCAGTCTGCAGGTTTGGCTGCTTGCGTGAACAGAAGATTAGTAGCAAATCATCATCAGCAACAATGTTCTGGAGAGCGAGACCACATCCACAGTTGTTTTTGCAGTTTTACTCAGTGAGAAAATTGATACTACAAAATTAGAAGGCAGCAGTACACTGATGTATGTGGATGCATAAGGCATTATATAACAGTGAATCGTTTCCTGTATACTCAGAGACTGCAGGTGAAATCCTAGGGTTAATTGCAAAAGATGGGGAGAGGACAATGGAGAAAAAGAAACTCAGGGAAAAATTAGTTTGTTCTTGAACTGGGTAGAACATGACAGTGTTGTTCTGACCTGCTGATAGGCACTACATAGGTTCGATGATTTATGTATTATGTAGATTTATGCTGCCTAGATTTATATTTTTAAGCAGTGTACGCTTTCTATTAAAAGAACATTGTTCAGGTTCACTGTGATATCATTCACTTACATCACACTACATAAAGAAAGGATGTGATGCTATGGGACAGATGGCTAAATACTCCATCCAAATGCAAAATAATTTGCTTTGGAGGGAACAGAAAATTAAATCTGGAGCTGCTAAGTATAATGCAATAATCGCTTTACCATGTTCTTCTCAAAGCTGGAAACCACTGAAGCTCTATAAATGAACTTTCATTTTCATAGGAGTATTCACCCATGTCTGCAGTGTCCTGGTTCGCTAGGATATTTAGAACAATAATCCACTAAATCATTCAGGCCTGATTCCGTGATATTGTTGCAACTTGAGGGAGTTGCCTGTAACAGTATGCTACATATAAGCATGGCTGGGAAGCAAGATTTGGATTTTGATGAGACCTTTATTGAATCAGAAATGTAACTGACTTTGGAACAAGTAAGGTTCAGAATCAAATGTTATATTCTTGCTCTTGATTTTTGCCATGTAGGGATGCAACCTGACAGTTCAGAGTTCCCGTCTTTGGCAGGGTAACCATGACACGTCAGGAATTTTCTTATAATCCAACTCCTGGCTGCTGTAACCCACTGATTTCACACAAGTTTTGTGCAGTACTTTAAAGAACTGCATATATTACAAGAACCACAGAATAAATTGTTATTTAATTACATAGTAAAATTTATTTGGAATATGTATGTATTATGCACATGAATTCTGCACTACTTTGCTGTAAACTGTTTTATTTAATAATTTTAAAACAGCTGCTTTGAAATTCTGCTCTACTTCCTCCCTGGGTATGCTGACAGTCCTACCTACAGAATTCAGGCAGTGTGTTGCCCTACTGGCTGAAAAGTGGGATTAGAAGAATGTTTTCTCATAAACTGATTTGCTATATTTATATGCATACCACAAAAGTGAATTGAAAAAGGTATTAACTGGCAAATATAACAAAAAAATAAAATAAACAAACAATTTAAAAATTAATTTGGCATTAGACTTAAAAAGCTTATATTGCAGAGTGGCATTGGAGATTTTTCTAGTCTTTGTCAGTCCTGATGAGAAGGGATACATAAGCCTAAAAACTTGTCTGGTTTTATTAAAGCAGCTAATATAGTTGGATAAAAGATACTACCTCTCTCCTCTGACTTTCCTTCTATTACAAGTATATAAACTTTTTTTATAGGAAAGTCCCTATTTGCTAGGTAGGAATGTATCACCTTTCTTTTTTTTACCTCTACTTTATGTAAGACAGTATAGATTCATAGTTTTTGTAAGATTGTTTAAAAATCTGTACAAAGAATCTTTCTGCAAATTGTATATACTATATACAATACTATCTAACCCTTTAACATTCATTTAACCCTCTTTATAGGATTGTTAGGATCAAGCTTTTAATGTACATGCAACAATCTGATTTAAAATATCAAAACATTTCCCTTATAACACACAAATACCTGTGTAAATTACATCAGATTACATCACTTGTACAGGCATGTGTTTATATTTATGATGTAATACAAAACTCATTTAATTTTTAAGGGCTTTTGATAAAATCGGGAGAAAGACCATGAAGACGTGGGGTTTGTTTCCTCTGAAAAATTATAGTGTGTGATTTGTCACAGTACTTTGCAATGTGTTTGGTGTTGTGAAGTACAGCAGCACATCATTGACTTTGGAAAAAAAATGCAGTGCGTGAAATCTGGCCCTTACTGGTAGTGCTGTGCAAAAGCTGGCTCTAAAACAGTGCAGGGTTGGCCAAACATCAGTGACAACAAATATTCTGGCACTATTGCACAGGATGGCTGAAGGCACTCAGCCATGGCACAGAGGAAAGCACACTGACATTGCTTTGGAAAAGATCAAACTTCCCCCTTGGTCAGTAAGTTGCAGATGGCAGCATATGTGTTAGCAGGTGGGGAAGCTGTTTACTCCCTTTGGCTCTCACTCTGGATCCCGTTGGATGGTGCCGTGGTGCCTGGTGTCCATTCTGTATCCTAATTTGAGCATTAGTTGAAACAAAGCCCTTCACTTACACAGGGGATGGGGTTGAAGAGCCTCTTTATGTCTTGTTTTCTCTCTGCATCTCTGCTGAGTGCTGGTCAGGCTTGTTCCTAAAGATTTGCCCTTAAATTACCGATCTGAAGCTGCTGGGGAAAAAGCAATTTTTTTGAGCAATCAAAAGATAATGTCTCATCAAGAAATCAAATGGAAAAGCATGGAAGGAGTCCTTAGAAATAAAAAATAATTAATTCTGAAGGAGCAGAGAGCAGCTGGAGTTGGGTACTACAACCTGATATTCTTCCACTGTCCACCCCTTCTGTCCCAAAGCTACTTCTTTGCCAAATCTGGGCATGTTCCTGCAGTTTTTAGGGCTCACTACACACTTCTTTGTCTCTCCTTTTCACTTTCTACCTGGAATTAAAAGCCTCTTTCATTCTCTTTCCTCCAGGAAGCAAGCCCAGGAAAGCACCTCAACTTCTCTTCTTGCAAACTGCTTTGAACCTGTCTCAGAAACACATACTTACTAAACACAACCTTAATTTGGAAAGGATCTTTGACTCATGTCCCATGGAAGCCCGTCTTCCTTTAAGATGTCTGAAAATTGTCGGGCAGTAAAAGCTAGTTAAAAGCAGAGTTTCTGATCATTTTAAGCAGTGAAGGTACATAAATTAATGCCTCCTAAATGGTTAGCTGTCCCTAAGGCAGTGTGGCCTGCGAAGAAAATGAAGAGCAGGCTTCTGCTCCCGTGTCCTCTACTGTCCTGCTGGGTGTCCTTGGGGAAACTGGTGCACAAATAAGTGCTTCTCCTACCTGTAAAATGGTGATAATGATACTGACCTTCTTTGTAAAAAGCTTTAAGAACTAGAGATGAAAAGCATTATATAAGAAGTAAGTATTATTATCGTTGCTCCTAGCAACTAGCAGCCTGCTTCCTGACAGCTGCAAGAGCAATTCTCAAGTAACAAAAATCTCAGTCCTAATTTCCTTCTCACCATTTTTACTCGTGAAACTCTAGCTTTCACCTCTTCTTCCACTAGCAAGTGCCAAATATGTGCTTATGTGATGCAGTGTCCGGGAGGGTCATTCCACCTCCTGCTGCCGGAGGGAAAGAAAGACTGCAAGGATCACAGACTGTGTTTTAAAAATAGGATGGTTTTTGGATCCTGTGCTGCTCTGAACATATACTTGCACTACTCTAACAGATCATAAGCTGTTTCTAATGTGGTCTAAATGTCTATCAGTAACTCAAAAGGTAAATTGAAGGACAGAACTATAAGCAGTGAACATTATTATCATTTTACTCCCACCAAAAACCAAAGTCTGTGTTTGTGAAGGCTTACTTTGTACAGCCTGTCATTCCCCTGTGAGAAGTGATGGGAGAAATGCTTGGCACATTGACTCTAAAAGCAAATGCTTTTTAAAATTATGGAGTTCATTCCAAGCTTGATGAAGGTATATTAATATGTGTTATGACAGGAGCTGTGTCAAATTCCATGGTAAAACGAACAAAATCAGGAATATGCTCATATTTTAAGTCACAGGACTGTTATGAAAATGTATTTCCTGCTAAAATAGTGCACACCAGCAAGAGGAAAAAAGACGTTGAAGTTGTGACAAGACACTGTCACTTCTTCGGCTTTTACTGGTGATCTGCAATTTGCTAAAAAGTATTCTAATGAATTTTGCTGGAGTGGGCGAAGGGTGTTGCAGAGTACTTTGCTTTGAATGGGGATGGTGGGGGGCGGGGAATGAAAGGAAAGAAGTAAATGTTCCTGGATTTCCTCTGCTGCATGGTGCCCTGTGACAGCCGGTGGGCTGCTTCCGCGCAGAGGCACTCACTTCCCCTGCAGAAATAACGTCAACATGATTTCTCTGGAACATAAGAACAGTGATATTCATAACCCTCTTTTCTGTATTTCCCTTTCTGTGAGATTTTAATGAAGATGCGAAATCTCAAATTTGGAAGTGATTTTTAAGTAGAGTTCAGGCCAGATCCCTCCTAGTTTGAATTACGATTCATGAACTGAAACAACCAAAGTGTAAAATATACCTTCTAACTGCAGAATGCTAGAACAACATAAAACAATCTGTAAAATCAGATTGGTTAATGTCCTTTGGTTTGCACATAGCTGAATGTGTCTTTTACTCTGCCATGCTTTTTCTCCCCCGCCCCTCATCATTTCTTTTCAGGGACATAGTTTTACCGTCCATTTTGTTTTTCCTATGCCATCTTAAGGCAGTGCCTTGAAGTTATGAAAACAGTTATGAAAATTACACTGAAAGACTAATGCATTCCTGTGTATTTTCGTTTTACCAGCAACACTGTTGAGAACATACATTCCATAAGTCTTTTGCTTTCACCTCCAAAAGACAGAAAAAAAAAATGCATTCTTATGCCATTAAGGTATACACCGATGTCTTGTTACTACATCACGTCCATGTACATGGATGCCACATGGTTGCAGGTTGTTTTTACTTTTTCGTGTCACTAAAGTTTTTTTGCTTGCAAGGCAATGTTGCAGACCGGATATGCAGCTCATGGTGAACTGTTCAGGTGCTTCTTTAGAACCCCAATGCCCTGACACCCCACCCCACCTTCCCCCCCAAAAAACCCCCAAGGACTTCAGTGTCAGAAAACTTGAGATGCATCCTTGGGGCTGACAGAAGAATATGGCAGAGGGATAAAATAAATAATAATAAACAGATATTTTTGAGAAATAATCTGCAAGTCAACACAGTAGGGAGGAAAATATAACACACAGGAATGTGTTCCTATATCTGGATGAAATGACCATCTATACGCACTTGGTTTTCCCTAAAGGTGGTATTAAAAATGGAAATGCTATGGATAGTGTACAACCTATATTGTTGACATCCTTGATTATTTTTCATACATTTGAGTTTGGGTTTTTTTTTTATTTTTGTTTGTTTAAACAAATTTGGATAAACTTTGCAACTCCTAAGTAAACCACATGTGATCCAGGTAAATTCTTCCTATCCTGTGCCATGTAAAAAAAATGTGCATTGCATAAAAGCTGGTCTAGCAAATAGATTTTAAACACAAATATATACTTGAAGATTAACATTAACGTTTTAGAAAATATGCAAATGTATGCACTTCCTTGAAGGAAGAGAACACTAAAATCTTTAATAAAATATTAGTTGGACTTTGTTTTTATTGCTTGGCTCACTTCCATTTAAAAAGAAGCTATTAGTAACATGTCTGATTTGCCTAATTGCCTAAAAACCCAAAAATATGATTAGAATACAAAAGCTTTCCTTTCATTATTGACGTTTGCTTAATTGTTCCATTTTTTAAAAGGCGTATTATAAAATTGTTTTCATATCTACTAGAATAAACCTTCATGTTTCCTTAAATCCCCAGGCATATATCTGTTAAATCCTCTCACTGGTCACCTGTTCATATAAGAAGGTATGTGGTGGAGAGTTTCACAACGAAACTGTATTATTATGCCATATATTAATACACATTGCAAGTCAGACTGCATTTATTTATAATCATTTTTTCAAAATAATTTTTCTTTTTTCTACACTGCATTTGCATTACAGAGCGCTCTCTCCATGTTGTTCTTACACAGTACATTTCAACCAGTAATCAAATATAAGAAGATGCATTCAAAAATTAAGTATTGCACAATACGCAGTTTCCTTTGTTCAAAAGATTGGACAGTTCCTTATGATTAACAAAGTACATGAGTAAGTAGTGTTTTTATAAATACTAATTTATTTAATAAAAATACAAAAATATAAATATACATATATAAAAATATCATGATGAATCAACACACGGACATTCTTTAACTCAATAAATATGGCAGCAATATTAATCTTTTTTAAAGTATATTTTTTGAGATTATGTTACAATACAGGTGCACACTGTCCCAGCTAGTAGGAAAGGTGATGCAAAGCAATTAAAAAAATTGTTTCCATCTCATTTTTAAAGGCACAAAAAGCCTTTTATTGTCTTTTCATTGTCAAGGGAAACCTTTCATCAGAGGTTTCTAGGCAGAGAGGGTGAATTACAGATTTTTCAAAATCTAAATCATTCATATTCATTCACATTGACTTATTGATTAAGCAAACCCTTACTAAGACAACACCTATTTTTTGTAAATTTTTTTATTCCCAAAAGAGAGTAGGCCACTTTATCTAGTAACATAGACATGAATTCCACTAACACTGACCAGGTCACACATTACTTTCTCAGTCTCGATCACTGTCCTCTCCACCATACATATCTGCAAGTTTTTTAAACCGAGGTCCCCAGTCACTGAGGTAATCATAGTCTTGGTTGCCCTCCGTGGTAAGAGATTCCAGGGAGCTGAGTGAATTTGCTATGGAATCATTTCCTTCATAGGCGTATGTTGCTAATGAATCATAAGGAGGTGCAGCTGGGTCTAAATCGTTTTCCTTTAACCTTCTATGAATAAAATCTTGGACATCAATGTTTTCCCAAAGAGGTGCAGTCCGTCTTATCTGAAATATCGTTTCTGGGATAACATCTCTTCTCATCTTACTTTCCTCCCTCGCTTCTGGATTTCTCAGTGCGCCAATGTCAAAAGCCTGAGTGTCTTCTTCCCCACCTCCTTCATCATTGTAGGTCACAATGTTGTCCCGAACATCATCCTTTGAGATGATCAAGGGTTCTTTCTTCCTCTGTCTCTTGAGAGCCGTAAACAAGACAACTAATACTGAAAGGAAACAAAGATGAATGAAGAAATGAGTAGTTAGAAATTAAACAAATGAGCAAATGTTTTGCATTATCTGTTGAACTGGAAAAGTTTTAAGGCTGGGATAGGATTTTTAGCGGGAAAAATAGTGATAAAAGCTATCTCCAAGTTGAAGCTAATAAGGAAAAATATTTAAGACTTTATAGCAGTCAAAAACTTATGCTTTTTTAAACCTATGGGAGCAATGATTAAAATATTATATATTTGAAATAGGTACACAATTAAGCTGAAGTTGAAAAGCAGACAATGTCTTACAATATATCATCCTACTAGGGTTTGACTTTGATTTTAGTTTTGTGAAGTACCACCTTCCTGGCAGTCACTAAGGGCAATTTCATCAAATGTAGTTCAATCTCCTTGGCAAAAGTAATTCACACTCTTGAAAGCTAGTGATTTAGGTATTCCTAAGTGCCTAATTCACTTTTGAAAATGGGATCTACAGGTCTTTCTGAAAATAAGAACCTGAAGACCTTCAACTATCAATATTATTGGCAACAGTACTTTTGGCTTCAATGACTGCAAGAATTGAAAACCAATCTTTGCTACTAAATGTTTCTTTTTAAAAACATGACCCCCTTAGTTTAAGAAACATTAGTTGAATAACTATTCCTTTTGGAGAGGTAAGGACTGACACAAAAATGAACCTCTAAAGAGGGAGATGAAAAACTGAAGCTAAGATTTGTAAATACATTCTGGTGCCTAAATGCTATTGATTTCAGTAGGAATTCAATGCTTAAATGCATTCAAAAATATCACTCCAGCTCCAGTAGCTGCAGTAAATAGGGGAGGCCAGTCAGATCATCTGTCAATGAGGCATAACAGTGGTTGCCAAACCACACATTACAGCAGTGTTGAGCATGTTATTGAGTCAGAAGCAAAGTTTTTACTCTGATTGGCTTGAGTACTGGTGAATAGAAGACAGGACATGCTGTGGGTAGGGAGAGGGGACCAGAGATCTTCAACATGCCATGGTACAATGCTGTGAATGTAAAGGCTGTTCTGGTTTGTTTGCAATTTTTGTATCTGTACAGGAGCCATTCCTTTCAAGTTTTCTTAATGCTAGACAAGTAATAGCCCGCTTAAGTAAGTTTAAGAACTTCATATACAAGAGTAGGACAGATCACTTCATTATGAAGAAGTGTCTTTCCCAGGCAGCTACTTAATATATCTCTCCTATTTTAGGCATGATGACACCAGTCTACTATCCTAACACACTCTATCTTGTTGAATAATTAAATAATATGCCAAGAACCACACTAGCCGTAGACTAACAATTCTGTTTAGAAGCTCTTCATCTTTATGGTAATCTGGCTTCAGCTCTGTCTGCAGCGCTAAGCAGAGCAGGGCCTCTGACCCTGGGGCCAAGAGACACAAAGTGGTCACACTTGTTTTGCACGGCACTGGTGGTCCAAAGCCGCACTTTGATTTTTGTGCAAAAGCATTGCAGCTGATCAGAGTGATGTTTTCATTGTGAGCAAGTAAGTATATGTGTTTTGTGGTACACATTTCATGCTCTATGTCAGGGCATGAAGGGTGTCATTGAAGATGCAGAGCCTATTGACATGGTATTAAGAACTATGCAAGGTTGAGAGACAGACCTGGCAGAGTTTGAACCATAATTATCTGCTGGAAGTGGTGCCCTGCAAGTTCTGCTGCTCAGACTATGCCTGGGCAACATCCTGGGAATTCTGAGCTGGTTCATGCTGAAACCAGGCCAGCAGCAATGCTTGAACCTAAGCAGTATGGACAATCAATTTGTCAGAGCTCAAGTACCCTCCATTTCCTATACCCAACAGTACAGATATAGTTCCTACATATTGCCCCTCTCCTAACAACCTCTGTGGTCCTCTGACTGTTTTCCAGACGTAGCTTGAATCCAGTCTAAAAGCTGAAAAAGAAGTGATCTCCTTAGAATTATATAAACTGACACCTGTAAGCTTGTCACTACCCCCTTAGCAAGCTGAGTTTGCTAGGGCAGGTGGAAAAGGAAAGAGGTTTTCCACAGACTATGATTGGAAAGTAGAGAAGATGGCAGTTTTAAGGAGGCACTTCTCTGGTAAGCAAAACATTCAAACTGCAGTTTTTATGGTTTTAACTCCAGGTTATGAACTAGCATTTATTCTAGTTTCTTCATATCTCACCTCATATTTCTAATGCTTCTGCTCTCCAACCACCCATTCAACTTCTGTGCTCACACTTTATTTAATCAGCTGCTCTTGCTACCACTTGCAAGCAATTGAACATTTCTCTTTCATGCTTTTGAGCTAAATATTTCCTGAGTATAAAAATCACAAATCATTCATGATTAAATAGCTAGTATAATTGATAATTTTTTAATCACTGAGAAACTTATCACTGAGCTTCAGGAATATGATTTTTAAGTCCTGGATCTAAATGAAGAACTGTTTATAACATAAAACATTACTCAAATAGCATGCTATCTAAAACTGAACCTGCATTTTCAAATTTATTTCATCTAAATAACATTGACAGTCTCATTCTTTTTGCACATTCTTCTGAATAGTAATGATGACAAACAGCCCATAGTAGCTGCCTCTCCCACTCTCCCAGCTCATTTTCCATCTTAGATAACAGTTGGTAAAAAAAACCCCAAACACATCGGGTATGACATATTGTTCTGCATGATCATGTGAATAAGGGGTAGAAGAATATAAGGGGTTGATAATACCTTTCCCTAGTCAATTAAACATCTCATCATAGGTACTTGCCTAGCAGGATAATGATGCAAAGGAGAATGGCCACCAGTGCCCCTGTGCTGAGGCCAGCAGGGAGGAGCAAGGCCTCAGCGTTGCAGGACTGCATGTTGCCCCGGCTGTCGCAGGCACACACTCGAATGGTCAGCGTGCCAGTGCTGCTCTGGATCGGGTAGTCATTGTCAAATATTATGATTGGCAGGAGATAGGTACTCATCTTACTGCGGCTGTATCCATTTCTTCTAGTCATAATTCCTGCTGTATTATCTAGAATGGAGAAGCAGAAAAAAAAAATATATGTTTCTGGATGAAGTTTTATGTGGTATTGGGGCTGGGGCAGGGGGGATGGTACTGGTCAGCAGTTACCTTTGTTGTCTACAATGGAGAAGTTTGGATGAAGAGCAAATTCTGGCACCAACTCAAAGAAAAATTTGTGTCCTCGAGGAGGCTCATCTTTGTCAACTGCACTCACAGTCTGTATCAGCTATAAAGAAAACAGTATTTCATGATGGTTTAGAAATCTTGTGTTTGAAATAAAATAAGGTCTCTGCTTTTCATGTCCAGTTAAAATCCAATGAGTCTCTATCTGGAGACACAAACTGATGTCCTAGGCCAAATGTTCCCCACATAAACACAGGAAAAGTTACAGTAAGCAAATTGTGTTGTTTTATTTTTTAAACACATAACAGAGGATGAAAAAGGTGCCAGTCCTCACTGCAAGACAGCCGTGTGCTTTGATTTGTACTCAGTATCTTGCAGTGCTACAAAAACAATTGCCCTTCTGAATAAGCCATAAACCTCCTGTGCCCTCATGTAGCAATGGCACAGAGTAGTGTGTAAACCAGTTGTTAAGTGGGTCTAATCCCCAGTCCACCTCATCTGCTCCTGGCAATAAATTGGAGTACTGCACTGGCAGGGTGCTCAGTTCTCCTGAGGTAATAAAAAGAGATGCTTTACTCTCTCCTAAATCGAAACCTCTGGCTGTGGAGCTTTATAGCTGCCCTAACAAGGCCACCCAAGCCCAGCTGGGAAGGAGTGATAACAGTGCCAGCATAGGGTCAGAGTAGAATGGACTAAAAAAGAGGCTTCAGCAGTACCTCTGTATTGTGCAGGCTTTCCTGTTGCATCAAAACGTGCAAATATGTTTACTGATGTATACATAGACATACATATACTCTAGCAATTTGACTCTTTTTCTATCTATTTGAAGCCAGACTTATAGATAGATGGTAAGGAAAACAGCTGCAGAACTGAAGAAGGAAAAGCTACCTGGGAATAGCTGTGTTTTGTGAAATGACTTGCAACAGTTAACACCATGCCAGGCTGCATGAGTCATAGTAGCTCCAGTGAGCCGTATGAATGACTGCTATGTCCTTTGCACTCCCTAGTGAGTGTCGCACTGGAGAGTGACTCGTACTCCACCTTCGCTTGCAAGGACGTGTTTGAGTTCAACCACAAGACGACAAAGCTCGGTGGCATGAGAATGGGAGTAGCTTCCGCTGAGGATGCTGCAACTCAGTACAGGCAAGTTCCTACGGCACCTGAACTTAAAGGCAGAAAGTGCTCATCAGTCAGACTTGTTTCTTTCAAAGCCATGAGGGAGCCAATGCCTGTCTTGAGGTTTTCAAGTGTTTCCAGTGTGTAGGGTGTCCTGAAATCCCACAGACATCAAAGCCACTTGTTATCAAAGACTTACTTTGCGGCTTGTTTTTCTGATATTTCCAGGGAAAGTACAGCATGACTTCTTCAAGAAATACAGTAATTGACAAGTAACACTGATACGATTTTTAAGCTTTGCAGCAATCAAGTAAGGAATAGCTTTTTCTTATGTACTTTCTCTGAACATCAGCTTGAGTGGGACTTGAGGATACAATTAAATTTTGGAGGGTATTTAGTATCTCTCAGGATGGAACACTGTATTAGACAAACATAATTGTAGGGCTTCCAAAAATACTAAAATGTTTTTCTTATGGTACAATTCAGGAACCTGCTGCTGATAGTGCTGTTCTGCACAATGAGCATTTGGCCCATTTTTCTAGTTAATTTTGGGGTATTTTTATTACAGCTAATAATATTATGTTTTTATTAAAAAAAAAAAAACCAAACAGAAGAGAATGTCTGAGTTTGTCTCATTCACTTCCTAGCAGCTCCTTCTAAAACAACCACAAGATTTTTTTTTATCATTTTCTTTTTTATTTTTGAGGCATATTGAGGAATTTGGAAGTTAATTTGTGAGCATCAGCCTTGTACAAGAGGATGTGACTATGCTGAAGGCAGTATTACAGAGTTTTTCTAAGTGTGATTGGAATAATAATTACAAATTAAGGTCTCTTCAATTTTAAAACATTTGATGATCATGGCTCTTTAGATTTTATTTTATTTTTTTTTAAGTTTTAGCTCTTTCCCAAGATTAGCCAAGTCTCTTTTTATGGCAAAGTAGCCTATTCACTATGTTGCTGAGTCTCTGATTATGCCAACATTTTTCCAATGCCCCACTGCTCTTCTCTTTGCCATAATCTTCCTTTCAGAGTGACAATGCAGACAAGCAAGACCAGGATGGTCCTTAATTTTAGTTTTGCATTGTTTAATGAAAGAATGTAATATTGCTACCAAAAAAAAATTCCTCTGATAAGACTAAAATACCAAATTGAAATGAGAAAATTTTCCTCTCACATTTTTACAAGTTTGAAAAGACAGAAATAGTGTAAAAGTACCAGAGAGAAGAGAGAGAATTAGAATAAGGGATAATATTTGTGCCCTTACTTACTGAAAAACTCAAGGAGAAAATTTCCTGATATAATAGCTACCAGAAATTGCAGTTGAGTATCTTGGGGCTTTTTGAGATGTAATCAGTGGGATATTTGTAGGATCTAGATTTGATTCCCTTCATGTGCAAATCACATGGAGGAGGACAATTGTGCCAGGCATAGAGGAACCTAATTACATTGAAAACTTATTGTTGAAGGTAAGGCTGAAGAAGAAAAAAAAAGAAAACCGTCTTATTACCTGCTCTAACTATTGGCTGCATAAATTGAGAACCAGCTGTTCTTCCACCAGGAGTGATGGGAGAATAAAAGAACAATGAGAAAGGACAATTGCAGGTGAATTTTTCCAAATGATGCCTAGGTGAAATGAAATTAGAAATGTTATCTAATTAAGGGTTGGGTTTTTTTTGTTTTGTTTTTTTTTCAGTTATACAGCTGTAAATAAAAGAGAATGATGTTAATGTTAATCACAGCAGAAATGAAAGAGATGTTGCTTTTTTTTATTTTAAGTATCAGTTACATGAAATAATTTAGTACGGTTTTGTGTACATTTTGTAATTTCATGTTGGAAATTTATTCTGTTTTGAAGCAGTTATGGACATTGAGTTATGATCACTCTTCACACGGACTTCAGAGAAACATCTCTGACACTGTAAGATTTATGAGGGAAGAGTTATTTCAAGAAAATGACTTTTACTCAAATATGTTTCAATTGTATCAGGCTTAGAGAAGATAGAAAGCATTCCTATTTTTTTTCTTTCTTCCATAGTTTCCCAGGTGAATGAGCACAATTTGGAAAATACAGCATTACTGTCATTATTTTGAGGATTGCGTGTGCATGTGCACTTCTGTGTGTTTAAAGAGGCAGTTTCATACACTTGAGTGGATCTTCTTGGGTAAATTCAAGTTTTTAGGGGTCAATTGTCTTTGAGGGCACTGAAAATTTAAACCTAGGCATTGACATATTTTTTTCTCTTTTACTCTCAGGCAAAGTGGTTGTAGCAGCTTGACAATGTAAGATGAGTTGTGAATGAGGAATTATTACCACTGGAAAAATTTCTTGAAGAAT
This sequence comes from Anarhynchus alexandrinus, assembly GCA_008711295.1. Taxonomy (NCBI): domain Eukaryota; kingdom Metazoa; phylum Chordata; class Aves; order Charadriiformes; family Charadriidae; genus Anarhynchus; species Anarhynchus alexandrinus. Next base: position 5,555,242 of record VUYV01000003.1, read on the forward strand.
TTCTCTCATGATGAAGCCAGAGGTTCTCTTAAAGGGTTGGACTTATTCCCCATTGGCATAATTTTTTCAAATAGGGAAATGGTTTGATTGTAATACTGGTTTGTGGTTGTTTTTGTCTACTGGATACTGTGTTTTTAAAGCCATGACTTACACCACAGTCAAAATTGAGATTGTAGTTTATGTTCAGGTTATTTTATAGCTATTCATGCTCATCTCCAGAAAAAAAAATGATTGGGGATGAATAGACTGCCTGGTAATATCTGGTACATCCCTAGACACAGCCTGATCTCCAGTTTTCTTCAAGCTGTTTTAAAGACAGAAAGTGAGTAAAAGCTGGATGGGGCCATTCTGAAATAACAAGGGTCACTGTGCACTTCAGATCATGCCCTTAACTGTTCCTGAGGCTGCATTTGTGGACACGGAGAGCTGCACAAGTAGGACACTTGGGTCGTGGGCTTAGCCTTGGGACTGCCTCTAAAAGGAATATAGGAACCATTAAAGCAAACGTGAAGCTAGTAGTGCATCTTTAACAGTATAGAGGTCAGCATCAGCTAGCCACTTTTTAGATGGGCTTTTTAGCCTTTGCTGGCTTGGCATGTCATGCAAATAAACCACAGTTGCACATTGGCTCTAGCGTACGACCTTTAAAAATGCAGCAACATGCAGATTCTTGAAAGATTCATTGAAGAAAGCTGAACAAGATGAGTTCTATGGGTAGACAGATGTAATATATTTTCAGGTTAAAAATTTCTACTAATAAAACAAAATTTGAGAAAAATAGAATGTCCGCAATGTAATCTGCTGCTGCTTTTCAAAAAAGCAGATTACTGGTGGTTGTTACCATATTTGAAACTTTTTTTCAAAATTCCTTCTTTTAAAATTCACTATAAATAAGACAGTGAAAAATAATGCCACTTTCACAGGTATTTAAAGATGGTGTGCTGTGGTAGACAGTGCCTTTCTGAAGTTTTATTCAAATGTAATTGTTATATAGTATGAAAATTGTACTTCCAGTCTCAGAGAAGTACGACCACTGGAGACAGATATTAGTAGGCTAGAGATACAGTAACAGCTGCTGTATTTTGTTGTCTTTTGTATGCGATTATAGATATGCAGAGGAGTAGACCTTCAATCCACTTGAATCATTTGGGCTTTCATTCTTGTTATATTATGCTTTTAGTTAAATCGGGATATTGTACAAATGAGAAATTTCTCAAACATCATTTATCTACTTTCAACTGCTTCTAAGATAAGACTTAAAAAATATCACTAGGCACTTGAGAAAGGAGTATTTGGGAGATACAGCGGTTTGGTTTTGTCTGACTTTTTTTTCCAAAGTGGTGTAGGAGAGAACAGAGCAAATCCTGGATCTTGGAGCACTGGCTTCTTTAGTCTTGAAATTTATTGAGTTTGTTTTGTGCTGCAAATATTTCTCAAGGAATCTGGAAAGATCTCACCACTTTGTCTACAATAAACTATGAAATAACATTTGATCTGGTAGGGACAATCACTAACTAATCTTGAACATGTTAATAACACAGCACAGTGTAAGTGTGTGGGATGAAGATTTTGTAGATTTCCAAGTGGCTACATTTCTCTAGGAGTGAAGTAATAACATAGTTCAAGTGTCTCCACATAGAAGTGTTTCAAAATCAGTACAGCTGTCAGTGGATACCCATCTTGTCATTTTGTGGCTTGAGTGATCACACATGTCCAGGCACAGTTCTAGCCTATACATCTGTATGGTGCTAGCTGCAGAAAGCAGCCTTTATGACATGTGTATAAGCTTGAATAGACCTTCTGTCTTGATGCTTTATGTCTTAAGAAATGTTCTAAAATGCCTGTCACGTAACAATGCTTCATGTGTGGTAATGCAAAACAGTTTGATTTTCAAGTGTTGGCTCTGTTCCACAAATGTGTTGGCAGTTTTAAAGCAGTACTGAATGCTTATCAGAAGTTGGAAAATTCTCCCTTGAACTCCGATTCTTACTTCAAAAGAGAGACAGACTGTTAGCATGGGTCTCTCACTAAATCAAGCCAATAGGTGTCTACCTAGAGAAGGCAGCTACAATGTATAAACAACTCGTGAGTGATAATTAGCAATGGTCACATGAAAAATGTGATCTCCGTCTGCTCCATCTGAAAAAGGGAGGAGGGGTATGGAGACTAATGAAAAGAAAAATCTGCCAGCTTTCCGAAAGAGAAAACAAACTCTTTCTCTGTGCTGATGCCTGAGAGCCCCTGGATGGCAGGGAAGAATATAGCACCAGTGCAAAAAAGCAACCCAGGTTATTTTCTTAACTATTATTATTGATAGGTGTTGAAATTAGCTAAATTGTTACTAGCAAATCGTTCAGTTAAATCAGTCTCCTTTTCAGGTAAATCTTCCTGGTTTCCATGGAGAGGACTCATCCTCTAATCCAGCTAAAAAGGCCCAATTAATTCCTGTGGCAAGGGCATGAGAGAACTTGTACCAGAGCCTTCCCCACAACAGTCCCTGAGGCTCTAGCATGCCATCAAAGGATTAGGGATTTCTAAATTCTGTGAGAGGAAGGCTGCGTCATAGTTTTCTTTAGCCTGTGTATTAGCCAGTGGAATGGAACTCTCATGGTGACAAATCTGTTCCAGCCTAATGAATGTAGTTGTTTATGCACCTCTAGTGATAATGTTTCTCCCCAGTTATAACATTGTTTGGAGACAAAAGAGTGGCAAGGGAAAAGGAGAGACTCTGAAGGATTTTCTTTCCTCTGACCCTCCTAGGCTATCTGAAAAGCACAATGGATGCAGCCTCTAATATCAGCTGATGTTGGGAATGGGTAATGTCACCTGGTGGCAGAGAGTAATATTTGATCATTCTGACTGCTTCCTGATGTACCTGAGATTTAGAGAGCGGTGTGATTAATAGGTGGGCCTGATTTAAAAAAAAAATAAATTCAAAAATTAGCTAAATGTATTTATCTTCTCAGTCTGGCTCTCCTGCTATGGGCACCAGATGTAGAAGCACTGCTGTGATGGGTAAAGAAGCAATAATGATTCTAATAAGGCAGCTGCTTTAAGTGATCTCTAAAATAAGGTGAAGTAGTACTAAATGAACACAACATGATTCTAGATCTTGGTTGTATTATAATAGGACTGCTAAACACGAGCAATACTGGAAACATGAGTAATATCTGGAATTTAACATCCTTGGCTAAAATATTAAAGTTTGTATCTCTATATTCATTGCTATTTTTACGCACCAAAATGAAAGTAGTTGCATGTACTGAAGGTAATTTGTTTTCTGAAATACTAAGTTAACTATACGTAGATATCCAGAGATTAACTCAGATGCCTGTCTTGAGGAACTCAATTGTTAACAAATAGAAGAAAAGTCTGGATCTCATTCTTCTGCAGCTACCGTTGGTGCACACTGTCTTTATATTATTTTTGTGGATTTTCCCCATTAGGGAAAATAATTCCTGGAAATTACATCGATACACAAGATGTAAGCGAGGTCTGATTAACAATATGCATATCTAATGGGCCTTAGTCATCTCTGTTGTTAGAAAAGGACAAAATTTATCAGAAAGGTAAATGAAATTTTATAGATTAATGGATATTTCATCAAGTATGCTAGAATAGATGGAAATTAGGTTAAGGAAACTGACAAGCACTATGCCTGGATTGAACTTGGTTCAAATATATGACAAAAGTTGTGTTTGTTGTTTGATAAATTTGCACATGATTAATTTCAATGAAATCTTCATTTGTAAGTTTTGGAACCTTTTTTTGAATTATGCAATTAAAGTACATGACTCACTTAGCTATCAGTCATTATACTGATAATTTAAGGTTTATTTGTCCCAATTTCATCTTGTGCGAAGAGATGTTGCACAGACAGAATTTAGGTCATATGCCAGCTGTTTGAAATTAATGGCTAGAATTATCTGAATGTATTCCACCTGGAAAAACATCTTATAAATCACAAAACAAAACCATGAGGGTAAAATAATCAGAAGTTTAGGGACTTTTTTCTCATTTTATAAGGCTTGAACTGTATGTATGGGACAACTTATGTCACTCGCTAAGGTACAATGTTCTGATCATAAACCTCAGTTGTTTTGAAAGCTGCTTATTGTTCATTTTTCATTATGATTCCTTCCACTGTTTTAATTTAATTAATCACTTTCATATACATATTCCTCTATTTATGTCATTTGCATCAAAAATAATAAGACTTCCTTGAAAAAGAATTAAAATAATGGTCAAGTACCTCTTCAAAGCCTAGTGGTTTCATTCAAAGTGTCCTCTGTCGTTCTAACCCACTTACCTAAATTCTAGCATTAGGTGAAATGAATGAAAAACAAGTAGAATTGAATGCAAACTCCATCAATCCACTGTATCCTCTTTTTCTCCCTTTTTTGGTCTTTTTTTTATTATTATTATTTTCCCCCTCTCCTCTGTTAAACCATTCATAAAACATCATTTGAATTTCAACTGGTAAATTGCATGTTCTTCCTCTGTCTAGAATTCTGTAGGCTCTGAAATTATAGACATAGGTACCACCTATGCTACTTTCAGTGTAGCCCCTGGGACTATGTTGAATAAAACGCTAGGCACAGACTAAGGTAAAACATGAGCATGGTTCCTGATGTGTATCCATATCCCCCAGCCCTGTAAAGACTGAGTGTTGTATGGTCACTGTGCTCTAAGACTAAACAAAATATCCTACATTCTGATCCTTTCCACATACTTTCCATGAAGTCAGCCAGCTTTGCTTGGACGATGTGAGCATAAAACTAGTGAGACACAAGGACATACCAAAGCTGAGTTTAGGCCTCTTTCTGCTAAAGCAGGAACCCACTCAGATTTGTGCCAACCAAAATAATGATCTCAAGCTTTTTCTTCCAGTCAAAAATACATCAGTCTAGAGAAGACGGTCATGCAAGGTCTTAGGCCTATGCTCAAAAGACAATCTTGAGGTATGCAATCTGCTATTAAATCCAATTCTTTGGTAAAAACTTCCAGAATTAAAAATCAGCAAACATACATCTTCCTTCACAGGATTTAAAACTGAAAGGCTGACTGGCATTAGCATAGAGAGTTGTCGGTTGTAGCAGCACTACTATTAAAAGATTTCTGTAATATCCTGGTTCTGAGTTCTGTTGGTCTGCCTCCTTTCTCAGTTACCAGTTATCACTTTATTTTCTCTACAAATCTTGTTATTGTCTTTTTAGATTATTACAGAATTGCTGAGATATAGACAGTTTAAAAAGGGATATACATGAGCTTTGACCAAATTCAACTAAAATCTAAATTGAAGTTTAACTTACAATGGAAACAGCTGCATGATCTTTTATTTTTGTAAAAGTTTATTTTTCACATTTCCTTTACTGAAGCATAGTAAAAGATTTTGCTGCTTTGTGTACTTGAAGGTGTGGCTACATTAACTAAGCCTTTAAAAAAAAATCCAGAAAGAAATGGAATTATTAAACAGTATAAAAGGTTTTGTAGCATATGTGTAACTAGTTCTGAAAAATATTTTCTGATATTAGGAATGAAAAAACACCTTAAAATACGATTTTATATTATATGCTATGTCATTATGCTATGGCAAAATCCTGCATCTTCTATCCCCTCAAACCTTTTTTGAATAAACCAGTAGTTTCTGCAGAAGGTAGGGAACAAAGAGACTGGGTTGGTTTGCAGTTGTTCAAATTAAGATACGTTGAAGTCTTCATGGTGGTATTCCAGGATAGTTTCATTACAAGTTCTTCAGTAACATAAGTATTTCTTTACCTGTCCTGCTTTTGCATTTTCACAAACAAATGTTTCGTAGTATTTCGCAAATTCTGGTGCATGATCATTTATGTCTAAAATCCGGATGAAGACAGGTATCTGGCTACTTTGTTTAGGATTATCTGAAAAAAAGAACATTATTTATATTACAATGCAAAGATCTACAGTCTATGTCTATGAAAAGACCTAAAATTATCTAATGTATTTTTTCTAACAGACATTAGAAATTTTCATTTATCTTGATTATATTAAAACAATTGTATTTCATTTTCTACTGACATATGTCATATGCATAAAAGCCCTATTTATATTTGAAACAAATTGTTCTATTATAGTATATATATTTTGAAATAATACAACATATACTTAAATTGATTTGCATTGAAAACAGGTCACTGACTTATTATTGACTTGTATTCCATACATTAGTGCAGTAAATGATTCATGGCAAAAGCTGTTTCCTGAGGTCAAGCTGTCAAGAACATTACTTGTTCAAATCAGCAAAGCAGTTAAACAGTGTCAGTCAACAACACCACACAGAAAAACCCCACCAAACCAAAGTTGTCCTTTCTCCCCAAAATGTAAAAAAAAAAAAACCAAAACAAAAAAAGGAGATATATAGATATTATCACAAATTGGTCTTCATAAACTTGACCTCCAAGACCAAGCTATCGCTGCAGATGAATCTGTCACTACACATATTTAAAATGGAGACCATATTTGACCAAACAACAAAAAAACATTTATGAAGAAAAGGTATCAGTTTTTTTGAAAATGCAGATATAATTAACCTCTCCATATTACCCAGCTCCCAGACTGTTAAGCACATAGAATCCTGGGCAATCTATAGGAAGAATGAAGGAAGGGAGAGAAGTTGTTCCCTAAAATCAGTGTCTCTGTTTCCCTCCTGATGACTGTCAGCTGGAAAGAAAAGGCAGGCAAGACACATCCGGATCTAAAAGGGTCCAACAGAATAGTAAGGAATCCAGGTGAAAGAGTTAGGGCCAGGATTTGCTTCAGATGTGGAGGGGAAAGAATTTCCTCTAGTCTTGGCTTCAAATGAAGCCATTTCCTGAGATAGTTAAAGCAGTTGAGGTAAAGCATAATTTCTTCCCTTGTTTACAGTGGTCATTCTGACAATGCGTCATTTGTCCGTCATGGACATCTTTTTTCCCAACAATTTTCCCTATAACTTAGCTTAGGATAAAGCCAGTGCATCACACCTGCACCACATTGTTTGCTTGGAATTCTGAGGGAACCAGTTAACTTGTCTAATGTATACTGTACTGGGTTTTGTTGAGCCTGAGAATTCCAAATTGTCTTTTGATAAATGGGCAAAGATAATCCTAAAGTAGTATAATGAACTTTTAGGTGTGCATTTAAAGATGCTCTGTCTATTAATAATATCTGAATAAGGGCAAAAGTAATTAAACAAAATAAATCATAGATACTGTAGAACTTCAGTCTTTTCTGAGTTCTAATGTTCGTCCGAGACAAATGATCTCCAACTTACTGATTTCAGTTGCTATGACAGTGATGTTATGCCAGGGAGTTTCTTCCCGGTCAAGTGGCTTTGAGATGAATAAGGATCCATTTCCTGAATAGATGTTGAATATTCTGTCAAGGTCAGTGTGTCGATCCACAGAATATCTGTCAAGATACAGTATAACTGAACATAACTGCCTCCTGTTACAGTCTCTAGTTTAGCTCACAGCCACCTCTAAAATTTTTCTAATTTTAACTGTGGTTAATCAAGAATGATTTCTTTACAGTTAATCTAAGCTTTCATGTAGCTGCCTGAGGAGTGCAGCATGTTAAAAATACTGAGAATTTTTTAGGACTAGTGAGTGGGATGAAAAGTCAACTATTTATGCAGGCAGTTTGTTAGAAATTACATTGTAGCTTATGAAGTGAATGCTTGAATAACAACTAAAAGTGGACATTCTTAGAGAATAATTTACAAATTAATTGTTTCTTGGAAGACTCAGTTACCAGTCACTATCAGGTTAAATTGAGATTTTATACATAGATTACTTAAAAATATTTTATTTTCTTCCTCCTCTCACACTTCCTACCCCAAACTGTACTGTTCCAGGACATAACAAGCTTGTTCAGAAATGCAGAAATCATGTTTCCTAATGAGTTTATAGTAAATACACAAATTTCAGTGCTGTGTTTGTCACTGTAGATAATAATAGCAGATGGCTAACAATTACAGCAATTTCACAGCACTGAACTTTTACCTCTAATTGTTATGACTTTCTCACAATCATTTCTTATTTAATATAATGTGAACATTAAATAGTTAAACTACGGAACATGGTAGACAGTGTTACATCTAGAGGATTATAAAGGTACAGGAGGCTGACTGCTATCAACCAGCATAGAAATACACTATTTTGAGTATTCTACATAAATTTGCCTTTGGAAACATAGTACAAAAGCATAACGTTATGAACAGTTTGGTGAAAGTACTAGAACATGATGTGAGTTAAATGCTGACCTCTCCTTTATTTTTAACTGGTGCTTATAGGCTGTTCTTCAGAAGCATAGCCTGCACTGTTAAGTGTGTTTGCCTTCACAAGCTCCCACAAATATTTCTCTGCTTGACGCTTTTCAGTACCCCCTAGCGGCTTAATTACTCAAGTAGCCCCCTACCACATTGTACTCTCATCACACTTTGTGCATGAGACTTGATGCACATCTAAAGCATTTTATACTGTGTGATGCCTTACTTTATTGCGTTCTTTGTTATATCTGGATCTTGGGCTACAACCTGCCCAATAATGCTTCCTTCCTTGGCGTCTTCATCTACCTCTATTAAATACCAGGGTCTGCTGAACACTGGAGGTTCATCTATGTCGTCCACAGAAATTTTAACCAAAGCCGTGTCCTTGAATGGCCCCAGCTGAAGAAAACGAGGATCAGGATGAGTGTTTGTTGCTTCCACTCTTAAGGTGTATAACATCTTGTTTTCAAAATCCAGATGCTGTGGACCAAATAATAATAATAATAAAGAAAATTGTGTCACTTTACAGGAAATGTGAGTAAGTTTTATAATGCTGAATTAGAAGTATAGGCATTTTTAGGAGCAAAAGCTCTAAAATATTATGCATCTTGGTGAAGATGGAGTGTATTGGGGCTTGTTCTAGGTATAAGAAAAATAAGGAGCATTATAGGTCAGCAAGGCAATTATGATCCCTCTGCCTACTACTTGTTCAAATTCCTGGAAAACCAGGAGGGATCAATCTAAAAAAAAAAAAAAATAGAAAGAGAAATAAACAGGGAAGTTGGACTCAATCCACGAGTAGGAGTTACTAAAGGTCTTACTTGTCTCATCTCATTGGTAGGAACAAGAACAATTATCCCAGCTCTTAAATGCTCTCTGTCCTATTTCCTTTTTCTTTGTTCCTCCCCCATTGCCATCTACCCTTGCCTAAGTTGTGTCAGGAGCAACCCAGACCTGTTCATGGCCTACATGTTCCAGAGTGAAAAGAAAAACTATGAAGTCTGATTTCCAATCTCTGTGACATTTATATTATGCATATCTATACATGCATCTGTATCTCTATATACATATGTGCACATATATACGTGCATGTACATACATAAATATATGTATGTTTCCAAATATATGCATATAGCTTTATATTATATGTATATGTAGATATTAATTAATTGTCATTGATAGGTTCAGTAAGAATAAAACCAAAAATAGTATGCAGAGTTTAACAGTCTGAGCACTAAAAAGCAACCAATAACTCTGTCAGAGATGATATTTTGAATTAAATTTCTGACCATGTCTTTGCTCTTTGGAATTCCGTTGGCATAATATGTAACAACTTAAGTTTCACCAAGTCTAGACTTAAACCAAGACAGATTTTAGGTACTGGAGAAACCTGACTGTTGGACAGATTAGAGGGGGACAGTTTAGCCTTGGAGGTGCAAGTTCATCAAACTTCAGTGAGCCTCCAACCCTTGTGAGCCTTACTGCAGCATTCAGCTGACAAACCCCCCTGCAAACTGAACCCCTCCAGGTTTTCACAGCCCTAATTCAAAAGTACTGTGTGTGCGAGTATATATATTGAACAGACAGCAGCCACTGAAATATTGCTTTATGTGAAGTGACATGCCAGTAAATTTCCCTTGAGACTTGAAAATAACAGATATCTGCTGAAGAAAGAGAAGAACAAAACTAATACAACAACTCCTTGCCAGCCTGACCCCTTGTGAGATCTACCCTCCCTTCCCCTGGAAAAAAGAAAAATAACTGTAACACCTGGAGAGCTAAGTATATATAAAAGAGAGGGAGAAAAAATAAACCTTTTTGACAGTTATAATCCCTTCCTGGGTGGTCTTGTCAGTGACGATATCAAACATGTCTGATCCATCCCCATTGGAGATGCTATACTCAATCTCTGCATTTTCACCCACATCGGGGTCATTGGCTTTAATTCTGCCAAGAGGAGTCCCAGGCGGTGCAGACTCAGGAGAGCTGAACTGGTAGGTGCCTGGAAGAGTGAAATCAAGCATTTATTATTTTAAGAAGCTTTGTTCTTCTGAGTAATAAACATCCTCAGTTTCACCTGGATTTTTTAAGTAACTTGAAGTTTGAAATACTTTAAGAATGCTGTTAGTCATCATATGAAACTTTAAAAGAGGTTTTGGAGTTGATTGACAAACTGTCACAAAAATTTTAAGTGATTCTTCAAAGCCATTTATTACTGTGCTTTTAAAGATTTTTTCTTTTTTTTTTTTTCCAACTATAAGAAACAGAGAAGCTCAACAACAAGGTACCAGATCTAACCTCAATTATTTAGCAGTATTTATAGATTTTTTTTTTCTCGCAGTTTTTTATAAATGTTCCTGGATATATTTAGAAGTAGTAGGGGATTTTGGTTTGTTTTTTCAAGACACAAGAGTTGTAGAAACCAGTATGGATTCTGGAAAAAGACTAAATTAGGGTAGGCTTTTTTTTTATTATACTTTTGAAAAATATATTCAAGATTTGTGGGTGTTCCATGTGAAAGTAATTCATTCATCCATTACTGGTAATACATACTAAAGACTCATGGTAAAGAGCACTTGGATACATGTTCATGTTAATTGCTATATTTAATTGAAATGCAGATACTTTCAGATTTTCTTTAATTTACTCTGCACATACTTTTTGTGCTCTTTCAATGGTTGGTTTCATTTAATGTTTTTATAATAAGGGTTTACAAGAAAGAATTCTGATTAAACAAATATTTTAATTTTGTCTATGTTTATGAAGAGTGAATTTATATGTTTTTTTAACAACATTTGCAATAAAAATCTAATTCTAAACACATGCTGTTGCAGAAAATGTATTAATCAGGTGGTTTTCTTGACCAGTCAGAACCAGACAATTAAGACATTTTGTCCCTAGCAAGACAAAAATCTTTCTAAATCAGTATTTTCAGTTATTTTCTACCAAGAAAATGTAATAAAAAATCTGATATATTCAACATTTTTCATGTGACATTCCAGATGCTGATGTTTCTTTTGGCCTGTTTTCTCATGTAAATTAATATTAATTTATTGAGTGAAGTAGTAGCATTGGAAAAATACCCTGACTGACAAAATTAGCATCTGATAAAATGTATGATTCTTATTTGAAGGGTCCAATAAAAACTTTTATAGATTTTATTGAGTTGTAGTGAAGTACAGTCAATAATCTCTCTTGCAACTAGCTTATTTCCTACACTTACATGTCCTTTGCTTTCTTTTGAGACACGTAAAGGGTCCTGAAGGTTCCTCTTAAGTACAAGGAATATACCAAACATATGAGGGCTGAATGAGTTTCTATCCTCATTTGTACAGACTAAGTACAAAAGAGTGTCACTGTAAATACCTTATATTTATATAGATGTGTAACAAAATGGAAGCTAATGTTTGATGCTAAATTGCATTTGCTGTTACAAATTCAAGGTTGTAAGTGAAAAATCAGCAGTAGACTGTTTGGCTGCAATCCACACAGACTAAAATGCATATTATTCCCTTAAACGAGGCTGAAAATGGGATGAAAGTTAGGATTCCTGGCAGCTAAACCATAAGTTTGAAAGCTTGCTCAAATTCAAGGGTTTGGCAGGTGAGCCAGAAATACTGTAAGAACAGATTTAATCATGTTACTTATGACTTCTTCCAGAATAAATAATTCCCTTGAGTGCTTTTGCATCTGAAAGCATTCCTTATTTTTGTGGTGCTGTGTGAGTGCTGCACATTTTCAGCATGAGAGATGGCTAATTTGGTTTAAAGTACAATTGAATTCAAAATGTGTAAGATTTTCATTATGGTGCCATTTAAATTCAGTTTAGGCCTATGTCTTTTAACTGTCCAGGATTCCTTTCAGGAAACAAAACAAAACAAAACAGAAAATCTCTTCCTTCTTAATGCAGTTTGAACAACCAGTACTTCACAGTGCACTCTGCCATTTTCCTTTCATCTGTCCCTCTAAGAGATCAATCTTTAGTTCTTCAATACCTTGACATTAACTCCTGTTGCATGCATTTGCAATTCACCCTCTGCTTTGGGCCACATTTTCACTTAATGTTGCCTCACTTAAGAGAAAAATGGAAGAATGTGTTTTTGGAAGGAGCAGACTTCCAGAACTAGATAGTTCTTTGAAGATATTCCCCTCTTCATAACTATCTAAGAAGAAGGCAAAACCTCCAGATGTCTCTCTATATTTGATTTTCTAGGAAGAGGTGAAAACCTCCCTGCTGAGGAGAAAGAAAATGAGAGGGAAGGGTCATCAGCAAAATGAAAATTGTAACATTGACTAGATCCCACAGCAGGTCTTCTACAGCCCATCCAATGTGTTTCAGTGGCATTCAAAGCAGAAAGCTACAGAGAATACTGTATGAGGCATCAAACTGTGTAAATTTCTCTATAAGTACCAAACCCAAAGTTTATTGATATAATCAGAAGAACTTCCATAGTCTTCAGCTAATCTGGAAAGAAGAGCATCATAAGGAACAAATGTTAAGGAGACTGAAAACCCTAAGTTATTTTGCAGTCCTATGCATTCTTCATTCATTTTTTTAATTTAATTTATTTTAACGTAAATCAGCAACAAAGCTTATAGTGCATTGTGCTACACTGCATCCTAATTTAGGTTCAAGAATTCCTATTTGCCAAAACATTATGGGGGACGTACTATACTATACCTGTTTAAGCACTATCGCCTCCTGAAGTCAAACAGGATGGTTGGTTAAAAATTGCTATTCAAATTGCCATGTGAAGGTGATTCTCAGCAAGTAAGCTCTGAATGTGATTTCAAATTATATTTTATTTATGAGGACTGCAGTACTTCCCCTCCCCTCTCTTTTTAAAAAGCAATCTGTTATCATGAATAGAGATAAAAAAGTTATATGCAATTTCAATAATCCTTTCTCCCACACTGTCAGAGTTTTATAATATTTTTTAAAAATATGTTCTAGGTTGACCTGTTTATACTATTCTGAGTGTACTTATTGCCATGGTACTGAAGTGCTTTTCAAGTTTCTTCAAGTCCAGGAGAGCATTTTCTGAATCAGCTCTGTTTGTTCAGTCCTTGGTGAATCTGTAAAAAGAGCCAGTCAGGTCCCTAATCAGTGCCAACAAGCAATTCAAATTTTATAATGTGGACATTTTTCCAGTAGGCACTGAACTGAGGCTGTAAATTTCTTCTATTCACAGCCTATCAAACAGTTATCAGACACTGATTATAACAATTTGGGATTGGATTTAAATCAGTGGCCTAGGATGAAAGGGTCTGTAAAATGCTACTGTGAAGCTTTCTGTATTGTGTAGCTTTCTGTTGTTTGCCATTTTTTTATCCTACAGAGATATTTTTAAAAACTTAATTGTTCCAAACTGGTCTAGATTATCAAAATCGTTCAACATTAAGAGCTGAACACATATGACAAGTACCCAAAGCAAATGCTTAGACTTCCAGCAGACTATACGACCTGACCAACTCTGCAAGGTGGTACATTAGAAAATTTGCTCACATATTTGCTTGCCTAAACATGTGGAACTAAAAGTGTGTCCCAAAACAGAACCCTAGATTTTGTAATTATATTCCTCTAAAGGCTTTCAAGTCCCTTCAGTTAGCCTAGGTTATTGTTACAGCTCACATTCCTGTAAGCAAAGTAAGGATGGGAAGTTTATCATTCCAAGAAATACTTTGCTATTAAAAATTGGAGGCAGAGATTCCTATTTGCCTTAATAATGCTGCAACATAAGCAGACACAGCAGTGGGCCAGTATTTATACTAAAAAAAAAAAAAAAAAAAAAGAAAGAGAGAAAAAAAAAGATCCCAGGTAGTGACAGTAAAACATCTGATTTTAGAAAGGTTCTTTGGAAAACAACAGAACTATTAGGTGCTCCATACTCTGGGGGAAGCGAGGCGGGTTGTCATTGACATCAGTCAGCGTGATGTTCACGGTGGTGGTCCCTGATAATCCTCCCATCTGGCCTCCCATGTCTTTGGCCTGGATGACCACTTGATACTGTTCCCTGTTTTCTCTACTCATGTCCGGTAAAGCAGTCTTGATTATGCCTTGGGGAAGAGAGGAAAAAGAAGAGACAGAGAGGTGAAGGAGAAGGAGCAACACCTACTACAATCTTGTAGTTTTTAAATGGATTCATGTAAGATATGCTGCACAGATGTTAACCCACAGCAATCAAAACAAGGTATACTGCAATAAACCTTTCAACCTATGGCTAATTTAATGTGATTTTAAGAAAAAAGAGAAATAAATGTAACAGAGACATTATTCATTGTTTGTGATGTGCTAAATCAATTATTCTTCCAATGATGAAAATATAAGTATATTTGTTGAATTAATTCATTCTTTCAGCTACTATCCCCAGTTATTATTTTAATGCTTTATGTCATCTCCAGCCCTGGTGAGGTTTTGATATTACAGCACAAGGCTGAATTATAACATGTCCAGGATTCATTCTTTTGGATTGTAATAGATCATAGATTTTAATGCCCAGTGATGGCCACTGTAGTCAGCTAGGGCTATAGCTAATAAAAGAATTGGACAAGACTGTAAAATTAATGTTGGAAAGTCTTTTTTGGGTGTCTGATCTCAAGAATTTCATAAATGTAATTTAAATATCTCAGACTCTTGTACAGCACTTGAAAAGAGCAGGGACCTCAGGTGAGAAAAAGTGCCATAGCCTGAACAGAGAAGTGAGCTTAATCCTCCTGGGATCCAGAGCCCAAAAGACCTTTTAATTAGTGAACACACACAGGTTTTCCTTTAGAAAACCCAGCAGAGCTTTTTTTGTGTGTGTGTTTAGAAGGGTGGTGGCTTTGCAAGATTAAAGTGATGAGAGCTTACTCTTGTGAAGTGAGAGAATTTAAATGCAGTGTCCTTTTTTGCTTGGAGGATTCACAGCCCTGCCTTTCCTCTCTCAGAAGAAGGCTCTCATTACAAGCTTGGCTTGATATGGAAGCTGTTCTATTATGCAAAAAAAACCCCAACCCTGGAAAACTCCTACTCCTAGAAAGAGAGTGAAACAAAGAAATAAAACTCCGTAGTCTAGTGGTTATGGCATTTACATCTGGTCCAGGATTACCAGGTTCTGATTACCATACCTAGGCTTGTTAATGTATGTAACACTAAAAAGCAAATTGGATAAAAATGAAAGATAATCCCAGAACCAAAGATGAGAGCCCAGGTCTCCCCCAAACCATCTGCCTGCCTAACCACCTACTGCCATCAGTTAATAACTGTGTGGTACTGGTCTTGTTTCCCTGCTCATGCCTGGTAAAGATATTTTGAAAAGGGCATTGGAGAAAAGAGAAAAAAGAGAGAGAAAAGGTGGAAAAAACCCAAACACTTTAATCCTAGGCAAAATCATTATACTCCCTTTTAAAATTGTAGCCATGTGACTTTTACTTATCCTTTTGATATAATACTCTCACTGTATTTAAAAAATAAATTGTTTGAAAAGGAAATTAGCCATCAGTTGAGCACACTCAATGGATTAGCAACTTCGGGGTCTCTGGCCACAACTGCACTTAAATTCTGGTTTCTCAAACCAGTATAATTTTGATAACATGCAGGAACAACCAAATGCAATGCCTGCTAAGTCTTACATGCATTAGGATTAGGTATCTGGACGGGGGGATGGTGTTGTTTCTTTTTTGAACCTTAATTTTGGATTGTAGATATCCAAAGTTCAGACAAGTTTTTCCTTTTTGTGTCTGTCTCTTATCTGATTTCCTGCATAACAGTGAAAAGGGCTTCCATTCATGCTTTACAACTCAAAAGCATTAATGCTTCTTGCTTTAATTCTAATAGCTGTTGGAGTCAAAGTACAGTTTCAAAAAATATCTTGAGTTAAAAATTGCCAATGGACAAGAATCTATCACAAACTTTTAGAAATAATTAATTCACCTTTGGGGATTTTGTTTTTTTTTTTACCTTATAGTCTGAAATTGTCCAGCTCCTTTTTTATTTTCTTAAAGACAAACTGATTAAATTCCCAGAAACTGGTATAAAATCAGCTTTAATACTTTCATGGCTCTTTCGACCCTTTGCAATATTCTACACCCTTTCTGAACTGTTGACCTCTACAGGTAACAGTCATCCTCCAGAAGTCTTATTCATACCAAATAAAGCCATTCTTCTTCTGCAATAATATTATTTTAACAAAAAAAAAGGATACTTTTATTGTGATTCCATTTTGTATTTAGAAGTGTATAAGCTTTGTGTCAAGTCATATGATGCCATTTGCCCATTACAATATTTAAATGCAAATCATAAGTGTCTTGATCCCCGCATCCTGTCTCTGTCATTGCAAAAAGTAAGACTGAATGAATTGCTAACCTGTTTCTGGATCCACTGAGAAATATGGCTGTCCCTGGAGGATGCTGTACACCACTTTGGCACTGTTTCCATAGTTGGCATCATCAGCATCTGTGGCTGTCACTTGAATAACAGATGTACCTAAATGGGTACCAAACAAGGAATCAGCAGTTTTTAAGAAGGCACCTGCTTCTTGTAAATCACATACAGTCGTTTCAGTACTGAATTCAGTAAAAAATCAAACAGCATCTGGTGGACAAATCCAGTGTTTTCCTACCCAAGCAAACAGTAAAATAAAGTATCATCTTCCTCGTGACTAAAACTAAAATCATTACCACTTAAATTTCATGCTTCAGTCAAACATGAGTAAACACATAAGGATTGACATGTCTTTGAAACCCAACACAGCATTAAGTTTTTTGGTGATCAAACAGGTTTGAAGATTATTCTCTGGTAATAACATAACCTCAGCTGAAACTACTTAAAAGGTAGGTAACTGCTGCATGAAAAGTACCATTATGATTCTTAAGTTTGGCTTAATCAGTAAATTAACCTAAAGCAAATTTCCCCATACTCATTTTCTGCTTCGATGACAACCTCCAAATATCTGAAGTCAGACTGAATAAAAAAAAATTGTCTCATCCTAACTAGTTTTTAAGATGCTTTTAAAAAATTAGCTTGGTTTTGCAATAAGACATTCTAGTGTGGGTTGTTTTTTGGGTTTTTTTTCTATCTTGATCATATTTGGGAAATAATTGCTATTAAATGATAAATACGTGTTTTCAGCATTCACTTATTTTGCATGAAAATGGCTTACCCATGTCCTGTGATCACAATGAGGAGAATATAGGCTATATGGGATTAAGAGCACTGTGAACCAATACATTTGGTGTAGTTTATGGGTTAGAAGCAAAAGAAAGCTTCTGTAAAGCCTCTCTTATGAGATATATAAAAGGACAGAACTGTTCTTCGTAAGCTTTTATTTCTAAGCAATTCTCAAGATGTCAGGATACATTTTGGTAGCACAATCTAGAGCTGTCAAATGTCTGGATAAATGCAGGCAGTCCAATAGCTATAAGTGTAAAGGTCCTTAACTCCTTGCCAAGGACAGAAGGCTGACTGAGAAGAAGCTCTTTACCCTATTTTTGGCTGGATATTTTTTATGTACCTCACTTTCCTTGTAAGAAAAAGGTCTAGTGAGTACTGTCCAGTTAAGTGATATCCTTTCCTATTCCTTTTATTCTTCACCCTCAGCCTCTCTAGATTGAAGTTCACCCAGATAACTTTCAGTGAAGTATCTGTCTTGACTATAAACTTACAAGATGCTCACTTACCTGCCACTAATGCAATTGAAGTAAATCATCTCTACTCTCGCTCTTAGGTGTATATGAGGGATTGGGAAAAGTAGAAATCCAGAGTAATCAAAACAGATTTATGAAAGCACATGTTATTCTTAGGTCCTGTTAGATGCATCTGTTTCTCATAGTACATAATACCGCTTTACACATAATAGTTTTATCTACATAGTAGTAGCAATTCCCACTATTTCAGGTTATTTGAACATCATGAGAAGAGGGGAAGAATACCTCTTTCTCTGCAACAAAGCAGCAGAACAAAGTTGTAAAAATACTTTGTCACAATTCATCTAACTCTGAAAAGGATTTTTGCCACCAGCAATCTAGATTACTTTTTGCCTGCTTAAACAGTTAGAGGTCATCTATGTGCTAAGCTAAGCTGTAAAGACAATCCTAAGGAAGTGAATATTTAAGGACAATTTTATCATTAACGTTGTCCAGCAGAACTGCTCATCTGGACAAAAAATGAAGACAGGTTTTTGAGAAATGTAAAATTCCATGAGTCCTATCTGCTTTCAAAAAAGCAAATAAGTTAAATACCCAAGACTAACAGGGAAAGGAGAGTCAATATCACTTGCTAGCCTATAAAAAATGTAAAGGTCATCAATAGAATTATATGCTTATACTGTGTGCCACTGTAACCTCTAGAAGTTAAGAATAAAGGGATATGTATATGTCCATCCAACCCTCCACTCAAAAAAAACCCCCACAAAATATCTTCATCAAAAAAACTTTTTGCTGTAGCTTCCTCATCAAGGTACTGTCTTGGGACTGACACAGAAGTTTGAGTCTGGTGATAACAACTAAATGCACATTAACTTTCTTTTCTTAGCTTACTGTTTTGATGAAAAAAGGATGTCAAAGCCTGTTTTGAGAACGGGGGTTCTTGTTTTTGTTTGTTTGGTTGTTTTTTTTGTTTTTTAAGAAAGACATTATAGAGCTCAGGGCATTCTTTGGGAAATTTCTGTCTTTGCCTCATTAGAATGCATGTCTTTGTTTCCTGAGGCTCAGGTGCCATATAATTACAGTTGCTGAGGGGAGTATAGAAGCTGTAACCCTACAGAAAATTTGGAGGCCACTACCAGATAATTCAAGTCAATCTTATATAGAATCACATCTCATTACAGTTTGCAAAATATCAGTTTTCTTTTATTTGTCAAATTTTGTACAGTGGTGAAAAAATAGTGTTATGACAGCTGCTGCTTCCTAGTAAAATAATAGTACAATTGTGAAAAACAATTTACTAAAGTATATAGTCAAAAAATTTGTCGGCATGCAGTTGACTCTCTTCTCTGCCAACATTCTGCTGAGTCATAAAGAAGGATCCTCATGGACAATAAGCAATGCTTATGCAGCTTTTCTTAATGAAGAAAGAAACTTCTCTTAGCTTTTGAGATCCAAAATGAAACCAGGAAAGGCAGTGAAATAAAGGAACTCAACACTAATTACGAAGTAACTGGTAATGAGGCAAAAGTAGTTTGGATCTTATTAATTAAAGACAGCTATGCCCTATCTTCACCCCCACCTGAATGATTCCCACAGAATCTGGAAACATTTATTCATTTCTTTATTTATAGTCTAGATTGCTTCACAAGCAGCCTTTTGCCCACATTTATCAGCAGAAGTCAGCATGATTTAAAATACGAATCAGGCTGCTAGGTTAGAAATTAGAAGCTTTCTGAGATACTTCCTCAGCTGCCAACATGAGCAGGAATGAAGGATGAAGTGGAGCCTGTGAAGAATTGGGAGTGGGGGGAAGGTGTTTTAGTTTTTGTCTTTGTTTCTCACCATCCAACTCTATTTTTAATGGGCAATAAATTAAATAAATTTTTTGCAAGTTGAGTCTGTTCTGCTCCTGATAGTAATTGGTAAGTGATCTCCCTGTCTTTATTTCAACCCACGAGCTTTTCCATCTTATTTTCTCCTCTTGTCTTGTTGAGGAGGAAGATGAGAGAGCAGCTGGATGGGCCTCTGGCAGCCAGCCAAGATCATACACACCACGTGATCAAACTAGTGTGAAAGATGACAGAGAAAACATGAGAATGACTGCAATAGCAGTCTAAGAAGTAGTAACATCACTTTTCTGCAAAACAAAGTGAACTTCAACCCAATCCTTCCCAACAAGCCTGTGTAAATCTCTAAGCTTGAACTAAATCTCAGAGTTCTCAAGAGGTAGGTCATATTTTCTTTTCTTTTCCTTTCTTTTTTCCTTTTTTTTTCTTATTTGTTTTGTTTTATTCTGATGACTTCTCAAGACTTCTTTCACACAGCCTGTAGGTTGCTTTGTTGGCTTTGTCTCTCATACAGACATAGAGAGAGGAGGGCCAGAGTATGGCCATGAGGATGATCCAAGGGCTGGAGCACCTCTCCTACGAGGAGAGGCTGAAAGAGTTGGGGCTGTTCAGCCTGGAGAAGAGAAGGCTCCGGGGAGATCTTATTGCAGCCTTCCAGTACCTAAAGGGGGCCTACAGGAGAGCTGGGGAAGGACTTTTTACTAGGGCATGTAGTGATAGGACGAGGGGGAATGGCTTCAAACTGGAAGAGGGCAGGTCTAGATTGTACCTTAGGAAGAAGTTTTTCACTTTGAGGGTGGTAAGGCACTGGAACAGGTTGCCCAGAGAGGTTGTTGAGGCCCCATCCCTGGAGGTGTTCAAGGCCAGGCTGGACGTGGCCTTGGGCAGCCTGGTCTAGTGGGAGGTGTCCCTGCCTATGGCAGGGGGGTTGGAACTCGATGATCTTCAAGATCCTTTCAAACCTAAACCATTCTATGATTCTATGATTCTATGATACAATGAGCAAGGAATAACAGTTTCCTGAATATGTTGAATTTGCCAAGCTTTATGAGTGCTACAGCATCAGCATTATTATTTTTTTTCCTGTTGTTCTTTGCTTAGATGTACATTTGAGTCTGGAAGCTTAAACACTTTGCCAACACATCTGTGATGGATGGGGTCCTAATGTAAGGGTACAAAAATGCAGGATAATTGTGAAGACAACCTGAGAGAAGACAAATCTAGACTAAATCTGTGTAAGTAGTGTCTTTGTGTGTGTGAGTTTGCATATGCTTATGTATGCATGTATGTGCATGTAAGAATGTAGAGTCCAAAAAAGAAAACTGAATTAGAGAGAGCATCACTCTATATCTAGGACAGTATAACTCAGTGTCAGAAGTGTCCTACTAGCACAGATTTCCAGAACTCATGAGCAGTGAGACATAAATTTGAAAGAGCATTTGAAACAAGAATGCTTTTCTGACTTATGTTTAAAATGCTTTCTATTTTTTGTGCTATTCAGTCTTTGAAAGAGTCCCTCTGGTATAATTAGGTCTCCTAGCATGATACCAGAGTGCATTGCAAAGCTGAAGCAAATAGCTTGCAGAGGATTGCTGCAGTGCAAAAGTGGTCTTCCACTAGATGAGATAGGTACACATTTTGCTAACTTTTCATGTAAAGTCTTACTTTCAGCATGCAACTCTTGTTCCTACTTGGCTCCTTTGGTTGACATGAATTAAAACAGCTTCTGCCAGCCAGAAGAATATATCTGTGTCTATTTGAAAATGCTATTTTTACTGATAACTTTCTCTGTAACCTTCATTCTGAACAGTAATCTCCAGCTTGGGTGAAGAAAATGAGCAGATTATGTTGTTAGCATAGTATGTTTCAAGATTCCACCATGAACAGTAGAGCAAAAAATGACAGATAGTGATTTAAATATCATTCAGAACCATGACATTTCTTTTCCAAAGGGAATTCTGTAACTTCAAAGTGCATTTTGAGTTTGATTCTGCCATTTTTTATAAAAGTAGGATTTCAGTTATATTCAAACTTTTGATTTTAAGAAAAAGTAAGATGCTTGGTTTACACTTTGGCTTTCTAATACAAAATTTTCAAAAATTAATTGGGAAATAAAAAATTCTGAAAATGCTGAAACAGGGTGCTTTTTACTTTACTAGACAGCTTCCTTTCTATATTGAAAAGTTCTGATTTTTACGGAGAATTTTAATGTGTTTGCGTGTGTATCTAGCTCTGTTAAAGAGAGAATTCCACTCAAAGCAGAAAGGCTGTTTCCTTTTCAGAAATAGAAGACCAGCTGGGGTAAGTGAAGAGGCAGGAAGGACTTTGTCTTCCTAAAGGAGAAGCTCTTGTGCTTGCTTCCTGTTTTCAAGCACGATGACAGTCTGCTGTTCATCAAGTTTATTCATGGAGGGAAAATTTTAGAAGTGGATTACTTTTAAAAGCTGAAAAATTTTGAGAGAGCTCTGGAAAACCTCTGGAGGCAAAATTAGGAATTTTGTTTGGCTAAAAGCCTAAAGAAGATAAGTAGACAGATAGTTTTCTCAGACCGCATGGCTCCAAGGATTATTTTAAAGCTGACATACTATAGAGATGCCCCTGCTGAAGACATGAGTGAAATTTTAAGTGAGCTACAGAAATATTGAGAGTTATTAAGCCACTTTTGTTTTTGAAAGCAGGTTGTTTCTCTCTGGATAGAAGTCTGTGCTTAGGCAATGAACTGGAGAAATTATGAACAAGGAGCAGTTATACGGCACTACCCAAACCTAAAAAGTTTAGGAACACGTAGAATTCAGCACCAAGGATCTCATTACTGGATCAGTTGGACCACATCACTTCAGACTGTTTTCTATATAAAGGGCAAGGCTAAATAAGGTTGAGATATAACTCATGTTTTGACTGGAAGTCAAATCTACCTAGAAAGCTGAAGGAATAGGGAACTGCAAAGTGAACTTTGCTCTTTTGTGCGTGACCACAATTTAGCAGATATTTTACTAGACTGCTTTTTCTTTGATGCAGAAAATGCCAGAGGGTTGGTAGCATGAAAGATTTGTAAGAGCAAAGGAAAAGAAAGAGTAAAAGAAGAAAAGGAGCAAGTGTCAACAAGTAAATAGATAAATGATCCAAGCTAGAAGAAGAATAAATAGGCATGACTGAGGAAAACAAATAAAGCCAACTTAGAACAAACAAGGAATCTGAGGAAACCAGACTCAAAGGAGCAATAACAGGACAATGGAAAATTAAGAAGGAACTTAAAATGTAGTTCAGCCATATATATTGAGCAGAAATGTATAAAAAAAGAAAAAAGAGAGGAGGCAAAGGAGATGCAATATTTCTTAAGTTACTTTTAACCAGGTTGATCGGATTTAGTAGTCTGCCATATAAGTATGAGGTGAAACTTCATTTCACTTGAAAGCATGCTGCCTCTTATTTTCATTTGTATAGTTTCACATAATTGCTGTTCGAGAAGTTAGCTGACGTGCTAGCTCCTGTAGATGGGTACTGTACCTTTGTTTTGGCTGCCCACTGATCTCCCTTCCAGGAATCGCAAACTTTGCACCACTGTGGTGTACATAAGCAGCCACTGTAATCCCTGCTGAAGTGACTAAAAGTAATTTATGAGACATGCAAGAATACCAAGCTATGCTGCGTGGTGTAGCCTTACTTCTGCCCTCAGAACTACATTTTCTTCTCCGTTTCACTTCATACCAGTAAAAACAGATGGACTTTACCATCCATTCTGGAAATATGAGATGCTATTTTTATGCACCTTTACTCTGGAAACAGTCCCTTGTATTTTATAAACATAATGGGGAAACAATTCTCATCATTTCTTTTGTTTGTTGTGTTTTGATTTTCGGGGTTTTGTTCAATGCTTCCTTTTCTATGACAAAATGAAGTCACATTTTAGATTGTGTTATCAGAACTTGCATTAAAAAAGTAAATACGTGCTAATGATTGTCTCACCACATAAAAAGATGCAATGTGACTCAACTACTCTGTCTTTAATCTGCCTGAAATGCTGTATGGGGTAGAGGCTTTTACCAGTGAATACAATACATGCACCATTGTAATATAATGTCTGAAATTGAACTGGGAAAGAATGGCTAAAGCTGAACAAAGCCTGTAGCCCTCACCCTCCCACTGTTCAATACCTTGATACAGCAACTTTAGTTTTCCTTTGGTGGTAATTGTAACTGTGAAGTGCATCAGATGCCCTGCATGAGAATTTGAAAAGCATTATGGATACAATAACAAGCGGGAAACAGTAAAAAGAAGGAGAACTAGTTTGAAGTATCGGTGGGTGAACAACTCTGTGCATGTTTATTCTTTTGGGAAGCTTCTTTTTCCCCTTTTCACCATTAAAAAAAGACACTTCTGAAAGAGCAATACTGGTGCCATCAAATGGCAGTGATAAATAGAGAAGAGTAGTCAGAATCTTTCAAGTGTTAATGCTGACTAGCTTTTACGTTACATTTCCTAGTGACTAAAGAGGTACAGTATAAAGTGATCTGCCATCCATAATAAATGAACTGCAGCTTAGAAATCTTTTTCATTTTGTTCAACATGCTGTACATACATACAATTAGAAAACACACTTCTTTTAGGCAGAGAAAGAATCTGCAGTCTATGTTCAAAAAGAAATTAAAAACAAAAATGAAAAGGCTGAATCACAAAATTATCCTCAAAATTTCTATTCAAAATAATGATGAAACTCACCAGTAGCATGTTTCTGGGTCTGAAGCTGCTATGTGTGTGGTAAGGTTGTTCCAACTACAACTACTTGCTAATGAAAACAATATCTTGAAGGAGCAACAAGTAATGCCGTAATATGGCAGTTAATTACCTTGGTTACTCTTTTTCTGACCACAGAAAGTAAGCCTACAGGAAGTAGGCTGGCTTTATAGACTGACATCTGCCATCCACGGCAGGTCAGTCACAGGAACTCCACCACCTGTTTCCTTTCTAAAGATCTGGTGATCTTGGCCTTTTGCCCCATCTTAGTTTCTGGAATACTCCAAAGGAGAGAATGGGCTTTCAGATGTTTTTATGATAAACTTAGGAAGAGCTTGTGCCTGTTGATCCTACTAGGAGAAGTGGTAGTTCGTAAAGGCTGCAACGTGGTTATGTATTGATTAAAAATCCCAATTCCTAGCCAACAGTTCCAACCAAGTTTTAGTTCTGTTTATAAATTTTAATTTATATAATAATGAACTAATCAAGGGGATGTTATTTCTTCACTACTCTCAGGGCCCTTTGTTCACGTAGCAGAGCTTTAAGCAGCTTTCTGTTTTGCCATATTCTTTTCTCAAAAAAAGTTACCTGGGGTCCTCCATAAAATCTCTATAGGTTTTGCTTATGAGCAAAAAAGAAAACTTAAAATAAATGGTTTGCAATAATTTCCACTTTTTAGGACTGAACTTCAAGTTTCTGATATACATGTCTGTACAGTTCTGTATTTTACAATGCAACACAGACAGGTTTATGAATTTTTGGGGGAGGAACAAGTTAGCTTTCTGTACCTATTTTTCATTCGCTCTTTTTTTTTGGAGCTCAGCTTTTGCAACTCTTTATTAGATTTTGAAGAGCCTGTTTACTATGGATTTCTAGCTACGACTGGGAACTAGAACCTCACTCCGCTTTGCATCTTCAAAATTCTTCTGTAATAAAAGTAGACAGGATTTTTTACAGAGTTTCTACCTTTTGCCAGCTCTGCAAACAGGTGCAATTTAAAACCATATGTGAATCTCTATTACGAACATGCGAAGGTAGTACACTATTGTGAAGACAACAGGATAGCCACATATTTATTTTATTTAGGGGCATTTTCATCATCTGTGGGAAGTCGCATTTGGGTAGTGATAAAGTCTGTCTCTTGAAACATTAATACAGCTGTGGAAAACAGTAATTTTCTATGAAAATGCAGTAAATAAAGATATTGGTAAACTAAAATTTTCATTAGTGAAAATATGTGATTTTGAAAGCCTCTTGCTTCCATCGTGTTTAGATACTGTGGATGTTGTCACTAGAAATGACAACAAAGACCTGTCATTTGGAAAAGAAATGAAGTCTAAAGCAGAGAAAATGAAATAAATTCCAGAGTAAAATTATATTATTTAGAGTACTATTTTTAGACAAAAGCAAAACAGTTCTAGCACTTCTGTGGATATATAGAAGTAAATATAGATGTAACTATATACATGTGTGTGTGTGCATGTACATGTAGACAAACCCCCTAGAATATTAAGTAGGGTCCTATTAGGGACTTTTCTGTTATTATTTCTAGATATTTCATTTATCTTCTGATTACAGTCACAGTAAATGATGCACATCGTGAGGATGATTTTATTTGGACAAATCTCATACATTTGAAAACTTCTGATTGAAAAACATTAAAGGTATTGATTCCAAATTGCTTGTTTGGGAAACATTCTTAGAAATGCCTGAGCTGATTTCCAACGGTTTAGACACTGGGGTGTCTAGGTCTCAGTGAAAATTAATTGAACATATGCTCTTAAATAGTTTGTTTATCTTCCTCAGATAGACACACATTCCTGATAGCCAAGGTATCTTTTAAAATCTTATTCATGAAGTCAGTAAGTATAAGTCTTCTGGACCATGAAATGTAAGACTCTCTTTTCTGTCCTCTCTCTTAACCACCTCAGTGTGCTAAAGAGGTGGCTATTATTTAGGTGTCTTTTTCACAACTGCCACATATTTTGACTTTATGAGGAAATAAAACTTTCGATTTTTTGTTTATGTCTCCAGTATACTGTGTACATAGCGTTATTTATCACAGACTATTTATCATTTGCCTTGGAGCACAGTGAAGTAACCGTTATTGAGTTGGCTTTCTGATGGGAAGCTTTGATGAGAATTTGCGGTTTATTGGCAGCAGCTCTGTTAAAAGCAGGATATTCACACATCTGTACTTACTTCAGTGGACACAAAGTTAGGTTGTTTTTTTTGTTGTTTTAATTACCAATTAATTAGGTGTGAGCCGTATGTGTTTTAAATACAAAGATATGAACAATTTTCATAAGGAATAAAACTGATACTTGCACAGATCTTAATCCTGCTAGATCTTAATTTCAGTGTCACATATCTATGAAGTTATAGGAAAAAGGTATTCTGGAACGTCTTTTGAGGCATCTGGTTAGACAGTAGATAATAAAAGAAATGTAAGCATCTCATTATGAAAACTTGTAGATGTGCATTTTGCTAAATATTAAGAAAAATACAGTGATTGCTGTGGGAAGTGCTGTAAGATATCCTGTTCCATGTACTTAGTAAAAGACGAGTATCAGCGGGAATAATATACAGTAGTTTTCAAATAAGCAGGAGTTAAACAAGATAGTCCATGAGAAGCCTTTTCTTACCTTCATTTTCTTGACTCTGTGAAGGCTGTGTTTGACACAGTAAATTTCCAAAATGACTATATGATGGGCAAGAGGGAAAAATGGTGATGTAGAATAGAATTCAAGCTGAATTGTTAATTGAACAAAGAAAAGCACACATGCAGTAACTGCCATTTCTACAGTTTGTCTGCTATGTTGCTAGAAAGTTATTATCAATTATTATACCTATTTTCATGATTTAATTGAAATAAATGTCATATTTTATTTCTGTAATATATAGAAACGTACTTATCTATTATATATACATATAAACATATATGTATAGGCACATATTAAGTGAGAAATTTACTTATTCAGCAATAGTGTATCCATTATGGGCAGACATTCATAGTCCTTCAGTCTCAGTAGACACCCATTTGATGGTGTCATTTAGGGAAAATAGTGGACTTCTTTTGAGGGAGTAATGTTCCTTTCCTGATCTTGCTACTCTTAGACTGGCGGTAAGCTGCAGCTAAATCATTTGTAATAGAAGTATTCCTAATCATTCAGATTCACATGAGATTAAAGTTTTCATTTGTCAGTAGCTTTACTAAAACTGAAGGTTAGGGGTGGAGGGGGATAACTCATGAAATGAGGTACACAGTTGTAGGAGTCTGGACTTCCGCTTTGTGACAGATCTGTTTGATGAGATTGTTACCTCCTTGGAAGACTGAAAATTATGTCAAAACATGTTTATGTACATTCTACTGTGTGTGACACTTAGTCACTTTAATTTACATTATATTAGAAAAAAAAAAAAAAGTTGTGTTTTATCTTACATCCATTTTATCTTATATACACATTTTGGAAATTCTTAGAAGTTATACAGAAAGCTGGTGGTAAAAAAACAACAAAAACCAAACGACCCAGCCTTTGTGTTTTACTTTCAAAACAGATGCATGCATGTGTTAGCATGATTTTAAAAAAATAAGCCTGGCATTTTACACTCAGCTGCATAACTTTAGCAACTAAAATATATATTCAGGCATTCAGAAAACAACAACTAAAAACAACTGAAAATCTTCTGTGTTCAGAAGATTAGACTAAGTAAGCATCTCAGATGTGTTTTGATTTAACAGAATTAAAAAAAAAAAGAGAAATAATACTTCTCAATATAATTTGTAAATTTCTTTTATGGCTACATATAACCAATTCTTGAGCAGATTTAACTTATATCTAGTTAATGACAATTCCTGACTTAAATCTGTGTGTTCAGTCTTCCCAGCCTACTACAGATCCAACATTTGAGAAATCCCATTCTCAAAAACCATTTAAGTGAAGAAAAGGATTTCTTTCAGACACCTAAAACTACACAAATAACTTAAATACATAGTGTCAGGAAAGAACTCTGCATTAGCATGATACAAATAGAGACATTAACATTAGCACATTAAGAGCAAGATCTGCCCTTAGACAGCAGATTACCTCCTTGCTGCTGCTAACTTGTTTATTTTAATGTCTGCCATGTTTTAGTTTTAATAAAGGGTATAACACATGTATGCCTCTATTTGACATGTTCCTTCTGATAAAGACACAGGTGTTCCTAATATTAGTAACGTTAATTAGTCCCAGCTATTCCAGTCCTTAATACCAGCAGTTCGATTGCCGCAGGCTCCAATATGGTCACATAAATGTGAGAAGAGGCTCACTGCACCTGTTATACTGTTTTCTGTCTTAAAAGAAGGAAAATTATTTGGTTTCTGGTAGCTGCAAGAGCTCATAGGGGAATAAATTAGGTGCTTGTAAGCTGACATCATGTATTTACTGTGGGTCTGAAAACAGGTTGCACATGGCTGTGAACTGTAACACAGGTTTATATCAAAGGACGTATAAAGAGCGTATGTTCATATCGAGGTATATACACTAGCTGAAGCAGCATGGCTATTCCGTAATATTTTCAGAATGTCAATGAGATTTTTACCTTTCAGATACAAAGCCATGAAAGATGAAAGGACCTTGGTTTAACATGTTATCAGAAGGACAGCATCTCTAACAATGCAGAACATATCCCATTGTACTGCACTGCAGTGCGAGCAAAAGTGCTGATGTAAAGAATTCAGGCCCATTATGCTTTTGTTCAGAGATTATAGTGTTATAGCTGAAAATCTACTGAAATAAAAGGAAGGAAAATGGATACATCAAACAGTCTTTAATGTAAGTGTGATATAGGAACTTTTAATGCTAATTCCGGCTCTCATTTAAAGAGGTTTAGGCTTCTGGTTTTTTTGGTTTTGTTTTGTTTTCAATGTACACAGATAATGGTAAATATCAAATTGGTTGCAACAAAGGAGCCAGGCAAATAGTATTGCATTAAATCATTTCAGAGAGATATAAAGGGCAGCTACATTTAACATAGCCCAGGCCTGAAAATTCCACTTGGCAAGAAGACTGTCACTCCAAGGGTGCTGTGATGTCTATTCCTGCAGTAGCTGAACACATTTTGTCAAATCTATGCTGTTCTAATCTTCCACTAATTGGTGGGAAATTGAGACATCCAGAGATTAAATGAATTTATCATCACCTTAAAACTGCAGCTCCAAAGTTTAGGCCAACCAGCATACAAAGCCTAAAGTCCCGTATGGTGATTTAAAAGTCAGCTATCCTGTTTCCTAATTGCTGCATTAGAATGGCTGTCATCTTATTTCTTCCTATGAGAAATAGTTTAGACCAGCATGCCATGAAGGGTCAGCAGGTGGAGGTTTATGGGAGCTCGGAGGAGGTCACAAACTTCTAACAATGAGTTGGCAGTGTCTCAGTTCCCATGGGACAGAAATATGGGAATTATTTATACCTTCTTGTGTTTACAGCAAACACTAACTACTTTTACTTGCTGACAGCACTTCTATAAAACCCCGATTTCTTCTAACACAAAGACTGAGCGGTTACTCACAGGGGTTGAACAGGTGGTTCTGTTTTTCCCATTATGCTGCCTCAGACTTGTGGTGTCTTAATAAGAAACCAAACTTCCCTCCCTCCCCTTGCAAAAAAAGGTGAGAAAGAGAGAGAGGAATCTTGTTTAGAAGATATGAGGATTTTGTAGCCGAAGAAAAATTAATATGTCAAGTGATTTTTTAGATGAGGTTAAATACTGCTGGATGAAAGTGCCTCTCCTGCTTTTACCTGCTATACTTCGCATGCTCCTGTCACTTCCCTAGCACCAGCTCTGGCATCTACCCTCATGTGACTTGACCCAGGGAACAAAAGTAGCAGAAAAAGAATATTGACTTTGAACAATCCATTTTTCTGATGAATTAGCTCTTCAACTTTCTTCTTTTGGGTTTAGAGGGACAGTGGGTAAAGCATGACAGCACAACTAGGAGCAGAGAGACCAAAAGGAGAAAAAGAGCACCGCTCCTTTTGGCTGTAGCTTGACACCCTCTTATCGCAAATGTTAAAATATTCTGTAAATCCTTAATTTGTTAATGATTGAAATTCTTCAGAAGCACTGGTTTAAATCTTGCTAAGACTGAATTTTGTTCCTTATTTTTTTCTGAATATGCAGTGTCTCAATTTTTTCAAGTGTGACATTAATACATTCTGCATAAACTTTAAAGGAACTGTGGTATTTTTGATGATTTATGAGAAATTTCCCAAATTGTCTAAACAAGATTTATTTATTTAAGTTTCATCTTTACCTTCATATACACATATATATGATATATACATATTAGCTTTTATGTGATTGCTTATATTAGTTTTTTAAGTGTTTTTATTTTATTCAGTCTGTAACAAGGAATAATATAGCATCACTAATGGATAAAATTGTCTATGTAAAGATAAAATTAATAAAGCTCTGAGGGAGAAAAAATAATGTATAAATTCAATGTTTACTTTTAATTTCATATGTTATGTTTGGTTTTTGAATAGAGCTGTACAATGATAATCATCCCAAAATGTTATTGTTAAAAATTAGTTACATCACTTGTTTGGATCTTAAAAGGAAACTATTGCTTTTCATTTGGATCAGAGTGTATGTTTATTTCTTGAGATCACATAAGTATGTGGGAGTGTTGTAAACTCATAGATTTTCATCTGAGGGTGTTTTCCTTCTGTTTCTTGAAGAGCCAAAACATCTACATTACTAATGATTTTGTTTACCTAACTAAACATAGGAGAAACCTCAGAAAAAAAATAGTATTTGTAAATGGACATTTAAATTTTACAGAAATTATATACGGTAATCATGAAATAAAGTCCATGCAGGGAGATCCTAACACTTACATAACATCCAGCTTAAAGTCAATGGAGCTGTCCAAATTCAAAACAACCTGTTTATAGTATCAGGGCTCTAGTAAGTTTATGGTTAGGGTGACAGAGCACTGGAACAGGCTGCCCAGGGAGGTTGTGGAGTCGCCTTCTCTGGAGATTTTCAAGACCCACCTGGATGCAGTCCTGAGCAATGTGCTCTAGGCAATCCTGCTTTGGCAGGGGAGTTGGACTGGATGATCTCTAGAGGTCCCTTCCAACTCTGAAAATTCCGTGATTGATTCCATAAGTTCGTTCCGTGCAGAGTAAACCTCCTTTTTGCTAGGAAACTCCTGTCCATATTATATACATAACTATACAAATGGTAGAATAATTTAAAGAAAAAAATAATCATGATCTAAATAAGATTCTTTTGCCATTGTTCCAATGGTTTTCTCTTTTTAACTGGAAATACAAAGTTTTTAAGGACCCCCTCATACTCTTCTGAAAAAGTTCTGCCCCATGACAAATACAAAATATTTATAAAGCATTGTATATACTTTCCTAATAAAAGTGTAGTAGTGCAAGCTTATTGTAAATAAAAATGTTATGCATGTATCCAGCAGTATGCATGTATCCAACAATATATATTTCCAAAACTGACAAAATCCCCAAATACTCCAAATTTCTTGGAAAACTAAATTAATATTTTTAACTGTTTAAGAAAAAGAGGTTTCTGCCTTTTAAAACTTGATGGTTTATTTTAAGAAAGTGTTATGAGGCATTGAACTCTTATTTTGTATTTTCATCTTTATTTTGTTGAAAGGGATTTTTTTTCATTATAAAGGTTTTTATAGAAATAATAAAGAATATGAATTAAAAAAATATAAAAGTACTACATTTAAAAAAGAGAAGCCTATGCATATTCTGACAGTTATAGAGGTTTTGAAATTCCTTAGTTATAGTGCCAAATGTAAACAGAAATATAGGAAGTACTCTACCCACAGGTTTTCTGCCATCGTGCTTAGTTTGACTAAAAGGAATTGTAATACTATACTTTAACTGCAGAATGTAAAATATGAACTTGTAGATAAAATATTTATTTGAAATATATATTTCTCTTAAAGCTAACTCAATAATTCATTTTAAAATAGAGTATATGTTAACAATTAGCATTCTGAAATTTTTCAAGTCAGCAAAGTATTTTGTAAGATTTTGGCAAAGTCAAGACAGTCTTTCATAGCTTTTTTTATAAGCATCTGAAACCAGGGAAAATATACAGAAGAGAAAATATGATTATTTCCTGCTGAAATATGAAAGATGAGAGCTGCCTCCATTTAACATTTACACACATCTGTAGATTAATTCTTACTGACATAAGCAAATTCAAAAATAGAAAATGTGATGGTTACTGTATTTGGTTCAGTTGTTGGGTTTTTTTTACTGTAAGGCCTACTTGTTCTTGTAAGAGCTTCCTATACAAAATTATAAACTGTTCTTGAGAAATACATGTTCATGATTATGTGATGCTCAAAACATGATGTAACTAAAACTAACTATGAGAATGGGGTCGTACTTAAATCCAGTAGTAGCTGTGATGCTTATAGATTCCCAAGAGATACTATACAAATAGTGAACTATAATGGAACTTCTAATACAATCACTGAGTAATTGGTGTTCCAGTATATCGTAGTGCACTCACAAACAATAGCACAGTAATAAAAATGGTAGCATTGCTACATATTACCCTCTGTGTTTTACTGCAATTTCATATCTCTTTTTCCCCCTTTCTCTTTGTGTGCAAGTTTTATATGTATATCTTTTATTTAGAGTAGCTGTTAAATACAAGCCATGTTTAGGCATGCTGTAATCTTGTATGCCTGAGTTGAAAATGGCCATATCCATACTTTATATATAATATCCATCTATCAAACTTCACTGTTCAGCTAAAGAAAAACTCTTTTATTCTTACTGTACTTTCAATAAAAGTAATTTAATGGAAAATTATAAATTTTAAATTTAGCCATTAAAAATATGGCCGTCTGTACTTATACATTATACAAATCTTGTCATGTAGAAACTCTGAACCAGGAGGTGCCTTTGGTTAGTTCCATAAACTATATAGAAAGTAACAGTTAAGTATGAAGAAATGAGTGCGAAGCTAAATTAGGCATTATTTAACACTCTTGTTTGCGACATGGATGTCAGGATTGAGTGCACCCTCAACAAGTTTGCCGATGACACCAAGCTGTGTGGAGCGGTCAAAACAATGGAGGGAAAGGATGCCATCCAGAGGGACGTGGACAGGCTGGAGACATGGGCCTGTGCAAACCTCAAGAAGTTCAAGAAGGCCAAGTGCAAAGTCCTGCACGTGGCCCGGGGCAATCCCATGAACAAATACAGGATGTGTGGAGAATGGATTGAGAACAGCCCTGAGGAGAAGGTCTCGGGCGTGTTGGTGGATGAGAAGCTCAACATGAGCCAGCAATGTGCGCTGGCAGCCCAGATAGCCAACTGCATCCTGGGCTGCATCAAAAGAAGTGTAGCCAGCAGGTCAAGGGAGATGATTCTGCCCCTCAACTCTGCTCTCATGAGACCCCACCTGAAGTACTGTGTCCAGCTCCAGAGTCCTCACCACAGGAAAGACATGGACCTCTCAGAGAGGGTCCAGAGAAGGGCCACAAAGATGATTAGAGGGCTGGAGCACCTCTCCTGTGAAGACAGGTTAAGAGAGTTGGAGTTGTTCAGCCTGGAGAAGACTCAGGGGACAGCTTATAGCAGCCTTCCAGTATCTGAAGGGAGCCTACAAGAAAGCTGGAGAGAGACTTTTTACAAGGGCATGTAGTGATGGGATGAGGGGTAATGGTTTCATACTGGAAGAGGGTATATTTAGAATAGATATTAGGAAGGAATTTTTTACTCTGAGGGTGGTGAGGCACGGGAACAAATTGCCCAGGGAAGTTGTGGAGGCCCCATGCCTGGAAGTGTTAAAGGCCAGGTTGGATGGGGCTGTGAGTAACCTGGTCTAGTGGGAGGTGTCCCTGCCTACGGCAGGGGGCTTGGAACTAGATCATCTTTAAGGTCACTTCCAACGTAAACCATTCTATGATTCTATGATTATCGCTTCTCTTAAAAGGAATAGGAACAATTCACAGAATCACAGAATCACGGAATTTTCAGAGTTGGAAGGGACCTCTAGAGATCATCTAGTCCAACTCCCCTGCCAAAGCAGGATTGCCTAGAGCATGTTAGGACTGCATCCAGGTGGGTCTTGAAAATCTCCAGAGAAGAGGACTCCACAACCTCTCTGGGCAGCCTGTGCCAGTGCTCTGTCACCCTAACCGTAAAGAACTTCCTATGTTCCAACTTGTGCCCATTGCCCCTCATCCTGTCACTGGGAACTGCTGAAAAGAGTCTGGCTCCATCCTCCTTCAACCCATCCTTTGGATACTTACAAGCAATAATAAGGTCTCCGCTCAGCCTTCTCTTCTCCAGGCTAAAGAGAAGCCAGGCTCTCTCAGCCTTTCCTCATAAGGGAGATGCTCCAATCCCCCAATCATCTTAGTTGCCCTTCGCTGGACTCTCTCCAGCAGTTCCCTGTCCCTCTTGAACTGGGGAGACCAGAACTGGACACAGTATTCCAGTTGTGGCCTCACCAGTGCCGAGTAGAGGGGGAGAATGACCTCCCTCGACCTACTGGCCACACTCTTCCCTATGCAGCCCAGGATTCCATTGGCCTTTTTGGCGACAAGGGCACATTGCTGGGTCATCGATAATTTACTGTCTACCAGGACCCCCAGATCCTTCTCCTCAGAACTACTTCCCAGCAGGTCCACCCCTAACCTATACTGGTGCCCGGCATTCTTCCTCCCCAAGTGCAGGACCTTGCACTTGCTTTTGTTGAACCTCACTAAGTTCTTCTCTGCCCAGCTCTCCAGCCTGTCCAGGTCATGCTGGATGGCAGCGCGGCCCTCTGGAGAGTCAGCCACCCCTCCCAGTTTGGTATCATCAGCGAACTTGCTGAGGATACACTCTGTCCACTCATCTAGGTCATTAATGAATATATTGAACAAGATTGGACCGCGTATTGACCCCTGGGGGACACTGCTGGTTACGGGCCTCCAACTTGACACTGCTCCATTAATCACAACCCTCTGAGTTCTGTCACATAGCCAGCTCTCAATCCACCTCACTGTCTTCTAATTCAAAGATTAAAAATATTTTGTGAAATACTCATCAACTGCATGCTAGAGATGTTTAATGAGAAAAAATAGTAAGCCTTACACATTAAAATTAGCAAGGCAGGTACAGGAGGATGTAATAATATTGACCCAGGTGTCAAAAGAAATTGAACTCCACAGGACATCTCATTGCTAACTTCCCTTTTTCAAAAAAAAGAAATTAATAACTTTATATCCTGAGAAATGTGGTTTTCATAATGAGGTGTAAGGGTTAGTTTTGATTTGGTTTTTTGGTTTTTTTAGCAATCATCTTCATTTGGAAAAATACTTGGGTCACAGCTTCTACTCATGTAATACTTGAAGTTGAAATGAGTAGATTTTAGGTATGACCAGGGAGGTACTTTTCCTTCTACATGAAGAGGAAATCAAAAGATTATTCTCAAGATTCATAATATGTATATAGTTGCTCTGAATTTTGCTCTTATAGTATTTCTAAAAGACAGCCAAATCAGAATAGGTCATGCTTTAAATCCACCTGCACATCATTATGACCAAGATTCTATCTTTCGGCTTTGGCATTCCATCAATTTCAAATGTTAAACATCTTTTGTTCCTTTACTTTCTATATTATGATTTGATTAACCTTTATGGGTCTGTCTGGCATCTTTTTCTCATTTTTTTGAATTATTTTTTATTGAATCAATTTACCTAGTCTGACATAAAACTCAGGATTCTTCAAGTTAATTCTAGCACTCTTTAAAAAATAGCTACAGCAGTTATCCTCCAGTTCTTCAGCATAGTGGCTGAT
This sequence comes from Anarhynchus alexandrinus, assembly GCA_008711295.1. NCBI lineage: Eukaryota > Metazoa > Chordata > Aves > Charadriiformes > Charadriidae > Anarhynchus > Anarhynchus alexandrinus. The sequence continues at coordinate 5,591,571 of VUYV01000003.1, forward strand.
TTTAATGAGAAATTCCATGTTATTGAGTTTTAGAATCTCTTAAACTAACTTTCTCATTTAATTTTTTAAGTTAATATCACTGTGAGCATTTAGCGTGATCATTTCCATAAAAGCTATCTGAAATGACACTGCAGTCAGTTCACTTCAGTGGTTTTGATTGCTTCCAATACTAACTTTGCTACACAGCATTTTAGGTATACCCATAATGCTGTTGGAGAGATGACTGGATCCCATTTAGGCATAGCAAAGCTAATTTATGTATAGCTTGATGGCTGCAGTGTCGATATTACAACATAGGATTAGCACAAACTAGTGCACAAATAAGCATTCGTATTCCCATCCAGACTTGGATAGGTTGTGCTGAAAATCCATGTTAAGCTTTCACTGTTCATACTATCAAACTAGTTAAATATAAGTGAGGTTTGCCTATTGGTACTGAAAATCACACATTCTGTCAGAGATGTTGACTTACCATTTTCCTTTGTGTGCTCCAGATCTAGTTATTCCAAGAAACAGTCAGTAACACAGTGAGAAATAAGTAGTATGATACATCATTTGAATAAGAGATCACACACAGCTGGAAACATTGCTTGTGATGATTTCTCTTCAATTTCTCTTTTTCCTGAACTTCCGTACATATCTGTTGTCGCATTTGTTGAACTTGGCAAAATACTAAAGATAATAGTTCAGAAAAAAGTATATTTTAAGACATAAAATTGGGAGGAAGTGAAGGATGGGAAGAAACTGAGACTTTCCCATGATTTTTTGGCCTGCTCATCATGAGTATATCTATTTCTTAAAATGTGTATAGTGTAATTGTATAGTTGTTTCCAGTCAGATAAGTTATTTGGTTAGGTATGCAAGAATATGTGTATATATAGTTATAACAAATAACCTTCATAATCTTAAGTATTCATGCAGGTAAGACAGGACTACACTGAGTTTTTCATTTGATGTAGTCTTAGTAAAGATGATCAACCTATTTCAGGGATTCTTGCTTTTATTTTATTATTCTTCTATTCTTCCCTTTTTTATGGAGGAACATATAGAATGAAGGGGCACTTAATTTTTTATTCTGAAGTCTTCTGGTTTTCTGGAATGCACTTTTGTGATCTCAGCCTTTGTTCTTTCTTTCTTTTCATTTTCAATATATTTTCAGTCCTTCTCTTTCAGATGCACTTACTTTCACAGCAGCAATAACCCTAAATATGCATTGCTCACTCAACAGTTTCTCAGTTTGTTCTTCCTTCATGACTTATTTTACACAACCTTCCAACCTCAAATTCTGTTTCTACAGCCCAGAACCAACTAAAAGCTTTGGCCCTACTTCCTTACCAAATTTAGCTTTTGGACTTCTATTTGACACCTGTCTAATCTGTGAACAGCAGTATATACCAGAACACTGAAGAGATTAAGTGTTGAAGTGTAATGAGCCTACTTGCATAATTGACAATTCTGTCAATTTGTGATGTTCTGCAATAAACACTGTGTTCAGAAAAAAAGTTGTTTGGACTGCACATCCAGACAAAAGAAAAGCTAGCAGTTGTTTATTAAATCGTACCTATTGAATGAAGAATAATTACAACTGCTTAAATGCCATTTCCATAATGCATTGGAGGTTTTTTAATGGATATCCTAGCCACTGTGGAAAGTATGAACCAGGAGCTACTTCCACAGCCAACTGCCACACTGTATCAGTTTTGAGTTTCATTTTTGCCACTCTCTTTTTTCTTCTTTTCCCTGCATTTTGTTCTACGTGCTGCCTAGGGCATATTTGCTGGCTTACATTCATATAGCTTTATTTTGCCTAGATATCTCAAGAGTTACACTATCTTCATTCTGTACTTTATGTGTTCTCTTGTGTGCTTTATGGGAAAGGTTACAAGAGTACTACTTGCTCACCTGTAAGTTCCATGTACGGTAAGAATCTCACCTTTTCAATCCCAAGTTATTTTCTCCAGTTATGGTATCTGCTTCCTTAACTGGAGGAATGGGACAAAGGGACTCCAAGAAGGAATATATTTGTGTATTCCTTATTTACCTATATGTACATCCTGACTGTTGAATTAACATTCTTATGACTGACTTCAGAAATACAGAATTTCTGTTTCTTGAATGGACTGATCTGGATTTGGGTTCTTATTCTCTGCTACTTGAAGAAATTAAAAAACTACTTTTACTCATTGAAATTCAAATGCTAAAAATTGCCATTCCAGTGTAGGTTTTATATCCCCAAATGCAAATGTCAGCTAAAGAAAGCAAAGAATAAGTCAGATCCCTTTTTTTGCCTTCACATGGGAAGCTAAGGGGCTTTTTTTTTACTGTTTAAATTCTTCTCTTTTAATTCTTTCTTCACATTAAACTCACCTATACTTGTGTCTTTTATGGAGACTTTCCCAGTTTAAAGTACATAATGGTACTTATACTATCATCATCCTCATCAAATATAGACATTTCATAGACTTAAAATTTCACAGGCAGTGCCAAAGCACTGGATCTTCTCTTTTATTCATGCTTCTCCATTGACTCTAATGAAGTTGGACTAGGTGATAAGGTTAAACATGGACATCATGCTTTTATCCTATCTATTCCTATAGAGTTCCTTCCTTACAAATATATTTCAAATTAAATTTGACAGGTGCACTGCCAACATTTTTCCTTCATAGATTACCAGCAAAGTAAATTCTGAATGGAAAGGATTTCTCTATTTTCCATGTACCTTTAAAAGAACCATTCTTGGACTCTTCGCGTTATACATAGTAGTGTAGGTATTCCCTTCTCATGATTTTAAAAGAGAGTTATAAAATAGAGTCCTGTTCTATTATACTTCTGCTACTGCTCTGAGAGGTAATTATTAGCTTCTGAAAATTATTTTGCAGAGATACATATTAGCCACAAATGTTGATTGGTATTTGATTGTCTCTTTAGCAATGCCATTATCCAGGGCTGATTTTGCAAACCATTACAGTAATTCATGATAAGTAAATAACTCTTGAGAATTTATCTGTCAGTTGTTTCCCATAGCTTATGTATTTTGCGCTTACTCATCTTATGAGAGAGATTGTCTCTGCTTTAAAAGAGTGGAGCACTAAGGTAATCATGATAACTTCTGATGAATGTGTGCTGGTGAGTGTTATCTATCACTTTATATTATTTGAACAAAACCCAGAGAATTGTTTTCCTTTGATGCTATATTTCTTACCTGTCTTCTACTGTCACTCCACATTTTTACTTTGCAGTGCAGCAGTTGTGAATAGCTGTACGCTTTTGGTCCATGAAGAAAAATATTTTTTTTGAACAAAAAGAGTTATTTCTTTGGGGAAGGGCTTCATATGTTTGGTATCTTAAAAAAACCCAAACAGACAAGTCCATACTAAAAAAAACCACCAAGAACAACTACTAATATTGATACCAAAGAGAAAAATAATAATTAAAAAACCCCAACACCTCCTCCCCCCCAAAAAAAGCACCACCACCCCCAAAAAAACACCGAAGAACACCCCCAAAACAAATTGTTGGGTATTTGTAGGAAGATATTTTGCACCATTTTGATATATTAATTGATTTACATACTTATGTACTTACATTTTTTTGTGTCTAAAGGTACAGAAAGGTTTGGTAAATTAGACTGTACAAATACAAAGAGGACACATTTTATGCAAGTGATATTCTCAGCTGTGGTAAAACTATGTAGTAACTCAAAAGGCAACCATATATGCTACATTCCTTGATGGTTCCAGTGGGCTTAAAAGAGTAAAGAGTATTTTATAGTGTAGAAAAAGGATTAAAAAGTGGATGAAGATGAAAACAATTAGTAAAAGCAGAAACCAGACATCTGTGATATAATACAGGCAACAAAAATTGTTCCGTGGTTATTCACAGAAGCTAGTATTAAGTGCCTCAAATAATAAAATAGCTCCCAATCCACTCAAACCCATTTGTATTTTACATAAGGATAAGTTTTTTTTACCTACCAACTCCAGCCATCTCCGGAATACTGGCGGTGTACATGTCCTTGGTGAATTTTGGTTCATTGTCATTGATATCGTGGATTTTAATGATAAATTCAGACTCTGGCTCCACTTGTCTTCCAGTTTTTCTGTCTATAGCCTTGGCACGTAGCACATACAGGGACTTTTCTTCTCTGTCCAATTTCTTTGCAGCATGAATATCTCCTGTATTTTCATCTATAATGAACAGACTGCCAGCCCCATCTCCTGTTAATATGTATTTTAAATTTCCATCTCCTTTATCTTGGTCAGTGTGTAGCTTCAGGGAGGCAGAAAAGAAGAATTCTATAAATATATGTATTGTTATTACAGACCAAATCATTCAGCATATATGAATAAGTCTGTACAATCTTGACTATAATTGGGGTCAGTAGTGGTTATCTTCTGTTTCACTGTTGGAAAAATTGCAGATTTGAGACTCAGTCATCCACAAAAAATAGCTCTAAACAAACTCATAAAGACACGTGTAGAAGATATTGGAGCAGTATTTAAAATTACTAACTTGAAACAAAAAATTATATTTCTTTGAATAGTCTGTCCAGAAACTACCAGAATTCTCCTTTTTGAAGATGACAGGTGGTGTAAAACTCCCAAGTTTCTATTTGCAAAATAACACTTGTCTTCCCATTTATTGATTGCTAATAAGGCAACCAGTTATCTTGTAACAACACAGAAGAAATGGGTTTTAAGGATTACAGCTTCTGAACTTCCCCAAATCACCTATAAATGTTCTGATTTAAGCAACTTGTGTTTCTAGTTGTATTCTTTTTTTTTATTATTTTTATTTTTCCTTTAGGAACATCTCACTTCAGTTAATTACTTCCTTCCTTCTAGTCCTCTCCACACAGGAGAAATAATTTTCAAGAACACTAGGAGGTAAATTTTCAAAGCATCGAGTGGGGTTTAACAGTCCTTTTCCTACTACACCTCTTCATAAGAGTTCAAAACTGTACCCTGTGAACTCACAGTCACTGATTAGTTTGCCATATAGCACCATTATGAAAAAGTGCCTAAAACCAAAGCCAAAGCAAGCCATTGAAGCTGACCCAGGCACTAGAAATTCTCTCATAATACTCCTTTTCTGAAGTCTATTTCTCTAATTTAATTTACAGGGACACACAGTTCCTTTTTATGAGCATCTGCAGTATATTTTCTTCAGATATACGCTTACAGTCACATCTGGCCACAGATCAGTCATCTGAGTGTTTTTAAAATGTGGACAGACAGAATATTCTCACAGCATTTTTTTTTTTATTTCTGTGAGTAGAAAAATATAGTATATCATCCAGCCGAGAAAATATTTTTCAGTATCAGTAAAGGTATTTCTCTAGACAGCCATTAGAGCCAGATAAGTTATTTTATGCCACTTCTTTCCTTGTTTCAGTGTTCCTGCCACTGTTTATCTCCATGTTTCTTAGGTGAATCATTGCATCTTTTTATTACTCCACCTGTATGAAAGGTGATTGTGGTGGATTTTGTTTAATTTCTTCACTTTGTTTTTTTCCTCTAGTCTAGCACTGTATCCTAACACTAGTTACCAAATGTGATCTGATTATTGTTTTGGTCTTCTAAAGGTAAGACTGGATGAGATGACTATCCTAACATTTTTAGCATTTAACATATTCAGTGTATATCTGTAATAAATATCTGTGAAAAATCTTAAGAGTTGTGTACAATGGGTTGAAAGAATCATATACAACATGAATACAGCACTCAAAAAAACCAACTCTGTCAACTTGCCACCACTACAGGTAACATAGAGAAAATAAACTTAAGTATTGTATGGGTAACTTGACACAGAATGTGGAACATTATGTAATTAATACACAAAATTCATTAAAAATATTTGTTTCGTAATTTTCACATTTGTTTTTTATTTTCAGGGAAAAAAGGAAGTAGACTTATTTGTAAGTCAAGTACAAAATATAGTGTATTTCTTTTGGTCAGATGATTCTGTCTTGTGCCACACAGGACAGTTTACTCTCCCCAAGAAACAGTGCACATTCATTCTTGTTCAGATATTTCTCACCTTGTGGCATAATTATAACTTTCTCCTTTTGTCTTGAATTAGAAGCTTTTTAAAATATGCTAAATAAGAACCAGGTCTTGGGAGAGATGACTAGCACCTGAAACTAGTTTTCTCATAAGGACAGACCTGCATCTTTTTGAGTCTTTAAAATGTCCAAGTACCGGTTACAATGTTGTATCTTGTTACAGGCCTCCTTAACGTCCTCAGCCAGCCAGCCACGGAGCATCCAGGACAAGAGCTGTGTCTGGGAACTCAGTGAGGGATCAATCCCATGGGTCAGGAGGAGGGAAATCGCTTAACATAAGGCATTAGGGAGGTTGGAGCCTCCGTGAACCTAAAATCTTTTCTCAACACAGAATATAAGGAAGAACTTCTCGATTATCACACAATAAGTCGTCACTGACTAATCAGTAATTTGTTAAACTGTTTACAATACTAACATTAGTCATGTTAGTGCTTACATTAGACATGTAGGTTCTCAAATTTGAGTAGCTGCACATTCTGCCCTGTTTTTACAGTCACATTTTGTATTTTTTATATAATTTCCATCAGTCTCCCTAGGGCTTCTGGTTTTTCCTGCACACGTATATACTCCAACACATATTGCTATTGATACGAATTTATTTAACTTGCTTATTGTGATATAAATTCAACTAGACTCTGGCCCACAGGTATTCTTTCCATAGCAGCCTGCCTGGAAGATTGCCAAGAAAGAGACTTAACTTGCAAGAGCCCTGGTCTTTAATTGTCAGGACTGCTATGAACGGGAAGAATGGAGTATGTACAGAGACACTAGAAGTTTCCTACTTTAAAAACAAGCAGCCAATACTGAAATAAAATATCACACAGTTCTGAACGGGAAAATAAAACCAATAAAGGAGTAGAGGTTAGAATGAGATTTTTATATTGTTTGTCTTGATTTAGAACAGAAAACAAAATTCTTAGTTTAAATAGGAATATATTGTATATATGGAATTGTATCAGATATAATATGTACATAATATGCATTTTATTGGAAATTATATCTGGAATGTTATTTTAATATCATTTTATTTGAAAGTGTGGTAATAATGTAGTTCATATTTGAAAACTTGCTAAATGCTTTTCCCAGACAGTTCTGCTACCTAAAGTATCTTTCAGAGGCTATAAACTGACTTAAAGTTAGCACTTTACTTACTAAGATCACAAATTTTGCTATTTGAAATTTTTTATTCCCATGAAGTCTTTCTACACTTGGTCATCTGCTGAAAAGAGGTCCTATACACTAGAAGGCAGATGCAGAGGAGTAGCAGAGATCCAGGCTGTGAATGTAAATAGTGTTAACTTGCCAACCTCATTTTGATTGCACATATGACTAACTCTGCTGGTAATCCACGGTCCACAACCTCTTAAGATAGGGCGACGATGAACAAGTCATCACAGCAGTGATCTCTTCTGCGCTAACAAGTGGTCCTGGAAAAAGTCACATCTGTTCGTTGCCATTCCCTTACCCTGCTCTTCAGCTATAGATAGATCTCCAGAGAACAGGTTAATTTATTTTATCTGTCTGTTCAAACTATCTAAAAAGATATCAGGTAGCTCAAACTGTGATAGGTGTTTTAAGCTTTCTACTTATCTCATGCTTCTACCAAATGATAAACAAAGTTTTCAAGCATGATAAATTTGGGAATAGAATGTGATTTCCTAGCAATTAAGAGTTCCAACTCCTATTGCCAATTTACTATTCACAAGATCGTTTGAAGTACAGTTGTAAACTACCACTTATTCTACATGTAACAATTTTTTGGTTTTGTATTTTGTGTTTTGAATTTTTTGTTTTGCACTTTGCATTTGAGGAATCTTCATTAATCTGTGAAGTAATTTTACAACATCATAGTTTGTGAAAAAAAAAAAAAAAGAGATTATTTTCTTATCTAAGAATGAATAAGTAAAGCAAAACATCATCCAGCATCTTATGGAAATAAAATACTGGTTGTGTGAAAGAGAACAATGAAACTATTCTCTCACCGTATTAGAGTTATATAATTACAAAACTTGCTTTTAATTTGTGAGACAGGTAATTCCTCATAAGATTGTAGATGTTTACACAAAATAAGAACAGGGACATTTAAATTTTTAAAAAGACATTGGAATTTAATTTTGACCAATCTATATTGTGTTTCTTTATGACTGGTAATCTTCTATAAACTGCTTAAATATTTCAGATTTATGATATAAAATATTATTTCAGCTTTTCAAATTTCAGGTGTTCTACAGAGAGCCTGCAGGAAATCACACGCAAAACTGGGGTGTGTTATAAGTTTACAAAATATCATGCCCTTTATTCACTAAAACCAAGGAACAAGAACAAAATTTCAAAATCCTATTTCCAGTTATAGTAAATACCTTTACATACAAAATATTTTGTGGATTTTTTTTTATTATTATTATTAGTAAACTGTTTATGTGTGTGAAGGAGGCTCAGATATTCAAACTGGAAAAAATAATATTCATACACTTGATCTGAAGTAATCTTTGACTGTTGTGATTTCCTTGTGAGCCTTACAGACTCAGCAGGTCTGGGGACGTCCACCATTTACTGTCAACACAAAGTCATTCCTGTTGAAATATTTTGTTTTGTTTTACTTTACATGATCCTTTTTCTCTATTTGCGGTGGGGTAGTTTAGCAAGCAAAAACTCTATATGGATGCAAAATGAGTTTGTCGAATGTGTCCTTTCTCATATCATAAATTGTTCATTCTGCAATTTCTGTGAAGAGCTGGCAGGTCAGAGGAGAACCATGAAATACTTTAATAAAGGAAAGCAAACAAACAAACAAACAAACAAACAAAAAAAAAACCCTAAACCAGACAATATATTAGATTACTCAGCATATAGTGGCCACACCAATAGTAAATGACATCCCCATTCCATTTCATATCCAGCATCAATTCATCTGAAACACATTGGAATGAAGATATAACTTAGAAGATGCTTTGCTGAGTATCTTGATTTCTTAATATTCTTTTGCATGCATTACTTTTTCTGTAGTCTTCCCTGTGGCTGGCTAAACATGTTCTCAACACAACTTTTCCTGAGGATCATCAGAGACAAAGACATTGGTAATGGTTATGGTAATGACAACTAGCTATTTCTGTCTGTAACAATGTATGTCTTGTAAATATGAGCATATTTATAAATGCACTCTCAATCTTATTTCTTTATTTACATAGGAAAAGTGTGCATCTCAAATTAGCCTGTCTATCCAGTTCTGTGAAAGTGAATTTTTATGTGATGTGATAATTGAGATCTTGATGTTCTCAAAAGAAATCTTGACATAAATTTACATGGGTCCCTGTTACTGTAATTTCCAATAAGTAAATGAGTAGGCAAACAACAGATTATCTCAGAGTTCTGTAGCATAATTCTGTTTCCCCTAAATTAAGTACCTTGCTCCTTTGGCTTACACTTCAACCTCATGTAGTACTCAATATTTATCAGCAAATGGTGGCTGTAACTCATAACTGCCTGGTTTCAGGAAGTGTTTTATTTGACTATGCTTTCTTAGTACATCCAAGGCTAATCCATAACTCGTCTTAAAACTGCTGTTATTATACACAGTAGAGAAGATATCAGCATTCTTTGGAGGGAAAAGATATCTCATAAAGTGTTAAGTTCAGGAATAGGTATGGAATGGCAAAAGAAAACATAGAGGAAAAAGAAAAAAATTTTGCCTTAACAAAGAGATCCTTAAAGGCCCATGTTTAAAAGTACCTGACTGTTTCTTGTTAATTCAGTTTTAATTTATGAAGTTTCCTGTAAGCTGTGCAGCTGATCTGATTCTCTGCTTTTTGTAATAGAGAGTAACTATTTTCCAGTTAGGCAGACATATAATCAATGGAAGAGGGGAGAATCAATGGAGAGAGGTAACAAATTATACAGTGATATGAACAAATTTCCCCATTTAGAAGCAAGAAGTTCATTCATTTAGATTGCATTTTATTTGCAATTTATTTCTGTACAACTATTGTTGCAGATTAAAAGGGGAAAAAGGAGCAAGATGAGCTACTTATGACTAGTGAGATTGTTATGAATAAATACAGTGAAAACATTTATTCGGTTGCCTAAATTCAGAAAGCTATGATCTCTCTTGTGGAGAGGGATGAGGGGAAAGGAAGGATGAAGACTCATCAAGTAGAGGGTAGATCCATATTTACATTGTGGTACATATTGTACTAATTCTTACAACTTAGATGGTTTACAGTGTGCCTCTGTATCATGGTATAGAAAAAGGGTTATTACTAAAAAATTCTTCACTGCCTCCATCTACACAGTTGTCTCCAGCAGAGGAATCCTGATATCCCATGGTCTTCTGTCTCAGACCCTATTTGCCTGTAAATGCCTTCTAGAAAGTGTGAACAATGTTCTTTCAGCCTTTCAGTACTTAAAGGGGGCTTACAAGAAAGATGGAGACAAACATTTTGGCAGGGCCTGGTGTGGTAGGAGAAGGGGTAATGGCATTAAACTAAAAGAGGGTATATTTAGACTAGATATAAGGAAGAAATTTTTTACAGTGAGGGTGGTGAAACACTGGAATAGGTTGCCCAGAGACGTGCTAGATGCCTCATCCCTGGAAGTATTCAAGGTCAGGTTGGACAGGGCTCTGAGCAACATGATCTCATAGAAAATGTCCCTGTTCATTGCAGGGGGGCTTGGACTAGATGACCTTTAAAGGTCCATTCCAACCCAAACTATTACATGATTCTATGATTCTGTCCTTACTTTTTAAGTGAAGATGTGTTGGGGGATTATTGAGGTCAAATGAACTCTTTTTAGGTCACTAAATTGGTACATCTGTGTATTTTAGTGGGAGATGAAGACCATGCTGACTTGCACGTTGTTGTCTTGAAACTACTACCAGAACACAAGTGAACATCTTCAAGGGTATGTTGAGGATACAGGATTGCATGGACCTGCGATCACAGCTAGAATGCAGATGTCCATGGGAGGGACAAAGGGCGCAAATACAGACTTTTAAAGTTAGAAATATTCTTTTTTCAGTTGTGTCATAAACTTACCACATAGATAGGCAGGTGGTTTATTTCTGACCCAAAAGACAAGTGAATTTATGGGCATGCCCAAACGCCTGAAACTCCAAACTGTCTAATATCCTGGTCACACCTAAGAGACAGCGGAGGCTCCTATATGTCTCAGCTATTTTTATTTGCTCTCTTCAGACCAGGACAGGGAGGAATGGGAGGAAGACACAAAACTGAGTCTTTTCTTGGAATGGGGAAGCAGTTCTGATTCCCAATGTGTTAGCTATGGTTCGTTAGGTTAGTTATCCCACAGATATAGTTATGACCTGGTACCTTTCTTCCTGTGTTCGCTGTCAACATCATTGCCTTGTATGTTCTGTGATACTGCACTAGGGTGTTCATCTTTACTTGCTACTTACTGTTCTGTAGAAGTTCTTTGAGCAAAAGTCCTACAAATTACATTAGAAAATTTTAATGTCCTTACAGCATTTTTTAAATTCATCCTTTAGAATTGTGGAGGTATTTTAATAATTTCTGTAAATTTGCTATGATAATCTAAAGGTCTTAATTCCTCTTTCATATTGTAGTTGCATGAAGCAATTTCTAAGGACTCTGCTCTGCTGGAGTCTTCTCTGTTATTTCTTTCCACCAGTTAAGTTAGATTGCATTTGTATTTACGCAAAACGCTGAAAATGTTAACAGTAAGTTTGTGTGTGCCTGTATACGTATTTTAGATGTTTGGAGCAGTAGCCTATTTCATGTTCTCTGTTAATTTTGGCTGGAATAGGGTTTTGTTTCAATACGTGTAATTCAAAGGTCTTTCTTAAAGGAGGACATTAGGGTTTGCTTGCTGTTTTTTTTTTTTTCTTTTCCTGTTGGTGAAGACATAACAATAAAACATAAAGTGTAAATGGTGCTAGTTATTTTGGTTTGAGGCTACCACAAGTCAGCAGGGGAAATTTGGAAGCTATAAAAGACAAAGATTTTTTTTCCCCTGTGAAAATGAAAGCTGAACCAAGAGTTACTTTGGTATTGGTTTTTTTATACAAAATGTATTTCTATTTAAGGCTTTGCTAAACCATAATGAAGCTGTCCGAACACATCTCTGCTATTTTTATATTTCATATGTAATTTATGCTTCAGATGTAAAACATTCCCCTTCCACCCACAAATGCTGTATATTCAACCTCTTATTTCCCAGTACAGTCAAGGTGCTTTCCACATGCCAGTCAGAAATTTTACTTTGTTACAAAGTTTTTTCCTTGAGTTTACCTTTCATAACATTGTTTTATTTATGGCTTAAGGCAAAAGACTAAAGCCACATATAACTTCAGATTGAAAATCTTTTCCATAAAATTAACATAATGAAGCATTGCACTAATAGTTTGACAGCTAGAAAATGTTGAGTTTTGGCTGTAATATGTCCAGATCTACTGACTCTGGAAAATGTATAAAACCACAATAGACTGTACATGGCATAAACGATCAACTTGGCAAAGTGTCGTGAACTGTCAGATTTAATATGATTCTTTCAAATATGCTTACATCTTCTTAAATTGGAAAGCGATACGCATAAACAGTAAGCAATGGGAAGGAACAGGGAAGCATAAGCTCTTCAAGTGTATCCAAAGTGACCCTTTCAGAAATGAGAGGAAAAAAAGAAAATCTCTGTATTTCTAGGATTCCTCAAACATCTTTTAATCACAGTTTCTAGCTAAAGCTCCTGGGCTGAGGGAAGAAACATGCAAAATGCCAGAAAGCACAAGCTCATGTGTATGTTACTTTTACAAAGCCATGTACTTATTTACATCAAATTTCTATTCATATATGGTGATTGTACTATGCTATTTATTCTGAAGCTGTGGCACAGAAAAAGATTGAGTTTTCCAAGTCTGCCCAATATGTATTAAAGCACAAACTGATTTGACCCCAGGAAACTTGACTGTAATTATCACTTTAATCTTACTCCAAGTAAAAAAGGTTATGCATATAGAGGTGGGAAAGAAGACAGTATTTGAAGGAGGATGGAAGAGTATTACCTAGAACAAAATAAATTAATTCATACCAAAAAGGCAAGAAGTATACTTGAAATAAGAGCTTGTAACATCCCAGCCAACCCTAAAATCTCACAGAAAATACATTGAGTGCTAGTGACTGGTAGAATATTAACCAGTACACCCACTGTATGATTTCAGACCTCTGTGAGATTTACAGCAGCTAGGATATAGCACCACCATCAGCTCAGCCAATATTCTCCTTCATTAGCATTTTAACTAATTAAAAACTCTAAAGATATCTTAATGACTGCAGTAGTTCTTCAGTGTGGATTGCACTAGCAGTATCTGCATTGCTTTAATTTATGTGTGTTTAATCAAAAGTTTTATATATGTGCTAAATGGCAATGTATTTACCTGACTTGAATTTGTGACATCAGCACAAACTTCTTAATTAAACAACCAAACTCTCTGTGTGATGGTAACCTAAGTGACTGTATATTAAACAAGGCAAATGACATTTACTTTTCTTATCTTCTGTTTTCCAGCATCTGGTTCTTGTGTTCAGCTGTCTATTGTTACAAATTCTCTAGAGAATTATTTTGTGAAAAACACTGCTGACATCAGCTGCAGGTGCTGATTTTGACTTAGTAGGTAAGGGTAAATCTGGTTTTCATTCAGGAAGGGTTCAGCAGAATTCTTAGTAGTCTTTTGGTTCTGCTGATACAAACACAATACAGGGAAATTCATTCCCTCCATGCACATCTCCCCATACCTAGGGGGGAGTCCCGGAAACCAGAGCTGCTTTCTCAAGTGCCTCTTTCCCCTGCGTATCTTCTACGTCTCCTGTGCCCTATATTCCAGGTAGTAGTCAAATCTGGGAAAGTGGTTGTATTCTTTCTTCTGCATGAAGAAATGGATTTCAGAGCTCATAGAATTTGTTTTCCTCTCTTTATTCCCCAAATGAACAGCAAGGTTGCAGATTTTCAGCCTGATGAAAAGACCCAAACTGTCTTTTTTATGGTTTGCTATACCCTGTCATTTGGCTGTTCCATAACATGAGATACTGGTTTACAGGAAGTGACTAAGGTCATCAATTGTGTCCACAGGTCAGAAATTTTCACATCACAACATCAAGCACTGTCCCTTTAATCAATCCCTAGAACAGGTGGTAAATCCATCATTATTTTAAAGGCTTCACAATAAGAAAGGATATTTTTTTCATAGATTTTTCTCTCATGAGAAACTTCTGAGTGAAATCTCTCTCTGTGTGTGATATCTCTTGCTGTTTCAGAGACACTCAAAATGTACTGTAGTTCCAAAAGATGTGCACAGAGATAGGCAGGAATAAAAGCTCTGGGCCTGGAAGCAACATGAGTTCATCATATGGATGGATTATCCCTTACCCTTCACAAGAGTAATTGATATGGGCTCAGCTCTACAGTAATAAGCATATGAGAAATACTCTACTAGGGGAGACCAATGGTTTGTCTAGCCAAGTACTTTATCTCAGAGGAGATGCTGGTTTGAGTGAGCGTGCAAATCTGGCCACTGTAATTTTTTTCTTCTTTTATACTCCCCGCTCTGCCCCAGCCCCAGCATCTACAACTATCAGATTAGAATAGGGATGTTACAAGGACATGGGGTGTGTGGGTGTGTGTGTGGGTGTGTGTGTTTATGTCTTTTTGCTTTGTTTTGTTTCATTGTTTTGTTTGTTTTATGAACCTGATGTCCTTGAAATTCTCTAGTTACACATTGCCCTAACTTTGGACAAGTACTGCATTGATTGATGTTATACTGAACTGACCAATGTTATACTGTTTCCAGTTGTGGGTCATCCACAATGATCCAAAGAATACATTAATAACAGGAGTATTTTACTACTTTTAGTTACAATTTTATGTGTGTATACATATGTGTGTACTTGTAGATAGATGTCTACAGATCAACATCAATGTTTTTCAGAAAGTCATACAATGTAATGCAAGAATAATAGAGTAAGATGTCAAGATGTGAGGCAATATGATCAAAGAGTCTTTTTTGGCCTAAAATACATAAACAGGCTTCCAGGTTTGCAGCACCAAACAAACAAAAGCAGACTGCGGGCCTGCTGACTCAAAGGAAGCAGATCCCAAAATGTGCGTTTTTCCTAAGCTGTTCAACTGTATGTTGCTTCCAGAAATATTCCAGAAGTTATTTACTACCCTTAAAACATATTTACTTTTATATGAATGCATTACAAACCTAATAAGTGATGATTTTGAGTTCCATGCTTGATTCACAATGATCTCTACCACAAAGCTTCAAATCACAATTTTAAAAGATGTAATTTTTACTTTTCAAACTGATAAATATTTTGTGGACACTGTACACACCTCACAAGAAGATATCTTTTCATTCCTCAAAACTAATTACAGAATGTGGTTGCTAAATGGTGATTCTTTGAATACCTTAGAGGTTTACGTAAAACTAAACTTTCAAATGAACTGTAGTGGAGGGTAGGTAAAGTCATTGCTTGACTTAAAGCATCACTAAGGTCCTTTGCTACTGCTTACTTATTTGCAAAGTTAACAAAACAAAATAGAAAAACACAGGCTGAAATTCATTTAAAGTATTATGCTGTTTCTCTGTTCTGCAGACTGTATGCCAAACGTAAACTGTCATACCAACTGAAGAGTACTCAGTAAAAGTATAATGTAGAGTTATCCATCTCAAGCCTTCCTCAGTCTGAGTGCAATTCCCCTGCCCTGTGACCTCTCCAAGACACATAGGTGTATGCCCAGCTCTTGGTAGAATCTGAGAAGCAAATTCTCAAAGGTAGGTATATCAAAGTATAAGGTTTGAAATCAGGATGGGGCATAATAAACACCAAGCCTTGAATCTGTGTTGTGATAATGCAGCTTCCTAAGTGAAGCTATTGTTTCAAGAAGAGTATGCTGAAAACCAGTAGTTAGGAAAGAAATATTTCTGGGTCTGTTTTTTTTCTTATTTATCCCTTATTTTATATTTATTGAAATTTGCAGTACCTAATTGTATGGGTTTTTAAATCTTGTTTCAAAATAATATTTTTGGAAGGTCTTCACTGCAATGATGGCAAAGACGAGGCGGTCTTATCAAAACAACTTAATCATTTTCCTGGCACAACAGAACCTGATAAGTGTAATGCGATTTAGAGGGGGCCTGAGATGGGCTTCAGGTTCCGCATAAGCCACAGGCTGATTGTACCTGTCTGATTAAGCATAAGGCCAGGATAAGGCTGCTCGGAGCTTCAGATGAAAACTCTACAAAAGAGAAGTAGTGCTTAGAGAAGCCAAAGCATAAGGCCCAAACCAAGCATAAAGTCCTGCAGACCAACAGTGTTGCTACATCAAGGGTATGTTTAATTTAATAGCTGAATTTGTAAGCTGATCAGATGATGTGAGATTAATATGGAGATATTAGACAATGCAGGAGTTATTTAAGAGGTATTTTAATATTTTTTTGGTTTTTTTTAGATTCTCAGAGAGAATGTTAATGAAAAAGAAACCAGCCGGAGGTGCATATAGGATGAGTTAAACTAATGTTAGTTTAACAGCATGGATAGTCAAAGCATTTGCATCTGGTTAAAACAGATAAAAATCTGAGTGTATTCATGTTAATTTTGTATTAACTTTATGAAAAAAGAAGATGGGGGGGGCAGAACTGGAGTCTTCAGTGCTGACTGTCTGCATCCTTTGCTGAAATCCATTTTTGTCTAAAGGGTATACTCTGTACTTTGGAGAAGCACACAGCACACAAAATAAAACTGACTGTTTTGTTAATTATCCTATGACTTCATCTAGTATAAAATGTTGACCGTGGTCTTGTTGACCATTTGGAGATAGGTTTTAAAACAGAACTTGAGATTTTGCTGGTATTCAAAATGAAGGATCAGGAGTGCTGTTTTTTTCAAAAGGTTTTCACTCTAGATGTGTGCTGTCCTTTCTGCCTTAATCTCTTCAAATAGATAAGCAACTCTGTTGTAGTTTCCTCCTCAGAAGAACAGATATTATGTCATTGCCTGCCTCACCACAGGTACTGTTCCTTTATTTCATTGAATGGTACTTACAGAAGTGGAAATTATTATTAATAATCATAGCATCATCATTATGAGTTTTTTTAAATCCTTTTCTCTTTTTTCCTCATCAAAGAGATCAATATAAATATTTTCTTTATCCTGATGAGAAAACAATGTTTGAGATACATATATACACATATAAATATTCTCATAGCTTTTTAGAAGCATAAAATGATTTTAAAGTCAGGGTTGGGTATTTTTTTGTTGTTTCTTTTTCTTTTACACATTTTGAAGTTAGACCAGTTTTAGCCACCTAAAGTGCAGTACCTCTAATAGAATGAAAACACAATGGGTCACTCCTGTTTCCCTCCATTAACAGTAATTTTGAAGGACTACAGAATTTCTTCTGGGACAGACTCAAATTTTGCCCTTCACTTCATGCTTTTCTGCATGTGATTCTAAATCTTTCATATGGAATGGGTAGGAATCAGACTGTGACCTCTTCTACTTCACAATTACTAGCCTGTACAGAGATGAATGCATTTTCATGTTCTGTGAAACTTAAAGATACAGTTAAAAAAAACTTTAATGATTTATTTTGCTTTCTTGCAACAGCCCTGCTTCCATTTACTTCAATGACAATATATACAGAAATACTTACTTGCACGCCAAATTCCTTTTTACATTCATTTTATTGTCCACACCATTTGTTTATGTCTACTTAATTTAGCTTTAAAATTAAACATAAATATACATAGTTATTTCTTTTAGTCACTTGTGTTACACAGAACATACAGTAAATTTTTTTCATTTTTTTTTTAAATTATTGATTTAAAGGATCTTTAATATCAGCATTTTAAATGCAAATGCTGCAGTGGCAGAGAGACAAGGTAAGCAAATACTTTCTGTATTTTAGTTTTCATTTTTTAATTCAGTCCTATCAGTCAGCTACCTGACCCAGTTGTATTTGTACATTTAATGCTCTGTTACCTCCTGGTATTTGACAGTGTTTATTCATCATAAATGCTTATTAAAAAGAAAAATGTGCTTACTTCAACAATCCCTGTAAGACCGAACTATCAGAAAAACACCATTTTTAAAGCTTTTTTCAGGTAGTTGCAACTTTTTTAATGGTGTGATATAGTAGTGTTAATTCCACTTAAATTGCATAGAACTTTTTTATAAGAACCAAATTTGGTCTCAATATTTAGAAACTAAATATATTTCAGGTCTTAATCAGAAATATGTAACAGCTAAAAGTTGAAGGGGCAAAAATGGCTACAGGTTGTGACAACAATTACAAATTTTAAGTTAGGTAGATGCCTTTTATGAACTCTTGAGTAGAAGTATAACAATATCCCACTTAATGCTTCTGTGTTTGTGATTGTTATGCCTTAGGAAAAGTTAAAGCAACCAGTTGTACCACAAATTCAAGCATTCAAACACTATTCACCAGGTAGGTGGTTATTAAATATTTAGTTCTCTTTTTTCCTCTTTTTCATACTGTGCCCTGATATCTTATTCAACCCAATACTTCCAAGCCCTGCTTTCAAGCAAATGGCTGATTCATGGCTGTTTTCATGATATTCCAGAGCTTTTTTTGTAATATTGTGTGGGAATACCTCATACTTAGACATGTTCTGAGGAAAAGCTTCATTAGATAAGTGTTGGCAATTACATTTTACAGATGGAAAAAATAAAACAAAATGTACATAAAGCAAACATTTAATCAAATTTTTTTTATAGTTATTTCCATCATCACCGACTATTTCTATGGCAGACTCTGGGCTAAAACTTTATTCTTGTAGCTGAATCAACCATTCCAAAGACCTCTTTGAGATTTTGTTGAGTTCTTTAACTTAAACAGAGGGGAATTGATGTAATTTCTCCTTAAGTTCCCTCCATGGAAATGGAGAATACATAAAACCAATTTCTCTTCAGTTAAGGCTAAAACTCATTTAATATTATCAAGTCAATTGTCATTTCCTCACACTCCCTATTTGACAAAAATAGTATGATTGCTTCCATCTGAAACGGGCATGCTTGTCCCTGAAATGTGAAGCAAGATAAGGAGGAATTTATAACTTCTGAAATGTTCATGGAGGTTGGAATGTTTTCTTACCCTTTTTATTACACACTGCTGTGTAAAAACAGAAAAGAGAGATTTCAGCAGAGTTTCTCGACCATAGATTGGTATAAGAGAAAGCGTAAGTTAGCCCAGTGTGTTTGTGTTGCTACAACAGTACATACAGCAAGGATTTGACTGTAGTTATGTATTTTGATAACTGATAAGAGATCACAGATTCCTCTTTTGATACTCAGCATAGTGTTAAATTGACTGATTACATTGGCTGGACGAATATATTTTTCAGGCTGAAATGTGTGATGATTCCTGCAATGGACAGGATTTAATGTATCAGACACATACGGGAAGAAAAGACTTCTTAACTGATGTTTGTTGACAGCTCCTCTGTTTGTCTTCAGGGTGACTATTCATAAACCTTTCTCTGACAGACAAGATGTTGCGCAATACCACCCTCTGATGCAGTCAAATTGCCCTTTCTAAGTAGTCACATATTGATTTGCTCTGATGGGTTTCGCACTCTTTTTATCACCAGGCTGGCAGGTATCAGCAAACCACAATATAGTCAAAACACTTCCCCTTTTCAGAATAGCTCCCATAATGTAATCAATGCAATAAATATACACCACCATGCTAAGTATCTTGTGAAATACATTTTCCTCATGTTCCCAACTTTTCATGCACAATAAATGATTACCTGATAACAGGTAATAAGTCTGCATATTACCGCTAGTCTAATCTTCTCTTCCCACAGGCTTAAAGTTGTGAGGCTGAGAAATACCAGCCTATGAAGCTGTAATAAGAAGGTAAGTCCATTCTACAGATAAAAATTACCTATTCTGGAAGGTTCCTGAGCCAGCTAGATCTTTGAGGCAGACCTGCTTAGGCCTTTTCACATAAGGAGTTTGCCAAGACCAAGAGGCTTTTAAGCTAAGAAAAGCTAGGTTTTATTAAAATGAAAATGATATTTTAAATGGCAAGTGGAATTTACCACTGGAGACTGAAGAAAACTCCATTCTCCATGGCCACTTTGTCATTAAATCAAGTGTTTTTACTTTGAGCCTTGGTTTTCCTTAGCTTGTCAACACCCTTAGTCCCAGCAAACTCCACAGGGGGGTCCTCCACCGTGTGGGCCCCATACCCTCCTTACTGTTGTCCTTGTCCATCCCATGGGTGCTCTGAGCACACTCAGGACATCCCCAGCGGAAGGGGAGCTGTGACTAAGCAACGAGCAAGCACTGTAGTGAACAATAAACTAGACTCCACATAGTAGCCTTTACTGATATGTTGGGTATTGGGTGAGTGCAATTTTTCCACACCTGAGAGGAAGAGCATGGACGGAGAGACGGAAAATAATTCAGGAATTATTGTTTTGCCTTTATTGAGTTGTCTCGCATTGGCTGTGGTTTTAAAAGTAGCCGGGTAATTTTTCAGATGCCTCTATTTATGCTGTGGATGAAGTCGTCACTTAGCCTTGCTAAATTCTCAAAAATTATCTTGCAAATTCTCCTTTTTCCATTAAGCACAAAGGGTCTATAAAAGTACATATTTGGCAGATTTCTGTTTGTTTTTTTTCTCTTTTTAACTTGAAAATCTTTGAGTACTGAATGTTCTGTCTCAGGAGAGGAGGAAGGAGGGAAGGGGAAGGGAAAAGTGAAGGGCAAAGGGAAGGAAATCTGAAAGGGAAGAGTTTGGAATAAACTGTTTGAAGATTTCCTCATTTCATATGTTTCTGGGTTTATTCTTGATGCAGTTTTGTTTTCCACAAGCAGTTTAGCTTATTTAACATTTGAACTTGAAAAATGTACACAGAATCCTTGAAAATGGAACCATCAGGGACCTAAAGAGGTAGTCTGTGCCATCCTCCTGCCTCCAGGAGGTATCAGTGTGGACGTTCTGGCATGTGTTTTTTTAGTTTGTCATTAAAATCTCCAGTATCAAGATAATCCTGTCTCTCTGAGTGATCTTTACCTAGTACTTCACTGTATTGACTGTATTTGCCATCAAAAAGCTTTGCCTGGTGTTGAATATAAATCAACCTTATGACAACATGAACCCAACTTCTTGCCCTGAACATGCCAAGAATTTGAGATTATTTTTTTTAGCAGTCTTTTATGTAGTTGAAGAAAGTGAAGCTGTCAGATCTCGTGACAGCTGCTCTATCTGTACCAAACAATACCAACTCACTCTTGTTATTCATGTATTTGAAGTCTCTGATCATTGCAGTTGTTTTCAGAGATGTTTCTTTATTTTGTGAAATATGATGTCCAAATTTGATTGCAAAATTCTAATTTAGGCCTATCAGTGCAATGTAACATTCAAGATATTTTGTGTTTAAACTGTTTATACGTGGGTTATGCATGATGTTATTAGATCTCTTCCCTATTTTTGAAATAAGCAGCTGTCCTTTCTCCAAAAGAAAACAGTCCTATTGGTTTTGGAATATGTAGCATTTGTCTTTCACTATTTTCTTCCCTCTTATTTTTAAAAGTAGCAATTAAATTTCATTGAATTTTTTTAAACTTTTTTTTTTTTATAATAATAAATTTTACTTCCAGCAATTTTTCAATAAGGTTTACATTGGAAGCATTCAGAAAAAAAGTTATTTTTAAACAAGTAAATCTATGTCTCTTCATTGGTATTTTTAGTTAAGTTATGCATGTATCTGAAGGCAGGGGCTTGTGGCATTTTTTTTAACCTTTTTTTTCTTAGTTTGCCTGTTTCCATTTTAGTTTTATTTTGGGGATACATCTGCCTAGAGATATGGCTGCTTGAAACTAGACCAAATGTTTGCTGAAAAAAATGTGCTAACTGAAGAATGCAATGTAAGTGGAGATAATTTATTAATTTATTAATCTTGGAATCAAATAGGTTTTCCATTACTTAGTTTTAAAAATATTGGTCAGAAGTTTTTTCTTATTTCTTTGATCTTTTCTGTCCTTATGATTTTTCTCCTTTCTGTTTTGATACATCATTATTTCTGCAGTATTCATTCAGAGACAAGGGAAAACTTGGGGTCTGAGAGAGGAAAGTAAAGAGAAAAGGAGGAGACCCAGGAGACCCCACTAATTTTTCATCTTTTTTTAATCTTAAAATACTAATTTTACTTTAAGAGCAGATATTTTAATTAAAACATATTATTAAATCTTCTTCAAAGTGGCATTTTAGAAGATGGCTTTGGTTTATAGTGCATGCTAGACAGAACATGTTAAGAATGTGACTAAATCTTCCTGCACTTGAATTATACTTCTAAATTATTATATGTCAGTAACATATGATTGTTTATGATTCTGTTGTTTTTTGAAATTCATGATACTGCTAAGTCAAAAGATGTCAAAGAGATGCTGGTTTTAGCAGCATTTAGGTGCTATACTGAATGCAAGTTTTTCAAATGAGACAAGTGACATGCATCTACAACAAAGTGGAAGTCACACTTGAAACACTGAAAGGACAGTGCACCTGTATATTCTCTCATCCTAAGAACAGGTGGTTCTTAAAACAACTCTGTGGAGGGAAAATAACGAATACTCTAAAGAAGTCTTTATGGATTAATTGCATACATTGATTAAAGACACAAGTGAAAAAGTAAGTTCTCTCACATACTCTAAAGACAAGATTAAGATCAAATTCAATACCTAAAGAAAACAAAATTAGGTAATTAATAAGAGAATATTTTTGTGGCAGATGAGAACATTATGCTTCAGGATGGAGAAACTAAGGTTACTGCAGAGCTTGGCACTGCAGTGCTGCTAAGAGCTAGCTCATTTGGGCCATAAGCTTCTTCCTCCCAAACTGCTCAGAGGGGAGGCTGAGAATGGCCAAGGCCTCAGCAACATGTTGACAGGACATGGATGAACTGGGATAAGACTAATGGAGCAAGGGCTTCACTGATCCCATTTTCTGACTTCTCTGCTGCTTTGCATATTAAGAGGGAGTCTAGTCCAGAATTTTGTGGTATACAAAATGCAGCCAGCAAAGTAATGTGAAATACTATTTCCAGGTATTAGTACATTTTTAGTCTATATTTACAAGGAAATACTATCCAAGTCCATCAAATAAGAAAAAAAAATAATCATACAGTGTAATGGCGCGATTGAGTGAAGTTTTGTATTAAATAACAGCAAGTCTGGTGAGGTTGGTAATCTAGTGAGACTTCTTGAACTGTTACATGAAGTTCCTTAGATCTTGTCTCTCTCCTTTCTTATAAGGCAGACTGCTACAGCAGGCAACCTCACTTGTAGATGTCTGAATATATTTAAGTGCAGACTACAAGAAATAAATAGTTGCATTTGAATATACGTTATAACCCACCCTCCTGAAAAACAAAACAAACCCACCCTCTGAATATTTTTTCTTTTCACTTTATACTTTTTAATAAGACACATAGTTAAATGTCATGAAACAGACTCACTGATTAACTGGAGGCAGAACAGAGATGTTTCTCCAGATTGCATCCTATTTAAATGATGCTTATGACACGCAAAGCCTAGTTCATTTATTTTTATGGAAGTTATTAAACAGGAGGTTATTCATGGAGCAGCTAATTTTGAGCAGTGTCAGTTCTTTTTTATTTGACTTTGTACTCCCCCCTTGATATGGAAAAGAAAGGTTGCAGGTGGTGTACAAAAATGTTTTTGTTGTTGATTATTTTTTGGTTTTAAGTTCTGGAATATGACAGGTGTTTTATTGTACAGTTTATGATTGGGTCTAACATGCATTGCATGGAACTTCACACATTATGTGCCCATCAAGATTAGCAGCTGTTGATTAGAAAAGTGCCTGGGAGAGACTAGCTTTCATGTAAAAAATGTAATAATGTGACTTAGAGGGAAAATCTCTTGTCTCTTGAAATCACTCAAGTGTATTGTTGCAAAGCATAAAGGACTGCATTTTCCAAAACGGCTGATGATTTTGATTAGACCTATTTCTTCCTGCCTAGAGGTATTTCATAAGGACTGGTGTTAAAGAGGTGAGATATTTGGCATTTTGCATAACTGATGCCCATTCAGTGGGTATCAGGTAAGTCATTTAGAAATGGAGGCACATAAAATCGGTATTAGCTATGGAAAATAAAACTAATTATCCCTAAATGGCCACTTGGTTAGAGCCTTCTGTGCATTTTATTAGCTTTTTCTTTAATTAATGAACATCATCCCCATCAACACTTTAATACCTCCTAAATTACTTGTCCTTTTTTTTTTTTTTTTNTTAGATTATTATCTTTTTTGATTGTTTGTTTAGGAAGTGAGTAAATTTGGTACACTTTTCTCATACAAAGTCAGTGCTTTAGATTTTCATTTCTTAGGTTATACATGGGGCTTAAAGTTAGCAGCAGCTGAGAAATTGGATCTATGGCCCCTCCCTAGTGAAAGAAAAGGAGATCCCAGAAACAAAGGAATGCCACAGTTTATATACAGTCAGATGTTTTATTTTCTCAACCCCTTCATATTTCACAAAAAATTGCCACTTGTTTCTTTTCCTTTAAGAAGAAACTACTCTCATACATTTAACTCTGAATGTTATATTGTAACCCACTTTTTCTTTTTTTATGAATTCTTAGTAGGCAGAATGAATTCTACAGTTCCCTTCACTACTTCCTCTGAAAATTCCTCACATTAATGATCCCATTGAGATATTCAACATTCACACTAGGCAACAGGCAACTGGAAAGATTATAATAATTTTTGTGTCCTAGAAATTTTTAATTTTTTTCTTGGCCAATTTTTTTAAACAGGACTCTGTGATACTGTTTACCTTACCTGTGTCTGACTGAATATTTAATTGCAAACACTTCAGAGCAAAGTTTATCTCCCTGTGCATTTTTTATACAACACCTACCATGACGGAGCCACTTGTTTCCCTAAGCATTTCCTGAATATAATTTAAAATAATAAGAAATCGAATGATGTCATAAGCAGTTCTTGCATTGTTGCAGGTGCAAGTAATAGGATCTAACAAATTTAAAGATGTGTGATGGATATACTGTAGGTTGCCTGGATTTACCTTGACTCCCATCACATTCACAAGGGAATCGTTCTGCATATATGCCCTGTTCCCGATGGGTGGTTGGTGATTTAGGTCTGTTTTTTGAGTAATTTCTTTACTACAATTGTTCTAGCCATAGAGCTTTTTGGCAGCTGTTGAATGCTAGCTTCCTTTGCTCATCAAACAATATTTTCTATTTCTGCTAAGTGCATTAGATGCACTTACTGGTCTCCATTTTATGTCACCTATCATCACTACCACTGCCTTTGTCTAAAAGCTATCTAACTATAATTGGGAACATAAGCTCTGTTCTAGCTATTCAGAGTTGTTAACACCATGTTACCCTCGTTAGCAGTCTGGGAGCCATGCACCAGATTTGTGTGGAGCTGGGTTTTTCATCTACCTTACAAGTACACCAGACCTCTTTTTTAGTTACTTCTTGTCAGAGGGTGAAGCCTACCCACAAGCACCACTTAGATAAATGAGACTGTGATTGCATCTGCCAGCTCTAACTGCTTAGATTAGTGTGGTATGTGCAGGAAAAAAAAAAAANAAAAAAAACCAACAAAAAATCAGGGATGATGGAGCTGTTAACAACTTTCCTTTCTTGGAATATATTTGGGAGGGAGACCAGAGGGTAAGAGTAACCCCGATAACAACTGCTATTCAGACTTAGATACTGGGAAAGAAATCATCCTGGGGCTACTCGGCTAGAGAAGCCATTGGCTACTGACAACCTAATTTTAAAAAGCACTACTTAAGATGAAAACACCTCAGATGTGGGGGAGAAACTCATCCCTTCAGGGACCTCTAACACCGAATGGGGCCTGAGCACAAGGCAGAAGTGCCCTTATAGGGGCCAGACTGAAGCCATGACTTGGACAGTCCAGCAATCAAAGCAAGTGTCCAGTTCCCCTGAGTCCCTGCTACTGGTCTAAACTGGGCTGAGGGGCTGAGCTGTGGGAGTGAGAGGTGTGTGGATATCACAGAATAGCTTTCCATCTCATGTAACCATCCTTCTTAATAAACAAATTTTATCCCTTTTATGTCATACTGAGTAATCTTACCCCACTGCTGATAAAAGAATGTACTCACAAAATAACGCATCAACAATGTAACATCACTAACAAAACACAGACAATGATCTAACAGTTAATTTTAAAAAAAAAAAAAAGAACCAGGGAGGGAAAACAATTTTTTTAGTATTATGGTTATGATCCCTTAAGAGTTTATTTCCTGGTAAAGTTTCTTAATTCAGTTTATTTAATATTTAGTACAACATTTATTATTCTACCCCAGTAATCCATCTGCCTGTGCATATCCATATTAAATAGGGACTGGATAAGAATACTTGCTATGAATTAGTCCCCATGGGTTAGAATAAAAGTGCTCTCTTTTCATATATACCAGTTTGCTAATTACCATCACTTTGAGCAGAAGAATACTAAACCTGAGATTTAAGCCTTTCTCAGAATAATATTGTTCAGAAAAAGTTGTTGCTTTTTTTTTTTAAAAAAAAAGAAATTCCTTAGTTGACTTCTTGCTATAGCAACTCCTTCTTGGTGCTGTATGTCACGTATACCCAGGGTAATTTGAACTAACTCAAATGGATTTACTGTGGTTTTGTACCACTAGGACAGAACTATGATCATTTCGTCATGTCATAAACTGTTCTAAAGTTAATGTAACCATATGGAGTTTATCGCTTCAATCTGACTCAATCCCTTTGGAACATGGGGTAATATTTGGGGTGATTTCCATCTGCTTAGAGAATCAGTAATGCTGACCTCTCCCTCAGGGCCTCTGTAAAATATTTTGCAGTGAAATGTGAAAAATCTCAACATGTTAACTGAGTTGTAACAAATTAATCACCTCAGACCCAACTGCTGTACAGCCATTTGTTTTCTTTCCTGGACTTAGCTCTGTGGCAATAATGTCCAATGGCTTTTAATTAGTTTGGAATAAGTGCAGAGCAAGTTTGCATCTGTTGCAATAGACCATGTAGGCATTCCTTGTGTGAAATAGACATAATGGTGACAGTCTTGATGTAAGCTTAGGTTATTTGAGGTTTTGAATGGCATAGATGGTTTGGACTCCATTCATCTATAGCAGTGGGACTAAAACTGGAATCAACTCTTTGTTTGATACTTCCTTCTCCTCTATGACAGCTTTCTACTTTTACAAAAAAAAATAATTCTGTGATTCTAGGTAGAACTTACAGCTATGGAAATCTGTATTATTGTGTACCTTATTGTATGCTTTCTTTGCAAATTTACTCAATACTAAAAGATACTTCCAACAAAGTTTTTTTTAGAAATCTCTCCGTGCAGAGAGTGCACTCTTTATTGAAGATCCCTTTGCCCACAACAAACCTTCCTGTTTACACACTGATAAACAGATCTAACAATAGGATTATTGACTCTCATCTTATTTCTGCTACTGCAAGTCAGAATTTATTTCACTGAAAACAGAATTGTGTGGGTGTAGTATTGGTATAAACGAGGTTAGAATCAAGTTCATAGTCACCGGGGTTGGCTTCTTTGACATTTTTTTCTTAATAAAGAAAGATGATTTCCATATTTTCCAGATGATCATGACTACCATGACCAGAAATATTAGCAAATGCTCAAAAGCATTTGGGGCTCTTTTAAATAAAAATGTCTCAATCTGTTTGGCAGTTAGGCACCAGAAAATGAGAGAGCTACCTGATCATCTGAGCTAGTGACAGCATTGTGGATGAATGACAGAAACTGGAATGGATATTCATTTAACTTAAGATATTAAGATAAATATTTCATTAATTTTTAAGTCATTCTGGGTGGTAGCTGTGTGTATTCTAGGTTTCTACCAAGATTGTTTAGTTATACCAGACCACAAGGCAGATCTGTGGATGGTGAGACAACAAAAAGGGCTAAAAATCTGGAAATCTTTGAGTTGTGTGTTATCAGAAAAGGTAAGACTGCAGACATCTGGAATTCAGAGGTGCTGTTGTCAGTAGTAGCTCATGTAGATAGGTCTCAAAGAATGGAAAGTCTTTCAAGCCATTAAGTAAAGATCTCAGTTTATTGCAGAAATTATGAAAACAAGATTATTATTTTTTTCTCAAACACTTTATCCATACTTGGAATCATGCATAGACAGCAATTTTATTATTAATAAATAGAATTCTATATTTCACTCGAGGAAGCACACATCCCAGTGTACCGGCAAATGCCATAAGGTTGATGAATGAAGGCATAACTTCTCTATTCCCTTATCTAATATTTATGTTTAATAGTTGAAAACTGGGAATGATTCAGTGATAAAACTTGCATGGGCATATGTAATAAGAAATTGGAACATTTTAGTCTGAACAGCTTCCTATTTTTTCCACTAAACTACTTAATTTCTCCCACAACTTTGAAAAATCACGGGAGCCTCAGGTGATCCATGACGTGCTTTGTTTGACTTATATGAGAAATTGGGACCACTGCTGTACAAAAAGCAAAGCAACTGTGGGGAAGGAGGAAAAATACCAAGGGTGTCAGATGTATCACCTCTGAAGAATCCTTTAAACGTAAGGCTTACCTTGCCCACGTATTGAGTATCCGGACCTGTGTACTCCTCCAGCAAGAAAAATTGATTCCACATCCAACCACGCTTGGTTCGGTGCAGTGTTTTTCCATCATTCTCTGACAATCCTGTTATCCTTTCACTGTGTGAGTGCTTGTTAGTCCTTTTTTCAGATGGCATCATATGAATCGCATGAAGCATACAGCTCCAAAGCAAAACTGTCAAGAAGGAGTAAGTCCTCATCATTTACAGAGATGCTGTTAGCCTCCACTCCTCTAATAATTCACCAGAAAAAAAAAAATTCAAATGTTATATTCCTCTTGTAAGTAGGACCTAGGGGATGGAGAAAAGTGTTTGAGTAAGTTGCAAGAATTTTTTTTCCCTAAGGACATGGCCTTAGGGAAGCAAGAATACCAGTAACCTAGTGATCACGACAATAACCCATGGAAATTACATATAAACATAAAATAAGGACCAGTTGCATGTTTGAACATTTTCTTGAGACAATTACATGTCAGAATTACTCAGTTTTAAGTCAAGTTCTTTGATAACTCTTTCATCTTCTTCTATTTCACTGTCTCCCACTGCATATAGACATTAATTTAAAACACAATCTGAGTAAAATACTTCTCTATCGAAAATTTAACTACCAGCAACATCCTGACACAACAGAACAGCCCAAATAGTAAGAAACCTTCCAACCTAATCTTTCCCAGCTCAGCCTGATGCTATCCTCTCGTACTATCTCTTCAGAATTGTCTGCAAATCTTAATTTTCTGTTACTGCATGATTAATACAAGCCCATCTTCCTCTTTGCTAGCCCCTAATTGTTCACAGAATCTGCTTCTGCACAAAGGAACTCATAATATAAGATGAAATTTAAAGTATTCTTGATGCCTTCAACAGATTCCTTATTCAAGAAAGAAAAAGTACTTGTCAGATAAGTTTAGATAACCTGCTGGGGTTAACAAAATTCTGCATTTGGGACAAAATTGTGCATTTGGAATGTATTTTATTTTTTCCTCTCCTGAATGAATGGGAATTTTCACGATATAGAATCTTATTGTTATTATTATTCTTCTGAAACTGGCACTGATGTTTTGTGTAGAAGTTTGCAAACAACATTTAATTAATTCAAAGAATTATTTTTTTAAACCCATAGTCTTTATTTGTCAGTACAACTGAGGTGCCTGGTGTCCGAGCTTTTCCATAGCTAGGTTTCCTGTCAAGCCTGATTTTGCTTTAGGATATCTTTAGCTGAGCTGCCATTGTATACTACGGAAAGCATAGAAAAACACTTCAGCAGCAAAAGTATCATTTGCTTTAGGAATCCTAGTCCATGAACAGTGACAGTAGCATGAAAACACAACACCCAGAAATTTTAGAGTACTGAAACTTTGAAATTTAAAAAAAAAAATACATACCTATCCTCCTTTCTCCCACAACCCAATATTACCAGCGTCTACTTTCACTTTGTGTTTTTTTAGGGAAGGGGGAGTCTTCTTCTGTATAAAAAGATAAAAAAATTTGGAAATAAGATGCTTTTTGTGAAAATTATTAGTCAGTTAAGAACCAAAACTCTTTAATGGAAAACATTCAGTGAATAGTACTCTAAAGGCCTTAATGATTAAATGATAGAATTGTGCCCTTGTGTGAAGTCTTCCTTAAAATGATGATATTCTGTATGGTCTCAGGATTTTACTTAGAAATCCTGAAGGAGGATCAAAGTCTTAGCATTTTAGTGACTTCAAACAGAGTTTTAGCTGAGCAAGAAGTGAAGGCTTGGAATATTTATCACTTTCTAACATCATATTCAGAAAAAAAAAAAATTAATAGGTGTCAAATTTTTGCAGAAGATCATGGGTATAATGTAGAAAAACTCTTATTTTCTTTTACTTCTTTATTTTAACAGAAGAATCAAAGCACAAGGTAAATTAACTCTATTTGCATAAAATCATGAGTGTACATAGATCTTGGCATACATTAGCCGATGTATTTTCTTTGAATTCTGTAGGTAGGGTCCTGAGGGAACTGGCAGATGAAGTCGCTAAGCCACTAGCCATCATATTTGAGAAGTCGTGGCAGTCTGGCGAGGTTCCTGATGACTGGAAAAGGGGAAACATAACCCCCATTTTCAAAAAGGGAAATAAGGAAGACCCGGGGAACTACAGGCCAGTCAGTCTCACCTCTGTGCCTGGCAAGATCATGGAGCAGATCCTCCTGGAAACTCTGCTGAGGCACACAGAAATCAAAGAGGTGATTGGTGACAGCCAGCATGGCTTCACCAAGGGCAGATCATGCCTGACTAATTTGGTGGCCTTCTACGAAGGGGTCATAACGGCGGTGGACAAAGGAAGATCGACTGATGTCATCTACTTGGACTTGTGCAAGGCATTTGACACTGTCCCACACGATATCCTGGTCTCTAAATTGGAGAGACATGGATTTGACAAATGGACCATTCGATGGATAAAGAACTGGCTGGACGGTCGCACTCAAAGAGTTGCGGTCAACGGCTCGATGTCCAAGTGGAGACCAGTGACAAGTGGCGTTCCTCAGGGGTCGGTGCTGGGACCTGTACTGTTCAACATCTTTGTAGGAGATATGGACAGTGGGGTCGAGAGCACCCTCAGCAAGTTTGCCGATGATACCAAGCTGTTTGGCGAGGTAGACACGCTGGAAGGGAGGGATGCCATCCAGAGGGACCTGGACAGGCTGGAGAGGTGGGCCCAAGCCAACCTCATGCAGTTCAATAAGGCCAAATGCAAGGTCTTACATCTAGGTCGGGGCAATCCCAAGCACAATTACAGGTTGGGCGGGGAATGGCTGGAGAGCAGCACTGAGGAGAAGGACCTGGGTGTGCTGATCGACGAGAAGCTCAACATGAGCCAGCAATGTGCGATCGCAGCCCAGAAGGCCAACCGCATCCTGGGCTGCATCAAAAGAAGTGTGGCCAGCAGGGCGAGGGAGGTGATTCTGCCCCTCTACTCCACTCTCGTGAGACCCCACCTGGAGTACTGCGTCCAGCTCTGGAGTCCCCAACATAAGAAGGACATGGACCTGTTGGAGCGTGTCCAGAGGAGGGCCACGAGGATGATCCGAGGGCTGGAGCACCTCTCCTATGAGGAGAGGCTGAAGGAGTTGGGGCTGTTCAGCCTGGAGAAGAGAAGGCTCCGGGGAGATCTTATTGCGGCCTTTCAGTACCTAAAGGGGGCCTACAGGAGAGCTGGGGAAGGACTTTTTACTAGGGCATGTAGTGACAGGACAAGGGGGAATGGCTTCAAACTGGAAGAGGGCAGGTTTAGATTGAACATTAGGAAGAAGTTTTTCACTTTGAGGGTGGTGAGGCACTGGAACAGGTTGCCCAGAGAGGTTGTTGGGCCCCATCCCTGGAGGTGTTCAAGGCCAGGCTGGACGTGGCCTTGGGCAACCTGGTCTAGTGGGAGGTGTCCCTGCCTATGGCAGGGGGGTTGGAACTCGATGATCTTCAAGGTCCTTTCCAACCTAAACCATTCTATGATTCTATACTCAAGATCTTTTTTTCTCCCTTGTAATGCTCAGTATGTTCCTGTTTCATGCAGAGGGGCAAAGGGGAACTCTCCTGTGATTAATTTAACACCAGTAAATTTTGACATTAACTGGAAAACACGTTGCGTACATGATGATCTTGCTTTGTGATTGAAACTGGATATAGATCAAAAGAAAAAATAAACAACTGAGCCAATCTTTATCCATGTCTAAATCTGATGATTCTGGTTCCCTGTATAATATAGACTGAAGTAGTTTTTAGCACCAAATGAAACTATTTATCAATATAGAGCATAAGACATGATTATCCAGATCCTTAAATCTAGCCCACTGCACTATCTGAGGCAGATTGCAGAGACTCTTCAGACTTTATAAATTAGATCCTGGTTAAGGTATTGCAAAATGAAAGTAAACAGCAACAGGAACTACTTTTGAAAATACTGTACTTAAAAGGAAGATTATCAAGATTGTCCAATGGTTCTGAAGTCTCTTATCTCTTCTTGAGATACTCTTGCTTGATGTGTCCTCAAATACGACTCTTTCACAGCTGCATTACGGCACTATTTGGCAAAATTGTAACACATAATGAATATGTGAAACTACTAAAAATCCTAAAAATATGTTTTACAAAACCTCTAAGTATCGGAAGACTGCTGTGAAAAATGTTATCCGAAAATGTCAAATAGTTTAAATTTTCTCTTCAAAATGTCATTATTTCAAAACTTAAAAAAAATTATCACTCAGATGATTTGGTCTCATTTATTTTTACTTTTTCTTGAAACAGGGGGAAGGATAGAGTACATCAATGTATTTTCATGTGGCCATTTGGAGATGTGTGACTACGTGTTCAGTTTTGCAATAATTTCAAATGAAAAAAAAAATCAAAACTCAAATTTCAAATTTCAAATGCTTCACTTTTGCTTTTTCAAAACTACACATTTTTAATTTCCTGAAATTGTCCTAATTCCTTTCTGTTCAAACACTATTTGCCATATCCATTCAAATGCATAAGATGTTTACACTACTCTTTTCTTTGTACTCAAAGACATACTGCAAGGTGGCCATTACCTTATGCATCTTGTCTCACAGTCAGCTGTTCAAGTTGCATCTGCTAGACTCAGCTGTATTTTAATACTGAAACAAAGGATTCTGGTGTAGTCTGGAAAAGTAAGAGCAGCTTTCAAGGGACCACAATGCACTGTACACAGATGCTCTGGGCCTGCTAGCCTGCTATAAGATTTTTCTTCTGTAGAAACACCAATTTTTCTAGCAGAGTTTTTTTTTCTCGGAGGAATCTGGTTTCCCATATTTTGTCCCAGCTAGGGCAGAACATAATCTGAGAGTAAAATGTGTGGTTTTCTGTGTAGTGCTGCCCTCTACTGATTTTCTTGCTAATTAACAGAAAGACTTTACTACTGAGAGGAAAGGCAATACCCTTCATGACAAGAAGGTAACACTCAGTTTTTTGAAAGACAAAAAAAAAAAAAAAAAAAAAGAAAGAAAAAAAGACATAGGCCATTACTTCCCGCTTTTAATTTTTACAATAGTTGGATGCACTAGGTGTAGAGAGAGAGTTATCAATTTGGATCAGTCTGGATCCACCAAACATTATGGTAAACATCTAATTGGATTTCTTCTAAGACG
Source organism: Anarhynchus alexandrinus (assembly GCA_008711295.1). Classification (NCBI taxonomy): domain Eukaryota; kingdom Metazoa; phylum Chordata; class Aves; order Charadriiformes; family Charadriidae; genus Anarhynchus; species Anarhynchus alexandrinus. The sequence goes on from VUYV01000003.1 coordinate 5,625,451, forward strand.
AGGAAAGATCTTAAGCCTGAAACCAGAGAGAAGAATTTTAATGGGTTTTGTTCTAAGTAACTGAAGAAAATTATATATGCAATCTCTCCTGCTTTACTTCTGCTTCCACCATTAACTCAGTACAACTGTCAGGTTGCTGTTCTTGTCAAGCAATGGAAAACGGTTTTCTTCTTAGTTGCATTGGAAACTTCTCTGAAGATAAGGTATTCATTTATTAAACATTTTAATGCCCAAACCGTGAAGAACCTGCATTCTTTCCCCACTTTGCAAATCAGAGGATCTGAGTGGAGGCAATAAATTTTTTTTTTATTATTTTTATGGTTTGAGAAGTCTGTTGTGGTAGCCTAGAAACATTACAGTCTCCTTGCAGTAAGGACTCTGATATCAGAATCCTACAACACTTCCAGGTAAATGAATTATCTCTGTATGAAAGACATTATTCTCCTGAGCACATTAGCAACTGGAAAAATGTATCTTTTAAAGTCCTTTTGCATGTAAAATATTCTATTTAGATTCTTCAGGTGTAGTGTGAAATAAGCCCTGCTGGGATCAATAGCAGGGATTTGTTAGCAATGATGCCAATTTAAATGTTTCTATAGCAATTGCCATGGCAATGTTTTTAATTAGTGTAGCACAGTCACTCACAAGAATGACATGAAGAAAGGCTAACCTTCGGCAACTTGATAATGTATCCCACATTAGGTTGTTTCATTTGTTAATAGTGAAGTAAAATTCTGTTCTAAAAGAAAAAGGCTGTAGTGCTTGTGTATAGCTAAAAATAGCAGAGTTTACTGCAGCAGCAGTGCTTCATATTGTGCTCACCAGTCTTTAAATAGGAAGGATGCAACTGATGTTGAGGAAGATCCAAACAATCTGTAAAACTAAAATATGTATTTTAACAGGATATAGCAAGTATAAATCTTGTGTAGCCTGCATGCATGGAAGCAGTCTCATTGACTTTGGCTGTGTTTCTTTTGAAAATAAAATATCTGAATGTAGCTTTAATCTACCTAGCCTGAATACTAAGAACAGTGAAGCTGTAGCAACAAAAGGCTGTGCTATAAACTGCACACTGCCACTAATTATACCAAGACTTAGGTAGAGCCTAGGTCTGTGCCCCTGTAGGTTGATTTTTATTACTCCCATAACTAATTAAAGATAGTCCAGGTATGCATACACATGCTTCCCTCTGACTGCAGCACTCAAATATTCTCTGAGTGCAGTCATCCTACAAACATGAATATAGACTCTGGATGTATCATTGATGGCTAAGGTTCAAAAAGCAAGCTCCTTTTGTTTTCATCGTTCTATTTTTTTCCTTCCCTCTCCCCTCTTCATAGGTAAAGATGGGGTTGGGGGCTGAAAAGAAAACAACCAATGTACATCTTGACTGACCTTTCATGCTGAACGTGGGAGAATCAAGAAAGTTTTTTCTTGTATTTCTATGAGAGCTGAACTAGCTTTTGAAGGATCCCCAAAATCTAAGGGACAGATTTTTGACTGATGAACATCCATTCCTTGAGTACGAGTACTCAGATCCTATTCAGGCACAGAAACGTGGGCCACACTAAAAAATAAACACTTCCCCACTCAGCAGCTCATGCTGCAAACCTTTTGGAATAGAATTTCAGAATTTCTTTTTTGTGGTTGCTGATCTGTTCAGCAGTATATACAGTGGAGATAAGCTCAGCTGAAAATTTTGCAAGGAAACAGTTGAAGGCATTTCTTTTTGACTGGGACACCAGTGCAGGTTTCCTTAGCTGCATAAGTCAAGGAGTCACACGAATATAAATAAATTTTTAGGGAATGTGAACTAATAGCAATTTGTATTGGAATGTCTGTTGAATAAATGTCTTTAGGCAAACGAACCTATGATTTGTAGGTGCACTATAAGAGAAATTTATCTTGCTGTGACAAGAGACAGCATTTATTTTAGAGTTTTACCAGCCTCTTGGGCACGTACATTGCAGACACTGGTCCAAATTCAACTCATTATGGCTTGACTCACCCTCTCTATAGCACTCACAGTGAGTAACGCCGGTCCCCCAGGTGGGTGGATCTGGCAAGGGAATATGTTTATTCATGTTTGGACAATCCCCACTGGCAAAGACTTGTGCAGAGACACAGCTGTGATTTAAAGCAACTGTTCCTGGGCAATGAAAATACCATCTGCCCTTCTCTGGAGTAAGTCTTCCGAGGTGCAGATGAAACTGTTTCTGGACTCTTTCTCCCCAAACCAATTTCCGCCAGCTAGTGAATGAAGCTTGAAACACTTCCAACCCATCCTGTATAAGGGTGTCTCACTTGCTAGCAACAGTATTCAATGAAGCTAAAAAGAGACTTTTCAAATATCTGCTCCTGAGGCAGCAGGTCACTGGATTACAAAAGCAAAATATGTATTTTCACATTAAAAAAAAAATAGAAGACCTTTTTTCTCCAATAATGAACCTTTTTATGGGATCTGTTTTTCATCAGCATGAGGGGAGTTAGGAAATATTGCACTTGTAAACCCTTAACGCAAGGCCTTTTGAAGATATTCCTTTGATCTTTAGTATTGATTTTTCTCCACAGGGAACACATTTCACTCTTATCATATAATGAAGCTGCATTATAAGTTTTTATACCACACCTTATTTACAAATGCAACACATTCATCACATTCATGGTTTTTAAAGAATAGCCTTCAGACACAGGAGGAAAAATAAATGCTGTCATCAAAGAAAAATTCTTCTCTTTGTTTCCCCTTTAAGATTTTCTCAAGTTCTGTCACTCATAAACAGGTTGGCTGTACTTTGATATTGATACCCTGCAATATTTAAGACATTTTTTGTTTGGTTTTTCTTTGTTGGTGTTTTTGTTGTTGTTGCTGTTGTCATTGTTGGTGGTGTTTTGTGGTTTGGTTTGTGTTTTTGTTTGTTTTTTTTTTTTATAATAAACAGCACAGCCCTCTATCTGCCCGACATAAAACAAAGCAGTATCTCAAGGTGTAGACCCCTATTTTTCAGACACGTCAATTCTCATGGGTCTCTCTGCATGAAGCAGATGAGATTCGCCCATGGCAACACTGTTAATGACAGGACGTACTTACCAGTTCTGATAACTGCGACTATGTGCTTTCACCAAATGCCACTTTTTTGCTGCTTTTTTGATGCAGCAGTCCACTCTGGTCACACAGCTAGGTCCTAACAAAGCGGTCTGAGATTCCATGTCAGATGCCTCCTACTTCTGCATATCTCCTGAGCATAGCATGTACCAGGATGAGAACTTGCTTAACTTTTGGAGTCTACAGCTTGTATAATGGCCCGAGAGGTTGTTACAAGCCAGAATTTCTCAGAATAAAGACATCTTTAAGCTAGTATTTCCCAGATTTTTAAAAACCATTACTCTTTCCCATCCTCCTTTTTCTGGCTCATTTATGTCTGAGTCGTTAGAAATCATGTTCCTATGGACAAGGATCATGAAAATCAGACTTAATTACTGCCTGCAAGGGAATACACACTCACTTCTCTGGACTGGAAAAATTCTGTTGCTGACCAATTAAAGGTAGTTAGCAGATTCGGACTGGTAATTGCAGCCCGTTGTTGCTGCTTCCTTCCTGAAGGAACTGAGCAGCTGCTGTATGCTGTCATTTATCAAAGCTCAACCCCCTTTATGCACTTCTGCTGTCTCCAAGGGGATCACAAAATCAAGAAAAGTCTCATCCTCGGAGCTAAGCAGGCCCTTTACAAGCATAGAAATTTGTGCACAGAAATAGTGCATAGGTTTAACACATTTTTTTGCTATTTATTATCTCAGTTAATCTTAAAGGAGTCTGATGAAGCTAAGGCTTCAGCCTTTATTTTCATAATAAACACACTAAAATACCCATAAGTGATAATTCTACCACTTACAGAAGTAATACAGATCTCAGAAACATAAAGTACAATGACTTTCCTTTTTCTTATTTCTAGGTTTGCATCTATTCCTTAAAACCAAAATACACCACCACCACTACCAAACAACCAAAAAAGCCTTTCACTTGCACCTCATTTGACTTCACTAATGAAAGAGAAATGCAAAACAAAAAGAAATTCAAAATAAAGTATTGCTTATTCTCTTTGTACCCTGATAGACCAAGGTGAGGATGACTTCAACAAGCAGACATCCATGATAGTGTATAAGCATGGAGAAGAATATAATGGGTTTTATCCTGTATGTTTTCTTGGTCTTCAAATATTAGGTATTTAGTAATCCCCAATAGATGCTCTTTGTCACGACTTTCTCCACTTTTACTTTGAAACCATTTAAGCTTCTGGAAGCCACAACCATCTGCAAGGAGACTTACAGTTTAACAATTTTGTGAAAAGAACAACCTCTTTTCGTTTGTTTTTGAACATTGTAACTGACAGCTTCATTAGCCAACTAGTACTGTCATTGAAAGCCACAGTAAATAGTCATTCCCTCTTCACTGTCTTTGCCACTGATGAATGTATAGACTTTAATCAACTTTTCCTTCAGTTGTCTCTTTTCCAAGATGAAAAGTTCTGGGACTTCCTGCTTAATCATAACTTGTCTGGAAGCTGTGCCATAATTTTGATTGCACCTGTAACCTCCTCTGAATCTCTTCTATTTTTTTTGTGTATCTTTTGAGATTGGAGATCATGGTTTGTTGCAGTATTCAAGCTTCAGGAGCTTCATGCATAAATAGACAGCAGCTTAATCACATTCTCTACTTAAATTTATCATGATACATGGTGTTGTTTCCCTTTTTTGATTGCTGCAGAGCTCTGGGCTAATGTTTTCCTGTTATTACCCATTGTTACATATGGTGTTATTCCCCAATGGCAATAGTCAGACTTTATTATTTTAAAGGCAAAATCTGGGTTTTACCATCTGTGTGGGTTTACTTAATTTCATAACAATTTCACCATCCATCATTTTGGTGTCCACTCACTATTGCATAGACTACAAATGTCTATACAGCAAACTACTATAGCTATTAAACCATTGTAAAGAAGAGACTGGTTGGCACAAAAAGGCTCAAATCCATATGGCTAAACTCTCTTCTTCTCTACCCTGCCTCACTCCAGGGTTACCATATCCATATCACCCCGGGCGTGGTCCTCAAACGCTGATAGGAATTTTCTGGGAGAGTGCCAGTTGGTACAGGCTGATATTAGGGGCTGTAATAACAGTGAAATAGCATGGACAATTACATTGCAAAAACCAGTTTCCTTGCCAGGTGAAGTATATTAGTATAATCATAGTCATAAGATCCTTTTCCAGGCTTTTGCAAAGGCCCCTTGGCTTTATTATGCTGAATGTCACTTGTGAAGTTTTTCACCTTGATATTCAAACCTGTTTTCAGTTTATTTATGAGTATGCTGAACAGTGCTGGCCCTAGTACAGATCCCTGTGGAACACTACAACAGACCTTATTTCAATGTGAAAACTCATTATTTACTTCTTCCTGCTGGTTCCTGTCATTTAATCAATTACTGATATATGCAGGGACCTTCACTTCTAGCTCATGGCTGCTTAAGAGCTTTTGGTGGGTGACCCTGTCAAAAGCCTTCTAGAAGCACAACTAGATCAGAACAAAGAGGTCAAAACTATCCATATGCTTGATAACTCTTTCAGAGGACTTCAATAGATCTGTGAGGCAGGACATCCCTTCCAAAAACTATACTGACTTTTCCCCATATGTCATGTGTCCAACAATTATATTCTTTATAAGAGTTGCTAACAATTTTCCTGATTTGGGCCTCAGACTTTGTCCCTGCAACTTGTAAAACTGTAACTGTTTTTTATAAATTTGCATTGTATTTAATACCTTGAAAACCTCAAGTATCAAGGAAGCTGAAGTGAAATGTTAAAGAAAATAATGAATATTTCAGCAGTGTCATCACTGAGATTTTTAAGATTCCTGATAGTATGTGTGAAGTCGCTGTCAATTACTACAACATGAAATCCCACTGTACTGAAATTAGATCTCCTGATGAGTCCCTGGTTAAATCAATAAAACAAAACAAAACAACAACAACAACAACAACAACAACAACAAATCTGGCATTTAATCCTTAAGGGTTTATAACCCTTTCTATTTTCTCCTGAAAACTGTGACAAGTGAACCACAGAACTGCGTAGCCACAAGCACAGCACTCATGGTAAAGTTTTTCATGGAACTTCCCAAACAAGTTTTCAGGTTTTAATTATAGCAGTTTGTTAAAATCAAAATATTTTCCCAGCCTCTGAAGAAATGACAGAAAGGGTATCACACGATACATGGCACTGGATGTTGAGTGTATATGCTGTTCTAGTGGACCCCCTTTCTGCTATTTGTTTCCTAAGGGTTTATACTCTCTCCCAAGAGCTAGTAGCCTAGATGTGGTCAGTCAAACTCCCTTTGGTACTTGACAGTCCTGCAGAGAAGCCCACCAAAAACTCAGATCAGTAGCTCAGAGTTTGGCTTCCATGCTCAATTTCATATTGAAATTTTGACTACATCAAATTTTAAAGCACTCTGGGGAAAGAAATCCTCTAAAAAGTAAACGTTTTTTTTCCCCTTTTGAGGTTTCAAGATTTCCTATAGTATTTCTTGAATTTGCACTCCTCAAATTTCTACCATTAATGCAGACTTAATATAACTGCATGAAACAATGTATATGGTTCCAGTTTCAGAGAGAAAAAAGAATAGAAATATTTTTTGTCTAGCTTTGCCCAAAATGGCAGGGCATAGTCATGTTTTAAATCTTTCTTGCATCAAATCAAATGCCCGTGACTGTCTCCCTTCCTTCTCGCATTCCTAAAAGATGATGGAAAAAGGTATATGAGGGACCATAACTGTGTTTGGGTTCCATACTGCTAAGACAAGTCATAAAATATCTGACTTTACAGAAAACAAATTAACTCAATCACATAACAGGAAAAAGAAAATGCATAATTAATCCATACATAGGGATGTGTATGTCAGTCACTTTTTTTTTTTTTCGTCTTTTCTTGGTTTATGTAGTAATAGATATTTTACATGAAACAAAGTTATACTTCCTGCAAGTGAATTTCCTCCCTCTTTTTATCTTGGTGATTCTGCAGTCATGACAGCCAAATTTTAATGTCACTTTTTAGTAGTATGGCTGGGGGTACACAGTAACAGTGAAACAGTTTAATTACTACTGTCTATAAAGCATGCTAAATTACCCTCTTTTTCCTAACTCTGAAGAACTGTCATTATATGAACTACACACATTCATGGTAAAGAATGTACCTTCATCTAAATCTCGTTATTACAGGGTTGATTTTAAAATAAACATTTTATAATAACAGTTACTAATAAATAGAGTGAATAATAATGATCCAGCATAGGCAAGTGTTATTGTCCTATTGCAACTCTGGATGCTATGAAGGGAAACCATGCTGCAATGATATAATTAAGATGGGCATCAAGATGTAACAATTTTAAGTTAGTAGATATAAATCCAAATAATGTTTTAATTGTATAGCCCAACATCTTAATGAATGGTGAAGAATGGTTATTTTTAGTAATAGAAAATGCTAAACAAAGCCTGTAAAACAATTCTTTTATATACACCTGCCTAACATCTATATTTTATATAAAGGTAAAAACAAAGCAATAGGAAGGATTTCTGAGTGAAATAAAGTCTGTCTTCTAGCTGACACAGCTGAAGTCATTGAATAGTGCTAGTAAATTTTTAATGAGCATTTTTTGCCAAAAACTTTATTTCTAGTTGTCTCACAGCAGCATACATGGAAACATGGAGAAAGTTGAACCTGTTGTGTAATGTGGAATTATGCCTAGATATTAATGTAGAAGAATGGTAGTAAGCCTCCAATACATGGGAAAGCAAAATCAAAATTCAGAATTGAATATAACTATATCTATAAAACCAACATTTTTTGATTACTAGTCTTATATTAGGAAAAAAATATTAAACCATAAGAGTTTAGGCTCTGTCATGATTCACTATCTTGTGCTGCTTGGTAGTTTTTAACATTTTTACCCTTTCTTCACCTTTCCCATCTAATAAAACAACTTTTATTTTACAGGAATTATTTTTTTTCTTCTAAAAATGTTATATGTCTTTAATTCTTCAAGGTTGTGTTCAAAAATTTCCTGAAGCCAATGCATATAAGTCAGTGGACTTTCAACTAGGTCACGATTATGCTGAAGATTTTAAAAGAGCAACCCAAAAGACCATTTATTTTATTTTTCAGTCACAGTTCCTAATGAAGTAATGATAGTGTAGGAACAAAATTTGTTCTTTTCTGGTCACTTGTCCAGGGAGTAAGTTAGCTTAAGTGCTTCCCATCAATCTTCTGTTTATTATTCTCCTGCATTTTGTATTAACAGCACTGCTAAAATAAGGAGCAATCCATGAGAGAATTTTATGTTCTAGTTTTTATAGGTACTTGGTAGACTAATGTTTAATATATTTCAAAAATATTCTAGCTACAGCCCTAGCTGGGAAATGCATGTCTATTTCTACAGAACGTAGAGATCTGCAATATAATTGCATTTTGCAAGAAACTCTAGAAAAAGCTTGTTTTTATTGGCTGTATTTATCACAGTTAAGCAGGATCTGGGGGAAAAACAGAGACACTTGTGTTATTTTTTTGGTGTTAAGGACATGATGAGTTTTCTTATTATTGAATTCTAGATATGTGCTATCCAAAAGAGGGAGCCATAACATTATACTATATCTTTCCCCTTTATGAGACAGTGAAACTGCATACATTCTTTTATTTCTTTATCTTAATTGTACTTAAAGATGATGTTTGCTGTGAGGTTTTTTTTTTGTTGTTTTATATGAATAAGCAATATAGTTCAGAACTAGATAATACATGATACTAATCCTTTTGCAGCAGAGTGAAATGGTTGTACTAAAGTCAAATACACTTAAACAAGAGAAAAACATCCTGTCATAAAAAAAAAAAAAGGTTGGTTTATTTTCTCTTGTTCTTGATTTTCACTAGTTTTGAGCAGAGTTTAATCTGTCTGTACGCATTTCCCACCGTATGAAATGGAAATATATATATAACTATAAAAGAAGAGTGCTTAAGGTATTTGCTAAGCATACTTTAATTTTTTATCTCTGTAAGAAGTGAGATTGACATAAAATATTGCTCTTAGTAACTGACGAGATGTCCAGTTCAATGAAACTTTTGCTTGGAGGAATGCAGTCCTTATAAAGGCACTGCCCATATTTTGGAAAGCATGGACTGGGTTGCCTTCATATCTGAAAGGTCAGTGTACTGGGATGTATCTGAAGGAGTAGAATAGAAAAGCACAGAGTAATCAGTAACACTTGCTTTACTTTCAAAATGTCTTTAGAACATTCTTATTGCCTCTTCCTTATGGTTCTGTGTACTACATGGGGAGTCCAGGACACCCCAGTAAGCATATGTGAGGAGGGACTTTTGCTGATAGTTGTTTAATCCCTTTCTAATATCTTTGAACTGAAGTGTAGTTTTAATTTGCCCATTGCTTTACAAAAAAACTCTTATGCTGGTTTGGCTATTACAATCTCTCACTATTTGGTAGTGATGTAATTGGCAGAAAGTAATGTTAATGTTGATATTATAGACCTACTTGGTAAATGAGAAAAAGGCCAAGTTAAAACCCTAGAGATGCAAGTCCAAATACAAATTCTGCAGCTGAAAGAACACATGCTTAAATGTATATGAAATTACATATGAAACATGAAAATATATGTTAACCCTTGAATAGGATGTGATTTTTTTAAATTGCTTCTAGTATATTTCTTTCTTATTCCTAAGTAAAATTAAACATGACAGCCTACATACACTATATAATCTAAACCACTAATTTTTCTTTTTTTTTTTTTTTTAGTGAAATGAATGCTGAGTAAATAAGACAAGAGGAAGGTAAGTGTAGGTAAGGGAAAGATCAAGTGCACTGAGGAGGAGAGGAAAGAGGAGAAGAGAGAGGATACAAACACTTGAGAACAAAAAAGCTGCAGGAAAGGAGGATAAGTGTTCTTCAGAGAAATGTATGAAGTTAAATGTGAGCATTCCATTCATAGCTTATATTTGTTAGATAATGTTTGGCTGTCCATTAGAATCACTTTTTTTAGTTACTCGGTTCAAGAAACGTGGATCTGACTTTTTCAGAGCTGCTGAGTATCAGCAGGTCCAGAAATTTATAACTTTTTTAAAATGCTTAGGAACTCTGAAAACAGTCTATGTTACACTGGGTCTATTTTTTCTTTTATTTTGAGACCCACTAAACTTTTCTGTCCCTAGTTTTTTCTTCACTGGAGATACATGTAATAGTAATACTTTCTCCATGTGTTTTAAGAGCCTCTGCTACTGTTTGTGGAACTTCGAAGATACACATACCTGGGAATCATTAAGCATCATTTATATAGATCAGTATTTACCACAGTGGTACCTGAAGTCACCTAACAGTTTCTACTGCAGTATAATATATAGATAAATTTAGGAAAACTTCTATGTTATTGGGGTTATAATAAATTTTAAGAGTGACTCTACTGCAAAATAGACAAGTAGGACTGCAGATTTTTTTTTTTGAGAAAAGCAATCAAGTAAATAAAGCACGACAGAATAAACATTCTACCTTAAAATAGTTTAGCTGAACAAAGCATCTAGACAGTTTCTCCTTCACTCTGAAATTCTTTAGATAGTTATTGCTTATCACATATCTCTTTATCACATAAGGTCAACCCAGCCGATGATGCTCCTTGTTGGAACAGCTTGTGACTTCCCTTCCCAATAATTTGCTCCAATAATACATTTGAATTCAAAACTTGAAAAAAGAGAAGATCATTTACAACTATTTATGTTTGACAAATTATTATTTGTTAAGAGTTTTTCACCTTTCATAATTTACTCTCATTACCAATATTTTTCAAAATATCCTGTAAAAGAGAACTTCTTTAGTTGGTGTGTTTTAAAAGTTATGCTCTTCAGTTTTAGTAGTATTTCATGAGCTTTTATTATATTGCTTCAGAATATGTAAACAGCTTTCAACTTCATCAGTTCTGTTGTGACATGGTATGCTTTAGTAGTTAATATGAAATAATAAAACCGCTGTAATTATTGAAGGCCTTGTTATCTAATATAAAATGAAATACTTTATCTTAATTTCCAGATTGAAGCCCCCTCCCACTTGTGTTATAATGAAAGTGAGCAATTTTGCACAGAAGTTAATTTCATAAAATAAAAAAAAAATATATTATCAGCTGCTATTGGGTCATCATAAAAGAAATTACAAGCTTGAGGTTAAACCTGTTTCTTGATCTGTAGCTTTTCCTTTTGGTCTTGATGAAAAAATAAGAAAATACATTTGTTAACACCAGCTTGTGAGTGTTGAAATTATAACAGACAATGCACTGAAAAATAGACTGCATGTGAAACTTTCCTCATTTGGATGTGAGCCTTGTGAATGTAATTAAAAATAAAAATGCTTACTGCAGCCATATTTTTACTTTCCCTTTACCCTGTTGGCATTTGAAAATATGTTCACATTTCCTCCAATTACGTTCACTGAAGTTCTTTTATATACCATGAGTCTCACTTTGAATACTCCATTGCCAAGACAAAAACATCCATACTTTCAATCTATTGTTTTAATCATGAAAGTCCTCTGTCATACAATGAATTATTATTAATACTTAATTACTGTTTGTTTTTAATGCACCTGCACTGAAACAGGTGGTCTTAATAAGAATTTACGTCGTTACTTCATAGTTGGAATTCCCAATTTCTGGTGATTTCTCTATGACACATGCAATCATAATTTTGTTTTCTCTTTCTGAAGGCCAACGTATTCCAGATTTTTCTGTTGTGTGTATTTCAGTATAATCTTTATTTTGGCATGCATTCAAAGCTTAAGTATGGTAAGGTACTCTTTATTTCCATTCTCCTTTCTTCCGTCACTTATGCAGGACATTATTTCAATAAGCAATTAATATTTGTAGGAGTGGTTGTTTTTTTTCTCTTTCCTGCATGCACTGTATTTGCTCTGCTCAGGTGGGCATAATATTGTTCATAGTTTTTGCTGTTCTAGTCTTGCAGGAAATTTTAGAACTTTCTTCCAAGTTGTGTAAGTCACTAAAAAGATTCTGCTAACTTTGCTAACTGTGGTTTACAGTTAGGGGTTTGTTGCATTTCTGTAGCTTTTCCCCTTTTTTCCTGGCATTAATCACTTAGTGTCTTAATAAAATTTTCTTTAGTGATATGTACATCTTAATGCCTTCTAAAGCAATGGCTTCTTCAGCACGTTACTAATGTATATATTTGATTTTGATTTTTTAAACCAAAGATTTCTTAGCCGTGTGTACTGTGTGTTTATATATTGTTCCTATCATACAGTACTCAAGTGTAACTGTTTATTTTATCTAATAAAAGAATTTATTACTTTTACAAGCAGTGTGTTCACAGTATTCTATCTATCCCATTTTAAGCTATACTGAAATTACATTTCAATCTCATTTTGATAGCTGAACAAGCTATAATTTCCCTTTCTCTCCCAGCCTGTGCAGAAAGAAGCCTCTTTACACTATCTGGATTTTCCTCTAACTTTTATCCACTGATGTATCAGAAATCAGTATTTGTTGGCTTTTTTCAATACTGTTTCCTCTGACATTTACCTTGCAAGGAACATGGAATTATTCGGCTTATTTAAATACTGATAACTTATGTGCAGAAGATAATGCATTTTAAAAAAACAATTATCCAAATTTTTTTTTCACATATTGTATGTAAATTGGCTTTGTCATGTAATATTATTTATCTGCTCACTTTATATTCACATGTACATTATACAAATTAATGTGGATTCTGCACACATAGCAACCCCAGTGCAGGAGGAAGGGTGTGAGGAGGCTGGAAAGAAAAAATTCCTATCTTTTAACATTAGTTCTGATTGCACAACACTTGACCGTTTCCCCCCTAGTTTGGTTGCTATTGCCCAGCCTGTGGCCTCTGGTGTGGGTCAGGCACTTCAGACATTCCTGAACAAACTAGTGCTCAGCTGCATAGTGAATTCTGCCTTTTCTGTCCCTTTGCAGCTCTGAGGTCCTCTGCTCTGCTTATTAATGACCGTGACAGTATTTCCTCCCTTTAGAAAGACTGAATCTAAATGTTACCGATGTCCATGGGAATATTCAGCTAGACCATGTTGAGCTTTCCATCAGAACTATGTGCCCCTCTATTGTTTACCTGGAGCTTATACTTAACTGCTTTCATAGAACACTTTGAAGTACTTTGTTGTAATTACTGACTGGTAATTGGTAATTTCTGAGGGGCACCACATGAATACCAATTTACTTGGTCTCATACAACACTGATCTTCTTTCAGTTCAGTGATAGTGAGATAGAACCATACCGTTACAAAGACATTGCACATGATACACTAAGATTATTTGTATAATTTTATCGGCCTCTGTTATTTCTTCTTCAAGATTTAATGACAGTATTTTATTCTGTGCTTAATGAGAAAAACTGTTATTCAAGTTAGTGCATATTTTTAATGAACAGTAAGCTATGACTCTGTTTATACTCTCCTGTTGTACCAGTAATTTAACAGGACTTCAAATTCAGTTGTAAAATTATTTGGTTATTCTTATCTTAGCTGAAGCCAAAGACAAAACTTGAACTTAAGCAATGCAAACTTATTTTTTCTGAATTGTTAATAGCTTCACATTAAAACTAGAATTGTTAAAACTTCTCATTTTTAAAATTGCACTATCTGAGCCTTCCTGTCTATGCTCCTGTACTTCAGATTTATTAATCATATCAAAATCAGAACAAAGTACAAATAAAAATTCTCCACTTTCAAGTCCTTTCACAGCCTCTCCTTTTGTGTCTCTCCAGTATTTGCAGTATACGAATACAAGGTTACTTAGGCCACAGATCTTTTTTTTATAAACCTTGAATCTGTTGAAAATGCAGTAGACAAATATTGTTCTAAATTGTTCCCTTTTTTATTACTATGGTTTACAAAAACTATAAGTATTTTCCATCAGGAAAGTGAGATTCTATATGACAAATTTAAACTGCTTGTAATTGGCACATGTATTTTCGTATGGGTTTCTTAGAAATAGGGTCCTTAAAAGTCTGCAGACTCACAGGGTAAAAAAACACTCACTTAAAACAGTGTATCCCTAGTGAGCTAGGTAGTCTTGTGTTGTTCCATGACAACTGGGTTCAGGGTCTTTAACTTACAAACAATAAATTGACTTTCACTTAAGTAATAGGCAATGTTTTCCATGCTGGGGGAATGCAGAAATATTACTAATATTTCTATGTTAATTATTACAACTTTTTGCCAGGCAGTCACTATTAGTGGACATAAATATGATAGAAGATTATATAATTCACAGGTGGCCTGATCAATGGCTGCCCTAATAGGATGACAAGCTATGGATGTCCCGTGATGTGGATGCATGCACTTAGGCCAGGGTGGATTCTACGCTTTTGCCCAGTCCCTGCCCTTTCCTGGAGGTCTCTTAATGATGGCATACAGATATTAGTGATTATTAAGACCTTCTGAATCTTTCATTGTTTGAATATCAATAAAGTGTTAAGACAAACATGATGGTGACATCAATTTTTTTGGAAAAGAGGACAGCGGGACTTGGAGTGAGGGCAAGGATCTTTTCCTCCACTTGCTAAACCAGTTTGGTCTCCAGAGCAAAGGCAAAGGACTTTTTCACTGACACATCACCCTATGCTGGAGGGTGCCACCCTCTTTTTCATTGCTTCCCTCAGAATAAGGACTCAGCAAGGCCACAGCAAGGCCAGTTGCTCCAGAAGGCAGTGAGGCCAGGCCCTAGAGAGGGGTAAAGAGTATGACAAGAGATAAATGTTGGAAATGTTAGGATACTGCTGTCATTCTGGCAGATAATAAATTTGACTCACTAGTAAGTCAACTTCAACTTTGTAATTACACTTATTTATGCCCATAAATACATCTATATATATAAGTAAACCATATGTATGTTCTTGCATTTAAATATTGAGGTTTTTTAGACTGATTATGTTTAAATTTCTTTCACATGTAATTTCATAGAACTGTGGACAATAAACCGAATGAACACTGACAAATACTTCTTATTAAATTCTCAGTGAGATAAACTCCAAGTTTTAACATCTATTCATAACAGTAATGAATATGGCTGGCAAAGTATTAAGATATATCAATTCTCGGACACAACAGTTTAACATACCATATGGTAACATTCCATTTCTTAGGAACAAAAAAATTACACTGCATGCTGCTTCCAAAGATGAACATCATTATATTTCAGGGTAAATAACAGTTCTTCATCTTTTGAATGGGATAGGTGCTGTTGTTTGAGAAAACAATTTGAGAAAACTTGATAAAACACTTGAGAAAACAATTACTTGTAAATGGAGGTGGTAATTTTGCCCTATGATCACCTTTTTATTCAAATGTTAACATCTACAATTCTCTTTTTTATAAATAAGATAAGAAATTTTGGATGCTCTGCTGAAATCCTGAAAGCGTCGTACTTCATTCAGTCTGCCTTAGAATTAAGCACTACAGACCACCTGGAAAAGAGAGAGAACATGTCTATATCTTCCTTGTCCTTCCTGTTCTTCAGATACCTGTTAGTGGCTACCGGGATGGAAATTTCAGTTTAAAAGGAGCATGCTCACATCACTCGACTTGTCAATTATCAGGATAAAGCTAAACTTCAGGAGCAATTAAGTAAAGCAGGAACAAGAAGTCAACTTTGCATTTGCATTGTAAAGGGACATTTAAATGAAAGTTATCAGAGGTATTGCTTTGTCTTCCTTGGGGTTGAACATTTAAATGACCATACAGTAAGGCTGAAAATGTTCCGAAAACTGCATCACAACAAAAAGACTCCAGGTTTCCTGAATCTTTGCCCCTTGAGGTAAGAAACAGTGAGACAAGCTGAAAACCCCATTTTGCTTAAATTGCTTAATAATTGCTTAAATTTTCTGAACATAGGAATTTTTTCAATGCATGTAATCAGGTAGAAATTGTATGGATACTAGAGTAAATACACATGCTTCACTGAAAGTGATCAGTCATACCGTATAATTGTATTAAGGTGGTTTAGTCATCAGTTCCTCTTTCAGGGAATTCTTGCCTCAATACAAAGTTATTGAATGAAGCAGAAATTGTTTCCTTAAAATCTTGAAAGAATAAACTGAGGCTGACTGGTTGGTGGACTCTGGGAACTACCGGCCAGTCAGCTTCACCTTTGTGCCTTGTATGACCGTGGAACAGATGCTCCTGTAAGACATGTCAAAACACATGGAAGGCAGGGAGGTGATTAGAGAAGGCCAACATGGCTTCACCAAGGGCAAATCCTGCCTGACGAACCTAGTGGCCTTCTACGATGGACTGACTGCATCAGTGGACAAGGACCTACAGATGTTATCTATGTGGACTTCTGTAAGGCCTTCGGTATGATCCCCCACAACATTCTTGCTACTAAATTGGAGAGATATGGGTTTGATTGTTGGACTGTTAGATGCATAAGGAATTAGCTGGATGGCTGTGTCCAAAGAGTTACTGTCAATGTTCAAGTGGAAACCAGTAACGAGTGATGTCCCTCAATGGTCTGTACTGGGACCAGTACTATTTCATGTCTTCATTAATGACGTAGACAGTGGGATTGAATGCACCCTTGTCAAATTTGTAGATGACACCAAGCTGGGTGGTGTAGTTGATATACACTAGTGGGAGGGGATGCCATCCAGAGGGACC
This sequence comes from Anarhynchus alexandrinus, assembly GCA_008711295.1. Classification (NCBI taxonomy): domain Eukaryota; kingdom Metazoa; phylum Chordata; class Aves; order Charadriiformes; family Charadriidae; genus Anarhynchus; species Anarhynchus alexandrinus. Next base: position 5,642,198 of record VUYV01000003.1, read on the forward strand.
TTGACAGGCTTGAGGAGTTGGCCAGAGTCAATCTCATGAAGTTCAAGAAGATCAAGTGTAAGGTCCTGCGCCTGGGTTGGGGTAATCCCCAGTATTACTACAGAGTAGGGGATGAAAAGATTGTGAGCAGCCCTACGGAGAAGGATTTGGGAATACTGGGGGATGAAAAATTGGACATGAGCCAACAACTTTAAACTGAAAAAGGGCACATTTAGTTTGGACATAGGGAAGAAATATTTTACAGTGAAGGTTGTGGGACACTGGAACAGGTTGCCCAGAGAAGTTGTAAATGCTCCACCATTAAAGTGTTCAAGGTCAGGTTAAACAGGGCTTTGGGCAACCTGATCTAGTGAAAGATGTCCCTGCCCATGGCAGAGGGGTTGAACTAGATGATCTTTAAATGTCCCTTCTGACATAAACTGTTCTATAATTCAGGATTGATGGGGTAGGCAGAGCAGCTGTTTTGCTGTATTTTCCTCCGATATTTAGTGGTCTGGGTCTGCTGTTAAAGAATAGAAACTTTAAATTTCCTGCAGAGTTATCCTCAACTCAGACCACATAAACGTCTTGCCTTACCCGATGGCTAGAACATACACCACTGGAGACTTTACAATGCAAGTACATGCATGGCTTTCGTGACAGTGATGCTGTGTACATAAAAAAATATATATTCGTATATCCATATTGTTATCATTATAGATACAGAGATAGAGATATATTTACACAGATGTCTCTAGATGTCTGTCTCATCTCTATCTCCAAAATGATATTGATACAGATACAGATACATGTATGCATATATGCATGTGTGTGTTTTCACCACAAGCAATGAAATTTCAGGATTTTTCTTTTATTGCCTACCAAACTTACAGGTTGACTAGCATGAAATTTAATTAGTGTTAATCAACTTGAGGTGAAGGAAGCAGAAAATTAATGTGACTAATTTATTTTCTATTCTACAGCTATGCCCCCCTATGCATGCTCCTTAAAAGCATGGTTTTTTTCAGATTTCAACTTTCAGTCTGTACAAAATAATGATTCTGATGTTATTTGCACAGAAAGAATATGGACAAACTGCAACATTAATTTTGGTTTTATTTGTATTATAGCTGCCTATAGCACTGTATTTAAAAAGAGTTCAAATCAAGTAATCCATAATCTTATGCTGGTTTACACAAATCTTTATGCTGCTTCAGCTTTGTGAATCCACTCTTGATGCTTTGGAGATGCAGCCAGCCTGCCTGCCTTCCTTCCTTCCTTCTCCAGAGAACTAGTGATTCTTTACACCAGGTTGGCAGGTTTTCTTCTAGTAGCTCTAGGCATGTCCTGTAACAGTTACATCGGGTTACTCAATGTGTGTTTCTGCCCTGGCTTTTTATTTTTTGGATCCTCATGCGTAGGTCTTAGGAAAGTTCATGGTGAGATGCATAGCATGTAGCTACTGTTTCAACAACCTGCACTTTCAGAAAAAATATAGCTTAAATAGTTATGCTGAGTATACAATTTTCTGCCAGTTAAAAAGTAGTGAAATTATTTTTTAATAGAAGTTGAGATCCTCTTTATGTCATGAGGCCAGAAACTTCAATCCTATACTGGTTAATCCTTAAGATCCATTTTAGTTCTGTCCATCACTCAAACTATGAATATATGCTACTCCTAGTGTGTTACATGTGCAGATCTGCACACAAATTATGCAAGAACTATCTGGTCTCACAGGCTCTTTTTAGGACATTTTCAGATGTATGTTTTCTTTCAACTTGCCATTACTGAGTATATCTCTTGAGTAATTAAAGGCAACTATGGTCCTGTGTCTGTGTATAGCAGTGCAGGTCACTATTTAATCAAAGAAATGCTTAGTAAACATAATACTTAAAGTAGTTTAAAAAATGTATGTATTCTACCTATTCTGAATGTGCAACACAAAGTATGTTGCTAAACCCTTATCTATCAGATTCAACCTTTTCAGATCTATGTCAGACAGTATGAATACACATCTTTTATTTTGCTTTTTATTTCTTTTTTTTTGCCAAAAGCATCAATCTAAGGTGCAGCCTAGCCACTGCCTAATTTACTCCCTTTTCTTATTTCCCTAGTGCTTTTTTCCCCTTTCCTGAATGAAAGCTTCAGGGAAAGATTCTCAACCAGTAGTTTCTTTGGCCACTTGTAGCTGAGAGCAGCTGTATCAGCTTTTTAGAGAGTTTCTTCTCTTTAATTGCCTTAAAAAGTAGTTAGAAGTACATTAAATACATGGCATACTTTTCTGTTTTGAAAGTCCTGTTGCTTGCTGCAGGGACAGTTTGCCATCACAAGTAGTGAGGATATTTCAGTAGGACAGTGATTGGAAGAGCAGGCAGCACCAGAGGCTTGGATTTTATTAAAATGTGACAAATGCTATTAAAACATTACAAAACCTTAACTTGAAGTGATAAGTGAGTTCTCAGCCTTGATACTTCTACTGCTGCTGCTACTACTACTACTACTACTACTACTACTACTACTACTACTACTACTAAGCAAAGAAAAATATCTTCAACATCATAGATAAAGAAGTTTTATCTCCATGAAGGAAAATTAAGAGATTAATTAATTTTCCTTCGAACACAAGAGGTCTTACTTAGTATCTCACCCTAGAAAAGATATAAATGCAATCCGAAAATGTGTCTTGATTAGGAAAGAAAGTGTGTATCACACATTTAAAACCATTAGGAGCAAGGTCTAGCTTGATTGCTGGTAAACTATGGGATGCAGATAACAGCAAGGAATGAAGAGTCTACAACAATTTAAAAATATATTTCCATTTTTCAACAAGTCTGAATTCTCATTAGAGGTGAAATTTCCTTTTACAGTTGGGAAGCAAATGTAAGGATTATTGCAAAACTTGCAGGAAATGAGAAAATATTTTCTGTAACAAAATATTTTTATTTTTACTCTGAGGAAAATACATATTTTTACCAGATAGGATCATTATAAAAACACAGATTCAGCACTCATTTTTACTCTGGGTAAGGGAAATGCACAAAAGCAATTTCGCTGGCTTCGGTGGGACTAGTCTTATTGCAAAATGTTAGTCATTCTGAATAAGAGTTCGAGAATGTGGCACAAACACAAACAGCTCTCCTGACAAATAATTTAAACTGAAAGAATTTCCTTTTGAAATAACTATGTTTTTTCTGATTTTTTTTGGGGGTGTTACTACAGGGGCAGAATCATTTCAATGAGATTTCCCACAACCAGCACCTATGCTTTCAAAATCAGAAGAAAGACTTGTTTGCAGGAGTTTCCCACTACAAAACTTGATATTTGAATCCATTATTATAAAGTACTATGGTAAAGAATAATGCAAATCATGTAAAATGTTGTGATAAATGACAAAGTAAGCAGGCAAACAAATTCAGACAGAAAATAGCACTGCAAACTTAAGCAAACCCATATTCATCTATTCCTTTTTAAAATATTTTATCATTTTTCTTATAATTTGCATGAGTTGTGCTTGGCTTTATGTCTGTATACATATATATGTATGAATGTACGTATACATATATGTATGAAAAATTCTGTTCATGAACTTGGGCTGTTTTGATTTGTTAAATTCAGGTATGAGGAATTTACTGGTACCTTCTAATCATATATAACCTATAACTGCTGGATTTTAAAATGTTAATTTTAATTTGTACTATGCCTACCTTTTCTTTCAAACAGAAGTAATCAGATTAACTTTGCCTTTATTCCCAACTCACACCTTTTTCACATTATCTCTTCGTCATCTCCTCAGGAGCAAATACCGAATGATGGAATACAGAGGAAATAAAGAACAATTATTTTGGTAACATCTTGATCTGAGGATGTTAGATCATTATACTTTTTAAATTTCCTTTATTGGACACTCTTATACAACCTGATGTTTTATTGAACTCTTTTTTAAGAGGTGCCAAAATATAAATGTTATATTCTGCACCACTGATTATCAATATAGTTGATCATCATTTTCTGAAATAAAAGGCTAAATCTGATAATGTCTGCATATATTGCTAGAAAGGCTTCTATACATTATTAATTGCCTTAAATTGAACTATTAAAAATATGCAAATTGAGATAATCTCCTTATGACAGTTGTTGTGTAGTTTATCTAAAATGATGGAAAGGCCTTCTGTTTTGATCCTCAAACATAAAAGCGTTATCCACAATTTTCTCTGTTTCACAGCATCTTCTTGTGGGTATCATGTATAAAAAAGCATGTTCTGAATTTAGACAAGTAATTTAGGAGCCCTTTTTCAACATACTTATATACAATGGGAAAATGCTTTCAGTATTTTTTTGAAAACTGGAGTCTCTAAGCAATGACATACATGACCCAACACTGTAATATTCTTCCAAGCAGAATTTCCATGAAGCTGGCTGTTATTTCCCTTGAATAGGGTTTGTGAGGGCAAAGCAACCTGAACACCATTTAGCGCCTAGAAAACTTGTACTTACATAAACCTCTCTGACATCTGCATTTTCATATCAGGAGATTCTAATATGAAAGCTGTGTTTGTGTGAGACAGGGAAAACTGAATCTAATGTGATGTTGTCTTGATGTTGCTATTACTCTTACTACTAAAAGGTGTGAAATTTAAATATAGATATTTGTATTTAACTGGCAAGGAAATACACTGGCCATCACTTTGAGGCATTCAATTTTGCAGTCACAGAACTATATTTCCAGAGAAAATTTCATGGCTTTTCATGGTGTTATTTAATGATTCAAGGCACATTTATTTTTATGAACATCGGTGCATTCATGCAGACAAATTGGAGGACTGGGAAATTGGAGGCCCTGTTCTACCCCTGGCTCCAATATTGAGTGACTTTGTAACTGAGACCAAGTCAATTCAGCTCTCTGTGCAATAATCTGTGTGTATGGGATGAAGACAATACCACTCATCTCCTTTTGTAATCTTTCCGAGATTGCAAAATGAAGATTATAAATAATATGCTTCACTTCCTATCTTTTCTTTAATTGCATTACATACTATGCATTAAAAAATTATTTCTTTCTAAACCACCATTTTTGGAGCTTTCTTGTAAGTTGCAGAATACATCCAGCATTTCTTCTTTTTTCCTTAAGTTAGTAACAACATTTTCCTTGAAGTAACCAAAGCCCAGTCTCGCTAGAATTTTGCACAGCAAGCACATAGTATGATCTGATCAAGATATGCCTCTCCTGTTCAGTCATGCTCAGCAAGTAGGCCTTAATGCCACTGGCTTTTTTTATCATGATCAGTCACTGAAAGTCAGGATAGTAACTTGCCTTTTGCAATTTCCTATTTGTTTAAAAGGCAAAAGTAGAAAGTTATTAAAATGATGCTTGATTGCTTTTGCAAAGATTCTTTTTGTTCATTTCCCTTTGTTTTATTTTCCTTCTCCTCCCACCACCTTTTAGCAAAACTTTGGATTTTTTCTTATAAATGACTTTTCATAAACTCTCCTACTCGCATGCAGAATGCAGTTAGCGTTCACTCAGGCATCCCTATTCATGTTCAAATATTTGTGCTTCTGCAGATAGCATTTGCATGTAACACCTGCTGCAAGCCTTAGAAATTCAGAAGGCATTCTGATATGAGTGGGAGATGCATTTTTGTCTAGGCTTTTGCTCCAGTTGCCTTCTGCAGTTAAATAGCACTGACTGCATGAAAGAATCATGTAAAATTATAAATACCTATATTGTCTTATATCCAGGTTTATAAAGCCCAGTTTTCTTACAAGCACAAGATTTGTGCAGGAATTGAGAGAATTTTTAAACAGTGGTCATTACTGAGTTTTGGTTTTCAGTAAGATCTTGCTGTATCTCCAGAATAGTTTGCAAAATTGGGAAAAGAAGGGCGAGGAGGAAGAAAACGACAACAGTTTTGTGTTTCTGTTTATCTCTGAAAATAGGTGCAAGATCCTATGTGTGTGTGTTACCCTTTAATAACAGAAAATTCTGAAGCAATAACTGTTTCTTCATGTGTCCTGTTACCGTCAGGCTTTGGACAGCCAACAGGAGACATCAGTGTGCCTTGTTTTATCTGCTGAACAAACTCATCCTCAGAGAAAGTTGTCAGTCCTGCTACTTTCTAGCTCTACTTCTCAATGCTTCTGCCAGTAGATGCCCTGCGACCAGTGTTGTGCAGCTTCAGGAACCATGTCCTGATGCCAAGGCATAAGCGAACGTCAGAATTAAGTTGTACAGTTCTTTCTGCAGCATTGTGGGTGACAACATTTTAAACTAGTGAATTTAGGTTATTACATTTTGTTTGGCAGATAAGTCGGGGAATGAAATCATCCTCATTGGCTGATCCAATGATGAGAGGGTGTCTCTGCCCATGCTATGGAACTGCTGCTGAGATCAGCATCCTTGTAAAGCAGCAGCCAGGTGAGGGGAGAGCACAGATCCCTGCGAATGGGCTGCTGTCCAGAGGGGAGGACAGCTGTTTTGGAATGGTCACTTTTCACAAGTGTGAAAATGCTGAAAGCCTGAAGCATTTTTACCATGGAACTGTACAAAACATATGGCAGAACTGTTTCTTTCCACATTTTATCTCCAAACTGCACCTCCAAACTGCTTTTTTGTATTTGGGAGAGAGGTACTCGTTACTTATGCAACATAATTTTTCACAATAACAGCTGCAAGACAGCCTCTGAAGTGAAATACTCTATTCACACATTAACATTATTTAATATATGAAGATTTTTTTTATTGTTGAAATCACCCTGTCAAATTTAAAAAGACTTGGCAACTATTTTAGGTACAAGTTTAGTATGTAGTACTGATACAATTACATCCCTCATTTAAAATTAATATTGTTTATCTAACTTAAAAACAAAACAAAACAAAACAAGAATTATTTATTTCATAAGCATTTGGTTGTATAACATGACCTTGTAAAAGTTTTATATTTTTGCTAATAGAAAATCACATTTGCTGCAAACATATTCAGTTTTATCTTGAGTTCATATTTTTACATAGCAAAGGACAAATGACAGACAATGTATTTTGCCCATCAAATTGACATATAAAAAATGGTACGCCTTTTTAAAAACTAGTATAGTTCTGTAGAGTTCTTAATAATCATAGAAAAAACGTAACACAAGACTTCTAAATATTTAATTAGCCCATTCTCAACTTTTGGAATAGAAATTAACATTTTAGATGAGGAAAATGACTTGGAAACAATTATTTTCAAAGGTCTGTCATTAGCAATTCCTATCATTACCACCAATATTATTTATTAAATAAAGCTTTTTATCCCATTAGCGAAACTATTGCAAGTATTACACTTGCCTTTTTATCCGTATTTTTCCTTACCATGAGAAACTAGTGTAATACTCAGCAATGAAACTTAATCCTGCTCTGATTTAAGTAAAATACAAGTTTTGTCACTGAGTTTAATCAGAGCAAGACTGACACATTGGTTGTAAATTTGTCTACTGAAAATGGAAAATTTCCTAAGAAAATGCCACTTTATTTTCTGACCTACTACTTAAATTTGTGAAAAGGTGAGCAGCTACTGTGTGCATATTGCCATACAACTGCAAGGGATATCGATTTCTTTGTAGTTCATATGCATCATTCTTTGTTTGAAGCTCATACAGTGAAATTGAGTGGATGTGACTGCATGTTTCTTGGATGTCAAAAGAAAAAGCAAAATGTCATTCATTGGGCAATTGGTTTCTACTGGTTACTTCAAAATCAAGTGGTCAGTTCGACCTTTTATGGTTTCTGCCCTGGCTTCTCTGCTAGTCTCTGATTATACATATTAGGCTGATAAGGTTGTTTGGTAACACTTCTGGAAAACAGCCTTACACTTTCAGCCTGTTGACTCTGACTTACTGCTATGAATATCCAAAGGGACACCTCCCTCAGCCCTCAATCTTTCTGAAACCTGAGCTGTCACTTCCCGTTGTAACACCTACAAAAATACTAATTTTTCTACTCCCGCTAAAGAAAACCAAAACAAATCATCACTACTTCATTCTTATTAATATTAAAGACCTCCTCTTTTTTTCATCCTTCTTAAGTGTGTTTGTTTGGATTAGATGTTTTCAATAAAAACAAACGTGAAAGATAGATAGAAAGGAAAAGGAAGATAGCTTCTATCTGGACAGGTGAAAAAGCATCCTGCACAAAAGTTAGGCTGTATTGTTACTGCTATATTGCAGTAAAATCTGAATAATATCTAATAATATTGCCAAATAGCATACACATTGCTAGCTTTCTAATACGTACAAGCAGTCATAATATACACAGCAACAGAAGTTTAGATATCAGCGATTTAGTACAATCATTTTTTTTCTGAGCTGTATAAAAAAAAATTTCCCCAAAGTGTTCTGCTGACCCTGCCCCCCAACCCCCTCCCTAAAAAGTATCGGTAAGGCATCTCTAACGTTTCATACACTTTTTAAGAAAGCGTCTGCTCTTTTGCTGTCAGCAATTTCAATGCTAAAGAAAGTGAATCTACTCACCGTGTCTCAGTGTGAGCTTAGCTCTGTCCGTCCAGCGCTGTTTCTTTACCTGCTTCTTCCCTTCTGCCTGTTACTGTATCTCCAGCGCTGTATGTACTTGCATCTAACTAGGGCTCCCTCTCTCCCAGCATCACTTTTAAGTCAGGCAGGCGGGGAGCTGAAGCCAAAGGGACTCTCTATCTGATTGGTTTCCATTCGGTGCCCCTGATTAATAAGAAACGTCCCTCACTGAGAGAGATGTTGCTACTGATAGAGCCGCAGTGCTCAACATGAGAAGGTTTGGGGCTGATGCGGGGACCGGGAACAGAACGACGGCTATGCCAGCCATACAGTGATTTGCAAGTGAATGCAGTGGGAGGGCTCAGAGAGGAGGGCTTTGTTAAGGACCCTCTTATTAACTGAGGCTTAAATACAGAGACTCGTGCTACCAGCTCAGTTTAATCTGTTTTCAGTTCTAATAATAAAGGTAAAGGCATGGCTATAACCTGTGAATTAGGTGGAGAAAAAATTTACTTTAATTATCTACACTAGCAATACAGTGCCATTTGTGTGCACATTCTCATTGAAGAATGCAAAATTATGCTGTAACACTACCATGACAAATGATTTTAAGTTGAAAGAAGGCAAGGTGTGGGACATTTCCCCCTGTACGCAATAGGTTTACAGCACTAGTGTGGCTTGCAGCTATTGCTAATGATAAGCTTGTCACTGTACCTGAAAGTGGCCATAATACAAAGTTGTAAAGTTTCAGGAGTTGTGGCTGATAACGTTCAGGTTATTCACAGAAATGTATGGTTTTGCCAGCAAGAGTAATGTTTCTTGGTGCAGCCTGTTTGGGTACAACTAATCACTGCTTCCTACCATGTCACCAGATGTTCAATATTACAGAATATTGTGGTTTGCTTGAATTAGCATCTTCAACTGAAGAATAAGATGTTGCCTATTAAAATGGGAGAACTGGAGTATCCTAAGATCTGGTTTTGGATCTCCTATTTGTGCATTTTTGTGGGTTTCTGGATACTAATGTCTATTTCAGTCACTGATCTAAGATAAACGTTTGCTACGGGACTTCTAGGAACTGATACTTTGCAATCACTTTCTGTACCAACAAACCCTGAAGACAGATTTCATCAGATGTCTGTTGTGGACATCAACATGAAATGCTGCAAAGTGTAGTCTCTGGGTTTGTGGCACAATTAATTTAGTATCAAAATTTCCTGTTAGAAAGATGGATCATGAGGCTAGTTTCTAATTATGAAATATCATTAGGGCTATGGGTTCGGTAATTGAGGTGAAAGGAGAAATCTGTTTATTCTGGTGGAAAAACTTTATTATAACAAAAGGAATGTTTACATCAAATAGCCAATTGAGAAACCTAAGTAAATTATTCCTTTTTCTTTATGCTCTAATTATTGCTTTAATACTATCATTGATGAGCTCAGCAGGCTCGTATTCACAGTACGCTGTTTCTAATGAGAACCATTTCACCATTAGATCCCATTTAAAATGATTAAGGGATTGATGCAATTCATATAGACATCAGTCAGAGCCTTTCCATTGATTTCAGTGGCAGTTAAATTGGGCCCTGAACGAACTAAGTCTTCTCTGAGAATGCTATACATCCATTAAAACCATATTTGCATATGTGTAACTGACTGCAGAATTTGGTCTAATATTTGGAAAATCAAAAAGGAAAATCCAGACCCAGAACAAAATCAATTACTGTACCTCAGCTAAAATGAATAAAACAAAGTTTTATTCAGTATTTTCATCCCACAGTCAGTCCACTTTAGCAGTGGAACTACTGGAAACAAATATTTAGTATAATTTTTGTCTCAGTAATTACATGGGAGCGTAAAAAGAAAAGCTACATACAAGTGTATATCTCTGATGCCCTGTGGTCCCAGTGCAGCCTTGTATCTTGGGGATCCTAAAAGATATTTTCTTAATAGGAAGATGTCTGGATGATAAAAAGACATGAGTAATGGCTCTACTTCTTTCACTGTATTGGCTTTTTTTCACTCTTTTGGCTGCTCTTTGGGAACATCATGGCTACTCTAATCAATATTAGGAGACCATCCAGGTACAGAGAAATCTCTGAAACTGGAGACATGTACAAAGCATCTGTGCACAATACCTCCTTGAACGTTAGAAAGCATTTTTCAGTGGCAGCTGGGGGACTGGCCTCTGCTTTAAAGACAGGCATAGATCCATTCAATACCAGGCAGAGGACACTCAGATAAATGGGAATGGTTCCATTTCTGTTTATGTCATCTACAAGTTTGTAGTAAAACAAACCACATTATTTATATTAGACAGCATAATGCCTGCTCTCTCACATATATTTTTCATGGTGTTGTAAATATGGCACAGTAACTACTACAGGGGGAAAAAATTGGAATTACGTGCTCTACATTCACAAAAAAGAGGCACTTCTAATGCGAACAGTGTTGCATGATGGGGGCAAAAAGTTTTGCGATATACACTGTAAATGGAATATACATCAAAAGTAGGCCAAAAAGGAAAAATCGTAGGTGTGACAGCAAATAGGGAGAGAAGGGTGGAAATCTGAAGCTGTGCTCTAACACACAGAAGGCTACTCCGTATAGTGGAGGAAAACAAAATGCTGCTTCTGAAAAAGAGTGGGCAGTGGAAAGAGATATGGAAAAAAAAAGAAATTGCACCAAAAGGGTAAGGTGGGATTTTTTTTATTGCAAGGCAGGTTGTACTTCAGTTTTATGTTTTATGAAGTCTTTTTTGGAATCAGGTCTCTTCTCTTTTGACCCCTATTCATCTTCCTTTCTTTACCTTCCTAAAGATTTGTCTGCTAGCATCCATGGGAAGCAGTGATTACATACCCTATCTTCGTTGAAATTCTCAACATTTCCTTATTTCACAGAGGCTAAGACTGCCAGCAGTGCATGGCTCTTTGCCATGTTAAATCATTCTGAGTTCAATCACTGTTTCCCATCATTTTTTCTTTTCCTGACATGTTTACACTTAACTTGTTTAAGCAAAACTAAATGGAAATAAAACTTCAGAAGAGGAAAGGAATAATCTATTTTTATCCCTAGGTTTTTCAACCTGTGTCCAGTCAGCAGATGATGTCTAGAAATTGGCCAGTGGGACTTTCATATCTCATGCAATCTCTTCCCATACTTCTGATGAGCCAAGGTAGGCTGGAATTCACACAAATCTGTGTTTCCAGATATGTCCTAGGGTCTTATTATGGTTTGAAGAACCTACAATAATTTCTTGTCATTTTGACAATTATTCTATCACCTGATGACCCCCCCTCAACCGGGAAGGGGAATTCAGAAAAAACAAGGAAACCTGAGGGCTGAAATATAAACAAATTTAATAGAAGAAGACTAGATGATTAACATTAATAGCACTAAAGAACAAATATTGATCCCAGTGCCAAAACGAAATATACAAGGATTATACTCAGCCAATTCTATCAGTCGGAAGCTGTGCACTCCCAACAGTGGACAGCAAATGTGGGACACTGCGAGCGCTACAGCTTTGGGAGGAAGGGAAGGCCTTGGGGGTCTGGCACCGGAGCAAGAAGTTCTCAGGATCGCAGCCATCAAGGAAGAGAGAAAAATCCTCAGCAAACTTTCTAATTTATATCGGATGTGACGTTCATGGTAGGAAATAATCCTGTTGGCCAGCTTGGGTCAAGTGCCCGGGTCTTGCTGCTCCTCATCCCTGCACCTGGCAAGCTTGAAAACACTGAGACCTTTAAACCCACACGCCATAGCTGTCTATAGATTAATTTTTTTCTGAAATTCAGACACTAGAGTCTTCTAAAAATGCAGTTTTCCCTAGCATAAGAAGACACCTTACTGAAAAGTAGAATTACTGGAAGAGAAATTAATACTGTGTCGCTCAAACCAGGACAAGTCTGTAAGGAAAAATTGGTTTGGGGTTTGGTAGTAACAACTTCCCTTCAATGTGCCACTTATATGAGTTTTTTCCATTGTCAGAAATGTTAAATATTTATTTAATCTTCTCAGATAAGAGGCTGTATGTGACGTCAAAAAAGAACAGAGCTGAAGAGAATGGAACAATCAGGAAGCACATAAATAAGAAAAGCTCCCCGAGATTCACAAGAACAAAGCTAACAGTTGTGCAACTTCAGCTCTGTTCATTTTCACCGGAGCCTTTAAGATTCTGAAACATAAAGAAACTGGATCAAATAATTACCACTAGTTGAAAAACTAGTTCTAAACACATCTGTATTTTCACTTAGTCAGTCACTTCAAAAGAATGTTATTAGCTTCTTTTCCAGCTTTTCTCCAAGCTTTCTTCTTTCTTTCTGTGAAAGACTTTAAATGATTCATTTGTTAAAGATTATGATGAAGTGTATGACTTTGAAAGATTGTCAGAACATTACTAAATCAGACCTGACAAGCACTCGATTTTGGCTGCCCCCCTTTGATATGCATAGGATAGGGCATAAGAGAAAGAATAAGAAATCTTCTGCTCCTTTCCCACTTTAGAACCTTTTCCTTTGGTACAATTATGCAAGGATCAGCCACAGTCTTGTCTGAAGGAGAATTACATTTCTGTATATGGCTCCAGGTTCCCAAAAAAGACGTGAGAGAAGGGAAGACGTGTGTGTGGGAGGGGAGAAGAACATGCAACATGACCAAAACAAGGTAAGAACAATTAGACATTGCTAAACTTTGAGCTGTTTAAAATAAAGCAAATCTAAAACACATATGTAAGGCAACCCTGTGCCACACAGATCACTGGATTAGGCTAACATGTCTCTAGACTTATTTGTGTTTCTGTATTTGAGATATACAGTAGTAAAATCTTTGGTTAAGAACATATGCAATAATCAGTTTCATAGCTTAATCTGTGCACTCTGTTTACAGTATTTTAAAGTAAATTAAATCCCTAAATTTCAATTTTTCCCAGCTTGGTAAAAACCCAGTGATTTTTCTTTTTTAGGTAGTTGGCACAAAATTATTGGAGCTATTTGCATACACACACACTCTCATATGCATAGTTACACACACATCTTCTCCATTTATTTCTATAAGAAAGATTGTTTAAGTCAACATTCAAAAAGAATATTAAATCAACTTGATTTCATGGGTTAAATAAGTAGAAAAACATTTTTATAAATACCTAGCAGTTTAAAATGTACTAATTTGTTATGAATTAATATTTTTTCATCCCTAGATCAGTGGTATTGATCACTTCTATCCTGCTTTCTTTCCTTGGTCTGCAGGCATACTGTTTTTAAATATTAAAATAAGATAAATCTGGGTTAGATTTTGCTGAACTGAAGTTTTAAAACATCAGGCCAGATTTACAGCAGCAAGGCTTTACTGTTTTCTTAGCACTTAATCAGTCCAAAGTTGGTGAAGATTTTGAAAGTACATAGTAACCAATGTAACTATGTATAAAAATGAAAATGTTCTAATTTTCAATCAATTTACCAACATGATCATAGAAGTATGATTTATTGCATACACAAAAATTAAAATGCAGTATACTTAAGTTGAAACAACAAATATTGGAATCACAGAATCATAGAATGGTTTAGCTCGGAAGGGACCTTTAAGATCATCAAGTCCAACCACTAACGTAACTTGAGAAAACCACTTCTAAACCATGTCCCCAAGTACCATGACTACCCTTTTTTTCAATACCTCCAGGGATGGCGAATCCACCACCACCCTGGGCAGCCTATTCCAATGTTTAATAACCCTTTCAGTGAAAAAAAATTCCTAATATCCAATCTAAACCTTGCCTGGCATAACTTGAACCCATTTCCTCTCGTTCTATCACTTCTGACCAGGGAGAAGAGGCCAGGCCCCACCTCTCTACAACCTCCTTTCAGGTAGTTGTAGAGAGTGATAAGGTGTCCCCTCAGCCTTCTCTTCTCCAGGCTAAACAACCCCAGTTCCCTCAGTCATTCCTCATAAGACTTGTCTTCCAAACCCCTCACCAGCTTCATTGCCCTAATGATGTCCCGACAAAGATGTTAAATAGCACCAGTCCCAGTACTGACTCCTGAGGAATGCCACTCATCACTGGATTCCACTTGGACATCAAGCCATTGACTGCAACACTTTAAGTGAGCCAGTTCCTTTGATGGATGGCTTGGTCCATCCATCAAATCTGTTTCTCTCCAATTTAGAGACCAGGATGTCATGCAGGACAGTGTCAAATACTTCTCATAAGTCCACGGAGATGACATCAGTTGCTCTCCCCTCATCCACCAATGCTGTAACCCTGTCACAGAAGGTCACCAAATTTGTCAGGCATGACTTGCGCTTGATGAAGCCATGTTGGCTGTCACTAATCACATCCTTATTTTCCATGTGCCTTAGCAGAGTTTCCAGGAGGATCTGCTCCATGATCTTGCCAGGCACAGAGGTGAGACTCACTGGCCTGTAGTTCCCCAGGTCTTCCTTTTTTCCCTTTTTGAAAATGGGGATTACGTTTACCCTTTTTCAGACAGTGGGAACTTCACCAGACTACCATAACTTTTCAAATATAATGGAAAGCAGCTTAGCAACTTGATCCATCAGTTCCCTCAGAACCTGCAGATGGATTTCATCAGGTCCATTGGGCTTGTGTACCTTCAGGTTTCTTAGGTGATCTTGTACTTGATCTTCACCTACAATGGGCGGTTCATCATTCTCACAGTCCCTGCCTTTGCATGACTTGGATGGTGTTAGAACCCTTGTGGGTGAAGACTGAGGCAAAAAAGTCATTAAGTACCTCAGCCTTCTCCATATCCTGGATGACCAGGTCTCCCATTTCCCTCCGGAGAGGCCCCACATCTTCCCTAGTCTTCCTTTTATCACTGACATTTAAAGAAGTTTTTCTTGTTGCCCTTGATGTCCCTGGCCAGATTTAATTCTATCTGGACTTTAGCTTGCCTAACCTGTTTCCTGGCTGTTTGGACAGTTTCTTTGTCTTCCTCCCAGGCTACCTGTCCTTGCTTCCAGCCTCTGTAGGCCTCCTTTTTGCTTTGGAGTGTGTCCAGGAGCTCCTTGTTCATCCATGCAGGCCTCCTGGCTTTTTTGCCTGACTTCTTTGTTGAGATACTTTTCTCATGAGCTTGGAGGAGGTGATCCTTGAATACTATCCAGCTTCCTTGAGCCCCTCTCCCCTCCAGTGCTTTATCCCATGGAACCCTACCAAGCAGATTCCTCAAGAGGCCAAAGTCTGCTCTCCTGAAGTTCAGGGTAATGAGTTTGCTGCACATCCTCCTCGCTGTCCTAAGGATCTTGAACTCTACCATTTCATGATCCCTGCCATCAAGGCTGCCCTTGAGCTTGACATTCCCTACTAACCCCTCTTTGTTGGTAAGGACAAGGTCCAGTATGTCTCCTCTCCTTGTTGGCTCCTCTTCCACTTGGAGAAGGAAGTTGTCATTAACACATTCCACGAACTTCCTGGATTGCTTGTGCCCCACTGTATTGTCCCTCCAACAGATATTGGGGTGGTTGAAGTTCCCCATGAGGACAATGGTTTATGAATGCAATGCCACTCCTATCTGTCTATAGAGGGCCTAATCCACTCCGTTTTCCTGGTTGGGTGGCCTGTAGCAGACCCTCACTGTAATGACACCTGCCCCTGAGTTCTCTTTAATCCTGACCCATAAGCTCTCGGTCGGCAATTCATCCGTCCCCAGGAGGAGCTCCATATACTCCAACTGGTCATTGATGTAGAGGGAAACACCCCCACCTACTTTCCCCTGCCTGTCCTTCCTAAAAAGCTTGTATCCTTCCATTCCAACACTCCAGTTATAGGAAACATCCCACCATGTCTGGGTGATGCCAGTAAAAGCATAGCCATGGAGGCATGCGCACATCTCTAACTCCTCTTGTTTGTTCACCATGCTACTTGCATTTGCATAGAGGCACTTAAGTTGAGTCCCGGCTGAAGCTGACTCACTGGCTGGAGTGGCTGCAAATCCTTTGTACTTCTCTCCAGGTGGCATTCTTTTGAGGTGTTTTACCTGTGTATCCCTGTTGGCTCCTGTTACCTCAGGAGCCCCTGTCTTGTCTCTATAAGACTTTGAGTGTGCTGCGATGTACCCAGCACATCTAAGAGTCACAGGCTGAGGGCCCTCATTAGCATCTGATCCTTCTAACCTTGATGTATTGTCCCTTGGCTTGTCACAGGCAAGCCTGATAATATCCCGCTCTCTCATCAAGTCTAGTTTAAAACTCAGTCAATGATCCCCTCTAGCTTGTGAGCAAAGACCTTCTTCCCCCTTTGAGAAAGAAATCCCATCTGATGCCAACAAGCTTGGTGCCATGTAGGCCATCCCATTGTCAAAAAACCTAAAATTGTGGCAGTGACACCATCCACGGAGCCATGTATTAACAGACTGAGTGCATCTGTTACTTCCAGTGTCACTGTCTGTAGCAGGAAGGAGAGAAGAAAAAATAACCTGAGCCCCAGATTTCCTTACCAACCATCTCAAGGCCTTGAAGTCTCTTTTAATCACCTACGTGTTGCCACTTCATCACCACCCACATGGAAGAGCAGCAGTGGGTAATAGTCCGAGGACTGTACCAGGCTAGGAAGTTTCCTAGTGATGTTCCTAACCCCAGGGAGGGAGCAGACTTGCCTAAGAGGAGGGTCTGTCCAGCATATTGGACCCTCTGTTTCCCTCAGAAGGGAGTTGCCTACAACTGTAACCCATATTTTCTTCCTCGGGAAGGTGGTCTTTAGATGGGGGAAGAGGACCCTGTCAACTCTGGTGTAGTCGGACCTTTATCCACATCATCCATTGACTGGCCTTCCACATCCAGAGCCTCATACCTATTGTACAGAGGCACCTGGGTGGGTGAGGCAGGCAAGGAGGGTGTTTGCTTGCCTCTCCTAGCATGGACTTGCCTCCATTCACAGCTCTCCATTTGGCCACTGCCTTCAGCCTGGCAGGGAGAGGATACTAAAACATGAAGAGAAAATGAAGATCAAGTCATGTACATGAAAGCGTGAGTGCCAGGCTCAGTTTCAAGTCATGACTCTTTTATAAGCTGACTTATTTAGCACTTTATTTTTCAGTCTTATAAAAACAAATTTTACATGGATAATTAGACCTGGTCACAATCCTTAACACAGATTATTTTTTTGGCAATATTGGTTTACTGAAACTATTGACAAATATTGGTTGCTTCATGTTTATTTCCTTTATCAATACTTTGGGGAGAAAATTGTGATCATATGATTCCTGCATAAAATGGAACCTTTCAAAATTATTTAAATGCGTTGTTTTGATTGACCTAATTCAAATAGATTTTCTGGAGGGTTTGGTTTGTTTTGGGTTTTTGTTTTTTTTGCATTTCAGTCTGGAAAATATTTTGAAACTGATTTACTTGGGGATAGGACTTGTTATTTCCTAGAAATGGGAAAAAATCATATTGAATGGAAAATTTCTTGACCTCCTACAGTAGTTATCCAATTAATTTCGATAGCAATACACTTTTATAAGATGTACTGGTGAAAAAAAATAGCTTCAGCTGCAGGGGTGAAATAATCAAGTTAAATATTGTTTTAGTACAGGAAATAAATCTAACCAATAACTTGATGTGGATATTCTGAATCCTTTTTCTACTCAAAACAGCATCAACTTTACCTCCAGACATTAAGAAAATAAGGCTTCTTAAATATTAATAAAAATATGCAAGACTCCTGGCCAGCCCAACAGAGCATACATTCCAGCACAGCATGGACCTCCATATACACTACTTACAGAACAGAAGACCAGATCTGCAATGGTATTTAAGTGCCTTCTAGAGAAAATAAGTGTATAAAAAAGCATGTAATTCCTTTTAGAAACTGTTCCACTCCCATGAGCAGTCATAACCCACCCTCACTTTCTTGTTATAGAAACATCACTCTGATGGGGCACAGCAGAGCCATCTTAGAACAAGCACATTGACCTGTAACTGCTCCCACCCTCATTCATGTGCACACACACATACACACACACAGAGAAACTAACTAATTAACTAACTACCAAATTGTTTCAGGGCAACAATGGCAGTCATCATTGCTCAGAAGTGTAAAGTAAAGTTCTCTGCAGTGTGAATGTCACCTGCTTGCTACAGAACCAATGAACCCTAGGCAGTGCAAGTGCATGTGTCTATGGTGTTTGGACTCGGTACTTATTTGTAGAGGTGTACCTTTAATTATTAAAATTTATTTGCAAATATGACCCATAAAAATTATAATATTAAAAAATAAAAAAGAATGAACTTGAATGGAATTTTGGAATATCATTAAAATTAGTGATTTAAAGAAAAACCTTTATTTTATGAAAATAAAGATATATAATATGATATTTCTGACTGGCTAAGGAACAGCTAGAAAATACTTTAGCTTCACAGAAAATTTACATCCTTAATTCCATAACTAGAGTCCATATAAGCTTTGTATGTGCATTCAAAAATTTATGAAGATGAACCCTTCAGCTGCCATTACTTCAGAAGCTTGATGCCTAAATTGTTTGCTTACAGTGTGTGATATATGACAGTTGTGAAGAGTTACTGAAAAAAAATCATGGGAAGAGCGTTGTTTTCCTCTAACATTGAAGAAGCTGATTTAGAATAAAGAAAATAGCAGAAGCAGCAGCTTCTTTTAAAAAGAAACAAAGCTCTTTCAGATGATGTTTTGTCCCTTGATATGACAAAGGTAAAGAACGATACAAGAATTGAATAAATTGACTTTCATTCTTTCTACATTGGGATAAATATACATGCATAAATAAGACTATTAAAAGGGTCTGTGTAGAATATTTCCAGGCCTCTCCAATGTTGCTCTTGGTTACAAAACAATATATAAATGCATAATCTTCACAGCACGTGCCATTGCTCTCCTCCATCAGTTTGGCAAATCTCTATTCTGTTTACATCAGGTTATGTAGATGAATTTCTTCACCTTCTGTGTAGTAATACGCAAGTTCCCTTCCACTACAGTCATTGGAGCACAACCGAAATCTGTAATTGTACTGTAATTGCATCTTGAGATGGAATTAATTTCACCTATTTTACTAGTCCGGAAGTTAGGCGGCCACTTTAAGCTATTTCATCTGCAATCATTGGAAGGAGAAAGAGGTCTCCAGAGGAAGATTCATCCCATTTTAAGATAGCCGTCTAAGATATTTGAAGAAAATTGGAGTTGCTAAGCAACCTCATCTGGCTTTCTTTTTCTTTCTCTCAGCTGACTAGAGAGGGAGCCCTGATAAGCTCAACTATTTGCCTAACTTTCAACCACTGATGATAGGTGAGATGAATCCTGTCCTCAAGTTCCAGCTCCTGGAGTTCTGAATTGTCTATGATTCATGACGCCAGTTATTCAAGATTCATATTTTTGCCTAACTTGTTGTTAAAGTATGTTTCTAGCCATCATGACTGGGAGGAAAGTATGGAAATGCAACTGAAAGAGAGGGCAAGAAAGAAGATTTTAGCATGTTATTATTTGTTCAAAAATATGATGGCTTCTCATTGTTTTCTCAGAACTCGGCTTTGCCATGCTGCTCAATTACAAAAAGTTATCTATATAGATTGTACAAATGTAGCAATACTGAGAGAATAAGCAGTGCTATTGACCAGTTTGACCTGGTCAAACCAATTAGATTTGATGGATCCATAGGTAGATTCTACTAGTCATGAGTGCACAGGAAGTACATGGATGTTTAAGACTTTTCAAATTAAAACAAGCAAATGACAATAAAACCAGTCTGGTGATGCCAGTAGATTCCAAAGAAACATTTTGAATTGTTCAAGTTTTCACCAAAGCACAGTCAGGAAGTTAATGAAGCCTGGTTTGGCCTTTGGGTAGTTCTTAGGGAATCAGAAAGTTTCTGGGCTTTGGTAGTTGATTCTGCTTTGAGGAATCAGCAATAGCCTTGGAGAGAGAAAGGTTTAAGAGTCCCAGGCTGGAGTTGTGGTGCTGAGGGAAGCCAGTGTCCATACCTCGAGCTGGGATATATGGCTTGAATGACAGGTAGTATCCTCTGCAGGCAACTCTTCATAGTGCCTTGTGTCGGCTTCCTCAATGTGAATATAGTTTAAAATACATGGGGAAACCACTTGAATCACATCTTTTGAAAAAATCAGGACATTTTGATATTCTGAAGAGTGTGGATTTTTTCAGAATATTTCATCGTCTTGATTTTTTTAATTACTAAAATTTCTGCCTCTAATTTTGATATGAAAAAAACCCACTGTAAATTACTTAACAAATTCTGTTTCAGTCAACTCTAATAACATTGCTCTCTCTAATAGGAGGAGAGCAAGGGAGAGAACTAATACTGTGCTCTCATGTTTATATGCCTCTTTTTCTATTATACGAAACCCTGAGCCCTGTTTTATGGGACTATGATCTACTCAGTGCTTTGTTTCCTGGCCTTTATTTTCATAAAGCTGTGATTGTTTTAATGTGAATTTATCTTAACTAGAAAAATTATGTGGTTTCAAGTCCCACGTAATCAGTTTTCTCTAAACAACATGCATTTTTGGCAAATGTTAACCTAACCACAGCAGGATAATGTAAAAGGAGAGCCCCTTATGGGGGGGTCTGTGTAAGTTCAACCATTCTTTACAAATATCAGAAGCAATACTATCTAGAAGGTATTGAATTTCTGGATACTATCAGCAGGTTGATGGAAAACCCATAACCATATTCTGTAAGTGTGCACACAGCAACACTTGAACTTACAGAGGTTAGCATAAAAATGCTGTACTTTTTTTTTACTTATTGTTTTTACATGACCTAAAATCAGTGACTGTTATCTGCTGTTTCCTAAGTACCTTAAGTCAGGTATGGAGATGGGGAAAAAATATCAGGAGGGAGCATAGCTCACAGTAAGGATAAAAAGAAAGGAGACAGACAAGAAGAAAATATATTAGATAAATGCATCCAAATGTGAGGCTTGATCATCTGGTTATTTTGTTGCCTAGTACAGCATCCAAAATTTAGTCAGAACCAGAATTTATTCAAAATCCAAAAGATATTTACATGTTAGTGAAAAACAACATACAGTGCTCCAAAAATGCATTATCCTACGAGTTACAGAACTGCTCAAACTTCAAAATATTATCCTGGAGTGAACAGGTATCCTCTTAGGATGAAGGCCAGATGGAGTAGTGGAATAATTTGTTACTGAGTCCCCCCAAACATAAAAATAGTAAGGTTACTTCAGCAGATGGACAACACAGCGGTTTAGATGTAGCCAGCTATATACACTTGTGTTTGAATGAGTCTCCAACACTATGTTGTGACAGTTGGTCTTTATTACTATCATCTATTTCTATTTTTGTGGTGAATAGAGGGCTTTTGTAGAACTTGGGAACATATTATGCTAGATGCTTTGTAAGCATGCTGTAAGACCGTGGTTTTACATTATTGAATGTCCAGTTTAAATAGCCAAAGACCTCTTAATGTGAGTGGAAGGAATGCAAAGGAACAGTACATACAAAACTATGCTGAAATGACTCCTCTCAGTCATATAGCAGCTTAGGGAAGGGATGGGAGGACTCAGCTCTCCACATTCCCCCTTGAGTGCTGTGTCTCCCCTAGACTGTAATGCTGATTTCAGACCACTTTACAATAACTTGTTCAAAGCCTAATTGTGGCCACATTGCCCTGGTTAGTGGGAATGGAATATGCACCTTCTGCTCTCAGACACGTCAGTCAGCACTTCAGCAGTGCACTGCCTGCCAGTTGAGCAGTAGCAGTTTTTGTCATGGATAGCTTTTTTCTGAGTTTTTTGGTTTTGTTGTTGTTGTTTGTGGGGGCCTTTTTGTGTGTGTTCTTTTTTCATTACAATCCAGTGGACCACCTGCACCTAGATAAGGGTCTTTTCCTTAAATGGTCATAGATCATCAGGTTACCATCTGCAAAAATGTAGCATACCTTTGACGATATTGAGCTATCTTACATCTTGTCAGGAGACATTCAATATTTCTCAGCTCTAACCATTTCCATCAGTGGCCAAATGACTATGATACACATAGTCCAGGAAGCTAAAGTAGTGATAACACAACTCCATCTGCTTGCACATTTTGGCCAGTTGCAAATCACAGTACCCACATGAATATATTCAAATCCTAACAGCTTTGCATTTCGTTCCCCTTGGAGCCATTCTCTCTTAGAGGCAGTTAATTATTATTGAATTAAAAGAGTGCTCAGAAGTGCTCCCACCCTCCAAGATCAAAACTCATGAAGTCAGATACTGGAATTAAAACAAAACACGTCCAAATAAATCACTCTGAAAAGATAAGCCAGACAAACTAAGTGGTAGTATTTCTGAGTTTAGCTGTTGTGCATGTTGTTTTTAAAACTTTGCTTTAGAACAAATAAAGAAGAAAATATAAAATTATATTTACATCAGCTGTATCAGTAAAAAAAACCAAACAAAATCAAACCACCTTTCTTGAAAGCCTGGGCTAAAGTATGAGAATAAGCAACACAAACCTAAAATGATCTGTTGCAATAACTAAGCTGCCAGTAACATTTTCTCTCCAAATTTTCCACATTTTGTTAGCAAATAATTTATATATCCTATAAATAAGAGGACATCATTTTCCAATAGCCTTAGTTATTTTTGAGTACTGAGTCTGTAATTTTGCTTGTAGAAATATATTAGTGTCAATTAAAACATTAAGACTTTTGAGTAAGAATTATTATTGCTCAAATTTCAATAAGGATTTTTGTTATAAAGCTTCAGTTACAATGTTGTCCAGTTGCTACCAAGAAAGCATCTTTATTACATGCATAAAAATTAGTATATGGCCTTGAGCATAAACTTAGCTATTTAGTGTATGTGGTCTCAACACAGTGAGTTCTCTTCTGTTCTCTCAAGCCAAGTCAAGCAGAGAACTAAGGCCACAGTAGTAAGGAAATTTGCAGGTTAGAGGCCCTCATAGCTGATCAAATAGATAACAAAGAATAAAAGTCTTTACTATAGTAGTGTCATTTTACTATTTTAACATAGGGTTTGCTGACTTTTCTATTGCAAATGGAGTTTCACAAACTTATCCAGTTCTTTAGAAAAATGACTCTGAGTACTACTTAGTTTGAGTGTAAGAACTCAGCAGAACAAAAGAAATGCCTATGTTTTAATCTCAGTGCATTCATCTTCAGCCACAGTGTACCATTAACAATTGTCTTGCTATAAAATATGCAGGTTCGGTCACTGACCTGATCTTACCATCTTGTCAGTCACAATTCTTCTCTTCAAGGACTGATATGGGTCCTGGTGGGAAGACTAAAATGGAGTAGCCACCCTTTTGTTGGCCCCTTCAAACCAGAGCCCTGGTGTTATCCTGCCTCAACACCTGCTTTCCTGTTACTGCTCTGCTCTTTTCCTCCTTCATCTGAGAAGTAACAACAGGGCTTCCATGCTCCTTCCCAGTGTCTGAGCCCTAAGCACCACTTTGCTTTGCTTTAGCTTGAAACTGGATGGTTTATAGCACACTAAAACAAACTGTTGGAGGGCTGTTAAAAAGGGGGCTCTGAATTAAAAGAATTTCCTCTGCAGTATGGCTCTGAAGAGCTTGTATTGTAAAATTAATTCTCTCCTGCTAAGCTACAAAACTATCGCAGCCAAAGGGTCCTTCATGCCAGGGAAGATGCAATGACCTTTTATCCCTCAGACCTGTGGTCAGAATCAATACAGGGACTAGCTTACCAGTGGCTGCTAGATTTCCTCAAGTGTAAGTTGCATTCTTTTAAAACTACCCTCTGGGATTTTTTTCAAGACTCTAAGTTCTAAATTATTTGTCTTTCTGCCTTTCAGTTTATATACCTTCTGCCAAGCTTCTTAAAAGATTAAACTGAATCTGCTCCCCTTTCAAGTTAGGGATGTAGTAAGTGTGAGAAAAGAATTTGATGATATTCTACATGTCACTGATTAGCTTTAAACTATGTATTATCACTGTTTTTAACCACAGTGCCATTCATAATCCTAATGAAAAAAGGAAAAAAAAAAAAATCTATCTACGTAGAACTTTCCCCAAGGACAAACACTGTTGTTTGCATTAAGGGGAGCATAAATCCTAGAGAAATTAGACAACTGCTGAATCTCAGTCTGTGTCAAGCTGCCTAAAACTGTTTGTGGCACTGTAGACCAAAGCGGGGTCTCCTGGGAAATTGCTTGATGTGTCAGAAGAAGCATGCGGTCTGTGTGCATTACTGTTCCGGAGACATTAAAGACCTCCGTGATAGATTAATTCAGCCCAGACTCTATGCCAACCTCACTGTGATAATTCTGACACATTTCCCTTTACCCCAAAGGAGAGCCACGCTCATTTACTCAAATGTAATTTCTCCTCTGACTGACGGTTGTCGCATTTAGAGATTAAAAATATCCCAAACCTACAACACTTCAGTTGTTGACATTTTAGCACAAGCAGCAGGCAATCATAAAGCCTCAGATTAATAGGGCTTCAGGGCAAATTTGCTTTATTCTGACAGTTTCTGTTTCATTCTGGTGTGCTCCTCTGTTGCCATAAGGTTTGCTTTCATTAATTCATTTTTAATAAACAATTAGATTTTTAATGTACAAAATGTAAATAATAAACATGGCATAAACATGTAAATAACTATCAACAGATGTCCACATTTTTTAAAAAAAATAACATGGTTTTGTTTGTCTAAAACACACTTAAGGAACTCTGTGTTTAGGATTTATTATTATTACCATGATTAGCGTTTGCTAGGCATGTACTGAATATATGGTATTGCTTCTCCCATCTTTCTCAGAATGAACGCATTTTTTAGAACTACAAATCCAAGGATACAAATATGAGTTGGGCTTCAAGAAAGTATAGAGTCAAAATAGATTTTTAATAATTAGATAGGAATTTACTAATCTTCTGATTTTCTTTTTTTCTTGGTTTTCTGGGGAAGCCTTGCATCTTTAGTTTGTGTGTGATGTTTCTTAAGTTCAAAAATTTGCTTTAGGCACATTCACAGATGCAGGCTTCTCATCTTCTTACTGAGGAGAAATCAGTTTGCCATGGCTCTCCTCTGTGTGGATTTGGGGATCTAGTAAATAGAGCTGACTCTAATAGAGTTGACTAATATTTTTAGGTTTTTTTTTTTAATCAAAAATACCTTAATTAGAACCAATGAATAATTTAGAAGAAAATTACCAAAGTGAAACAACATAATTTAAAGCAACCAGTGGGTTTCTTTGTCATTGTTGCCTATGCAAAACACAGCATGTGAAAGAAACTAAACTGGGTATGGACTGGAGGATGAATCAGATCTCACTACTTTATTTTGGGGATTTTGACTTTTCTGCCCTCATTTTAGATGGGAAAATTTTTGACATGTCAAAAATTCTCAAAGGAGAGGAAAATTGTTTCCTGACAGCTGTACTGATATGATCAAGTTTGTATAGCTTCAGGCTATAAATTAAGATATCCTTCCAACTCTTTGAAACTGATGTGTGGCAGAATATTATGAAATATTTTTCAAAGTATCATGGAAAAAGAGTAAGTATGTTCATACTAAATGAATATGATATTTTAAGTAAAATACAGGTTTAAAATTGAACATAAACTTCATGTCATGATAGTGTTATTATTTAAGCCTACTGGATAAGGCAATACAATAACAGATTTTTCTTTGCCACTGAAAGATTAGCTCATTCTCCTTTTTATACGTACTAGTGTTGTCAGTGTCATTATCATTGTTTTCCATCTAATTACTTGTTCATGTTAATAATAAAACTGTGTTCTCATATACAAATATATTATGAATTATTGCCTTTTTACACACAAAGCAGCCTTTTAACACAGCACAAGCTTCAGAAGAGGAAATAATGCATGCTAGTGAACATAGACAAAACAGTGTTTTGTGTGGTGAGCCCATCATACTTTCAGATCTCTCAGTGAGAAAATTCAGAAGTTTTTCAATGTCTGTATAGGGGGAGTTGCTTCTTTGTGTTTCTGTGTTTGTTTTCAGTCTTCTAGTACTTCAGCAATTCAGGTGGCATGTTTCAAACATCATCTGGGGAGGTGTCTGAAGATATGTTGTGATATATGGTGTGCACAGAGATACCAGAAGAGGCCGTCTTTTGAAATGGGCAAAGAAAGCATTCCATGCACTTCAAGAACCATTACTTTATTTATGAATTAGTGAAAACTTGATACTCACTCACTAGACTTTACAGAGGCAACTTGACACCCAATTCTTTCTTGAATACTCATTAGTTAATGCTTTATCACCTAAGCACATTAGCACCTTGTAGCATTGTCGTGGATTATAGGGTGATGCAAGAAGTGCATTCCCCAGCAGAACAGTTGGTAACTTTCTCAAACACTTTGATGTGTACTGCGACTGCAATGTTCAGAGCAGTTCCAGATTCCTTGAAATACCAGTGTTGCAGCCTGGTCCTTTCCATCTGTAATCACATTCCTGTACTGAATCCTTGTTCAAACCACCTGTTCTTTTTACCAAATACTGGAGCAACATTTGTAATGTTAGGAGTATAAAGCCCTATGAACTATAATGATAACAGGTGAAGTGTCAATGACTGGTCTAGAGTGCATGATGCTTGTGATAATGGAAAATTTTATGCCTCTTTGTGGGGGAGAGCCAGATATCTATGTTTGTTTTGTTTAACTTTGTTTCCTTACTTTTGCTTTTTGATATAAACTGCATAAAACAACCTTAACTGCTTCAGAACAAAATATATACATATGATCCATTGTAAGTGTTTGTATTTCACATCTTACAATTCTTTTTCTGAATAAATTGATGCATGTTTTCTCTTATTTTATGGATACTTTAGGACAATTTCATGCAGGACAACAGTGTATCAAGGCTTTACTGTGGTTTAGGCTATTAAAAAGCATGCAAAATTTGAGTGGTTTAGTCATTTGTCCATGGTTTCTTGACATCCAGAAGCCAGTTGGGGTAGGCATGCCTGCTATAGCTTGGTTGGATAATTCAGTCTTATTCTTCACAAGTAGATCAACAGTACAGTACATGCATACTGGTTCCAAGGCTTTTCAGATGAATTTGAACTGTTGATGTATGGTGAATTGCATGTCTGAATATGGATGATGTGTGTCATGTGCACCAGTTATGCTATGTGCACATGAGCTGGGTGTGCAGCACATGTATTAGACAGCAGAGTTCCCTAATCATGAATGAAAATATAGGAGTCTTGTTCATTTAAGTAGGAGAAATTATACTACTCCCTTCTACAAAAAAGGTACCTAAATAAATCCTTTTTGAGTGAAAAAAAAAACAACAAACCATCAAAAAGTAGTCTGAAAATAACTTACGTTTTAATAGAAGATTTAAGAGACAAGACCAACAAGAACTTTTTCCTTTAATTTAAAATTTGAAAACAAATTAATAGAGCGATCCTGTTGCTTTTCTGAAACTCCTCTTTGTTTCCTAGGTTTTTAATTTCTTTACATTAAAACTGAGAGAAGAACCCAGAAGGCATAAACTGTTCATGGAAACTACCTTTGATTCAAAACAAATTTTGTATGTCAGGCAAAACTGACAGAAACGTTTCAGTTGTCCATAGCAAGAAGGCATCCCAGAGTATAAACTAACATAGACTGTTTTCAAAATCCTGATTATATAATATATATATATTATAATCATATATATGATTATATATATAATGTTTGCAAGTTTTGGTTAGGTTAGTGTCATGACTTAACCCTAGCCGGGAGCTAAGACCACGTAGCCACTCACTCAATTCTCCCCCTCCCCTCCTAGAAGGGTAGGGAAAAGAGGGAGAAAAGGAGGGGAAAGGGAAAAAAAAACCCAACTTGTGGGTTGAGATAAAGACAGTTTAATAGAACAATAACAGAAAAGGAGAATAACAATAATAGTAACATTAAAAGCATATACAAGATGAAATAATACAACACAAGTCACTCTCACCACCCTATGAATTGAATGCCCATCCCGTCCTGAGCAGTGATCATGGATTCCCACCCCCTGGCCAGCCCCCATTTATAAACCGAGCATGACGTCTATGGCGTGGAATATTCTGTTGGCCAGCTTGTTCTGCCTATGCTCCCTCTCAGCTTCTATGGGAAGCTGAAAAAATTCCTTGACTAGTACAAACATCACCTGACAACAACTACAACAATATGCATTATCGCCATTCCTTTCATACCAAATCTGAAACACAGCAGCCACTGGAAAGAAAATTAATTGTACCCCCAATGAAACGAGGACAGTTAGCTAAGCGATTCAATAGTTAAGTCCTTCACAAATAGGTTGGAACTCGATGATCTTCAAGGTCCTTTCCAACCTAAACCATTCTATGATTCTATGATTCTATGAAATATATAAATATCTTGTTTACAGAGATGTCAGGTTCCCTGTCATGCTACAAAATGCCATGATGCCTTTGAGCTGGTGCTGCCCTTCCCTCTGATATGACATCCCCCATGGGCTGCTCTTGACCAGTGTCTTTGGTAGATGAGTCAAGAGATAGGGATATGGGGCTCTGCTGGCAATAGAGTGCTGATTAATCCAATTATATGTGATACAAGAGGCGTGTATGTTCCCATCTCACTAGCAAACCATTTATTCTCTTCTGCTCCAGTCACAGCATCTGTGACACTGCCTTCAGCAACCATTTCATTAGCCCAGCTTCCCCATAATCAATCTGGAAATCAGCTGATGCTCTCTCCATGGAATACTCCATCTACTTCATGATACAATCGCTCATAACTGGGACGGTATTGCTGAACTCACAGAACTGAGTATCTCTGTAGAAGAGACCACCTCTTTGTCTAAATTACATGTGATATCCCAGATTTTAGATAAACAGAGGAAGCTGTTCCCTGCTACCTGTAGTTGCAATTTAAATCACTTTATAAAAGCCACATAGTGCAATCTCCATTGTTTGAAGAAATACAACTTTGTGAGTTTTTCTAGGGCAATATATTAGATTTTTCACCCTTGAACTGACAGATACACTTGGAAATCTAAATCAGCTGTAGATGCATTTTTATTTGGTCAACATGCTTTCACTGTTTTCCATTAATCTGAGTTAAACAAAAGATCTGGATAATACAGGTAAACCAAAAGCAGCAAGGTCTTTCTTGGTGTTCAATTTAGCTTAAAGTTTTATAATACAAATCTTTAAATTGTTATAAACATTTTATAACATTTTCTTCCTGAATGTCTTTGATTTGTATCTCTCTATCATTAAAATACTTTCATGGCAGGTTCTCAAAGAAAAGTAGGAAAAGTTAGAGGTACATATTTATGCTTCTGGAGCAGAAACAAACATAGTGATGTAATTATCACAAAATCAAGCACTACACATTAATAAAACATAGTGCCAAGATTTATTTCAAAAGAAATATAAACTGGTGTTAAAATATGCAAGTTGAGACTATAAAACTGGCAAAACTCTCTTTTGCAATGATGCTAGAGAGAAGTTGTAAAGAATGTCTCATGAAAAGACCCTAACAAACTTATTTATTACTCCTAATTGTATTTCCTGTTGTACAATTAAAAAAAAAAAAAGTTGTTTAGTGGCCTTGATTATACATTTTTATGTAATAATGTGTTTCTTTTTTTTAAGATCACATTTAATTCTGAAAATCTTCTGAAGGACACTCAGACTTCCTGACTGAAATCCTGCATCCATTGGAACTCGTGACAAATTATATAATGACTACTATGGAGCCAAGCTTTCACCTCTTTCCGCTGTATTGACCTCCAGTTTTTAAGGATGTTTTGTTTTTTTTTTCACTTAGATCCCAGATCAGTACTTTTGACTTGTTGTAACATTCTTGAAGTATGTGTATTGTATGTCACCACAGGACATGTTCTCTGGTTTTGGGAATACATTTAGTATAGCCTATTCTCATCTGAAGAGACCTTTTTTTTTGCAAATATTTTTTTCTTTCCTTCTGTTTTTTCTCTAGAGTCAGTTTTGTGTGGTCAATGGGTTTCACTAGAAGAAGTTGGAGTTTCTATAAAATCTCCTTCAGAAAAGATTTTTAAATAATTTTTTAGATGAGAAACTATAGGAAGGAAGTTGGCTAAATTATGTATGAGTAACTTTTTAAATCTCAAATATTAGGCTGCTGAGTTATTCCTTTGACTTTGTGAGATGACACAGCTGTATAAAGTTAGTCACATGTGTCCTTGCCAAACTGATATCCTTGCAGTCTTTTTCTCTACTTTATATTCCAAATTCTTCAATAAGGTCCGTTAATTCTTCAATAAGAATTTGGTGGGAAAAGTCATTATCTTTACATATTTGAGTAACCAGACCAAATTCTAAATTTCAAGGGCATTTTCAATTATTGCAATTGAGTTTCATTGTCAAGAAATATGTGAAAATTTTTCTGTATTTCTCATATCATATCCAGCTATAAACAACTGTTGTACATGTCACCAAGTCTGGTCCTTCTATTTTCTACTGACTTTAACTGTTACCACTCCAGTAACATCAGGATTTGCATCTGAACATTTTCATTCAGCAGAGCCAATCCTTGCAGTCATTGTGTGATTTTTCATACAAAATGTGACTCTAAAGAAATAAAATTACTTTGAGACAAGGTTTGCATACCAGGTAGATGAATTTGATGCAAGTCTAAATAGGTTCTGTGTTACTCTGTTTCTTAAGGAGTGCACAAGTTGACATGTTCCCTTTCCTTCCTCATTGAAAGTTAAATGCTGGCTTTTGTTGTGTTTTCTGTGGAGCCTGGGATATCTATTTGAACACCTGCCTTGGTATTTTGAATGAGATTCACAATATGCTTCTGCCAGACAGTGGGACATTAGGAATGCAGCATTGAACAGAACACATCCTGTTATATTGTAAAAAGGAATTTAAAATGTCAGTTTACTCAGTCAGGTGAAAGTAATCCTATTCTAGGAAGTAATTAGAAGGATTTACAGCTATTAGTTGTCTCGGGTCAGGATGATTAGAGAAAGAATCCTATTTATTTAAATAAGTATAGGACATTATTATTATCTGTATTGCCAGGGTTTAAGACTTTACTGTCACTTGACAAATGGGTTTTAAAAAAACTACTCTATGCTAAATTACTTTTTATATATTAGAAAAAAAAATCTTATGTATGATCCTAGATTGCATTCTATTTGCTCCTATCTTAACCTACTTTTCCCTTGTCCTTCTCATTTCTTCTTCTGCTTGAATTCTCTTCAAACTCAAACACGGCTAAGGGACAGAGTTGACAATGTGCCCTTCATAAAACACCATCTCATAACTGAATATGTTTTATAGGAGTATTTTCTTCTCATTTCAGCTGTTGTTTGAGCAAAGGTGTAGTGCTTAACTTAGGGTTATGATTGTTTGGGTAGCGGTAAATGACAATAACTTTTTTGAGAAGAGAGGTGCTAGTGCAAATCCTCCCACACACCTTAGGCCTCTTGGTACTTGGCGTGATTTTCTCCCCACCTGGGCCACATAATTGTGCGATGGGCCAGAATGATACATAATGGTCTAACATGAAAGAAAGAAAAGGTGGAAAGCAACAGGCAAAACCACTATGGCAATGCCTTGGCATACCTGGTTCCCATGGCTCCTACTGTTTGAAAATAATAACTATAATCGACCACTCCTAATTATGTATGGATCATGGCAATGGGGGAAGGTGGAGGGGATGATACCAGGACGCCAAGTCCTAGCAAGCCCTGGGCTTGCATAACCAGTGGAAAGTATTGGAATATCCCATTGTCCCAGCTGGACCAACATGGAAAAGTACCTGATTATCTTGGATCCTATAAGTAACGATTCTAGTAAAGACCCTTTGAATACTTCTGGATTGCAGCAGGCTGTGGCCAGTATCTCCCTGAGTTGGGATGCTGCTTGGGCAGACACCTCGAGGATTAGAAGACCAGGGTGAGAAAACACTTCTCAAGTCTCAATTATCACCTGTTGAGGAATGCTGATGAAATGTGAGTATTTACTTCAACTTGAGAAAAGGGAAATTTTACCTATAGACTAGTCTCTCTTTCATCCACCTTTCCATAAACTTAAATGTTTATGATATATATACATTAGCTTTATGGATGTGGATGTTCTTCCATTTGTCTGTGCATGTGTAGGAGTTAAAAGGTGTACCTACCAGCTCATTAGAGTCATGTGATACTGAGGGATCCTTGGTCTCAGTGGTTATAGACCATGTGTGTGTGTGCGCGTGCACGCTCACGCTTGTATGTTTTGCTTATATGTATATGCATTAATTTGATATCTGTGCTTTTGCCCACATGTATGTGCATTAATTTGGGATACCATATAGTAAGTTAGTGTGAATATTTCCATCTTTGAGTCTGTAATTAAGTCACTCCAGTTATTTTTTTAAATCACTTTGTAAACCTTTAAACTGGTTAATGATTAAGTGCTGCTAAAATTCAACCTCTTGATGTACCTCAAATCACTAATAAATTTTGAATTGCTGTTAAATCATAACCATGTCATCTGTGACAGGAGATAAAAATACGCTGGAAGCACAAGAAAAATCAAGAAACAGGTGACCTAAGAATGCTTGCATCTCTTTAAGACAGAAGCTCTCCACTCAGAACAAGTCTAACCTTCAGATAACTAACATAAAAAGTTCATGTTTCTTTTTTAGTTTGAAGGAATCAAGTTACAATAAAAATTCAGTGAAAACAAAGTGGTTTTGTTTTTTTAATCTGAGTTATTAGCCCAAGTTAAAGTCTTGAAGGAGACAAGAGTTTACTTTGACATGTTTACTCATGTGAAAATTACAAGTTAGTATGTCTTGTCCTCAGATTAGTTGAACCCTGTAGTGAAGCCACATAGTGCTTGTTGGAAGGCAAGCAGGGATACAGTAAGATCCAAACATTCTTCACATTACACTTTATTGTCATTTGAAAATATCTTAGTGAAAAAAAATTTTTTTAGCTAAAAATATTGCTTGTGAGCTATAGAAAGAATAATGCAGCCAATAACAAGCCTGCTGGAAGGAAATGAAAGATTTTTTAGGTTTGACATTTTCAGATGCTTATGCTTCTGTAATTATGCTCAGTTCATCCTACAGATCCTGGGTGTCCCCATATTTAATAGCTTTGTGAGTTTTTCCTGGTTTGAGCTAGAAGTGACTCTAGCAAATTGACTACCTGGTTTTCCAAGTGAGTTTTCTCCTCGTGTCTTTGGCTTTCAAGGAGAATGAAGCATTAGTACCCTAGACAGTTAAAGAATAAGCAAGAATCTTCAGTTTAAATAGCCTATCTTGACAATTTCCAACAATCTACATGTTAATTGCTCTTTTGACCACAGGCATCTTCAGTATTCACATCTTTTATTTATTTATTTATAAATAAACTTCCATGAATCCAATCAGGAGCCCAGAGGGCTTTCTTACATGAAGCAAAAGCTGTGAGGAAAAACTTATTGCAAGGTAATATTTTACATAATACTTGATCACGATGGCTTGAGGAAAAGGAACAATCCAAGAATATATCTGATGCTCTTTTTCCTTTAGATTAATTTTTTTAAGTTGATCATGCAGAACCTGAAACAAGAAGAAAAAATTAACATTTTCAGTAACCAAAATAATATTTTCAGTAATCAGACAGGCTTTAGATTCTTGAAACCCCTTTCTCTCATTTAACAATAAATAAAACACACAAAAAAATTTACATACATAATTTCAGTGGAATAGTAACATTTTGAATTTGATTCTCAGGCTACTATTTCACCAATTATTGCTTTTGATGTTTTAAGGGCAAGGCTCAATTTGCATCTAAGAAGCTTGTTGCAGTAACAGGTGAACTCTAAGAGCTTCCCAAGAGCTCTAGGGTAAATAATACAAGGCTGACAGATCACTTTGTTGATAGTGTTGTAGGACTCTACAATGAACTTCTGATATTGCTCATCGCTGTTTTAAATATATCTCTGTTTCCTTAGCTCCAGAGTTTGAAGTTAATAACAACAGATTGTAGGTAAGGAAGTCTTCTGGAAGGTCTTGTTTTGGTAGGTATTACTGGCAGGTCTTATTTTGAACTTGCTTGAATGCTTCACAGCTATTTATTTTTAAGTCTTTGTATCATGGCTATACAAGATGTGAAAACGGATGGTGCAGCTGGGTAAAGTGTGCTTTTTGAGGAGTGAGAAATAGGGAGATATTTTTTCCACATTGTGTTGTTTTTTTTTTTAAAATCTGGAAAAAAAACCCACCCTATATATTTGTAAATATTAACCAGTTTGTGGAAATTCTCCACTTCCTTACTACACTGGAGTCCTTCTCCAGTGATGGATGTTTTCACACTGATTAGTATCATTGGAATATGAATTTTCTACTTGTAGGTCCATGATGGAAATGTGGTGCTATTGTCCACCCTGTTGTTACTTTATTTTTAGTTTGTTTTTATCAGGTAATAAAACGCACTGCAAGTGCCTGCTTATTCTGTTATGATTATTTATCAAACCATCAAAAAATGTCATCTAACTCACTCTTGGATTTCTCTAAAGAAGGTGACTTCCCTGTGTGTTAAATCTTAATTATGCCGTATATCACTAATTATTTTGCATGGTAATTCCTAGAAAGTGTTTCTCTTTCAGGTGACTGTGATACTTACTTCATTCTCTGCTGGCACTGGAGTTGTTTTCAGAAGATTCTCTTCAACTTGGTAAGTACAAGATCAGTTTTATGGGAATAAATTCAGGGAATATGTTAAATATATTTTTGAATGTTAGAAAAAAGTGAAAGCTGGAAAGATATACAGACACGACTGATCAGCTGACAAACTTGTGGCTCATAAACTTAGTCAAATCTAGAGTTCAATTTTATTTTTTTTACAAAATGATGATTGTGGAAACTGAAATTTATAGGTAAAAGGGATAATGTAAATGAATTTCCCATTTTGAACAAAGACATTTTTATAAATTGCCCAAAAGGATCCTATTGCAATGATTTCAAAATATATTTTTTTAGGATTGAATATTATTTTACCTTTTGAGTGAGATTTGAATATAGTCAAAACAAAAATCATGATTAAATTATTGTTCTGCAACTGAACATTTTGAAAATTAGAATATTTCCTTCTTTTGTTTGTTTGTTTTTTGTTGGTGTTTTTTTTTTT
>VUYV01000003.1:5677971-5729982 GCA_008711295.1 Anarhynchus alexandrinus
GAAGAAAAAATTAAATGGAGAGACTAATTAATAAAAATTTTAAGTTTTGAAAATATTTTCCAAACCTGAAGTTGATATTTTTTTGAAATATGAAACATCATTAAATTATTAGGAAGTGGAAAAATATTTCCTGTCTGACTTAATTTAAATGTTGAAAAACATAAAATATGTATTACTGAAGGAAAAGTTTTATTTGATAAATATTAGATATTTTTCTTGATAATTATTTCCTTAGAGATACATGTAGGCCTTGTAGCACAGTTGTGCTTTCTTCACCCATACCAATTATTGTATCAGCCTTTAAATTTCATCTTTCTATATTTAAATCTGTATTTAAATCAACTGTTCCTTGATATACACAACTGGCTTTTGAGCTTGTGAGATCAATACAGGTGAACAGGCAGTATATCTACCTAAATGGCAAATTTTCTGGCCACCAGTTCTGACATTGCCAAGTAACTGTTAATTTGCCAAGCAAATGTTAATTTTCTGATTAACATTAGTTTATTGAAAAGGTTGCTCTCATTTATATTCAATTACCTATAGAAGCAGGCTGTTTCAGGGAATAGTAATAGGCAGAGAATAGAGGACTTTCCCTTTTCCTTAACCCAACAAGGAGGGCAGGGAGGTCACAACATCCCTGGTTCTTCACGTGTAGGGAAAGTACTGCAGTAATTTAAACCAACTTCCTAGCAGGTAATAGACCAGAAAAATATTTTCTGGAGGAAGAAAAATATAAAGGGGAGAGAGAAACATTTTTTTTAAAAGGACATTTAAGTATCACTTTGCTGAAAACTCTTCCAAATTGTTTTCCTTCTACCTTTTGTTGTCCAGCAGAAAAACAAAAAGGAAAACATACCATTTTGCATTTTACTTTTATTTTTTGCTTTAGAAAATATAGGAAAATAAGCCCAAACCATAATATATCCTTCAAAGAAAAATTATGATTTTTGACCTCTCTATTAAAAAGAGTGGAGGGCAAAGAACTCTCACAGAGTCTTCATCTTGTCATGCACCTTTGATCCAATTCCACTATAATCAGTAGCAGGTGTTCTCTTGACTTCAGTGAAAGCTGAAGTAAGCCTTGGCTAGGAACCTGGCTAATTAAAGTCTCATTGTATCTGGACTTTGCCCTCCAGCATTTTCATCTTACTTCTCTTCAGCAGCAATGCCACTCTATTAAAATGATCTTAAAAGTAAGGGTTTGGTCAGCTATGCAGACAGAGTTGTCAAAGGAATGTTTTGGTACTGTGGAAAGTGATTAATTTGGGCAGTGTTGCCATCACACAATTTCAAAGATCATGAGTCAGAAGATTTCATAAGACTTCAAAACTGAATAGGGGTTTTTGTGTTGCATATTTGTATAAAGTGAATTGGAATGTGTTTTGGGAAAGATTTTCACTTGAAGAATGCTAATTCATCTATTGAGTCACCCTCTTACACATTTCATTTTTTTTTCCTTGTTTTTTTTCTTTTTTTTTGCCTTTATCTCTTGCTGCAATGCTCGCACAGCCTGATTCATCCAACCATCTTCTACTCATCTGTTCTTCCCTCTCATTTCTGCATTTTGTCCTTTTACCTCATCCTCTTTCTTCCCTGATCTGTCTCACTACAATTCTGGTTTGCTCTCTAAATCTTCTTTATTGTTCAGTTCTTTTCTGGCTCTTTTTTTGTCATGATAAAAACATGCATTCTTCCCTCTCAAAAAGTCCTCCAGTGACCATTTTGCTTTTACGATAACCATCTCATCTCCATTTTCTCTTCCACCATTAAAGGCAGTGGATACATAGTATCCTGCAGAGCTTGTCTTCCCACATTCCTCATTACCCAGATGATTTCCCTGAACTGTTCTTAGCTACCAAGAATATTCTTACATTTTGTCAATAACATCATTATCCTGAATGGCCCTCATTTCCATCTGGATATCATCATTAATTCAGAAATTGACTAGGTATTAAATTTTCCAGTTTGTTCTGCTTAATGCCTCTAAGACAACTCCTTTGATGGCTGCCCACAAAGCTAAACTCCTGTCTCAGCAACTACAACATATTCCACCTACCCTTGATAAATACATAAATAAATAATATTTTTTCTGGGTTTTATATAAAATCCTGCTGTAAAGTTTATTTATATTCTCTGTTATCAAGGCCATAAATGCTTCCATGTTTTTGTCTCCTTCCTCTGGCTTATCTTTCTATATGTTGTCTAAAAAGGACTTGCTTTTAAAGGAATTTTAAGGCAATCACAATTTCTCACTCATCATAACAAATCAATAAAGAATGCTCATCATTCTTTATTCTCTACCAAAAAGTTACCTGGAACCCCTGATAAGATCAAACATTAGCCCCCATTGTTATTTTGTTAAACATTGAAATAAACATCTTCAGAATCCTTTATAAAGCTTGTTCTCTAACTTAATAGAAGTACGAGTCCAGGTATTGCTCTTTTTCTTTCGTCAGAAATTTCTACAGGAAATTTGACAGTATTTAGGCTGTTAATGTTTCAAAATCACTGCCTGCCAGGGCAACACATGCCCATAATTTTTGGTTTATTCATCTTATATTTCTTGTTTTATTACTGGAGTGCAAGTTGTGTGACATACAAGTTTTTAATTATTTTTTACCAGTGTGGGACTGCCTTCTTTGACACTGGTTCAGAACTGTGACATTAAAGTAACATAAACAATTATAAACAGTGAACAGAAACCAAAGACATTTTTTTCTGCAGAAAGAAACAGCATTACACTCACCGATAGCCTTTGTGGATCTTTATCGTAGCCAACCTGTTAAGAAGTCAAAACCCCAGAGATTTTAGTTCCTAGAATAAGAACCTAAGAACAGCCCTAACAAGTCAGACCAAAGGGTCATCTAATCCAATATCTTTTTTCCAACTGGGGAGAGGGCTAACAAGATTCCCTTCTACATGAAGAAGGGGAAAGTTCCCAAAACATTAGGCTTTATTTGATTCACGTTTGTGATGAAATCTTTAAATCTGTCCATTTTCTTGACACAAAACCAAAAATGTTCTGTTCCCTTCGTACATAGCATTTACATCTGGGTTTTTTTTATTTCTTTATTTTTCTAGACTATTTTCAGGAAGATCAGTACAATGTTTTTCAGTAAAACATGAAAGCTATGGTTTTCTTTGGTGGGGTACTATTTCTGTCTTTATTAATAAGGCCTCCTGTGAACAATCTTCTGGACTCTTACAACTTCTGGACTACCTTGCACAAATGGCATCACTCTGCTGCGGTATGCATTTCTTTTCATCAACAGGAACTTTCCCCACATTCCAGCTTGTTACTGCTTCACAGTTTTATCTTTTGAATCCTAAATGTCACTGAGGATTATTTTCAGGCACTTCCCTGGCTATCTTCAGAAGGAACAGCCCTCTCTGAAACCCACAGTAACCCCTGTTAGCAGGTGAGGAGAAGCCTTCTAATACAAAGCTTTCAGCCCAGGTGGTCTTCTTCCTTTACATTGTTTTTGTTATTAAGAAGACATCCTCTTTCAGAAAAGAAGACTTCCCAATATCATTCTGAAAGTCTGGTGCTCATCTATATGTGTGTATATATATGTATATATTTTCTAAATTGTAATATTTCTCACTTGGACAAACATTATTCCTCGGTCAGGTGGTATCAACAAGATGTCTGAATAGAGAAAAACAAATTGTGGGAGGAATTTCAGCCAGTTTCCCAGAAGCTAGCTTTAGTTTTGTGATCCTAACAAAAGTTAAAAATAATGAATTTCAGGCCACAATTGTCTTCTGTAAACGCACCAACAGATTTTGATTCTCGCTAAAATACTGTATCTTGCCTCTCCCTTGCTTTTCTGGCTCCAGAGTATCCAATGTGGATGATCTCACTGCACTTGTACAGATGTGCATGCAAACCTCACAGATACATGTAAAAATTGCATAAGCCTTTGCATACATGGTTATGTTAAAATGCAATAATGAGGTTTTTATTTATTTATTTGTTTGCTTATTTTTCCTGCAAACATATATTTCTGTATCATATTTGACTCAGTTGAAGGACAGACCAATTCTGGCTTTCAAAAAGGTTGGGATTTTGGCCATACGCATGAAAAGATGGGTGATGAATTTTGCTTATATTTTTAGCCTGTGTAATTTAAATTCTTATATTAGTTTGGCTTTGTGGTAGTTATTGTTTAATTCATAAAACTACATATTTTCATAATAAATGATGCAACTTACTGTTTCACATCTGAAGTTGTTAAATATTAAAATATGAGTTTGAAGAGAATTCCTCTTCCTATGGAACATCTCTGGACTATGGTGCTGAGTAGACAGGATGATTCAGTGAATTGCCAAAATTTGTGAAAATCCTATCAATAAGCATTCAAGTACGTCAAAATTTAAGCAGGGAAGAACCCAGTCTGAAGACATATATATATATATAATTTATTTGAATATTGAGTTTACAGAGGAATAGGTTAGCCTGCATTCAAATGGGTATTCCATTGGTAATAAAGACAGAGAAGATTACCATATAACTTCTGTTCTTTTTATTGCTAAAGCAAAGGTCAAGCTGTCTTACAAAATTCATTTGATCTGAAAATATATTAGAGGGGTCTGTCACCTTTTGTGTAATCAATAGCCTTGGAAAACACTCAAAAAGTGTTTTGACTGTTCTATGAGGTTTTTCAAATCTCATTTTGAAAGGTCTATAATTTGACCTATCATTAAATTTCAGTCATGTCACTGTGGTCAGGGATGCGGAACTTCAGAGAAAATTTGAACCCAAATGAAAAGCAAGATTAAGACTTATATGTGGAGAATTGTTCTTATCTGACTTCAACCCTGCCTGACAGCTAGATCCCATGTCAATAGATATCATAAGGCTTATTTTCTCCACCAGTGGAAAACTTATGAGAGCCATTTCTTTCATGACATTTCAAACATCTAAAGTTAAGAACACTTAGAAATGCACATGTCCCCATGAGACACCCTTTCCAAACTAAAAAAGAAATATTTCTTATTTCCAATTCAAATGACCATTAAACTATAAAACATCTATGGCTTCAAGTCTAGTCTCATCTTTAAATGTTAATTCCATTTTCCAGAAGCTGAAAGAAGTTCATAATCAAGACTTGGACATATTGACTCATTTTCTATATAGTTGGAGTACTTTAAAACACCTACAAGTTATTGAGTCATAACTCCTATTTGCAGGAATTACTATGGTTCTTGGGAGATCAAGAGTAAAATTTCTCTGATTACATAGGTGACTGAAACTAATACAAAGATACATTAGGAAGCACAGAAGTATTCTCTATGACTATGGAAAAAAAAAATGGGACTACATCTGAAAAATGAAGCAACATTCAAAATTACCCAGAACAAGCCAAGCTAGCTACATCAAAAAAATATTTGTGTGCGGAATGGTAACATCTTCTGTTTTGCATATGCATCTCATCTTACAGAAACAGAACTTGTTCAGTCCTACTGTGGTGGCTTGACCCCTGCTAGCAACTGAGCAACCACCAGCCACTTGCTTACTCCCCTCTCCCAGCAGAATTGGGGAGAGAATCAGAAGGGCAAATGCAAGAAAAACTCATGGGCTGAGATTAAGACAGTTTAAAAAGTGAATGGAAAAAAAACCAAAACAACAAAACAACAAGAGAAACCCAAGAAGTGATGCAAAGGTAAGCACACACCACATTTTGCTAACAGTCTGATGCCCAGCCAGTCTCTGAGAAATGGCTACCTTGGAAAAACTCTTCCACAAGTTTTATTAGTGACCATGATGTTATATGGTATATGGTATATACCTTTGGTCTGTTTGGGTCCACTGTCCCAGCTGTGTCCTGTCCTAAACTCTTGCTGATCCCCAGCCTGCTCGCTGGGGGGGCAGAGTGGGAAACAGAGAATACCTTGATGCTGTGCAAGCACCGTTCAGCCAGATATAAAACACAGGAGTGTTATCAACACTGTTTTACTCATAGATCTAAAACAGAGGACCATACAGTCTGCTATGAATAAAGTTACTTCCATCCCAACCAGACCCAGAGCCCACATAACAAGCAACAAACAAACAAACAAACAAATAAATAAAATTAGTTGTTAAGAGGTAAGGTTCCTTTTTTTTCTTTTGCTTTTAAAATAGTGATATTCTTAATATCATGAATTCAAGCCAGGACGAAAGAAATTATAAGCATAACCACTTAGGAAACCCTAAAATATCTCATAAATCAGTGTCACAGTATTACTCTCGAAACAAGTGCAGCAGCCCATCAGATCTTTGAAGGAAATAAACTTCAGATGTGTGAATCCTTGAGGAAATTAAGTAGAGAGACAATGCAGCTGACATAGCCAGAGATTCAAAAAGGGAATATTAGAACGTGATTTTTCAATTTTCCATGTTTTATACTTCTTTTTCATATCTGTTATAGTGAAAGTTTCTGCTCACCTCAGCAGCAGGAAAAGCTTCAAACAGGGATTGCAACTCAGACACCAAAGTCAATTAACTTCAAGACATAAATTTTATACATTAGTTCCAATGTTCATAAAAATACTTGTTTCAAGGTTGGGGAAGATATTATCACAGTGTTTCATGCTCATAGGCAATCATGATGCCACATCCTGAACAAGCTGCAAGCAGCAGATGAGTCTCGCTCATACTTCAGTGAAAAAGAAATCTTAATAAACAAGCTTTGAGGTCACAGTGGCATATGTTGCTATCAATGTGTCATCATGTAAAATATTTAAGTTGACTCACATCTTCTAAATAAATCTCTTCAAAGCATAAGGCACAAAAGGAAGGTTTGATTATGCCATGTCTTCCCAGGGTTAAGAGCAACATAACCTTGCACTAATACAGTCATGCAGACATTTCTCCAGAACTAAGAATGACCTTACAGGGGAGATTCATCTCTCAGGTAAATGTTGTCAGTGTAGTCACTTAGATTCTCCTGTAAAACTAGTAAAGATAAGAAAGGATTTCTGAACGACCTGATGAGATACATCCGCGGGTCCTGAGGGAACTGGCAGATGAAGTCGCTAAGCCACTAGCCATCATATTTGAGAAGTCGTGGCAGTCTGGCGAGGTTCCTGCCGACTGGAAAGGGGGAAACATAACCCCCATTTTCAAAAAGGGAGATAAGGGAGACCCGGGGAACTACAGGCCAGTCAGTCTCACTTCTGTGCCTGGCAAGATCATGGAGCAGATCCTCCTGGAAACTCTGTTGAGGCACACAGAAAACAAGGAGGTGATTAGTGACAGCCAGCATGGCTTCACCAAGGGCAAATCATGCCTGACAAATTTGGTGGCCTTCTATGAAGGGGTCATAGCAGCGGTGGACAAGGGAAGATCGACTGATGTCATCTACTTGGACTTGTGCAGAGCATTTGACACTGTCCCACACGATATCCTGGTCTCTAAATTGAAGAGACATGGATTTGACAAATGGACCACTCGGTGGATAAAGAACTGGCTGGACAGTTGCACTCAAAGAGTTGCGGTCAACGGCTCAATGTCCAAGTGGAGACCAGTGACGAGTAGTGTTCCTCAGGTACTGGGACCTGTACTGTTCAACATCTTTGTCGGCGACATGGACAGTGGGGTTGAGTGCACCCTCAGCAAGTTTGATGATGATACCAAGCTGTTTGGCGAGGTAGATGCGCTGGAGGGGAGGGATGCCATCCAGAGGGACCTGGACAGGCTGGAGAGGTGGGCCCAAGCCAACCTCATGCAGTTCAACAAGGCCAAGTGCAAGGTCTTACATCTGGGGCGGGGCAATCCCAAGCACAAATACAGGCTGTGCGGGGAATGGCTGGAGAGCAGCACTGAGGAGAAGGACCTGGGTGTGCTGATTGACGAGAAGCTCAACATGAGCCAGCAATGTGCGATCGCAACCCAGAAGGCCAACGCATCCTGAGCTGCATCAAAAGAAGTGTGGCCAGCAGGGCGAGGGAGATGATTCTGCCTCTCTACTCCACTCTCGTGAGACCCCACCTGGAGTACTGCATCCAGCTCTGGAGTCCCCAACATAAGAAGGTCATGGACGTGCTGGAGCATCTCCAGAGGAGAGCCACAAGGATGATCCGAGGGCTGGAGCACCTCTCCTATGAGGAGAGGCTGAAAGAGTTGGGGCTGTTCAGCCTGGAGAAGAGAAGGCTCCGGGGAGATCTTATTGCGGCCTTCCAGTACCTAAAGGGGGCCTACAGGAGAGCTGGGGAAGGACTTTTTACTAGGGCATGTAGTGATAGGATGATGGGGAATGGCTTCAAACTGGAAGAGGGCGGGGTTAGATTGCACATTAGGAAAAAGTTTTTCACTTTGAGGGTGGTAAGGCACTGGAACAGGTTGCCCAGAGAGGTTGTTGAGGCCCCATCCCTGGAGGTGTTCAAGGCCAGGCTGGACGTGGCCTTGGGCAGCCTGGTCTAGTGGGAGGTGTCCCTGCCTATGGCAGGGGGTTTGGAACTCGATGATCTTCAAGGTCCTTTCCAACCTAAACCATTCTATGATTCTATGATTCTATGACAGTTGATCTATCCTGTCTTAATCATCTGACAAATAGTGTAGTATTCTGGTAGCCAACTGTGTATGGCTTCTTGGATACCTTCTTCCTTCAGGAGCATAATATACTCTTTAGGAGGTGGTAGAGATATGTCTTAGGTAGAACCCCAACCACCCCTTTCAACAGACATGCCTGTTCTTAGCACCTATGTCTTAGTTTTGTCTGTCTGCTGGGATGTAGGCTCTCAGTGATGCCAGGAAAACTATAGTTCCTGTGGCTGAATGTACCACTGCTAAAGCAAATAAAGGAAAAAGACCAATCTTAGAAGAGTGTAGAGAAAATTGAGCTACATTGCAGTAA
Organism: Anarhynchus alexandrinus; assembly: GCA_008711295.1. Classification (NCBI taxonomy): domain Eukaryota; kingdom Metazoa; phylum Chordata; class Aves; order Charadriiformes; family Charadriidae; genus Anarhynchus; species Anarhynchus alexandrinus. The sequence goes on from VUYV01000003.1 coordinate 5,686,815, forward strand.
AAAGCCGGAGGAGATAAAAATAAATTATACTGACTGGAGGCTCATCAGAAAGGGAAGGAACCACTGCAACCATCCAAGAAGGTTTTAAAGCAGACCAGGACTGTGACTGAAAAAGGGAACGGGGAAGAAAAAAATGTAGGGAACAAATGTGAGCTGAGTGGGGAATGACGCAAGCTGTCTGGGCGAAAACATCAGCATGAGCCAGGGGAGACAATAAAAAGAGGAAGAAGTGTTTGTCAGACAAATGTGATGACGCCCTGTAGCAGGAAAGGAGAAATGATATTGCTGAGCAGCGTAGACTAAAAACAGCCAGAGTCCAAACAGTTCATATCTGATACTACTACACAAATTCGCCTTTTTTGTGTGTTCACGTATTTGCATGATTTCAACACGTAAGGTGTATGTAGAATAAGGTTAAAGATGAGAAGAAAAAAAAACTATCTCAGAGAACAGGTAAATGGAAATCACCATTAAAACTCCCTCTGTTTTTATCTGTGCAGTGTAGATTATACATTAGGCTGCACCAGTGATTTAAATCAAAATGTTTTGAGGAGTTGCAAGGCACCCTTTTTCTCTAGGTGCCGTGCTTAAGACCTTCCAGTCTAGCATGCAAAAAAGCAGAACTCTTTGAACAGCAGCTACAGTCAACAAGAACATATGAAACACTATATTGTGCTACCTGCCATGAGAAACTAGGTGTAACCATCTCAGATTTGGTGCTTTTAATGAAAAACTGCATTTGGCCTTAATCTTTCTGTTTGTAAAATGAGTAATCTGACTGAAGTCAGAAGAATATAAATTCATTTGTGTTTGGAAATCACTTATTTAACTGTTGTGATGAGCATCAGAGAGAAAGACCTGTGGAGATTTCTTCCAGCATGGTTTGATTAGCAAACAGATCTAAGCCCACATACTGATCTATGCGAAGCAGTATCAAATAGCTTGTGACCAACACTTCTGAGGGAAGCTACTTATGGAAAAAAAAATCTGTGATCCAGTCTTCAAAATTACATCATAATGTACAGGCAAAAAGAGAAGGAATAAGATTTTGTCATTTAAAGTCACTAAACTTTGAGTGTTTGAAAGCAATAAACTCTAGAAAATTTAGTAACTGCTACAAACAATGTTCTTACTCACAGTTACATAATTAAATGAGGATCTTGAAATCTCTCTGATGGACCTTTACTCCTAAGCTGAGGTACCACTGAAATAGATACAGTACAAGCTTGCTTTGAAGTTCTGTTTTCAAAGGGATTAAGGAGTATTGTTTAAATAAAGTTGGATTCCTTATTGGTTAATTCCAAAATTCCCTACGCCCAGAGCATGAAATAACATTGAAAGCCTTGCTAAAGTCAAGGTAAATAACATGAAATGGTCTCCACCCATGAACAGCTGAAAGGTAACCTGTTTCCCAAATATTCTTGAATCCAAGTTGGAACTTTGTGTTCTGGGTGAGTAGAGAACCAGATAGCTAAATAATGGGTTGGATGGTTAGGCTCAGAGAGTATTGTTAATTGTTCTTACTCTACCTGGATGTCTGTGGCAAGCATCTATTGCAAGGGTCTGTCTGGGACCTCTTTGGTTTAACATCTTTATCAATGATCTGAAGAAGAAGGTGAGGGAGATCACTCTAACAGCATTTGGAGAAGGGGGGGGGCACCACTGGGGACACTCAAGGGCAGTGCTGCCATCCAGAGGGACCTAGGCAGGCTGGAGGAAGAGGCCAAAAGGAACCTCATATATTTTGATGAGGAAAAAGCCAAACGCTCCCCCTGGGCAAAAAGCACTGGTCCAGGGACACAGGCTGGGGACTGCCTGGCTGGGAGCAGCTCTACAGGAAGGGACCTGGAGGCCTTGGCAGACATAAGCTCAGCATAAGCTAGCAGTGTGCCCTGGCTGCAGAGACAGCGAGCAACCTGGGCACAGCAGCACAGATAGGACATCAAAGGGAGGAGTTATTGCCCTCTGCTTGGCACTTGTGAGATCCCATGTGAATCCTGTGTCTAGTCTAAGCTCTCAAGAAAAATATCATACAAAAATGACATAAAATTTCTATATTCAATACTTGTCCAATAAGTTTTCTTCTTTTTTTTTTTTTTAAATTAAATCTGTAATGGCTGAGATGTTCAGTCTTCAATGAATAGAGATGACTAAATTATTCACTGGAACAGCATTTGCTTCAAACAATGTGGGTCTATTAAGCTTATAATCTTTTATTTGACAGATTTTGCATCTGATGACTTTTTTCCCAACCCTTAAGGAGGCCTCTGAAAGATTTCTGGCATATTAGCAAATGAAGATCTACAGCCCTTTACCTAGAGTTTAATGAAATAGACATTTTCCTTAGCACAGAAAAAATGCTTATGTCATCAATGAGAGTTCTAGGAGCCTTTCATTCACCACAAATTAGAAAAATACTAATAAAAATGACATTTGTAGTGAAACAGGAGCCCAAGTCTTTAACCAGCTTTTGCTACACAAGTAGATCTAAGTGTCATTTTGCCACTTCACTAAAACACAGAGCTGTGTTCAGATGTAAACAAGGGTCTTTGTTACAGGCAGCCAAAGCTGTTTCACATCATTCATTTCCACATGCCAAATTTTAGCGCCATTTGGAATGTAGGTATCTCCGTAACAACTTTCTATGTTCTGTAGCTTAATGTCTGTGAATGTTTTAGGAAAATACACAATCAACCTGTTATTTCCTCTTGGCTAACTTCTAAACAGCACCCACTGCTGCTGTGGAATACTTTCTGTCAATACAAAACAGGGAGTCTCGCATGAACACATGGGAGGGAAAGCACTCATGAAAATTTGGATTCCTCCGGGGTCTGTCATGGATTTACTAGGATAAGTTCATGCAGCAGGGTAATTGGCTATTTTTATCTCCTGCTAATTTCTTTCTCCTTTTTCTTTTTCCATGGTAAGGTCAGTCTAGATATGCCTATTAGGAGTAGTTGCCAGTTGTTGTTTGGTAGCAATGTGCATCCTTTCTTTCCACTGTCCCCACATCAGGCATTTATTCCTTCAAAGAATAACCAGACCAAATTCCTTTTCTTTGTTGTCTGTATTTACAGGAGAAAGAATTGGAACATTTTCCACTGTTTGTCTCATTATTATTTCACATGAGTCTGGATAAGTAATGGACTAGGCAACCTTCATTCCTCCTTACCTGATTCAGTCAGAGATGTCTTTTAAGGTGGGTTTGCATGAAGATATTAACTGAATTGGTTGATAATTTTTCAGATAAAGAGTGTTTCATTAAAAAAATGTCATTTATGGAACTCTTCTCTCTCTGCAGAACAGAAACATTTGAAATTAAAAGGACAGACCAGAATATTCTCCTGATTACTTCAAGACACAAGGGAGTTGCCTGAGGTATTTCATAACTTGCAGAACAATTTTTTTTATTATGTTTGCAGACTCACAATTACTTTCCATAGTTCATTCCATCACCTTGCAGAGCTGTTACACCTGCTTTTGTTATCTAAGTAGCACTGCAGTAAATCTTATGTTTAAAAGATCTCTACATTAGTTGAGTTCTGAATTTTGATAATTTTCAGTATGGAAGTAAACTCGGTATGCTTGGCTTTATGCTAGATGTTCTGAAAATGGTACTGAGGTAGATTTTTAAAGACTAGATATTTAAAATAAGAGATTTTTGCAGGTGTCAAGTTTATTTTTATAATTATACACACTCTTAAAGCTACTGCTTCACTTCAGCACTGCAGAATATGGTTTTATACATTGCTTTCCCAAAGAAAGTCTCTGAATTTATTAATGCCATGTTCTTATTTTTTAACTTTTTATTGGAAAACAAATTACTATTTATATGTGTAGATCCACATAATATAATTTTTGTCTTATCACCCACTTAATATCTCAAGTTTAGCAAGTGGCATCTCATAATTATCAGAAGTAGTCATCATGGATTCACCAAGGGGGAGTCATGTCTGACTAAACAGATAGCCTTCTATGATGGCATGACTGGATGAGTGGATGAGGGGAGGGCAGTGGATGTTGCCTACCTTGACTTCAGCAAGGCTTTTGACACTGTCTCCCACATCATCCTCGCAGGCAAGCTTAGGAAGTATGGGTTAGATGAATGGACAGTGGGGTGGATTGAAGAGTGACTGGCAGATAGAGCTCCGAGGGTTGTGGTTAGTGGTGCAGAGCCTAGTTGGAGGTCAGTAACGAGTGGTGTCCCTCAGGGGTCAGTACTGGGGCCAGTCCTGTTCAATATATTCATCAATGACCTGGATGAAGGGAGGAGTGGCTGACACACTAGAAGGCTGTTCCACCATACAGCGTGACCTGGACAGGCTAGAGAGTTGGGTGGAGAGGAACCTTACGAAATTCAACAAGGGCAAGTGTTGACTCTCCTACTGCATCTGGGGAGGAATAACCCCATGCATCAGTACAGGTTAGGGGCTGACCTCCTGGAGAGCAGCTGTGTGGAAAGGGACCTGGGAGTCCTGGTGGACAACAGGATGACCATGAGCCAGCAATGTACCCTGGCGGCCAAGAAGGCAAATGGCATCCTGGGGTGCATCAAGAAGAGTGTGGCCAGCAGGCCGAGGGAGGTCATCCTCCCCCTCTACTCTGCCCTGGTGAGACTGCATCTGAAGTATTGTGTCCAGTTCTGGGCTCCTCGGTTCAAGAAAAACAGGGAACTGCTGGAAAGGGTCTACGAAGGGCTACAAAGATGATTAGGGGACTGGAACATCTTTCTTATGAGGAAAGGCTGAGGGACTTGGGTCTTTTTAGTCTAGAGAAATGAAGACTGAGGGGGGATCTTATTAATGCTTATAAATACTTAAAGGGACGGTGCCAGGGGGATGGGAACAGTCTTTTTTCAGTGGTGCCCAGTGATAGGACAACAGGTAACAGGCACAAACTTTAATATAGGAAGTTCCATCTTAACATGAGGAGGAACTTCTTTACTTTGAGGGTGGCAGAGCACTGGAACAGGCTGCCCAGAGAGATTGTGGAGTCTCCCACTCTGGAGACATTCAAAACCCGACTGGATGCTGTCTCTCCAGAGGTCCCTTCCAACCCTGACCATTATGTGATTCTGTAATTATTTCATTTCATTTCATATTAATAATTGTTTTATTCATGTATTTTTTGGCATTTTTATGCTTCCAATAAATTCTGTAATCCCAAGGGAATTCTTTTATAATATGCTTTTAATGTCTTCTTATTATAAAATTATTTCAGTTTACTTAAAATATAATTTCTGGCAGGTGTTTCTTAACCCTAATAGATGCGATGAACCTTTTTTGTCTTACTGAAAATAATTGAAATAACCCCAAACAATCACTATCCACCAGTTACTGTGGTAACTCTAGTATAGAGTAGGCTACAACTATCTTTAGCATATTGTAATGATGAGAAAACTGAGCCACTGGTTAGTTGTGGTCATTTAAAGTCTCAGGACACTTTTTAGGAATATGGGGGTGTTCTGGTAGGCCAACATTGGCAAATTCCAATTTCACTTATAGATTCCCAGCTACATTTTATTTCCCCTGATATTTCAGTGTGGAAAAAAAGCAGTTATTACTTTTCTTTTTATACCTGCTGATTCAGTAGTTTGTTTAACACATTAGAGTGGTGAGTGACACCTACAAATAGAGGGACAAGTTGTAGCCAGCCTGTGGGTGGGTTGCACTCAACAGGTCGTGAACTGGCACTATTCCATTTTTAGGCAGGAACAGGGACTGGAAGAAATGCAAAATGGCATCAGGGACAAGAGTACTGTCAGTAATACCAAACTGTTCAGAAATCTTTAGCTGAGATCATGACATAAATTACCATCATCATTTTCTGTGGTTCACTAACATACATTTGTGATTTTACTGAAGTAATATGACATTCCTTTTGACACAGCTATGGTTTAATGTAATATTTAGTCCATATGCTTCAAATATGTTAAACATTCTTTAGAAGGCACATACAACAGTTTCTGGAAAGAATTTAAATTTATCTATTTTCAGTTACTCGGTGAATTAAACTTTGTTCTTGGGTTTTGAGTTTGGTTTGGTTTGGTTTTGTTGTTTTAAATTTCTCTGTCTTTCTGTTTTCTCTAGCCAGCATTTGGGATGTTAACTTTTTTCCAGCTTTTTCTTTTGCCTTAAGATCCTTCTATATCTCACAGCAGAGCTGAAAGAGGTGAAGATAATATGTACAATTTTGGTATCTCAAAGAAAAAAGGGAGCTGTTTTGCATTTTAGTCTTTTTTTTTTTTTTTTTTTTTTTTCCTTAGACCATCTGACCCTGTGTAAATTATCTCCAACAATTAAGGCTTCTATAGGAATAGAAGGGTCGTCTTTGGTATAAAGTGAGTAAATTGAGTTCAGAGAATAACAGATATCCATAGAGTAACATAAAGAATACTTTTTTTTTTTTTTTTTAATTAGGCCATGGATAACTTCCCATATTATTTATTAGCAGTTTCTTGCTGCTTACTGTTTGGATTCCTTTTGACACACCTAAAGACCTCATACATGAATCTCTGTAAGGTATTTACAAGAATATCTGTAACAACAAGAGGTATATTTCCTACCTCTCATTGTAACCAAATAATACCTTTCTATTCCTCTGTGAACCATTAAAACGCAGTCCTACAAATCAATAAATATTCTCTCTTCCCATTGCGATGAAGAGTATAAAATGATGCCTTCCTGACTTTGCATCTGACATGTAAGCTTAGGGAGCTATGGCTGTTGCCACACATCCTCCAGATGCCTGGTCCCACCTCAATGATTTCCTCTGTCAATTTTTCTACTTCAGTTTCAGTACAGTAATTCAGCAGCATTTTGAAAATTCGAGTTCAGGATGTTAAAATGGAAATGAATGTCAAAATTAAGTAAGAATTTTCTTTGACAACATTTGTTAATTTTCATATGTAGTTCAACAAAATTCTAGGTCCATCCTTCATCTTAAGTGACCAGGATATGCAGAGGGCAGCAGTGACATGCTTTACAAAGAGGGGGTTGGGGGGTTGAACTAGATTTAGGATTGTGGTCATTATTTTATACCTGTTGTACAAAGACATCAAAGAGATTTTTTCCTATAATGAGATTGATTTAGGAAGAAATTATAGGTAACTAATATGTACAATGGCATGCCTAAAAAACTCCATTGTGTATGTCAATGCATTCATGTTCATGTACATATGAGACTGTCCTTTTAAAAGTATGTCTATGTGTTTTTAATGCTGTTACTGACTTGATAGATAAAATCTAATTTGTTTCCAGTACTGACTTCTTATGAGAGAGAAAAACTCCTGGTTTGCTTTTGTTAAAAATATCTAAAACCTCACTGAATAATAGCTGTTACAAAACTCCTTTGATTTTACATTTTTCCTTTCACAGTGTGTGGCTCTGTACTCTATTTCACAGGGCAATGCTCTGTTGAAAGCTGTCACTCTAAGAAGCAGTATGATAGTTGTCAGCGATACCCAAAGAAGACTGAATAATATATACATATCTTACTTTTAATGTGTTCTTAATGCATTGACTTTCCTGGCTGTAAGAGCTAGTAAAAAGAGAATCAGCATAAGGTGAAGCATAACTCCTGCTGGGTGGCCAAACTGCATGAAGTCTCATGCTTCATTAATGATGCTTCTCATACCAGCTGGTCAATGGATCATGAAAATGAATCAGAAATGCAACAGGGATTTTTTTTTTTCCAGTTGTAACAGTCATAAACAATTATGAACCACTGGCTCCTACTTTTTCAATACGTAATGATTTAATTGCTTTGCTTTAGCACCAAAAGACGGTATAACGTTTAAAGCTGAGGAAGTGGGGAAGACACTAGCAATCTATTTAATCAACAGTTTTCTTACTTTGGTAAGATACTTATCCTGACTGAGCCTCATTTTCTGATGTAAACATGACATTCTATATCATAACTCACCAATTAAATTCTTCCAGTCATACCCCACCGTAAAGCTTTCACCTCTCCCCAGATTTAAGACAATGATTTATGGTGTTTGTCTTTCTGGTTTTCTAGTTGAAAGGAAAGCAAATAGAGGCCTTAAATGAGCCAGGGTTTTAAAAGAGAGTGCTTGCCATCTGCTGAAAATCTGATTTTTCAGGTATTGCAAAGTCATCACCTTGAAGGTCTGGTCACAACCTTTGATCTGCACCTCAGAATCTACTGACAGAATGCTTCATGCAATGAACAGACCTATTGTAGGTCTCTACTGAGGAATCGGTTCCTCAATATTGAGGACAGTTTCTGTGACACATGTTCTAAGGCTTAACTGCAGTCCAGAGAAAGGTTTTCTTGACAGCTCCCATGTGCCAAAAATCCTCCAACACTGACAGAAGTTGAAGCGAATTTCATTTTCTCCTTTCTACTCTATGTGCCTGTATGCAAGTATGTTGGACCATATGTCAGAAATTTATTTAATTACAAAAAACATTTCTCAACCTCCACTCCATTTGCTGTTGGAAGGTATGAGCTGCCAAACCACAGCAGACCTGTTTGTCTTGAATATGAGCAAAAGCTCTAGAAAATTGGAGGGAAAATCTTAAGATAAAGGCAAGGTATTAATATAAACAGAAGAATATAGGACTTCCCTCCATATTGCAAACTTTTCCTTTTATCTTTCCTTCGGCCTTTGCTTGATGTGCTTCTGAAACAAGAGAACTATGCCCTTGTCAGTTATCTATCCAGACTTGAGGAAGTTGTCTTCCCATATTGATCCTCTCCCAATGGCCAAAAATTTCTGATCAGTTTGGCTCCTCCAGACAAGAAGTGTCTGAGAAAATTTGCAGCTTTCCTTTAGGGCATCAGTTTCTTCTTTTCTATAACTAGTCAGCACAGCTTCCCTCTTTCTGTTGGCTCAACTGTTAAACTGCAGAAATGACACTGTGTTTATTTTCTGATGGCACAGCCCAGGCTTTCAGAAAGTAGGAAATTATACCAGATTAAGGCTTTCACAGTAACAGTGTGCGTGCGTTCAGTCCAATGGTATGCAACGCTGCCTGGGAAGGGGCTGAGAGCTGGACAGTACATTGTCATGCGTACTGGTCTATTAGTGGTTTGTTCTGTGATTATCTATCATTTAAATCTGGTCTCACACACAGCTCAGTGAGAAAGAGAATCAGTTCTAGCATTCAAAGGGACTGAGTCACTAAAAAAGATATTTTACAATGTTCAGGCAGAGGTTGGTTTTACTTTCTGGGAAAAGAAGAGAGAAAGGAGAGAGGAATGAACTTAATTATGTTTTAAACAGCAATCATTTGATTTTGTCTTTTTTTTTTTTTTTTTTTTTNTTCTGCAGAGCTTCCTTTGGTGATCACACTTCAGTCCTTCTTAATCCTCTAGGCTCCAGTGAATTGAATTTCTGGAGTAGGATTTGCAGTTTCAGATAGTACAAGATTCCCTTGTCTGAAATCAGCAAAGGAAATATGCCTACCACAAAAGAAAGAATAGCTTTTACCCACATTTGCTTTGCTTAACTCCAGCTATGTATATCTAAAGATGATAAACACCATATAATCTATGCTATTGTTCTTTTCTTACCTCCTCTGTATCCTTAACCCTAAAATAAAGTTTATATCTTGTCTGCTGGGGTTATAGGTTTATCAGTCTACACTGTATTTGGATTAACATAGATGTGGGGTTTTTTTCCTTTTGGTTTGGTTTGGAGAGATGTGCAGCCCACTGTTTGTTTCAATTCATCCTTTCCTCCCTTCACTGTGAAGGTCTGAATCTTATCACTTACCTTCCATATTGAAGTAACAGCTTTTCAGCCTAGCAATCAAACACTTGAATGAACATTCAGCATTCTTTTCTGTGTCTTACATGAAACATAAAAGGCCAAGCCTGTTAATTCTTGTCAGCAACTACAGATCTTTATAAGGCGAAGTTCTGTACTCAGAATCACATACTGAAAATGAAAGCACCAGTTAATGTACTTTTCTGTTTTTACTGTGAATAGAGAAAATAACAGCCAATATACTTTAAAGAAACACATTGTCAAAGATCAGCAGAAATTTTTGTGTCCGGCTGATAAGAAACAGAAAATCCACCTTTTAACTTTGGAATGATCTTACAGACCTACATCTTCCCTCTGCTCTTTTGTTGCCACCTGAAAACACCATAAAAAAGAAACAGAAGAAATCTTTGTAATGAAACAGCTCCAGTAATTTCTTTAGCCAGAGGTAACATTTTCAAAAATGTCTAAATGATTTAGAAATGAAACCAACTTTCACTTTTGTTAACAGATTTAAAGGCAAGGGAGGTTTGCAAATGTGATTCAGACACCTAAGAGGGTATGAATTTCTCACAGGCTCAAGGGATTAAAGCTTCTGAGTCCCTCAATATTCAAACCACTCATTGGAGTGGTTATAAAGAATTTACCTTTTTTTATTCTACCATAGTTTAGATATATTTAAAATATCCTTCTGCTTTGATCATTAATTTGGAGAATTGAGTTCTTTTTACTTTTTCGTGCATTTTCTATCAAATCAAAAGAAAACATGAATTTAGTTTGTTTTCATGAGTATTTCTTCCCATTAAAAAGAAAAAAAGTATTAACAGAAGAATGTTATTGATATTTTACAATTTAAACAGCTGCAATGTTATTTTTAAAACAAACACTGGGAGAATGAGCAAGTCAATTCTTAATGCTTTGACACTTTGCTGTCAGTGTCTTGGAGTTCTGTATGACCAATGCTTAATTTGGCAATTAAATCTGTATTTCACCTATGCAAATGATCTCAGAATGGTGTCATTGAGGAGTTGCACCACTCTAAGGGGACTTCTAATGTTTCACACTTTTGCAAATCAACCAATGTGAATAGTTGCTTAAATGTGGACATTGAAATCCTGTTAGAGGATTCATTGTCACGGCTGAAAGATAGTAAATTGAAGATTTTTTTCTAGAAAGGTAGTAAGAAACAAGCCAAAGAATATTAGCTGAATATTTGCAATTAAACTTTATTGTGTTAGCAGTATTAAATCATTGCTTTCCTATTTTTAAATAGAATTATTTTCTTCAGAAATTATTTTTAAACTGATTTTGGACAGAGGGAAATACTGAATCAATTATGTTGTGATGACAGTCTAAGAAATGGTTATTTCCAAATGTAGCACTCCCAGAGCACACTGTTCTAATAACATCTCTGCCAGTGTTACTTCTAGTTAGGTAAGACCTTGAGTATTTGGATAGTAATAGTATTTTGTGCCTAGACTCTTCTATTACTACTGCCATTCAGTGTGAAGGGTACTCCACATAACTCGTTATTGCCATCTTCATTAACCAATGACATTAACGAACAATAGACTTTAAATATTGACTCTTTTGTGTATCTTAGAAAATTAATTTCTGTAAAAGCTGCTCTAGGCGCTTTCTTGCAGCAGGTGGTCCTTGCTGAGTTATTTTGAAGTGAAATGTTGATTTTAAACTTTCAAAAGCTTCTTTTCTCCCTTTCTTGTCAAAATTTCTTAACATGTAATTTTAATCACTCTGCAAAATCAACACACTATGATGATAATTTAGTGAATGAGACCATAAGAATTATGGATATATTCTGGGCTGGTGTAAATTAGCCCAGCTCCAGTCACTTCCATAGAGGTAGACCGGTTAAAAACTAATGTAAATTTCACACTAGCCTCAATTTGGAAAAGTCTAAAAGAACACATTTAAACATTTTGTTGAATCAGAACAAACTGTTGCATCATGACTTCTGTGTAAGGAAAATGGCAAAACTTCAGGATTTATAATTTTTTCAGACGCGACATGTAGAAGAAGTTGAAATAGTTACATTCATAAATAACAAGGTGAACACCCTACACAGCCCACCTGTGGATAGAGCACTTAATCAAACTTTGTGATCTATGCTTGGTTATGAACTATAGTTGCATCCCCTTTAAAAGATCATTACATTCCCAGACTGGAACAATGAGTCTATAGTTGAAATTACAGTCCAAACTTTGAGATTTACCCAACAACTAGAGAAGTGCTATGGTGAATCACAAGTACACCATAATGTTACAGTTCCTCCAGAGATGCAAGCAATAAACCAGAAATAATGTTATACCAATAAAATATCATTGGGAAAAATATTAACAATACTAAAAATAACAGTAACTAATAGTAACTAATGATAATTGTAACAATGTGATCTACAACCTAAGAGTATCCATAGTTTGTCTGGGACTGGTTCAGACAGCTGTTTTTTTTTAAAGACCCCTATTATAAACACCATAGGGAAAAAAAAAAATCCCACATATATTTGGAACGTTTTAGTCAAAGTTGGTCCATACAGTGCAACATGTTTTAAAGTGCTACACCATACAGGAAAATGAATATAGTGTTCAACAGAGTGCATGATATAATGTAATGGTTAACTTGTCTGATTATCTTTCTTACAAGCATTCCCCACTTTTTATATTCTGATCTGCTCATAAGAAAGGCACAATAATTAACATCACGTATTTGTTCTTACTTCATTAGTGACATTTACACCTGCACTGTTAAGAATTGGGTTTGGTTTTTTTTTAATGTTATATTTTATTGCCTTCTTTATTGCTTTTTTGTCATTCACAATTTAGGCAAGACAGACACTAATAAAACGCTTCTATTATTTATCTCTGTCATTGGCATAATAGGGACTTTAATGAAAAAAAGGATAAAAACTTGGACACTGGTAATTACTCCAATCACATTTACCACACAATGCAATATAATTCAGTGCATCTTTATACTATGTCCTTCATGTATTCACATCACAGTGAGAAATACACAGAGCTGTCACTAAGCATAAGTCAAGCTGAACGAATGGGGTTTTAATTCTGACTGAAAAATACAGTCAACCCACTGTTCATGATCTCATGCAGAAGGACATTGCAAAGACATGCAGCAGTTGAAAGTCTTTGAACTACTGGAATCAAGCTGGTTAGGAGGAAGAGATTTGAAGATGAAGCAACATTATCACTATCTAATGAGAATAGGCTGTATGAATCTGCAGTACAGTGAATATAAATTGATATGACCAAAAATAGGACAAAAAAATCTCCAAGCCCAAGTTAATGAAATAGCTTAAATGCCCAAGATGAAATTTTCAGATGTTTAGGAAAACCTGGATAGCAGCTGGTTACATTAATTAATATGTGGCAACTGAATAAGGACAAGAGGATCAAAATGCCAAAGGCTTGAATAATGGGACTTGTATCTTTATGAAAAGTGATAAAAAAATACTGATGTCAGAAGAATAAAGAAAAACATTTGTTTACAATATATTACTTGGCAGGTCCGAAATCTTGGTTTTATTTATACCTGCTATTGACATAATTTGAGTAGAACAGAATTTCTCTGCAGTTGTCAAATCTGCATGTTATACACAACTTCCCCAATGTGTAATGTAATATAGAATTCCATATTCTTTATTGCTGTGTTCATTTTATGTACTTTATCTTCTTGCAGGATTGCAGAATTCTATTACAGGCAAAAGACTGTAGTGTCATTTTGAAGCTCCTGCTTTATACAGTGCTTTTGTACAATGGGTTAAATTCTGGCCCCATTGAAATTAATGTTAAATAAGACTCTGACTTCTGAGGGGTACAGATTTTATCCATAATATTCTCAACAGTATACATACACAAGCTTAAATTAAATTCTCTCATTAGCAATGGATGAACCACCACAGGCTCAGTGATTTGCTTCAGATAAACATCACAAAAATTTGGCTGGTTCTCCAACTATCCGTATTAATTGGCAAATGTGTAGGAAATCTCAGGAGAATTGACTCTCTCAGGAAATTTCTAGCAATTACTACATCTGTGTAAGTGAGAGGAGCTATCAGATTTTTGGCAGTTGCATGACAGTATTTGTCAGAATCCAGAAGAATAGATGCCATACAAATATTTATTTTAGAAGGAAAATATTGAGAATACATTTTAGAGGACAAAATTAATCTTTGTATCATTTAGATAGTCAGATATTCAGAATGACTTTTCGTGCCTCTGAACTGATTTCTACCCTCAAAAACTCTGGGACAAGATTTTGCTTAAAACTCATAAACATTACAGAAAAATATTTTTTCATAAATCAAATCTTTTCCTTTTTTTTTTCCTAGATGGTTCAAAAATTGTGTACTCAAGTCCACAGGCTGAAAATCAAATTAATTAAGAATTAAATTATCCTCTTGGTCAAATACTAAATAACATTTCCATGTTGTTTTACTACAGGAAATGACCCAGGAGTTGGTGAGTATCTACAGCCTAAAACTCGTGATGCAACCTTTTGCAGACAGTTTGGAGGATGCTTATCTAGGACCACACACTGCAAAGAAATACTCATAACTGTCAATGTTAGAACCGCCTACAGACTGTGAGGACCTCTAAACCCCCCAAAAATGAGTTTAAATTGAAAATCCCTTTATAGGTAGAGATGTTTAAACACTAGCATAGATTGTCTACAATATTTTGGGACCTCTGTCAGTGGTAGACTGAGGGCAGGCTGGGCAAACTTCTGCCAGGAAATGACATAATCCACAGCAATCCTATTTGGTGGTAGTGAGATGAATTAGATCACTTCTAGATGATTTTTAAGTTATTCTATTACCAAAATGGGTGATCATGTTGTATGAAATTTCTGGCTATAGGAAACCAGGTGCTTCTCACTGCACTTCAAGTAGAGGCCTCTCAGCATTTTGCAAAGATTATGGTTCTGCCTCAAAAGTTCCCTTCACTTGTGATTAAGGAGAATCAATTTTAGCTTTTAGTAGTGGTCAGATTCTGACACAGTGGAGATGAGTACCTGATTATAACCATATATTTACAAATTTATATTTACTCACTGGCTGGTTCATTACAGTATATCAGCTTCCACTTATTGCAACAAAGTACCATATCTACTGGCTTAAACATCCACCCAAAAATGTAACTACTGTCAATAAAAATGTCTGAAAAAATACAGTTTCCATAAGTTAAACCCATCCTATACAATCTTGCAGGCAAGTCACACAAATGTAACAAATAGTATTGCCACAACAAAGACAAATAATACTGAGTATTGTCTGACCTCTGACTCCCTGGCATGAAGGTGATACTGAAATATGAAAAAAAAACAATGAAACAAAAAGAAATATTATTCCACCGGTCACAAACCAGATCACACAATAGAGGAAACAAGGACTGAGATCCATCAGATTTTTTTCCTGTTTTTGCATTATCCTCTAGGAGGATAAATGGCAAATACTTGCACTGACAGCAATATGCTGGTTTCCTAGTAACTACCCCAGTGTGACCTGTAGCTCTATTTTGTTTATATCTATTTAATCATTTCTGTATAGCTGGGTCGCCTAGACAAATGAAATGAAATGATTAACTAGATATAAACAAAATAGAGCTAAAGGACACACTGGAGTAGTTACTAAGAAACCAGCATATTGCTGCCAGTGCAAGTATTTTTAAAAAAAGTTTAAAAAAAGTTACATTTTTTTGCTGCATGGTCTCTGCTAAAAGTGACAAAATAAGACTGAAAATAAGCAAAAATTCTCCACACAATCTGTTCAGCACACAGAAATCAAATAAACTTCTTTAAACTTATATTTCTCATGCAAACAGCCAAGTTCTGGATTAATTTACATGAGCATAAATTTGTAATAACTCAACTGACTTCCCAGGAGATGCTCTAAATTCATATTGATACAACTAAAATGATAATGTGACCTAAGGGGTAAGACACCAGGTCATGTCAAAGGCAGAAAAAAAGTTCATCAAAGAATAACGTTACAGTCTGTCACACAGCTTGATACACAAAAGGCAGTCAAATTATGACAATGTTGGCTTACAAAATTCAATTATTAGAAGGCAATGACACCACCAATATCAATGGAAATGAACATTTAGTATCAGGCCAAAAATTGTATGAAGCGTTTGACAATTAAAAGGAGGTATAGGTGGAACTTTTATTCAGTTTCCACAAAGCACAGCCCAGCATTTTGTACCCGGGATGTGTTGACCTTGGCTGGCTGCTAGGCGCCCACCAGGCTGCTCTATCAGTCCCCCTCCCCAAGAAGACTGAGGGGAGAAAATACAACAAAAGCTTGTGGGTTGAGACAAAGACAGGGAGATCACTCAACAGTTACCATCATGGGCAAAACAGACTCACCTTGGGGAAAATAATTTAATTTATTGCCAGTTAAACAGAGTAGGACAATAAGAAATAAGAACAAATCTAAAATCATCTTCCCTCCACCCTTCCCTTCTTCCCAGGCTAAACTTCACTTCCAACTTCTCTAAACTTTACACCTCAAGGAGCACAAGGGGATGGGGAATGGGGGTTGCATCCAATTCATAAGACTTTGTCTCTGCGACTGCTTCTTCTTCATGCTCTTTCCCTGCTCCAACGTGGGGTCCCTCCCATGGGAGACAGTCCTTCACAAACTGCTCCAGCATGGGTCCTTACCATGGGGTACAGTTCTTCAGGAATGGACTGCTCCAGTGTGGGTCCCCCATGGAGTCACAAGTCGTGCCAGAAAAGCTGCTGCTGCGTGGGTCCCACTCTACAGGCCACAGTTCCTGCTGGGAACCTGCTCCAACGTGGACTGCAGCTTCCTTCAGGGCATATCCACCTCTGGCATGGGGTCCTCCATGGGCTACAGCATGGATATCTGCTCCACCATGGTCCTTTATGGGCTTCAGGGGGACAACCTGTGTCACCATGGTCTTCACCATGGGCTGCAGGGGAATATCTGCTCCAGCATCTGGAGCATCTCCTCCACTAGCTCGCTGACCTTGGTGTCTGCATAGTTGTTTCTCTCACATATTCTCACTCCTCTCTCAGCTGCTGTTGGACAGTAGTTTTTACCTTTTCTTAAATATGTTATTACAGAGGTGCTATCAACGTCACTGATCAGCTCTGCTTTGGCCAGCAGAGGGTCCATCTTGGAGCCTGCTGGAACTGGTTGTCTGACACTGCGGCAGTTTCTGGCATCTTCTCACAGAAGCCACACCTGCAGTGACCCCCCCCGCCCCCCACCCCTGTTACCAAAACCCTGCCACATAAACTCAATACAGCAGAAAAATATATTTTTTTCCCTGAGAGAATTTTATACCTATTGAGGAATGTAATAATAAATCAAAACAGAAACACTTTCATTTTCTCAGAAGAGTAGCCCAGACATACACATTCTGTATTCATTATCAACTTCAGTGATTAATTTCTACATAATTGTGTTAGTAAGAATGGGTGTACTTTTCCCCAAGTTTTTTATAATTTGTATAATAGGCACTTCAAAATAAATCACACTCCTCATAAGCAAAAGGCAAAGATGTTTTGTAACCTCTGAAATAAGCTTTTCCCTATCTTAACTCGAGCAGTGACCTGCTGTACTACAGTCAACTGTATCTCCACAAGAAATAATATCTTGCAGATGGAAAAGACAAAAAAGCATTTGTAAAAGTACATGTCAGAGTAAGAAGCAAAGTGATGTATGTCATCAATAATCTTCAAAATTTCAAAGCAGCTGCAGTCATAGTAAAAAAAAAAAAAAAAGAAATAAAAGGTGCTAACCACTGGAAGCTGCCTTCAGGTCTGATCAGAGTACATCAGGCTAAGAAGAGCAAAGTCACCTGAATGCATAACCCATAAGGTGGAAACTGCTATGTTGTGGTTTGAGAAATCCACAACAATTTATTGTCATTTTGACAATTTTTCTATCACCTGATGACCCCTCCCCACCCAGGAAGGGGAATCAGGAAAAAAACAAGGAAACCCGAGGGCTGGAATATAAACAGATTTAATAAAATAAGACTAAATTATTAACATCAATAACACTAAAGAACAAATATTGATCTCATTACCAATACAAAATATACAAGGATTATGCTCAGCCAATTCTATCAGTAGGAATCTGTGCACTCCCAGCACTGGACAGCAAGTGTGGGACACTGTGAGCACTATGGCTTTGGGAGGAAGCAAAGGCCTCAGGGGTCCCGCACTGGAGTAAGAAGTTCTCAGAATCGCAGCCATCAAGGGAGAAAGAGGACTTTGCAGCAAACTTTCTGATTTATATTGAACATGATGTTCACTATATGAAATAACCCTGTTTGCCAGCTTGGGTCAAGTGCCCGGGTCTCGCTCCTCCTTATCCCTTCACCTGGCAAGCTCAAAAACACTGAGACCTTGAAACCCACACACTATAGCTGGCTATAAAGTAGAACTTTTCACAAATTCAGACACTAGAGTCTTCCAAAAATGCAGTCTACCCAAGTATTAAAAGATAAATTAGTCCTGGATCGCTCAAACCAGAAGTGCTACCAGCCCCAAACTAACTATTCAAGTTACAATAGAATTTCTTTCTGAGAGGTTGTAGTAAATCTTACAACGTAACTCTGATGTTGTATACATCTCATAGAGAATAAACTGGCTCTACAGGACCCTAAACAAGATGGAAGGAATTGTGACCACAAAAAAATAGAGTAAGTGACCAAAAGGGCAATCTCAACTCTGTGACAGATCAAAAGCGATATGAAAAAAATAGGAGGGAAAGGCTGTTTTATATCTTGGACAATCATACGTGAGCATAAGTGCTTGATTAGGCTTCTTTGTTGGTTTGTAACATTCCTAAAACAAAATCCATGAATGCTGATGAACTTGATACCGATTTGCTAACAGTGGACAACTAGTTTCATTGTTTTAGAACTACCAGATGTGTTGATCCTTTGATGAGATAATTATTGTTCCTTGCAACAGAGAAAAAATTATATTTCTACCAAAAAGCTGGTAGAGGAAGCCTCTGCAAATATGGGGAGCTGTCAGAGGTCCAAGAGTGTCTGCAGCTGGAAATAACCCACAGGTATAAAGAAAAGTCTCAAAGCTCATTTGGGTGAGTATACCTTTCCACAGAAATCATCTTGTTCCAGCTTTGGCAAATATGAGAAATATCTTCACTGTTGTATCTTGTCAAACCAAGCCTTTAAGGATGCTTGTAGCAATTTGAACTGCTTGCTAATCCAAGCATATTGGCACACTTTCCATTCACATTGTCTTACAGCAGCAATAAAAAAATGCCGTTTTTAATATTAAGGTTGTTGTGGCAAGGCAGCAAAAAAGTAGCAACTGTGATAATAGAACACTTGAGACAGAGGCAGTGTTCCCATACTTAGAACAATGCATAACATATATTTTTACTTGAAAAATGAAGTGTTTTGTTTAGACTTAAATGAAAATTGTTAGTGAACCTGAAACCTTTGTTTTGTTCTGTTTTCCTGAGAGAACTAAACATTATTTTTTGTCAGTGTTTTGTTTCAGCCAGCAAAATAAAAAGAACCTAATTACTCAAACATTTGCAAGTATTTTTTCTCTAAAAATAATAATAAAAAAATCTTGGAATATGTTCTAAGTTAATGTTGCTGACAAATATATGCTTTGCTGTCATCTCTTCAGAAACTCTCTTAAGATATATTTGAAGAAATAAGTTGTACAAGTTTGTGAAACAGTGTTCAGATTCCCTCTAAAATTTGTGAAATATTGAAGGGTTTTCTGAGTGATATTTTTTAAAGTACTGACAGCAGTATGGCTCCCACATCTAATGTTTTCATTTAGCTGCTATCTGTTGTTTGTAGAGTATCACACCATGTTTCTAAACTTCTTCCTGACAGTAAATTTCTGATTAAGATGTTGTGATGGTGTGCTCCACTGCCAACCTGACCTTTATCTCCCATAACCCTGCCCAAGTGATAACCACCCGAGGTGGTCGTGAGTGCATCTAGTCGTGATGGCTGCATCCAGCTCAATGGGGTTTCAGGGAGACAGATAACAACACAATAGCCAAGGGCTAACTTGAGAAATTTGCCCACCTAATCACAATACTGGTACTGTGGTCAATATGCAAATATGACTATAAGTCAGTCATCTTACCCCCATAAATAATGAACACCCAAGAGCCTTTTGAGCTCTCCTGCATGGTAGCGGGCTGCACACCAGTATCTCCCCTTGAGTGGGGATGGCTCTCAAGGTTACTTCTCGAGATTCAGAGATTCCTTGCTGCAACAGGTTCTCAGTAAGTGACTAATAGCATGTTAAACTCTGAAATCTTAGCTAAGTGATATAAAGGATTGATTGTGTGTATATAATCCTTTAGACATAAACCACTGACCAAGCCTGGGGCTAGCACTGGGTCCAGCCACACCTAGACTCCTCTCTGAGAATGAGTTTAGAAAGCAAGGGGGTTCTTTCTGAACCTCAACTCAACGGAAGGGTTTCCCTGACAGTTCTGTCTGACCCTGTCCTCTATGCAGTAAATAACTAAGTGTACCTTGCCATCCAATCTTGTTAAACAACTATCACGTTTACTATGAAACTTTGTTAAATTCCTGTTTTATGTCAATAAATGTGTTGCTGCTTCTCTCTACAAGTAAAGTGCATCACTCCATTGGCGACAGATGTCTGTTGTCTAAAAATGTGGACAAGAAGTTTGAGTGCTAAGAGATTCAGTTGGGGGATAATTGTATCAATAAACAGTGTGTTCAGAGGTGATTAAGCGGTTGTTGGTCTAAATAAAGAGATTATATATTTTCTTCTATCTGATGAAATATAGGTTTCGTAAAATAGTTCATTAGGCACTGGATGCTATACAAGTACTTTCTCATCTTCCCTGAGAGCAAGTTGTGTAATTTTACAGTCAGTGAACAATTTTCCATTAGTGTTCTATTGTTTTATGCTTTCCTTGTCCTGTGATGATAAGATGATAAGATTTCAAGGAAAGGCTGTCTCTAGTGCCGTTTTTCAATGTGTATGGTGTAGATCAATAGCATCACAAGAACTGGCATGCAAATACTGATTTTAATGGTGCTCTTTTTGAATGTGTTGCTGATGTTTTAAATTTATCTTTATCTTTCAGTAATTGCTCAGTCATTGCATTTAGTGAGACTGGAATTAGGAACAAGGGCTTTGGAAACAGATTACCTTAGAATGGGTAACAACTTATCTTTGAAAGTACCAAAAGTTGTTGGGTGAGATCTCCTGCCTTCCTGTTTCATGTCTGGATGCATTCACATTCTTAAGTCCAGGTCATATATCAGGTTAAATCCTTACACCCTGAAATTACCCTTGTAAAAATTATCTCTCGGATAACCTTTTGGGTCTCCCTGACTCAGGCCTGAAAGCCCTCCAGCAACGAGGTACTAGCAGAATTAGTCTTTCCATTTGAACAAGACCCACCTCTACTTTTTGTGGTGTTGTTGAGGAGCCACAGAGGAATTGTGGCAGATAACACTTCTAGTGAAAGTTTCACAAGTGAACTGCCCCCTTACCTACTGTGTCTATTTAGACTGGAAATTGTTTCCTGACCCTCTTTCTTTCTAAAGTGTAGTATCTTGTAAACAATAATAAATATCTTTTAAAGATGTTTCTGTTCTAAATTATCATAATAGTAAAAAGAAAGCTCAAAATCTTTTGATGGAGATAATTGGACACATACATCTGAGAACAAAAATTGGCGCTTAAAAGAGTTTTTCTTCTAATTGAAGTATTACCAGCTTACTGCAAGTTGTCTTTTTGGCAGCATGACCTACCTTTCTTTGAATTGCAGTACTGCAATACGTACAGTTTGCTGCTTGTTTCACTGAAACATCTAGACCCACGCAGAAGGAGCTGTTTCATTAATTCTGAATGGCTTTGTTTCATAAGTTACTGGAATCTTCTCATATTAGCGTGAGGTTCTGGTGCGCGTACTTCAGAGTTTAATGAAGAAACCAAGTTTCATGAGGAAATATCTTGTAAAATATTCGATATTTTCACAATATCAGCCAACCTTCTAGAGCAGATATATGAGCAAGATAACCACTGTGTTTTAATCTCTGTCTTAACATTTTTATCACAGCTGTTCAAAATGTTGATGAAACAAAGTCATAAGTAGCTGTAGCAGCTACTTACTATTGCATTGACATCAAATCTTTCTGCAGCTAGATAAAAATAAAAGCAAAACAGCCAAGAGGGAAACATCAAATAACTAAATATTCTGAAGGCCTTTACTGGTTACTCCAAGCATGCATATATAATAACTAGGATATTTTATAAGTATTGATAATAATTCTCCACTTTGAAGGATGGTTTGAAAAATATATATCTTAAAAAACATCAACTTGTGACTTCTAAATTCCACCAGCAGGTTAATTTTGCTCAAAATATAAGGAAAAGAAACAATATATTACACTACGATTTTAAACTTTTTTTTTTTTTGCGTTGATACATAAATTAATATTAGCTATGAGAAAATGTATATTGAGTTGTTAGTGACCTTGTAACAGGCCACGTCTGCTCTATTGGGCCTCACACTCAGGGCCTGAGCAGCCTGTGCATTAGCATAAGCAGCCACTGTAGGGAAACCTGCTGGAGAGCCCAGTGTCTGCCAGTGCTGCACTGGTGGGTGTTATGACAGAGATAACATGCCATCCTGTCAGACCAAGATACATGGTTTTCTTTGTTACACAGGATAAAAGGCACCACAGTGTGGGAAGGAGATTGAATCTTTCCATGGTCAGGACCTGAGCAGCATGCCATGGGAAGATCCATTCGGGCTCTGTCTGATGCTGCATGAACGCAGGGAGCCCAGCATCTGAAGGGAAATAAGATTTACTAACTATCTATATTCCTGGTTTTATTCTGTCTTTCTAAAACAGTTATTTTATTACACTATTTGTTTCTGTGCCTTTCTTATTGAGATCCAGAAAGATCGTGGATCGTGGATCGTGGATCCACACAGGCTGGACGTGGCCTTGGGCAACCTGGTCTAGTGGGAGTTGTCCCTGCCTATGGCAGGGGGGTTGGAACTCGATGATCTTCAAGGTCCTTTCCAACCTAAACCATTCTATGATTCTATGATTCTAAGAACCCTGCAGCACTCCCCCTTACCCCCAGCACTGAACACATGGCAAGTCCCAAGTCAGCATCAGTGAGCACTCTTGATTTTTTGATTGCAACCCTTGCTGACAGAGGCTAGCTAATTCTTCACATTAAAAATATTAAACAGAAATAAATAAATAAAATATATATTTGGCAACAGAAGGATAAATATAATCTGTACAGTTTATTTTAATTTAATGTTCTGAACAAATGAAATCTGTTATCTAATCCAACAAAAGACCACTTCATTCATGGCTGTCCAAAATAGTTGTTTATTGTTTTACTTTGTTTGTAGTTTTACATAAATTGATTTTATTAGATTAAGATTATTTTTTTTTAAGTATAAGAAGGAAATGTTTCTTTCTGCTGTCCTATTCAGGTTTAACTGCTCAGAAGCTACTAGACTTGCAACTGCTTAAAATAGCTTCTTTTTATGCCACTACCATATGTAACTAATTTTCTGCTGCGTCATACTCTTAGTCTTCATCAGCACTGCTACAAGGTCTTAATTTATATGAGTCCAAGTATTCTGTTGGTATGCCAACGTTGCTGGACAAAAGACAGCCCTGACCCTAAGGCCAAGTGGCACAGACAGTTTAACATTCACCTGTCCCCTTCTAGAAGACTGGCTACCTCCTCAATAGATATCTTTAGCTATGGATCCCAGTGGACCTTATATGGCATCCTTGTAGCATTGACACGTGATTATCACACATTATCACACAGGCTTTCCTTTCTTCTCTTTTTAGTTTTCATTTCAAGTTGTCTGAAATAATTTAAGGACTATATTTAGCCCATCAGAATGGTGCTTTATAGCATGAACCTGAAAGTATGTTTTGTGAGTTTTAAGGTTTGGCATAAGGGTGTGCAGAAGGATGGTGCTGGGAAAGTGCTGGCAGACTCTATAACATGAAGGGATCCAAAACTGATGCAGTCCTTTCGTATTGACCTTTTGGAGAAAGACTTTCCAACGTACAGTATGCTCCAAACTCTGCCCAGATTTTCTCTTATAGGAGACTACTTCACAACTGACCCAGAAAGATAACTAAAAAGGTAGAAGACTGGGGGCCAGTGTTCAAATTTAATTCCTGACTTTCTACAGTTTCATAGCATAGATGTGTCCTTTAGGACTTTAGATTTATGGGATCGTGGTTTCAGATGTGGCCTGGTTGCTTTTGTATAACAATCATCAGAAGTCATAACTGGATATCAGGTTCTTAAATCAGGTATAACAAGTCCCATTTCTAATATATTTCTGGATCTTCTGAAACAGCTGCTCCAGAAAATTTGATATCCTGTGTATGCTTACTCTTATTTGGTTGTGTAGAGGACTAGTCAAGGCCACCGTTATGAAAAGAGGTAAGGGTGTGCTTCTTTATTTTAAAAAAAGCATTCTTTATGTTTATTACAAAACATTTCAGCTGTTTCATTCACAGATAATTGATAATTTACAATAATTTTATGCTGTTGAGGTTTATAATAACACTATCTGTTTATATAAATAATTTTGTATAGTTCTAAATTACAGGATTTTTACTGGCTTTCCTGTCATGTTTAATTGTATATCTATATATATTAGTATGTAAGCCCTTTGGTTTTTCCCCAGTACCCCAAAATATGTGTGCTACAGAGTCTTAAAACCAGCACCAAGCAAGATTAGTCAAAGAGCACGCAGAATGTGCCTGCATTCTACAGTTTGAAAATACAAGAGACCTTTGATACTTGAAACAGGAAACGAGAATGTGCTTAATGGAAACCAAGAAGTGAGGTATGTGTAGTTATCTTGGATAGCATTTGAGGATAAATTTTGTAAAACATCATCTTCTTTCCTATTAAAGATGTATTTCTATACTCCAACTTTCACACAATGGGTGATTCAGTATCTCTTTAAGATAACTGATTGATAGGTGTGTAATTTCTCCAAGAAATTCAGTTTGTCTCTAGAAGTTTAGCTATAGATCTCCTAATTGTGACAGATAAAAATCCTAACATCTGTGTGATTTAACAATTAAGTATTGGTAATATATTAAATATATCTTATTTTCAGTATTTGCTTTGACTGGGACCATGAAGAGAATTGATTATGTAGAAAGTAACAGGAGTAAGCACTTTCAATTACATGGGGATCTGGACTGCTTAAAAAACTCTTTATTGTTTAAACCCCAGCAAATTTGGGTTTTAAACAAATTGTACCTTTTAATAATTGTTGTTAACAACAATATTTAATTATTTTTGTTTTTATTTGAAACCCAACAATTTCCATCATGCATTTAGAATATAAGATTTTATCCCTACCCTGTGAGTTAGGGGTATGTCTAGGACAGATCTTGCCTTTATGTATTGGGGTCACTGTTTGTACTAAATGAAACTTTCACCAAAATTGTTTACAGAACTCTTGTCCATTAGTTGAAAGAAAAAGACTACTGGGAATGGCTGATACATTTCTTGATTCCACATTCTGAAAAATAAAAAGAAATTAAAACAAGATATCTCTGCATATTATTTTTAAAGGAAGAAATATTTTCATGCCGAATATGCTTCAGAGAATGAACTAAATATAATCATCAAAAAGACTGAAATACATACAAAACCATTTTAATGACTGAAACTGACATGAACAAAAAAAAACACTTTACAAAGATGCACTGTGAAAGACATTTTTTCTTGTAAAGAGAACACTTAGAGATACTTAGTTCAGCCTAGAACCCATTATTAGTATTAGTCAAATCATCAAGGGAAATTGCAGATCATGTTGTCATTTGCATATACCTTCCTTACAGAAGAAGTTGGATACTATGAATTGGTAAACCCTGTGTCTAGATAGTGTATATTTCTATTGAAGACTGGATTGTAGGAAGGAGTCTACTCTTCATGTTATGAAAGTGATCATTTTGTCGGAGAGAAATACATATCGTTGCATCATTTTTATATTAATTAATTTGCTGTTCCTTGAAATTAAGCACACCTTTTTAAATGGGCAACTGTCTAATTTTTAGTGAGAAAGAGAAAAGTGCAGGGACACTTCCATAGCTACAATGTGGATTATGGTATGTCAACCTCATGAATCCTAACAAACCTCAGTATTCGTCCAGGAAAGACCCACGCTGGAACTGTCTTTTCATGAAGGACTGCATGCTGTGGAAAGGACCCATGATGGAGCACTTGGTGAACTCCAGCCTATGGGAAGGACTCACGTTGAAGAAGTTTGTGAAGTACTGTCTCCCATGGGAGGGACCCCCCGCTGGCGCAAGGGAAAAGAGTGAGTAGGAAGGAGCAGCAGGAACAATATGTGATGAAATGACCACAAACCCCATTCCCCATCCCTTTGTGCCACCTGGGGAGAGAAGAGAGGGAAATTGGGAATGAAATTGAGCCTGGGAAGAAAGGAGAGGTGGGGGAAGGTGTTTTAAGAATTATCTTTGTTTCTCATCATCCTAATCTGATTTAATTGGTGGTAAATTAAAGTATTTTCTCCAGGTCGAGTCTTTTTTGCCCATGATAGTAATTGGTGAGTGACGTCCCTGTCCTTATCTCAACCCATGAGCCTTTTTTTACTTTTTTTCTCCCCCTGTCCAGTTGAGGAGGGGGAGTGATAGAGCGTCTTGGTGGGCACTTGGCATCCAGACAAGTTCAGCCCACTACAACAGCCCTAGTACTAGGCCAGGTCTGTGGCTAGAGACCTGCAGATCTGAGGCCAGTGGAAAAGGCAGATGTTAAAGGGAAAAACAATGAAGTAAAATAGCCTAAGATTGAAGATGTGAATATCTTGACTGGTATGCAAATAAATTCTGTGTTAAAAAGCAAGGAACAAAAAAATGCACACAGTTGGAGACTGAATGCTTAATTCAACATACTAGTTTTAGACTGATGTAATGTCTTTTATACGAGTGGTATCATGCTGACTTGAAAGTGAAATAATGAAGGTTAAACCTCAAGCATGAAATCTGACCGTGACAAAAATGTCCTTGAAAATCTAGCATAGTGCTTGCAAAAAGTTCAATTTTCAAAAGTGCCCACGTCATTAAGTAGCCCAATTCTATTTGTTTTCAAAGAAGTTCAGATTGTTTGGAAAAAATACACTTAGTTTCAAGCTATTTGGACACTTTTAAAATTTTATGATATATAATGAATTGTAATTAATGCATGGTGTATCCAGATTATATTCTTCAATGACTAAAGTACATTTTTCTGTGGGCTGAGCTCAGCTGTGGAGTTGAATGTTACTTTATTTGAGAAAAATTTAAAACAATCTAACTACAAATTTAAATTAACCTGAAAATGATTGTAAGTTGACCTATCATATAAACCTGTTTGATTGGATGCGAATTAATGTCTTATCTTCTATATTTAAATTAAAAAAAAATATATCCGCTTGTTAAATTACAATGAGGGAGTACATAATCTGTGATTTCTACAAATCTATTCCCTGGTTTTGAGTGTCAAACAGCAACATTTATACATTACCTTCCCACATAAAGTCATAAATGTCCATTTGTCTTTCTGTCTTTCCAGCCCTTCAGTTGTCTGTCTCCCTCATTCTCACAGTTCACAGCATCCATGCTAACTCTGAACAGGTCTGAGAGCAGGAAGTCCACAGGATAATCAGCTGAGATCTCAGGAAGCCTTCAAAAAGGATGACTCCTGCCAATCAAAATTTGCCTAGAGCCTAATGCTGTTACCTTTACACACCAAGTTCAAGATTACTTAATCCTAGAATTTCTGGAAAGACAAATCTGTTATTTTTACATCATAAATATAGTATGTGCGCCATTTTTTCACATTTGTAAATAATAATAATTAAAAAAATCTACATTTTCTACACATGTCTCATCTTTTTAATTACGGAATTAAAAACAGTCCAAAATGTTCTATGATTATATTACATCACTAATAGGAAGGTATAACAATTTTTAAGCCTTTGTAGATGAGCATTCCCTTAGCTGGATTTCAATTTTGGTAACTGAGATTGCCTGCAATGAACTTTCATTTCAATGCTGTATGTGTTTTTTTTGGCAAATATATATACAGTGTTGACAGGTACACTGATAATATTTGTAGATTAAATTTACAGGTGAAGAGATAGATGAAATTATCAGACAGGATCACTGGAATCTGTTGTGATGAAGAAAATTCCAGATAAAGATAAAAACTTATCATCTTGTGTTTACATGAGTGGTAGTTACTTCAGAAATTTGAACTGAATTCTCTACTTGTTCTTCATAAGATCAGTTACTTTGGTACGGCTAGAGTAAATAGACTGTGACAAACAAATTCTGTGACAAACAAGTGGAATACCTTCATTAACTTGATTTAGAAGAATTACTGTCACTGACAGCTTTTGTTTTCAAATTTTTAGTTGTGCAAGGACTAAAAGACTAGATATCTAAATTAAGTCAGAGAAAGAGATAACTAAATAACCATTGTTATTAGAAATGTATAGCTGTGTTCACAAGTGATGATTAATAAGATATAAATCAGAATAATTTATGCTGTCTTGCATTTATGCAACTCGCTTGTTAGGGAATCCGAGTAAAAATTAAATTGTAAGCTGTTAGAAAATACTTGAATGGATAGTTTACACTAGTTTGGTCCTACCTTGAATTAAAATTTCTCTTCCTCCTTGATGTGCAAATTGCATCAATTTTTGCATGTGGGTAGGGATCTAAGACAGTATGTGAGTATCTGAGTTTCTGACTTACACTTCCTAAGACCTCAATGCTAAGCTGGTCTCTAAAAAAGTGAAGAAAGTATAAACACCATGGAAGGGTTTGTAAAAGGCACAGTAAGGTCAATAGAGAACAGATGCTCTCTGAATATCAGAAAACAAGACACGTGAAAATCTTATGCTTGTTTTCACCTTCATGTTATCAGAAAAAATATTCAAGTTGACATCAAAGAAAGGAAAGAACTGTTGAACTGGAAAAGTTGCCAGTGGAGTTCTTGCACATTGGTAGTTACCATTAAACTAACTTGTCAAGAAAGAGGGACATGATAAACTGACATAATTAACATTTGTTTTTAATTAGTATCACTGTTGCTATTAAGAAAAATGAAGGCCTGGAGAGAGTTCAAGAAGAGATGAGCTCTCCCACTGTAATTACCACAACTCCCAGCAGGGTCCTTCTCATCTGATTAACACCACAGCAGGAAGCTGTCCTAGCATGCATCTATCTGCCAGAGTCATGGGGATAAAGCAAAGGTGCTGACTGATAAACACAAAGGTGCCTTTAATGTCTAAAGTATGTGAACTTTGCGGCTAAATTTCATAATTTTTATGCATTCTAATTGAAGAGGTACATTTGGGGTAAAGGAGTAAAGGAGAGGAAGAAATATTGCAAAAGTTAAATTTATATATACAACATAAATACAAAAGAATTTTCTGGACAAGAATTTTATTCCACCTAAAAAAGCTAAGGAAATTTACTAAGTGATAGAATTGCAATGCCTAATTTTTTTTTTATTATTATTATTATTATTGTTATTTTTGCACTACAGTGGTGTACTGATTTTAGCTGGGCTAGAGTTAATTTTCTTCATAGTAACTTGCGTGGTACTAAGTTCTGGATTTGTGGTGAAAACAATGTTAATAATCCACCGATGTTTTAGCCATTGCTGAGCAATGCTTACACATCGTCAAGGCCTTTTCTGTTCCTCACACTGCCCCACCAATGAGTACGCTGGGTGTCCACAAAAAGTTGGGAGAGGACACGGCTGGGACAGCTGACAACAACCAACCAAAGGAATATTCCATACCATATGATGTCATGCTCAGTGATAAAAACTGGGGAGGGGGGGTAGGTTGTTTTTTTTACCCTGTTAAACTGACTTCACCTCAGCCCACAAGTTTTCTCACTTTTGCCCTTCTCTCCCACATCCTATTACAAAGGAGTGAGTGAGCAGCTGTGAGGTGCTTAACTACATTCTAGGATTAAACCACAAGAAGTGGCTTTCTATTTCTGTATTTAAATATAAGTTTTATTAATTTTTGACTTTGTATTCAATAGACACTAGACAATAACTTTATTAGTCACTTGTGTGACTTAGGACAACACTACCTTGTCACTGAGTTAAGAAAGGTCAGTGTTTAATGGTTCACTCAGTGGTTAATAGGTGAGATCTCCAAAGCTACTTAGTTATTTTCAAGGTTTCTTCAGTAAAGGGTAGTTCACTTTACTTTTACTTTGCTTTTACTTATTTTCATCTCACTCTTGCTTCACCCTACTTTAACCTACTTTTAAGAAAGTGTTTCCTTTACATCATCCCACTGGAGCCAAAGGAATTTCTTCTCTGTTGGCTTTGCATCCAGTTTGACAAAGGAAAATAAAGCCATTATCTATCCTGGATATTTCCTGCAACATATGATTTCATTGTCGATCATTAGGCTCCACAATAAGTTATTGTCACCAATGCAATGTTCTAGTATAACTGCAATGTTTCTTCTGTCTTAAGCGTTAATAAACTCCTTGCATGACCTGGTACCATTACAATTTTATTTATATAATTTCAAAATATTTTTGATAACTGTGTTCTTTCAGAACTTTTCAACAGGCTATTAATTCCTCTACAAAGAATTAATTACCTAAAAATTAATAAACAAATGGCTGTATTTGTTATTTTGTCAATAAAATTTAATATACTTTAATTTAATTTTGAAATGGCAATTAACTTTATAAAATTGGCACATACTGCAAGTTTCAGTCAAACAATTTGATAGAAAATTATTTCATTAGGACTTTAATTAAAATGTGCCGGTGTAACCTCAAGGAGGCTCTTCTGCAAATATCTCTCTACTAGAACAGAGTTTGAAAGACCCGAGGGGTCAAAAGTGTTTGATATATTTTCAGCATTACAGTTTCAGTAGTTACATTGAGGTAACCATGTACCCATTTGGGCTAAGCGGATGGATTTTTTTTAAAAAAGGAAAAAGGGATCCTTCATTTGACAAAATTGGTTGGTTAGGATATTTCCATAAGCAAAATAACTGAAAAAAATCATGCTGAATAGCCTATTGAAATCTATGCTAGATCGCTAAAGAAAGTAATTTGAGCATTGGTCTGTTGAAAGTGCCTGCTAAATGGAAGTGGCAGGCTGAGGCACCGTATGTTCTACTCAGAAAAGACAGTAATCATGTATTCCATTTTCTTCCATATTTTTAAATGAATTTTTGCAGAATGCCTGCCACCATGATATCTTAACAATGGTAAATCAAGCTGATTTCTTGCTGTAGCCTAGTCACAGTCTCTCCTCTGCACAGTCCTGAGCTATGTCTTGATAAGGAAACAAACATCCTCTGAGAAATTCATACAGGGAGCTACACAAATGTACGGATGGTTATCTTCTCTGTAAGTGTACTTGTAGCCTGGCACAGAAGTGTATTCCTAGTTCCAGATATCTGTTCACGGGGCTATTTTCTCCCTGAAAATAGAAATAGTGTTGCAATGGTGGAAATAGGTGCCACATCCCAGTAGTAATTGAAGATGGGAGCTGTTTCTGTGGGACATCCTGGAAAATTCTGACTTAAGAATTTAACTTGTTCATTATAAAGAAAGACAGAAATAAGGAGACAAACTTGGTTCTCTGGGAGGCAATGGGAAATCTTTATGGGGTCTGGAAAAGACAAATATTCTTATATTCCTGTGGACACCTGAAAATAACACAGAAACTAAAACACATGTGGCAGTATCTGTCTATCAGATTGCAGCCTAAAATTCACTATCAAGAGTTAAGGACCCGGTTTCCCTGCACAGTCTATGGAGACAGTCAGTGCATGTTTACATGGATAAGCTTGATATAATCTCAGGTACCCTCCCCCAAAAGTGTAAGTTATCGGCTTGATCTTGGGGTTTTGTTATTTTATTTTTTTTTTAGATATTTAAGAGTTTTTATTTCAAAAGAAACAGAAATATTTCATGCCAAAATAATTACAAACTTCCAGAAACTGAATATATACCCTGAGAACAGAAAACATGTTATCAGGATCAGAAATTAACTACTGATTTTTTTTCACTTCACCAAAATACACTACCTCCATTATAAATGTTCTTGCCACAGGTGTGCAGCAGATGAAAAACAAACTAATTGTAGAGTATGACACTTCTGTTTCTCTAATTCATCCAACCAGTGCTGCTTATCTTGCATATTTATTGGAAAATTATGCAGGTTTCTACTGACAGATTAGCTAGAGAACCATTTAGGGACAAAATGTACCTCCAATCACCCTTTTGCAATCTCGTGAAACCAGTGAGTCTGGTTTAGCTTTATTGATGAAACAATGAACAGAATCTGGTCCAGTCTCATTATATTTGGCATAAATGATGCAAATTTACTGAAGATTTATAGCTGAAGCTTGGAGATCCATTCATGTTCAGTTTCTGTTTCAACAGTTTGTGTCTGAAATCCCTAGGTGACAGGTGAGTTAAAGCAGAGAGGCAAAATTCTCACCTCATTGAAGAAAATGGCAAAACCCACATTGATTAAAACTAGGCAGAGGTTACATCTCAACATTTAACTGTGTTGCTAAACTAACAATTTTACTATATTAAGAGAAGCAAGAACAAAGTTGTGTGAGTCAGTTATCCTATTGAAATATTTCCAATATTGACTTTTATAATTCAGAGCATAAATTGAGATGTTTGGACACCTAAAATTGTTTATCATATGAAAGGTCAGTATATCTTAAATGATTGGTTAAGTGCTTTATTTTATCTTTCAGAACAATTTCATTAAGTCTTAGAAGTCCCTTTATTTCTGTATATTCTGCTTGGGACTGCACTAATCAGGCTAAGATAACTAGATCAAAAATTAAAAAAAAAAAAAAAAAAAAGTAAAAGGATTAAGAAGGGACTGAGACCATTTTCTCTGCCCCTTCAGGGCTTTGTGGGAGGATGGGATAATTTGCCTATCTTTCTGCATTTTCAAATCAGCAGTGATGGAATGAACTGTAGATTGATGATCATGTCTTTGAGCAGAACACTTTATATTTAATTCTTTCATCAGTTTGTAGGAGCTAATTATGTGTGAGGAGTTTTATTCTTTGCTTTCAAAGACTTGTCAATGTGTGGGATGACAGTACTGAGGAATAGAAAAGTTCTTTTTAATTGCTCCCAGCACTGAACACTCCTTTGGGCATAGCTGGGATCCGCGATAATTTTATTCTCATTGCCCCTGTCTATGCACTCACAGGGAACTGAAAGATCCCATTCAACCCTACAGGTTGGTTTGCGCAAAAATTGCAAGACATTAGTTCTGTTTTTAAAACAGAGGTAATGATAAATTACTGGCAATTTCAAAGCTTTTATCATCTCTGTTGTTGCACGTGGCGATCAACAAGCAGCACAGTACTGAAGTACTTTTTGGTATATTCTCTACAGTGAATTTCTATGCAGATCCTACAGCTCATGAGCACTTCATATAAATAATAGTTGGCCTAATTTGCTATATTTGCAAATTATCCTTTCTTTGTTCCACCTTCGGGAATAGGCAGTAAAGGCAAAGATTAACTGAATCACAATACTAATAAAGTCCAATCCTGTCCTATTTTTCTGGTCATACACTTTAATTCAGGTCCCCCAGGTTTAGAAGCAAGTTACAAACCTTTGGATTAATTCTAAATATTATTTTAAGATTGCATGAAGGATAATAATAATAATTTCTGTATGGAATTTTGAGTTCTTTTGTATCATTGTTGCATGTAGCTCACTTCATTTATCATATGCTGTGAAAAAAAAT
This sequence comes from Anarhynchus alexandrinus, assembly GCA_008711295.1. Classification (NCBI taxonomy): domain Eukaryota; kingdom Metazoa; phylum Chordata; class Aves; order Charadriiformes; family Charadriidae; genus Anarhynchus; species Anarhynchus alexandrinus. Next base: position 5,720,419 of record VUYV01000003.1, read on the forward strand.
TGGTAACTCAACCCATTATGAACTTCAAGGCATCAGATTAGCAACAGAATTCTTCTGATATGTTATACCTACCGCAGATGTTTGCTTCAACATGATGAATTCAGGAGAAGGCTAAAGGTCTGGTACTGTGAAACTGCACAGAGAAGACTCCAGTTAATAAAGTTATATTTAACATCAAAACTGTCAGAAGATGTGCAAGTGTCCAGCCATTCATCTGCAAAGACATTCCTATTATTTAAACATCTATTCTCTGGCTGAAGAGTATTTAATTCTACTATGCAAAAGGAAATAGCTAAAGCAAGTGGGTTAGGAAATAATTGAAAGAGCCTAGAGTCTGATAGGTAAGGCAGTCTCCTGAAAGACAGCAAATGCAAACTTCAGTTCCTTTGAACAAAAAGGGGATTGTACTTGCCAGCAAGCTATAGGATAAAATAAAGGCCAAGGCCACATTGCCACTATCTCTGTTTCATCTTGTTTAGAGTCCTACTAGTAGCTTCAAAGGGAGTGGAGAAATCAGTGATGAGACAATTCCCCATGGGGAGAGCTTTTAGAAATTTGTTTATGAAGAACACAGAAAGTCTGAATTATCTAGTCAGCAGGAGAGACTGAGGAAGGGATTTAGATGGATTATGGATGCTGAAAAGGCTCTATTAATGGTCTTAAGGATGTTCATCATGTACAGAAGAGGAAGAAAGAATCCAATCAGAAGGGTATATCATATAACCCCTTCTTCAGAATCTTCCTCCAAGTCAGCATTTCTGATAAAAGCTTTTCAACTCTTGATGGGAACTTCTGAATCTACTTATTCTAACTTGGAGCATCTTGGTCGTGACATGCACCTGCAGACTGTTACTCTGTTATGCTGCAAACTGTTAGCTGTGTATCAAACAGACTGAGATGTTCTTCTCTAAATCTATGCCAGTGCTTTCTTCCTGAACCATACCAAAGCTAAAAGAAATTTTAACTGTTCCATACACAACAATTTGCTGAAAATGTCATGTTTAAAGTTCATTATACAGACTACTTTGTGTAAGAACAATATTTGCAGCAAGACAATTTCAGGGAAGGAAAGAAACAAGGTAGTGGTGGAGAAATAAGTTAGCAAATATCAAAAGAGCTCTTTCAAAGAGAGATTTTTCCACCTCAATCTGAGGCTAAAAAGACTCTTGGAGTCCCTCCTGTGCTCTTGGTATAGGATAAGTTCTTATAACAGTTCAGAGAGCTGAAATGTAAAACAAATTGAAATGCTGTTTGCCCAAGAGCTGGTATTAAATGTTATTTAAAATTGCTTTCATTTGTTGCCTTGGGACTTTGCTTTTTGTTTCCAACACCTGAGTCTGTATTCGTGTCATTTTAATTACAAGGCAAATACTGGCATTGTAGTACATGTAAGTCAATGGGCAAACCTGCAATCTCAAATACCTCTCTGTGGTATGTTGACAGTCAGGGCACCACAGGGGGTGGTGGCTCTCTGGGGCTGGGCACTGGCAGTGATGGGGGTTTCCCTGGGTGGGTGTTGTGGCTTAATCCCAGTCAGCAACTAGAACCATGCAGTCACTCACTCATTCCCCCCTCAGTGGGATGAGGGAGAGAATCAGAAGAGTGAAAGTGTGAAGGCCTTGACTGCTTAGCAACAACCAAAACCAATAGTGTACTGTCAACAGCATTTTCTTCCCAAATCAAAAACATAACACTATTCCAGCTGTTAGTAAGAAAGTCAACTCCATCCCAGCCAAAATCATGACAGTGGGTAAGGGCAGGCCCTGGCAGCCAGGGCCCGTCCCACCCCCAGGCCAGGAGCAGGGCAGATAGGGGCACTGGGACAGCCCCAACCTTGGGCATAGGGCACCTCCCTGAGGATGGCACTGAGGATGGGCGCATCAGTGGGTAGGAGGTGCAGGCCCAGGGACGCCGTGATTTGGTGACAGCCACCATTCAGTCTGGGCCTTGTGGCAGAGCCTTGGCCAGGAGCAGCTGCCTGGGCTGGGGCCTGGGGTTGCCCTGGCCCTGAGACCTGGCAACCAAACCCCAGGAGGGGAGTGTGCTCTGCAAGACATGCAGGTGTCCTTGTGAGTTGGCATGAAGTTGTGCTTCAAGTCACCTTTGTAGTTTCAATTATGGGAGAATTAAAAGAAATTGTTATTTTGAAAGAGAAATGTTGTTTTAAAGGAATTCAGTGATGAGTATCATCTTACCTTTCCTTTTTTTTTTTAAAGTTACACCTGCAAGATAGAGACCTAATCACCTGGGGTTTTCCACTACATTCAGTGTGATTACATTATGGATTGATTTGCTCCATTGTCTTCTTATCAGTGTATTCTGCTCACGTTAAATTCACAGTAAAAAAGCACTTACAGTGCTTGTGTTGTGTTTATTGATACAGTAGTCCCTTCCGTAGATTTCTTTCAGAGCTGTGGAGGCTCCATCACTGCTGGTTTTTATACAGTTAGATAAAAACCTGCTTGGAATTTTTCAGTTAACACAGCTCTTGTCTTGACTGGAAGGTGGAGTAAGTGACATACCAAGGTCCCTGGTCCTCCACTTTCACAAGATGCACCAGTTCAGAAGAGGAAGGAAGGGCATGCGCACAGTCCTGCAGGCACCTAGCTCCCTGACCTTTTGTGTCCGTATAGTGATACAAAAAGGTAGGGAAGCTGTAGGTTTGGTAAGTTCCTCAGCTCACATTTCTGTTTCTTTATTCCTACCTACATCCTATGTGTAGAAAAGTAAATCAGCCATATATTGAATGGGGAAAACTATCAGTTGAAATCAGTGAAGTATATAAAATTTACACCAGCTGGGGAATCTGCCTCAGCATGTTTCAGCGTTTGACAGAAAAAGAAGCAGTTTGAACTACAAGTGTTTTCATATGCTGCTATGCTTACCCCCTCAGATATTTACATTCTGGGCAATTGAATTAATTGCCTGGAAAAGACCACTCTCAAAACACACACAGCAGGTGCTTCTTCAACTTAGTTTACATTAATTGCTTTCTTTGCTGCTTCAAGAGTCAGCAACACACAATATTTTACAATTAACCTGTCTTGTCACAATGGTTACTAAGAGAATCTTGTTTATCCAGGGTGCCAGCGACTGTTGATGTAATTGGTTTTGGAACTAAGGAAGAGGGCTGGGACAGATCTGAGTCTGTCTGATTCAGATCCCATGCTGAAAACCACATTGACTGGACAGGCAAAGCTAGAGGTTTGTAGATCAGTGTTTTCTCCCAATTAAGAGAGTGAAAAAGACCAGGTTCAGTGAAAAAGATCAGACGGCTATTGATTCAACTGCAGTCAGTCCATTTAGATGTAGATATGAAGTCAGCACAGATGCAATTAAACTAGCTGTAATGTATTTTACCAACAGTATGGGGCTTACAGATACCTATCTGAGATGAATGTTGCAAAATGTTTACTAATCTGTAATTTACATAATGCAAATTAAGTGTATTGTTTCTGTGCCTTTGGTTTTGCGGTTTTTTTTGTTTGTTTGTTTTTTTTTTCCCTGATGACGAGGTGCTGCAAATTTGAATCCTGCTGTACTCACTGGCTAAAATGCATGATTCAGCCTGAATATGTGCATATCCACTGCCGGGCTTTACATACTCCTCCTCTTTCTACATCCCCCTCCACTAAACAAACAATCAAACAACAAGCCCCCAAAAAAGCAGGGACAAATGACAACTGAAGCAATAGAAACAAAATAATCATCTGAAGTGACTTTTTTATTTCTAAAAATGAAATGAGAGTTCTGTTATTATAAATCTTTGAGAGATCATCCAGTACAGATATCCATTATTTCAAGAAGGTTTTTAACCATGTGCTTTCCTTATGTGTGTGCTTCTCCTTGCTGACCTCAGTGAGATACAGCCATGCATTTGAAATGCAGGTAAATCTGATTGCTTTGCTGGAGAAAGTTATGCCTTTTAATGGAGGTCTTGGTCTCAAATTAAAATTAGTTATTTTTTATTTCTTAAAATAGTGCCTGATTGAGTGTCTGTTTAAGGGTATCCAAAGATGTGTGTAACGAAGTTTATGATTGTTTTCAGCTGTGCACTTCAATTATGATTATTCAATGGTTTCCTATAGCGGGGAAGTCAGAACAGATTTAATGATAAGGAAGTGTAAAAAAGACCAATTCTGACAGTGAAAGATGAGTAAGCCTTTTAAAAGCCTGACAACTGAGATGTGTAGGCTCTATAAAAGCCTGGGTGGGGATATACCAGGCTCAGCTTTATCTGATCAGAATAACAGATATTTTGTAAACATATATTGATAAGAAGAAAGCAAAAACAAACAAACAAACAAACAAACAAAAACTTTTCTAAAATAATTTCAGTATAGCAATACTACAGACTTAATGGCATAGAAAAAAGTCTCCTCTCCCAAATAAAATTATCCGAAACATGGACTTGAGATGTGGTTATAATCTGTAAAGCTCACCATTTATAAGTTCATAGGAAGAAATATTTTCCTTCTGCCGAGTCTTCACTGTTAACCTACAGGTTTTTGCTGGGGGTGAGGGAAGTATAAACAGGGGTAGGGCATCAGTTGGTGGTCTAAAGGCCTGAAGGTCAGTGGTCTTTTTTTTTTTTTTCTTCCTAAAAAAAACCCAAAACTAGTCACTTTCCATTCTTTGCATTGTTGTTTCCAATTTTCCAATACACACAGAATTCATAATGGAATTTAAGTTAAAGAAACATCCCAGTAGTGAAGAAACTTCATTTTAATGTAAAGTTTACAAGCCAATTCTGATCTCCACTTCTGCAGTTTTTAGACTATTGTAAGGGTTTTTTTAATGCCAACAAAGATGTAGATAACTGATCAGATTATCCGCACAGTGTTAAACATTAAACAAAAAATGGTAAGTTATCTAAAAGCTATCAACAATGGGCTTAGCTCTTTTTCTTATTATTTTTGTTTTGAAAAGAACTTGTTCATGTAATGGAAGTGATGTAGATCAATTTCCTGTGCTTTTGAAAATGCTACTGCAGATGTTTCATCAAAATTTCAGCTTAGTTTTCATCATCATTCTGAAGTTTAAGTTCTCCCCTGCCAAAGGTTTAGAGATTATACTCAAATATACTACTAAACTAAAAATTTTCGTGAATATATATCATTCAAGATCTTTGCAAAGATCTTCACAAAATGAGCCAGCAATAGGAACAGTAGATTAATGAGATGTTCCAGATTGTTCTTAATGAATGTAAGAAAAGTGTGAGAAGATTTAAAGACAAAAATAGGTGAAAAACACCGTTTGTAGAAGACAGTGTCCAAAAGGGCTCTATTCATATGGAAAAAGAAAGAATAAACAAGTCTTTTTTTGTTCTCCCTTGCTTGTTTTGTAAGTAGATGTCCAAAAACTTGCAGGCAACAGATGTTTTTAAAGCTGTTGGTAAGACACATGGGTAGACACAATTGGATTATTAATTTAGTAATGGGAGGCTGAAAAAGGCAGGATAGCTGTCTGATTCACGGATGATTGTATTTTAAAACAGCACAGGGAAAGTAAGTAAAGAAGGAGTTTCTCTCCCTTTATTATTCCATTGCCCGGAAAGTAAGCCTCGTATTAACAGGAGAAGCTTCTTCCTGTACTCTCAACAACACATAAAGAAACAATTAACGCATAGTTACAAGTAGGAAGGAAGACAGGAAGGCAGAAGTAAGGAAAGGAATGCAAGTGGACCTCTGGTACTCTGCCAGTACCAGAGAGAGATTGACAAACTGGAGAGTCAAAGAGAGGCGATAAGGTGGCTGGGAAACGATACACAAGGAGAGACTGAGAGGTGTGGCTTTTTTTAGCCTGGAGATGAGAAGGCTATAAGGAATTTAATTGCTGGTTTTAACTCTATAATGTTGAGTTACAGAACAGACTCTTCTTAGAGTCAAAGCCAACAGACAAGAGGCAACAGTCATAACTCGTGAAAAAGGAAAATTCATCTGTATATGCTGAAAAAGTGTACGTGATTAGAATGGTAAACACTGAATCAAGTTGGTGAAAGAGTCTCTTAAAACTTGACTGTGGAGGTTTTCAAAACTCACCCGGATAAAGCTCAGAGCAACCTGATCTAACGTTGAAGCTGACTCTGCTTTGAGTAAAAGATTAAACCAGATACACTCCACAGGTTACTTTCAAGCAAAATTATACTGTGATTCTACCATTTTCTGTGTTCTTGAGCCTGTTGGAACCTGGTCAACCTTTCTATGCTAAATGATTGTTTATAGTTGGACTGGTTTTGGCTGGGGTGAAGTTATTTTTCTTCATAGCAGCCTGTGATAGTGCTGGTTTGGATTTGTGACCAAAACAGTGTTGATAACACAGGGACGTTTTAGTTATTGCTGAATGGTGCTTACAGTGTCAGGGTCTTTTCTGCTTCTCACGCTGCCCCACCAGCGAGTAGGCTGGGGGTGCACAAGAAGTTGGGAGGGGACACAGTTGGGACAGCTGAACCCAACCGACCAAAGGGATACTCCATACCATATGATGTCATGTTCAGCCATTAAACCTGGGAGAAAGAAGTAGAAAAGGGGTAACATGTGGAGTTAGAACATCTGTCTTCCCAAGTGACTGTTGCACGTGCTGAAGCCCTGTTTCCCTTGACATGGCTAAACATCTGCCTGCTGATGAGTAGTGAATGACTTCCTTATTTTGCTTTGCTTGCATGCACAGCATTTGCTTGCAATATTATACTGTTTAACTCAAGCCATGAGTTTTCTCACTTTTACCCTTCCGATTCTCTCCCCTTTCTACTGGGGGGAAGTTGGAGTGGCTGGGTGGGGCTCAGCTGCCTAGGGGGGTTAACCCATGACAATAGTGATACATTTTTACTTTCCAAAAAAAAGCTTTGACACACATACCATCCTTTAGTTTCTTGTGTAAAGGAGATCCATGCATAACAGTGATGTTTTGTAGAGCTATCATTCTGATGAGACTGGAACTACTGTTGAGAACCACTGTTTACCACATGATAGCTTTCATAATGGCAAAATCATCTTCCTGCAACAACAAAAAAACCCACTTACTAACCACTACAGTTAATTAGAATAAAATGTAAGTATATCAATGTGTTTCAGTTCCAGAAGTACTGCCCTTATAGGAAAGAACTATTTCAATTATGAAATATATAGCCACCAGGAGTCCACAATATTATAACAACTATTTTGCCTATTTTTATTTTAATAAGCAGGTTGAGCAACTTTGATTCAAAATAGTTTAATTATTCTGAAGCACTTCTGAAAGCAGAGCAAATGGTAGTTTAAGTCCTTTGCAGGTTGATCTGGCACTGCTGAAAGCTATTGTAATTAGTAAATCTGCAAAAGCATTGTTAAAGTTATTTTCTTCAGCTTCAATATACTACAGTTTATTAGTGAGCCTATTATTTATGCACTCCCTTGGGCCATTTAACATTTGCTTCAGTTAATGAGAATCTTCATCTTAATTAACAATACTGAAATACCCTTTTCCTCCCCTCCCTCACAAAATGAATCAAGCCCTCAGAAATTTACCCCAGAATAATATAATTTTAGAGTTATTAAAAGCAAAGACTTTCCTTTGCATCATTTTGTATTATCATCAAAGCTTCTTGAAAGACACTTAGTGAAATTTCGTATATTGTGCATATCTTAATTAAAAACATAAGCTAATATTAGAAGACGCCGAATGATTCAAAGTAAAGTCCATGTGAAGGTCTTGTATGAATGATAATGAATTTTTGAGATTTATAGAAACTCAGAATGCTATTGCACAATATTAAGGTCAAAGTTGCAGAAGAAACAGTTTTAGATCACCTCTGTGTAACTATCAGGAACTGTGCGCATATTATGCATGATCATAACCCTTTAGTTCAGTTCAATTGAACCATGTCCTCTGAACAAGATTCTAGTGAAGTGAAAACAAGAGTTCAGCTTTCCAGTCAGAAGCACATGGTAACCTTCTGCCCAAAATCTGATCAACCAGAAATCTATTAAATGTATAAAGTCATTTTTATTTAGGGAAAGCAAAATTACTTCTGCTATATTGTGGTATCAGACAAGCCTCACAAAATGCATCAAGTTCTCTGGGGATTTTTTGACAGAAAAACAAAGAAAAAGCTGTCTCCAGTAAAATTTTCTAATTTTTACCTACTGAATGAATAACATCAGCTTTTGTCCTCCAAATTATGAGCATGACAATGATAGAAAGAAAGGTAATTGTAGTAGGTGACTCCCTTCTGAGGGGAACAGAGGACCCTATTTGTAGACCAGACCCATCCCACAGGGAAGTCAGCTGCTTCCCTGGGGCCAGAATTAAGGATATACAGAGAAAACTCCCTTCCCCGGTTCAGACACCAGATTACTACCCACTACTGATATTTCAGGTAGGTGGTGATGAGGTAGCTACCAGAAGTCTAAGGGCAATGAAGAATTACTTTAGGGCCCTGGGACAGCTGGTTAAGGGATCAGGAGCACAAATAGTGTTCTCCTCTATCCCAACATTCACAGGGATTGATGAGGAGGTAAATAGGAGGAGCCAGCAAATTAACTCCTGGCTCTGAGACTGGTGCATCCAGCAGAACTTTGGCTTCTTTGATCATGGGCTGATCTACAGGAAATCAGGCATGCTGGCAACAGGTGGGGAAAGCCTAACCCAAAGGAGAAGAAAGATCCTGGGACAAGAATTAGCAGGGTTCATTCATAGGGCTTTAAACTAGATTTGAAGGGGGATGGGGATGAAACCAGGATTACAAAAGTGGTGCCTGGGAGCAGCATGCCAGTGCTTCTGGGTAAAAGTGTTAGCAATGTCTTGCAGTCTGTCTCAGTGATGATGGGGGATGGTGATTTGTGTGGCAGGAAAGACATGAGGGGTAGTGATAATTTGGTAACTACAGAAGTGTCTGAGCATGATCAGAGGGGAATTAGGGCTTGCCCCCCCAAGAAAGTGGCAGGACAATTAGCCCAGCTGAAGTGCATCTACACTAATGCACGCAGCATGGGGAATAAACAGGAGGAGCTGGAGGCCATTGTACAGCAAGGAAACTATGATATAGTTGCCATAACAGAAACGTGGTAGGAAGACTCGCATGAGTGGAGTGCTGTGATCGATGGCTACCAACTTTTCAGAAGGGATAGGCAAGGAATGAGAGGTGGTGGGGTGGCCCTCTATGTTAGGGGCAGTTTTGAATGTCTAGAACTCAACAGTATGAATGACAGTGTTGAGTGTGTATGGATAAGAATCAAGGGGAAGGCCAATAAGGCAGACATCATGATGGGAGTCTGTTATAGACCCCCCCATCAGGATGTAGAAAGCGATGAAATATTGTATAAGCAGCTGGCAGACGTCTCGCAATCGCTTCCCTTGTTCTCGTGGCGGACTTCAACTTCCCAGATGTCTGCTGGAAATACTATGCAGCAGAGAGACAACAGTCCCGGAGGTTCCTGGAGTGTGTGGAAGACAACTTCGTAACACAGCTGGTGAAGGAACCAACTAGGGGAAGTGCCCTACTGGACCTACTCTTTGTTAACAGAGAAGGTCTTGTGGGGGATGTAAAGGTTGGAGGTTGTCTTGGGCACAGTGATCACGAAATGG
>VUYV01000003.1:5731424-5752203 GCA_008711295.1 Anarhynchus alexandrinus
GGGGATTGGAGCATCTCCCTTATGAGGAAAGGCTGAGAGAGCTGGGGCTCTTTAGCCTGGAGAAGAGAAGGCTGAGGGGAGACCTTATTATGGTGTACAAGTATCTAAAGGGTGGGTTGAAGAAGGATGGAGCCAGACTCTTCAGTGGTTCCCAGTGACAGGACGAGGGGCAATGGCTACAAGTTGGAACATAGGAAGTTCCGTTCAATATATGGAAAAACTTCTTTACGGTTAGGGTGACAGGGCACTCGAACAGGCTGCCCAGAGAGGCTGTAGCATCCCCTTCTCTGGAGATTTTCAGGACCCCCCTGGATGCAGTCCTGAGTAATGTGCTCTAGGCAATCCTGCTTTGGCAGGTGAGTTGGACTAGATGATCTCTAGAGGTAACTTCCAACTCCGAAAATTCCATGATTCTGTGATTCCGTGATAAGTATGTAGAGCAAAAATGTTGAACTTGGGATACTGATATTTAAGTCAGAATATCAGTTTTGAGTTGTTTTGCAAAGTCATATATAAATGATGTCACTTCCCTCCCTGCCCTCCTCCCTTCCTTCCTATGTCTTCTCTTCCTGCCTCCAAATTCTTCAATCTTTGCTCAAATATAAGAGAAGAATTCATGACATCCTTTTCTGTCTGTCTTTGTTTAAACACTGCACTGAGAGAAAGCAAAAGGCAAGGTCTGCACAGTGACTTACACTGATACTTATTGTTATGTCCGCTCCAATACAGGTGTCCTTATACAGCACTTCCAAATTTTTTGAGATCAAAGAGAGACTGGTTTCTTAGCTTTTGCACCAGTTTCAGATAAACTGTACCAGTTAGTATACTGGTGCAAGAAGAATTCAGGCTTCTTATATCTGCTGGTGGTGGCTCTCTTTCTGGGCTGTTTATCTGGAGAAAGGTCATGGCAGCATGCTGGGGCATCTGAAAAATTCTGTGATGCCATACGAGAAGCTGCAAGAATGCAATCTAAATTTGTGTCCTGTATTTTGCCTTCTTTCCACTAATCTTCCTAATCACCAATGCACTCATTATAAGTCTAAAATGCTAGAAATACGGTACAGCTGGTGACAGTGATTTTTTTTTTTTTTTATGGCAGTATGCTGTTTGTTGGTGAACATTTAATCTTGCAGGTCACTTTCTACCATCCAGTACTTCTATCTGGCACTATTTTCAACCATTTGAGTGTCTGTTGGGGCAGGAGAGGACAGTCTTTTTGCGTGTCTCTTTGCTGTGTTTTTCCTTGGTAGTTAGACTGGAATAGAGGACTGGTGTGTGGGATGGATCCCATGTTAGAGGTATGGGATGGAAGGGTACATCTGAAGAGAAGAGATGGAGGAGAGAGATGAGTTTTCTTAAACTTCTGTTGCTTTTACCCAGATGTCCTGTGGCACATGCCTAGTTCTGCAATGTGTATAGGGTACCACCTGGGGAGGCATGCCTACACCAAGGATTGGGTAATAGAGGCCTGTTTCGAGGTGACTCACAAGGGGAAAGAGGCACAAGGTAAAGGGTGAGTTCCATATCTCCTGTTTGGTGTGCCAGACTTAACAGATCTGCTGTGTAAGTATGTCTGAGTTGTGACCTTTTGTCCAGTAAAGAAACTCCAGATAAGTACATTTTGCCTGACAGTTGATATATCGCAGTGTTATATCAAGCAATTTTACTACTGCATTTGTTCAGGATTTGGTGTGGGAGGAATATTCTGTTTCTAACTTAGGGAATTTATGTAGCTGAAAACCTGCATAGCTTTATTGTATAACCAAAAAGGCAGATAATGATAAATGTAAGTATTTGTATTTGCTTTTCGTAAGATACATATTTTTTAAAGGAAAATATAAAGATATGCAGGAGGGGGGAAACAAGAATCTGCTAAAGAATTCCTTCATGTAAATTTTAGCCATAAATACTGTTACTCTGTAAGATGAATCAAATTGTTTAATTTGGCTGTAATTTTGAAGATTGAGGAGTTTGAAGTGATGTGAAGACATTAAAGTATATTGTAAATCTTTCTTGTACTTTTTAGTAAGGCATTAACTAGTCTTATCAGTGAATGGTCAAAGGTGTCTATTATTTATTTTATACAATAATACTAACAAGGGTTTATGTTAAATTTATCTGTGTGATATTGTCAGATGTTATGGAACAAAAGGTAATAGAACTCATGCTCAGAAACTGTCTCTGTACTGGATTTTGCAGAGAATATCTGTCCACAGACTCTTGTATATTCACAGAATATTGCTTGTTATTTCAAGTATAATCTGAAAAAAAGGAAAGATCATGAGAAGGTTATATAAAATTATAGAAGTAATCACGAGTTGTGCAAGTTTTTTCTCAGAATTACTTTGTACGGTTAAAAAATCAGTAATTCAATACAAAGCAAACTAAAAAGAGTGATATATGACAATAATAACTATAATACAGTAGGTACTATTTTGTGATAGGACCCATCAATAGTAAGCTTCAATATTTTCTCACTTCTCTATAGCTGGTCTGAGAGGAATGAAGCTTTTGGTGATAAAGTGTAAGGGATGGTGTGTAAATTGGTACATCCATAAACATCGTAGTGATAACTTTTAGAATGCACACCCATAGAAGTCCATCTCTTCACTTTTGAAGACCAAAGCTTTTTCAATGCATTCCCTCCCTTGTGATGACATTTGGGTACTCTGCGGCCATTTCCATAATAGACTGCTTAGATTGACTTTCCATTTTTATTTTATGATGTCTTAACTGCATTACATTTTATATTCCTTGAGGCGTATGAGGAAAAGCTGCAGAGAGAAAGAAAAAAGGGCTGATTCATTATCATAAGCCTATTACTCATTCCCTGCCTTCTTAATAGTGGCTGCCTGTATCAAAACATCAAGGGACATAATTCTGTGAAACTGATTTTTTTTTGTTTGTTTGTTTGTTTGTTTGTTTGTTTTCTCAAGCAAGAGTTCATTGACTTTGGCAGAGGTTTAGTCAGTTGCTCTTCTCCCTCTCCTCTCAAACTCCTGTGCCCATACTCCAAGTTGTCTGCCAGGAAGACAGACAGTTGTGTTAGTAGTGCTGTGCCTGACTCTGAAAATTTGCATAGGCAAAATGCCTCAGTGAGGGAGCTGTACAGCCCCCAGGCTACAGCTGATTCTTTTTTTTCCTGACCTGCCTGGAATTTGCGAAGAAGAGTTTAAGTCAACCTCCACCCGCTCAGGTAGATGTGTTCCTGTGGAAGTGAGAGGGCTATTTGGTTAACTGTTTCTTTCTCTAAACTTGTAATACAAGATCCAGCTTGAAATCTAACGCTGATTTTTTGAACGTAAAATATACTATTGGGCTGCAGGATTATTACTGTGGATTCCTATCAAAAAGCAATGCAGTGGGAGATGTCATACCTGTAATACAAACCAGAGAAACTGACGATAGCTGTGCATGCCAAAAAAAACCCTCACAGATACACAAAAAAGCCAAATTCGCAGTTCTTCATGCTGTTGACAGCTCATTTTTGAAAAATAACTTTTTTTTTTTTTAAAACAAACTATGTAAGCTTGTTGTTTTTGCTTGTGTGACAAGAAATTGCCACATCAAAGTGTGTATTTTTTTTTTGTTTGTTTCTTTCAAAATTATTGCATAAACACGTGAATGGAAATGTTTACAGGGCCAAAGCTTGTTTTAGGTTTTATAACAGTGTTCAATCTTTCCCAGGGTCATGGGTCTCTTAAACAAACAGGTCTTTAAAGAGGAGTAGACAAGCTAGGGAATGGAGGTAATTCAGGATGCTAACTCACAAACGAGGTAAATCTCAATTGTTGACTAGCACCAGGAGGGAGAGGAGATGCTGTGGAGCAAAGCCGGAACCAAAGTACAGGTAGGCTGGACAAGTTGCAATAAAAAAAAGAAAGTGCATATACAAATTGATAGGCTAGGAATATGCAAGTTGTAAACAGAAATTCTCTTAAAGTTCTTCTCAGCTAGAAGGCAGCAAACCTCTTTACAAGGTTAAATTCTGTACAGCTAACCTTTACAGGTCATGAAATGACACATTTGTTCAAAAGTTTGATCAGTCAAAAGGGAAATAAAGATGTTCTTTACAGTTGGGTTTATTTGATTTCAACTTCCAGAAGTGAATTCTTTTTATTCATTTCCCTGATAATAGAAGAACTTCATAGCACTCTGTACTTTTGTTCTCATGAATATATTTATGTACAGCAATCAAACTGAATCTTCTCTTTAATAAAATAAACAAATCAAGGTCTCAGAATACTTCTTATCACGGATCTTTTTCTCCATCAGTTGGTTACAATCCACGGTTCTTTTTTTCTGTAATCCCTCTTTTGGGTTTGGGGTTTTTTTTTCCCAACTTAGTTTTAGAAAACCATAAACAGTGAAACTGTTCACACTGTCTAAATGTTGTTTCACCAGTGAGATTAGCAGAGGTAGAATCCCATCTCTTTACATTCTTCTACTACTCCTTGCTTTTCCTTTATATATGTAAACATATATTTTTTGCATTTCCTGTCACTGAGGGCTCTTGTGAAGTTCTTCATCCATTAAGATCTCACATACTTCAAAGGAAAATTTTTTTGTCCTTTGGGACAGTTCCCTTGCCTTTTTCCTGTAAATAACCTAGATTTTGTTAAGTACATCCTTCAAGTCTTACTCAAGGGGGAGGTCTTTGCATTTGGCTGTGCTGAAAAGAAATAGCAAGCAAGTGTGTAGGTGCAGACCGTAGCCTTAAATATCTTGTGAAGTATACAAGATTTCTGCCTAGCATAACTTTAAGAGTGTATTCAAACTGCAAAACATTCCAAACATTTTGTGATAAATTAATTGTTTTTTTTATCAGTAATTTTACTCTCAGAAATTTTCTTTAAAAATTTCAGTGCTCTTAAGAGAAATAGTATTTCATATTTTTAGAATTAGTAAGATATTTGTTTCTCTTTCACTACACCACGTAGTTCATGTCGTTAAAGGCCGTGTTTTTATACATGGAAACCAGTGTTGATACACACATGCAGACTCACATGCATTTTTGCGTTCTCTATACCATAATTCTTGTAGTTATCTACACAATATTTGGATAAAAAATTGGGCACATAAGCTCTTGCTCAGGTGGCAGGGCAAAGATGAAACTGCCTCATAATTTGAGTTACTAGATGAACCTTCCTGTGTATATTCTGATCTACGGCCCTTAAATTTACTCTAATTGTTATTTATGATTCTACTTTCTTGGGGATTTTTTTTAAATCTAGTTTTGATCTCTATTTTTGTTCTCCACAATTATAACTTTTAATAGGAGATCTATAAACTTGTGTAATATTTAACACAAAAGTTTATTTATGTACGTTATGTATAATTATTCTATTTAATGTTATTTACTATAGTGAATATTCTTTTTATAAGACACCTGCTTCAAATTAGGGTATAGCAATGCTTTATTTATACTGCATCTGATTAAAGCCATTCTGCATAAGGTACTTCTACTCATACAGTTACTAAAAAAGGACATCTAAACACTCAGAAGGCACAATGCTAGGGATTTACTCCCATTAAAATAAAAGGAGGGTTCTCATTGGTAGAGAGAGATTTAAAAGAGAGGGAGAACTGCCTGTCTAAAAATTCAGATAAAACAATCTATTGCCTTCACAAGTACGCAGTCCTTTGATTTATCTCAGGTTGTTTTAGAGTTATCTATTTGTGGAAGAATTAGTGTTAAAATTATATTATCCTAGATTTTAAGGGCAGGATATTCTCTCTATTTTTAGACGTATTTATAGCAACAAATCCACATTATTCTAAATTTAATTGATTGTGCCTCTTTAGAATTCCATCAGGTAGAAAAGACTTCAACATTGGAAACTTTTCTCAGATATAAAATAAATGGGCCTTTTCTGCCTTTCAGTTCTAGAACTATGGATTGATAATGATTGCACATTTTAGTTTGTACAGTAACATTGATTTATCTTAACAGATTGCAAACATATAGTGAAGAACAAGCAGGATAATGTGAAAAGATGAATTCCCAAGATGGAATAATTTTAAAAGAGGTTTTAATTTATTATACAGAACTTCTTTCAAACTGAGAAAGACATAATAGGAAGTTCTGCAATGGGTTCAGAACAAAATTCCTTCACCTATATCCCAGTCTTCACTTTTTCTTGAAATGATTATAATCTAAAATGTAAAAGCAAATTTTTGAAAACTGCAACCATTAATAAAAATACGCTGAGTTTTGGGAGTTTTTTTTTCCTTTGGGCCTGTACTGCAGAAGAACTGAATTTTGTAGGAGAAGCCACTGGTAAATATAGGGAATTTCATAACCATCTTTAATTTTACAATTTTGCAAATTGAAATAGGCTGCCTAGGGAAGCCAAAATCACTCAGTTGAGAATCCATTTTTTTAAATGTATATTTCAACTAAATGTGAACACCAAATCTTTAATATACTACTGGGAAATAATTAAATTTTAATGCTATGGGTCTATCCCTGAAATTTCTGAGAAAAAAAGCGCACAAATTTCATTAACTCCTAATGAAAGTAGAAGTTGTTCGATGTTTCTTGGAGACATTCGTCATCTTGCAAGGTCAACAATAGATAAATACAGCATAATTAAAGCCTTATATTGACACTGTATATCCAGATCTTATAAAATGTGAAATGTGATGTGAACTTTTGGTGCTTTGATACAAAGTAAAATATAAGATTAAGATCTGAGCTCATTTTAAAAGATCAAATTAATTGTTCTTATTCATGACAGTCTCTAAGAAGCATTTCTCAAATGATGCATCACTTTCCTCGGAGAGTTTTTACAACTTATCTCAGTTCTGTTAAAGAGATTCTGAATTTAATAATAATGTTAAACTAAATGAAATATAGTTTCTCTTAAATAATTTAAGCTTGTTGCAACCATACAAATTCAATAAGTCTAATATATAATACCATTGGATAAGGTAAGAGAATAGAATTATAAACAAAATGGTTTTTTAGCTAAGAAAATTAGCAAGGACTATTTACTATTCATATGGTGTAACTTTTAATTTAGACTCTGCTAAAATTCTATTATTCTGAGAGACTAAGCATTAATAAAGATACATTGCATCTCTAAAGCTAATTAATCATTTTTGTTTCTATATTTATAATCTGAAATAAAGACTTATTGTTTAAAATATATTTCTAAAGTAAGTAGTTTACTGAACATTATTATGGAAATATAGAAAATAATATTTTTTTATTTCCATTTTATTTATTACTTTATTTACAGTATGATTTATTGAACCAAATGCTTTATATAACACAATTCTCTTTGATTTTCAATATGCTTGTAATAAGTAATTTAGCAAAAGAGTTTTGCTTCAGCTAAGCTAGATGTGTGCTCGCTATGGCTTCAGCTAAGATAGGTGTGTGCTTGCTATGCGGTTAATAGATATGTGCTTGCTATGTAAATAGGATATCGGACAAAAGCATTTGCTATGCATTGGGAAAAAGAATAGTGTTAAATAGGATATCGGACAAAAGCAACAGTTGGAAGTACCGAACCGTTGCAAATAAAAGGGTGGTGTGGTTAGATAAGATAACCACAGAAGTGTAAAGAATGGAGAAGCTACAAGAAGGACATGGTGATAAAAACTTCAAGCCTCCCTCTGACGACCACCAGGAAGACCCCTGAGGAAGCATATTGCCTGTGTCGCTAGAAGGGTGGGGGCATGTTTGGGAGTGGGTTGCATTCCAAGAACTCATTGATTATGCAAACTGTGTTCCAAGAAAAAACATGGATAAGTATGAGGAATACGAAATAAAAACAAGCATTTTTAAAGGAAAAATGAGCCACAGGAGGAGAAATCTCCTGTGTAACTCCCAGCACTGTAATAAATATTCTTTGCTCCACCAAATTTGCCCCTGACTAAAATTCAATACAGTAGCGTTTCTCACATGTTGAAAGAGAAATCAGACCAAAATAATTAGGATTCATTCCCATAGTCTGACATTCAAATAACATGCATTGCATAGACACAGAGAACATTAAAAAAATATTTCTATTTTCTACAGCCATTATTATTTTTTCTTTCAGATATATTATAACCAAATTTTCTTCATATATTTTGACTCTTATATGTCTTCCTCATATTGATAGCAACAATGACTGCACTTCTGAGAAATTAAGAAGAAATTATGATAGTGAGGAGGAAATTTATACCATGTTTTTAAGATAGGGAATGAAAGTAATTTAGGTATTCTTATATGTTCTCTGTTGGCTGCTGCCTCTTAATTAACTATTGGGAATATTAGTCTCCTAACTTTTTGCCTTTTGGTCCCATATTAGCTAGATTCTCAAAGTAGGTACTTTGACATCCTCTTTATCTTCTGTTTTATATATTCATGCACTTCTGTACCTTTTTCTGTCGTGGCCATCATTGTATTGTCTGAGGTCCTTATTAAAAGGTGATTTAAGTAAGATTACAAAGGAAGAAATCTGTAGCAGAACTAGCAATTGAATCCCAATGTCCAATTATATCCAATTACAAATCTATCTTTCCTTCAGAATATTTGTACATATAGTTCAATTTAGTATCTGATGGAAATCATTTACACTGTTTTTCTCACTGATGTTGATGGATCAATGAGAGGGGAAAGTTTGGGCCTTTCAGAAGAGTTTTCTTTATCAATATTACAGCCTATGGCAAACCCAACTGTTCTGAAATCTAGATGTCACCATTTTTTAGCAGAATAAGGTTCTATGGGTTTTATGCAGGTTGTCTGCATAAAATCTAATGGCAGCATATTTCTTGATGTACTTATAAATCTTCATTTTGTACAGAATTCTCATTCTGTACCAAAGTTAAAAAAGAGCAAAAGATAAATCTTTCAAGAGACATACAGTTATGGTAGTCTGGAAATTAAATGTACAGGAATTACATTATACAATATATAGAACAAAAAATTATCTCAGTTAAATCGTAAATCTCCCAATCAAATTTAACAGAAAAGACAAGCCGAAGGTAGAATTGCTTCAATGTCTACTTTCTCCAATGAAAGCACTGTTACAATTCTATTTATCACAAAGAAAAGAAAATTGAGTTGCTACAGTTGGTTGGAAGTGGAAACCTNAGCCAAATTACCTTAGAATTAAAAATTACAGATTGTATAAACAGTGGGTGCATTTTCTGATCTAGCAATGAGCTTCTATAGAGTGACATTTATTGCCTTATGTAACACCATATGTTGCATGTAAACGGAGTTACTTTCCATCATCTCTCACACTGAAAGCGAAGAAAAGCTCTGTCGAATCAACAGATCTCAGAGCCGTGACAAACCTCCCTGTCTACGTGGGAATGTGTTGGCTGCCCAAATGAATAATTTGAGTGGAATTTTAAAGGCATTTTATAAAGTTTTAAGATAATAAACTTTTAAGAATAAACAGGGAGGGGAGTTGTTCCTTTTCCAAGCAGATCTGTATTTGACATCTTTGTCTGGAAGATGTATTACTCATCCATCATAGAGTATTGTCACACTGATGATATATTAGTGTAATACATTATCGGAACAACATCATTCCTATGATGTATTGCTAGGTAGCACGGAACTAGCTGGTAAGAGTCGGTTATAAAGACTCAGCACTTTTTATGGCATTAAAAAAAACCAAAACACTTTCTTTCAGGAGTTGAACACTAAAGGGAATCTGTGAAAAGGTGATGGTTATTTTAAAATTTGATATGTGATAATGCATTTCCTGAATTTTAGAAGTATGAATTCCACTAGTAAAGCCAAGTAAATGTTTGTGGTCAGGCAGAAGAGGTACTTTCCTGAAGATATTGCTTTGTGGGTTGTCAGTGGTAGTGCTCATAATTTGTATCACTAAAACTTAATGTTTTATAAACCTACAGTATATAACACTGAAGTGACTAACTCATTTGCCATTCACTGTAGAGCCAACTCCTAGCATGGCAACAACGTGAAAGGTCACTGTGGTATATTAAAAATAAGAACAAAGTTGTGGGATTTTTTTAGCAGACAGATGTGATTTTTCACAGCCTAGATGTAAATAAAATTTAGTCCTTGCACTAGCTATTGGGCAGGTTTTCTCAATCAGGAGAAATTTCATTCCTGTTAGAGTAGAGCCTTTATGGAAATCCATATCTAGCAGTCACTACATTTCTCTGTCACAATTTTTTTAAGATGTTCCTTTTGTTATTAAAACTCCTGCTAAAGTAAGAAAAAAAAAAAAGTGAGTGAATTGGTAAAATAGAGAAAACCCGCCAGAATGGACTAAGGAAAAATGTAAAATATAACCCAGAAAATCATAACTAGACATAAACTGCATTACTGTAACCAAATATATACACCAAAGCTGATAAGGCTGTCCTTTAGGCTGTTCTTTTTTTATTTGTCAATGAAAGCCTTGAGGGTTTTTTCCTTCCTGTTTCAATGGTAAATTTTGCTTAAAAGTACCAAAAATTCATAAAATCAGTGAAATAAAAACAATAAAGACCTTCCCAAGAAGATTTGTAAGCTATATATTCTACTGTAGACTGTCATGAAGGTTTCCCTTTCAAGAGGAGGGAGAGAAAGAAAAGGAGAGAGAAAAAGAAGGTGTCGGAGCTACTGAAATGTCTCTGAGCATTCCCATATTAAAGCATCATTTTGCACAGTGCTCTGTCTGTATAAGAATAGCTAACAGAATGGGATGGTATACCATGGTGTACCATGGAGGAATACCTGAATTGTTTAAGTTGCTAAAAAGAGACGGGGGAAAGAAAAGAGGCTGGAAAAGGAAAAAGGGGCAAAATAAACTTGAAATACTCATCATTTTTTTTCATAAAAACCTGCCTATCAAAAGCCGCCATGGAGAGCAGGGCACTAAAACAACTATTAGTTCCTTCATAAAAACCTGTTTATGTTCCTGACCTCTTAATTCTATTACCATGTTCTCTTCTGACATCTTGTATCTGTCTCATAAATTTATAGAATTTATGCCTCTAGGGTAGGTCCCCTGTATAGTATAAGCTATATTATTTCACCAAAAGACTCTCTGCTCTAGCCTTAATTTTGGATACTTTGTTTTTGTTTGTCTTTCTGCTCCCCTTTAGGTGGTATATTCTTCCAGCATGGGATGTTTATCTATGCAGTGCTTACACACTGCAGCATGATCTTTCACTGCTGCTTGAAGGAACTCATGCAGCAGAAAGCATGAAGTGTTAGTTTGGGTAAGCTGAACAATACACGGCCTGAAATTGCCATTGTACTTGTACCTTGAGGGCCAAGATCAAATGAAAAGGTGAAAGTGCAAGGAATACAGATGTACAGAATGTGGCTTTTTCCTGGGAATTTGTACTCTGTTTAGAAAAGCATATTTTTCAGCATAAACTTCACCATACACGCATATTGCAATGTATGCAAAACAGTAAAATTGATGCAAATATATGCAGTTGAAAGCATAGTGCATTTTGGAGCTGGCACTGCACTCTTTGTCAACGTCAGTTTTGTGACAACCTTTGATAGTGCATAGGGATTTCTTTAGTCACTTAGAGGTCAAGATAAACTGCTCTTCTCTTTCAGAAAGTACCTTCTGATTGATTGCACTTCACTGAAAACTGAGCAGTAAAAAGGCTGTGTCTTATATTCCATTCCTTAGGGGACCAGAGGCTCCATAAGAACTTGATAAAATAAGTGCAGTAGTATTAAACTTAACCTAGATGTTTTTGAGAAAATAAAACAAAGCTTGGTATCTCAGTAACTGTTTTAATTTCTCATTGGTTGGCTAATAACCTCGTCAGCCATTTGTTGGATGAAAATTATGAAATAGTTTCATAATAAGAAGCAGGAATATCAGAAGAAGATTCATTTTTATTTAATAACATTCTCTATCAGCTCCTTTGGGAAATAAGTTGTGTCCATAAATATAATAAAAATAATTCCACTATTCAAGCAGACTGCACATTTCTCTTAATTTCTTGACAGCTGACCCCAGTGTAAATAGCTAAAAGTCTGTTCTTCTGAAATTAAGTACAAACATAACAAGAACATATGTATAACAAGAGATATTTTGCCATGAGTTCTCAACAAATAAAATGTCCGTGTTCTGGAAAACATCCTTTATTAGGGAAGTTTTTTCAGTACCTCCAAAAAGTTTTTAAAAATAATGTTCATATGGCAATTCAGATGTGTGATGCAGCTTTTGGGTAGTATATATGTATTAGTTTTAAAGTACTCCAAATATAGGTATGCACAACAACCTGAAACTCAGACTACACTGAAAATCTAGTATAAAGCTAGCAAAAATATGTCTTCTTGAGCTGCAGTTATAGCTTTGAATTGTTAGGAGTGTGTAACTACAAAATAATGACTGTTATTTCCCAAATTTCATGGGAATTTAGGCATCTAAAGATGCAGAGAGAAAGCTAGTAGTTTTTCAAAACAGAAATGCGTAATTCATATTAAATTCAAAAGATGCTAGAAACTACTTGGTGTTTTCTAGAGCATCTTTTTGTATTCTTACATACTTAAAAAGCTTTGACAAGCCTCACCTTAAACCAGTCTAAGAATTGGTAGTATAACTTTGAAAATACATTTATTTTGACCCATCACCACAATGATTTCTTCTCATTTGGCAGGATTGGTGTCCATGTTTTTGAACATCTGAAAAAAACATACATTGAAAATAATTCATTTATTTAGTAAAGTGAAATTTAGAGGCACTAATTTAAATTAAGAAAGGACACATATATTGCAGAAGAGAAACAAATAAAAGTCATGCAGGTAAGCTAAAGTTGTGGGGAAATAGAAAGTTTTTTATAGTCATTTGAAAGGACGCAATTGAAGTCACTACTTGCAGAATGAAATAATTAATAATCACAAATGCTTGAGAGTACAGTATGCATCAGCTACTTCCACAGAATAAGAGAATAAGAAACTGAAGTATTGTTCCAAAGTAAAGGCCTGTATTTGATGTTTCTAAGTTTACAATTCCTTTCCTCTGTAAACACGTCTGAGCAAGGAGTAAGACATTTTGAACACAACATGGGAAAGTCAGAAGCTCACATTATTTGTCCATAGTGTGCTGTCATGAATTATGTTATCTGAAGAAAATAAGTTCTGGAAGAATAACCCACAGTTTAAGTATTCTGTTGACTGACATTTTAAAATTCATTGAAAATAACTATTAATAATGGTGCCACTGATAGTTCAGCTGTGTGGGACAAAGTTTTCCATCCCAGAATTATCAAAATGAAGGATGTAAGTGAACATTTTTTTTCATTATTAGGCACTGATAAGTAGCCAAAAATCATACCTGTGTAATATCACTGATTTCAGTAGCATTAGACCAAATGTAAACTTGATACACAGTGTGATATTACACAACATTTTAGCTCTTGCTACAACACAAAAAATGCCTAAAAGACTGTCATCTTCAAGAAACTTGTGGAGAATGGTAAAAAAGCAGAGATATATCAAACTGTGTGGCAAAAAGGTAGGGACTCATTCCATGAGAAAAACTTCCAACTTTAAACTCTAAGCTAGCAATAAGTTTAAATATGATATGCAGGAATCTAAGTAATTGTCCACTTGATTACTTTCATTCACAATTCTTCCCATCCTCAACCCCTTATCCCCATAGAGTGTTTTTCTGAAAGACAGTAAGTTATTCATGTTGAATTTTTGGCTAGCTGCACATAAATTGCCAAGATTGATGACACGTAGTGTAAGGCACCAAAGGAAGCATTGCTGCTTATGGCAAATTACGAGTCTTTGAGGAGCAACATAAAACTTTGTGACTGCCAGATAGAGATTGAGACTTCAGAAACTCAGTATTAATTCTTAATGAGTAAAAAAATATTGTGTTTGGTACAATTATCTGCAAGTAGTGGATGTTTTGCTACCTTAAATACATCTCCAAAAAGCCTCAAGGATTGATGCATTAGAAGGATTTTGATTGTGCAGTCTGTCTTTTAATATAAATTATTTTACAGCATCAGGTGCTGAGCATAGGAATGTCTGGGAAAGCTGTGTAGGACTGTACGGAATACAGAGCTAAGAAAAGTTGTACTCACGTGTGAGAGGTGCCAAAGGAATATTTTTGTTAAAGGAAGGTGTTAACTCAATTATTCCTTTCCTTTGGGAGAGCATTTTAGGCAACGAACTAGTCCTGGAGTTTTGATTACTTTTCTTTTCATTTCTAGCATGAATATATCTATATTTAATAATATAACTTGTCTTTCCATGTTCCCTTCTCTAAAGAATTTCACCCATACAAATACAGATTGTTCATAAAAAGTAACAAAACTTCCGCAAATACTTTTTTGGCCATCCTATACCATTGTTCTAAGAAAAGTAGGAGTGGTTTGTTTATTTTCTTTCTCTTTCTCTGTTAAAATAGAGAGGAGCTTTAGTGCAAGAAAAATAGCAGCAATGCTGGAAAATAAAGCAGGCAGACTTCCAGGCAGATCTCTTTGAAGTCAGTGTGAGTTTTACCCATTGCTTTCGGTAGGATCAGGAATGTTACTCAAGAACTGCAGAGGGATATTCTATGGAGTATTTTAACCAGGAGAGGATTTATATATACAGTCTTTACCCATTGAGATGAAATTTACCCTGTAATTTGTCTGCATCTCTTGCTGGCATTCAGGTCACAGGAGATGAACTTTTTTCTAACTTTTACATGAAACATGTATTAGTCCTTCCATATTCCAGACTTGCACAGACTTTGCCAAGTTTTTTGCCAAATGTTTTTTAATTCAGAAGTTATCTCTTTGACATGTGTATTTTAAAGAAGTCTATTTCAGTGGAGAGAAAGAGATGCACTTGATGGAAGGAGTAAGATGTTTTCATCATTATTATAACATTTAATGTCATAACAGAAGATCCAGATACCTCAACATGGAAAAATCTGCAATCACTGAAAGTGGTAGTTGGCAGGCGGGGGGAGAAAAAGCAAGAGAAATGACAATTTATCTCCATAGTGCAATACTTCAGGTCAGATTCTAGGGACATCTAGAGAAGATTGCTTTAGTAAAAGAATATGTAAGGGAGAAAACACAGGTTGATGGCTGGGATACAGAAAAGTGCAAACTGCTTAAAACTTCCGTTTGCACGATTGCAGAAGTGAATAAAACTGTCCCTTAAAAGACAGATTGCTGAGAGTCCCTCCACATTTTTCAAAAAAGAAACAAAAGATTATTTAATTTAATCAAGGCAAAAATGCCAGAATACCAGAATTCCTTTTACTTTCTTTTATTTGACACCCAACATTTTCATTTAACATGCAAAACATTCCATACAGTTCTACCATTTGGGCACACTGAACAGAAGTAGTGCTTCATCACTGGTCAGCTGGTATAGTGGGAAACTCTATAAGCTGTATGGAATCATGCATTTTTGCATTATCTGCAAATGCAGCTTCTTTAACTGGATCGATTTGCAATCAACTATCTCTTATTTAGCATACCCTCAACATCACGATTTGTTAATCTGAGTTTACACTTTATCTTCCAAGCTTTTCAAGCATATAAGTATGCTGTTTAAGATAGTCAATGGAAATTATAGCACATAGACACATCAGTACACATACGCACAGAAAATCTGAAGGAACAAAAAATCACATCTCTCCTCAAGAGTGATAGAGCTGTCCATATCTATTATCATCAATGACAATTCTGCCAAGCTCAGCATTAACCTCCCTTTACATTTGATTACTGATTATCACTCTAGGGAAGTTCTAATTGAACAGTTGTGTGAAACATGGTCTGGTTCCTTTCTGCCAACATAGGAACAAAATTAGCTAAAATCTAGAAAACACTGCTCTGAACTCTGTTTCTTCAATGGCACAGGCATGTCCTAATGCAATTTTTCATCGCATAACTGTGATTGTTAATTGACAGTAGTTTAAAGATGTAATGATTTTCGTGCATAAAATGGACAACAAATACAGGAGTATGAACCTGTAATTGCTTTTCTGTTCTGCACAGTAGAACACTGAAACACAGGAATCAGAGATGGGAAGAGTTTGTCCCCATGTGTTTCAGTGATATGGAGCAAGTGACTCCAGACAAAACATCAAAAAACCCTACTACACAAAAAATTCACTGGTAATTTTAAACAACCTAGATTCAACCATGTTCCTTTATGAGTTCATTTTCCACACAGTTTTGAAGGTGAAGTTTTCCTCTGTACAGAAACCCCAAATAAGATTTGTATCTTATTTAAGGTTTGCTTAATCTCATATTGAAGGCTTAATTACAGCCTGTGCTGACCTTCTTCATAGAGAATGAGTTTACCTTTCATGGGCATTATTGGTACCATGCATACTTATTTTGAAGCTGCATTGCTCATACATCAGCTAAAAATCTAACACTGAACTGCTTAGCTGACTTACAATGACTGTTCATTTTGAATTTTATACTTTAGTTGAATTTGAATCGAAACTCGAAATCGAAATAAAAAACCCCCACATGACGCTTGTCACTAACCTGCAACAGCTCACATCTTGAGTGTTCTTTCTGAACTGTTTTACAAATGCCTAAAGAGAGAATGTGACAATTTGAAATAACAATTACTTTTGAGACCGCTTCAATCTTTGAAAGGAATTTAATGTTAAATATATACTTTTTTTCGTGTATGCAACCAAGCTAAGCAGTAAAAATGCTTTAAAGATGTTGCAGAAAATATGGCAATTGACATTATGTATAAGGATTTTGATTAATGTACAGAAAGCAATTAGTATGTCAGAGTTTTCATGGTACCTGCAATATGGCCATAAGGATCTTGCAAGCAGTAGTATATGAAGAAATCTTGAAATTCCATGTGCCAGTTGCCTATGTGTTTGCTTCTTGAGCTAAAGCATAAAACACTAGGACATAGTTTCACCTAATGAGTTTCTGTAAAGACAGGATTAAACTCATCTTACTGTAGCCAACTAAAGAGTAGGTCTCTAGTCTAAGGTACCAGTTGGGTTCCTTCTGCAGTCAATGAGAGAGCAAGCTATGCATATGTCCTGAGAATGATTCATTCTCTTTAAAGGGGCAGACCAAAACAGATAGTGTGAACTACCTTGTAGAATGTCTGTACTCACTCCTCTGACTGTAGAGGTATTGTAGATAATAACATGTATTAGCAGACAAATTCTCAATAAAATAAAAGTTAGATGAGATCTATTCAGGCATAACTGCCCCACTGGTTACTCCTGGAACTATTTTAAAGAGTACTTTTTGATTAAGTATTTAACAATGAATCTGGATGGTAATCATAGAAATAACTGAAGTTGGTCTGTTGGACAAAAGTATTTTCTTCAAGTCTTGCTTTGGCCTTTGACCTACCAAGCTGTGTGTTTTCCATCCAATAAAAAACAGTGCAGTAAATCAGTGAACACAGCAAAAAAATAACTTGATAAACACAAGTCTTTAGTGAATTCAATTTTTCAACATTTTCATATCTGTAGCATTCATTAATATTGTAATTTGCTCTTTTTTTTACATTTTTTTTAAGCAGCAGAAAATAGATCATACTAGTTCTAAAGGAGTCATTATGGTCTGTTGTGTAGATACTCAATTACAGACTTTTAAATATACAAATTATGTAAATGCCTATTTAGGGAGTATTTACAAAATACATTATTGACCCAGTAAGCCATAACAGCTCCAATCTGTCAGAGAAATACATATTTAGGTCCTACTTAAAATGCAAATTATTGGCCCAACAGACCATAACAGCTTCTTCAGAACTGTTATATTCTATCATGGAAATCCATGGTTGGGGACTTGCTGGCTAATGACTTTTGTGTGAAAGCTGCCTTGGAAACTATCCTTAAGTACACAAATTTCTCACATGATAGAACATAATGGCTCTTTTTCAACAGTTACTGACTGCAGAATAGTATTGGGTTCTATTAGGTAGCTAGTTACTTGTCAGATCTCAAACAAAAATGCGCAGATGCTATACAAAGATATCCATTGGCTTCAGATCCCCCTCTAATTTTCTTTGAAACAATAGATGCTAATACATAGCAGCTATATTTCAGAAATGATTCCTCCTGTGGATGTACAACACTAATTCTGGAATGAAATGACTTTGAAACAAAGAATGGTCTGCGGAAAACTAAGACATAGACCAATAGTTCAAAAGGGTTATTATAAATCCTCATTCAGCAAAGCACTTTGCATGTCCTTCACAAGGAAGTAAACACATGCATTACTGAAAGGATTTAAATTACATACATTTAAATGTTGTCCATTAAATATCAGTAAAAATGGGCCAAACCATACAGGACTACTTCTGGTATGTAGCAGTCAACTTACCAAAGAGTCCCACTGAAGTCAACAAGTTGCAGAGAATGTTTCAGTCTGCTTGGGAAAAAGTCTCAGAATCTGACTGAGGACATTGTCAGTAGTTTTTATTCCTAGAAAGATATGCCAGCTGTACACCATATCTCAGTTGTGAGAGTGCACATTTAGAAGAACATCTCCAACCTGAACAGGCATCTGTTATCGAATGAACACTCTGAACTACTCAAGGAGTTGAAAAACCTTAGCAACTCTCAATTTATGGACTTGGAAATTCTCATAAAGAGGTGTTGAATAGGGATTTATACTTGTAGACACCAATTCTAGTTTTTTACAGTTCTTACATGTACAAAGCATGCTCTTTTCAGTATTGGAAACAGAATTCTTCAGAGAACACCCATTGTACTTATCAAGTCTTTCATATTGTTAGGCTTTGTTTCTTGTGTTTTAATCTTAACAGTGGACAAGTGTCAACATGGCTGCAGAAAAAGGGCAAAAGAATGAGCGAGGAATATACTTTTTGGAATGTGTTCTTAAAAACTTAATTCTGAGGTTTTTTTCAGTACAATTTAAGACCACTAATGTCACAAAACAAAAGCTTCTCAAATCTGAGAGAACTTGTTTGATAATATAGTTATCAAACAGTTTTAGCTTTTTATTATTATTGTTTTTTATTATTACTTTAATTCTAGTACCTTTGTTCTAAAGGAAGTAAAGAAAGTTTTCACTCTGTAATCATTAAGTACCAACATGTTAAATAACTTTATTTATAGTACTTGTCATTGCATATGCCGAGGTTATAAAGCATCAATAAACAATTATTTTTTTTTTCTTCTGGAAAAGCATGTGGTATGTAACCAGAGATTTGCAGATTTTCATTTGTTACAGATTGTTGCTCACAAATTAATAAAGAAGTGCATAGTTGATAGAAAGAAAAAAAAAGCAAGTAACAATGCTTTAGGATTTGATAAAAGACAGGATATTTTTGAATTCGACTTATATCAAACTGTGATATTATAAGTTAAATAATGCAAGAGCAATATATTTTTGTGTTTTAACCTTTGAAGGAATAAATTAGGTTTTTCTTCACAATAAGGTGCTTTTACACAGTTTCAAGTGGAAGTAGATCTTAAAATGATATAGATGTAACAATTGAGGGCATTTTATCTATTTTCACTCCAAGCATGCCAAAAGTGAAGTGATGTAAGGAGAAAATATTATAATTAGAAAGCATATTTATGTTTGAAAATAGTAAGTCCAACACGTGCAAATCATGTACTAACAGAAGAGATGACCTGCCTTTTAAATATATTTTGGGCTTGGTCAGTGAGATAAGGTGGAGTCTGCTTCTACAATTGTATTCATAGCCTGTTGCCTTCACTTACTTCTTCAAGATCTTCTCCATGATACTGGGGTTTTTTTTAGAGCTCTGGACAGACAAGAATTTATCCCATATCTTCAGTCCTTCTTAGAACCACAATTCATTATGTCCCCAAAGGCAAAGTATTTGAATTGGTGACGTTATTTCCAAGTGTGTCAAACAGGACAACAGAGCTAACTTCACATTGAAATGCCATCATGATAGAACACAATGCCGGGAAACAAAGTATTCCTGCAAAATTACAGGTTAGTAGATGTAGACCACAAACCACTGCTCTTTAATATCCTGTATCTCCACAGTGTCTGACCTGAGTTACAATCCTAGCTCCAAATTCCCTCTCTCTTTATTGGTGGCAAAAGCAAGTGACTCGAAGCAGAGAACCAGTGGAGCTGTCATCGTGCCTTTCCGTTAAACAGGCTGCTCACTGTAGGGCAGAGAAGGACAGACACACAGAAAGATATGTGAAAAGAAAACATAATATTGCCCTGTGGAATTTAAAGTTGTTATTTGAAACAACCAATGTTTAATCTTCAAGTAGTGTGCTTATTGGTGTGAAATTAAAATGACCAAAAAAGAGAAATATCCATGAGCTGTTTTGCTCTCTCAAACCCTTCATGAAGTAGGTTGCTCTGTGTCTCATGCTCTGAGTATATATTTTTGAATCTAACAGCAAATGCAGAGAGGCACTGGAAACACAGTTGGCTTTCAGAGTGAGAAGATGTAGGCAGGGTTTTTATTCAAGTACACAGTGGGAAAGTAACAGACAGTTGTCATAAATTAAAAAAGGAAGTGTTCGAACTTGATGTAAGGAGAAGCCTGCCACCCTGAAGACAGCCAGGCAATGAAGCAGGCTGCCCAGATAGGCTGCACAGTCTCCATCCCTGGAGATGGAGACCCAAACGGAACAAAAACCCTGAGCAACCTTATCTGACCCCACAGCTGACCCTGCTTTGAGCAGGAATTGGACAAGAGATGTCCTGAGGTCCCTTCCCACCTGAATTACCCAGTGAATCTGTGAATGACAATATTTCAATGAAATATAGAATTAGTGAGGTTGGAAGGGACTTTTAAGATCATCAAGTCCAACCGTTAACCTACCCTGATAAGAAAAAAAAAAAAAACAAAAAAACAACCCCACACACAAAA
>VUYV01000003.1:5759191-5820828 GCA_008711295.1 Anarhynchus alexandrinus
ACCTTCCCTGGTATCGAGGTTAGACTGACAGGTCTATAGTTTCCTGGATCCTCCTTTTTGCCTTTCTTGTAGATGGGTGTTACATTAGCCACATTCCAGTCCATTGGGACCTCCCCAGTTAGCCATGACTTCCTGTAAATGATGGAAAGCGGTTTGGCGAGCACATCTGCCAACTCTTTCAGCGCTCTTGGGTGTAGCCCATCCGGTCCCATAGACTTGTGTGCATCCAAGCGGCATAGCAGCTCACTGATCTCTTCCTCTTTAATTGTGATGCCCTCATTCTGCTTCCCCTCCCTGTCTCCTAGCTCCTGAGGCTGGGTGTCCAGGGAACAGCTAGTTCTACTGCTAAAGACTCATGCGAAGTAGGCATTGACCACCTCAGCCTTTTTCTCATCCTTTGTGACTGTTTCCCTCTGCATCCAATAAAGAGGGGAGATTTTCCCTAATCCTCCTTTTGTTGTTAATGAATTTATAGAAACATTTTTTATTATCCTTAACAGCTGCAGCTAGGTTGAGCTCTAGCTGCGCTTTGGCTCTCCTTATTTTCTCCCTGCATAGCTTCGCTACATCTTTATAGTCTTCATGAGAGACTTGCCCCTTCTTCCAAAGTTCGTAGACTCTCTTTTTGGTTTTGAGATCCAGCAAGAGATCCCTGTTTAGCCAGGCTGGCCTCCTTCCCCACCTACTTGTTTTTTGGCACATGGGAACAGCCTGCTCCTGTACCTTTAAGACTTCTTTGTTGAAGTATGTCCATCCTTCTTGGACTCCTGTATCCTTAAGGACATCCTCCCAAGGGATTTTGTCTAGCAGTCTTCTGAACAGATTAAAATTTGCCCTCCGGAAGTCTAAGGTGGCAGTTTTAGTAACCCTTTTCTTTGTTTCTCCAAGGATCGAGAACTCAATCATCTCATGATCACTGTGCCCTAGACGGCCTCCAACCTTTACCTCCCCCACAAGTTCTTCCCTGTTCACAAGGACCAGGTCTAGGAGGGCACTTTCCCTGGTCGGCTCACTTATCAGCTGCATGAGGAAGTTGTCCTCCACACATTCCAGGAACCTCCTGGATTGTTCCCTGTCTGCCGTGTTGTATTCCCAGCAGATATCGGGGAGGTTAAAGTCCCCCACAAGCACAATGGCAAACGACTGCAATATTTCTCCCAGTTGCTTATAGAAGGCTTCATCCACCTCATTGCTTTGGTTGGGAGGTCTATAGCAGACTCCCACAGCGATATCACCGTTATTTGCCCTTATCCTAATCCAAACACTCTCGACCCTGTTATCACTATACTTAATTTCTGAGCTCTCATAGCATTCTCTAACATACACGGCCACTCCACCACCTCTCCTTTCCTGTCTAACCCTCCTGAAGAGTTTGTAGCCTTCAATTGTGGCACTCCAGTCATGTGAGTCATCCCACCACGTTTCTGTAACGTGGTGATGATCTCTGAAGGTCCCTTCCAACCCAAATCCCTGTGATTCTGTAATTATGCAAAAGATGTTATCATCCAGCTCACAGCTTCAATGCCAGTCTCTTTAGTTTGCCACTTGCAACAGCTGCAGTAAGGGAAAAGTATTCCTCTCATCCAGGTTGCAGAACTCCTGTAAAATATGTTCTTACAGGTAAATGTAAGGCCCCAAGAGAGGAGTCCATAAGTTTCTGTGGTCAAAGAGAGTTTCAAAGGAAAGATTAAGAATGACCCTAAAAAAATCTGCCAACCTGATGCACTTCCACTCATTGCTTTAAGAACAAAAAACATAGACCAATTCCTTAGAGGCACAAAGAAGTAACTTTCAGTAGAAGCTTGGCAGGCCTCAAAAATTTTTCCACAAAACTTGGCCTGATTTTTTTCTGTTGTGAAAATAATTGAGGTGAATGCAACATGAGGTTTCATTAAGTTCATGCAGACAGAGGGCCCACTCAGTTTTTCTATTTATATAACGACCCCAGCCATCTGGGGTGTTACTCTAAGTCACTTTGGTAATAACGTGATTTTTTTTTTACAGTCTGCAAATAGCACAGAGAAGATAAAATGCCGTTGTCTGGTACGTGTGTATGTGTTGGGGAAGGTGGGGGCTCTGAAACACTGACACTTCTGAAAGGATCAGTCCTTCCTGAGATGTATCAATGTCAGCCTGCCTCCTCCACAGAGGCAGTGCAGCTCGCTTGTGCAGAAGATGTCAGAGCTGCTTGAGTCCTGTAGGTGTATCTTTTTAAAAAGTGCATGTTAAATAACTTGAATCAGATAGTTGGCAAAATTTCAGACAGCTTTCAGGTAAACATTTCACACTTTCAGAGGAGATGCTTGTTTTCTTAAAAATTAATGGTCTGTAAACACCTTGAGATCCATTCTGATTTTGCAGCAATTTTATGCCAAAGTAACTCCATCGATTACTGCTGATTTATACTGATATTACCATATAAGTCCTCTGAAGTTTAGCTCAAATGAAAAAAAGCCAATCTTTACTTAGTTTTATATGTGCTTGCTCATTCATTTCTCTCTTCCCCCCAATATGTATATGTATCAAGATTCATTTATACCACAAAGTCTGCAATCTTATGTAATAGATATCCATTGTTATTTTACTATCTCAATTTTTCTCTTAAAAAACGTTAATAATTATTTCAATTGTTTGGCCATCATCCTGCAACCTAGATGCCATTTGGAAGGTATGAGAGTATATTCATTTTCCAGTAGCGTATGTAACAGCAGTGGGGTATCCCACAAAATGAATCCTGTGGGATTCAGAATACAGATGGAGAAGTGGAGGAGAAAACAGGGAAGCCTTCTGCCTCCTCATGCCACAGCCCTGGTAGTTTTAGTCTTTAGTGTAAATACGGAATATTATGTAAACCCCACACAGATGCTAAGCATTTCAAAAAAAGAGGTAATATGCTAGCAAGTAGACTATGGATTTATCACCTTTGCATTGTCTTTGATACACTGGGACTAACACAAGTAAGGGACAAAATTGTGCCTTTAAAATAGGAGTGTGGGAGATATTCCTGTGAAAGGTTCTCTAAATATTTGTAGGGCTTTCTGCCCCTTTCTGTGTTCTTTAGTTCACCGCTACCAACAGTAATACTTATGCAACTGAGTATATATATACACATGGGTTTATATTTATAAACTTATATTTCATTGTGCCCACAGTCCAAGCTGACCAAGTCACAGAAAAATGTTGGTCTGAGCTAACATAACAGTTTCTCAATGCTTGCCAGCTGCTGTGATGTGTTGTCTGGTTTGCTTGGCAAAGCAAACTCAGGTCAGAACATAGAAAATCTCTACCTAATAAGTATCCTATGTCATTGCAAGTTTATTTCTGCTATATTTTGGCTTACTTATGCTTTTGTTCTGCTTATTTTCTTTCCTAGACTGTGCTACATGAAGGGCTTTTGTACATGAGGATATTCACTAATGTAGTTATTTGAGCTATAGCCTAAACAATGACATCAGCAATATCCAATCAGTGATATTAACTTTACAATGCAATTCCCAATGTGTACGTGCTTTCTCAAGGACAAGTATCTATAGTTACAATTCAGCTTAATCTGCTTCTACAGTAGATTATGCACTGTTCAAATTATATTCCCATGTCAATACATTTCCTTGTGTAGCTAATCCTTAGATTTCTCCTTAGACAAAAAGGTTTAAATTCGTAAAGCAAAAGTTCATTGAAAGATTCTCTATAGTCTTGAAGTGATGGCCATTGTTCTTCATGCTCACTTCACTCATTTATTTTACATATTCACAGACCCTTCTGCCATAATATACAGGCTCTGATTTTGTGTGATAGTACACTTACCATGAAAAATGAAATGAACTTCTCTTCACAATTATTTGGTCTTCTCACACTCAAAACAATTGTCCAGGTAAAAACACAAAAGAAGAACAAGAGAGGAGCTTAATTGCAACTGCGATTGCTCCATACCATCTCTGCCAGTACGACCCCTTCTTAGCAAATGCTGCCTAGTTTTGGGATAGGAATGGCAAGCTTCCTGTACCCTGGAGCGGTGTAGTTGGGAAGTCCCATAAACTGGATTTTATATGAATGAAGACGTGAGCTCATTTCTTTGAGGATGATTGTCGGGACTCTGAGGGCACTACCAGCACTTACTGACCCTGCCCAGCATCCCCTGAGGCCTCCTTCGGCCCCTGCATATGGACTGATGAGCCCCATTTCAGCTCAGACTGGGCCCTCGGTCCCTGCTCCAGTGATGCAGTAGGAGTGCCTGCGCTCAGCCCTATCTCTGTCTCTTTCCCCTAGATAGACCTTGGACCCCTTCTACAGCCATGTTTCCAGCGCCATCCTGGTCTCCCGTTGCTTGTTGGACCCTGTCCCTGGAAGGTCACTGGCCATGCCTGACTCTGTAGACCCCTTTACAGCACCAGGTTCTGTCCACTGTGGTCAGACCCTGAAGGATGGTGTCTGTCAGTGAGGGCATTGGGTTCCCTTGGTTCACCCTGGTCTCCAGAGTCCCTGTCCCCTAGGGGTCAGCCAGCCCTTACTGCACCCTGACTGATTAAGATTGACCAGATTGTTAAATTCACCATCTCGAAAGGCAAAATGTGTAAAGTAAGAAGAAGCAATCAGAAATAAGTACAAGCATTTTCCAGCAAGAAATGAATCTTCTTCCTCAATGGTAATGTACTTAAGTCCAGCTTCCACATTGTGTCAATAACACTAATAATCTTAGACTTTAATTGCTGCACATGTG
This sequence comes from Anarhynchus alexandrinus, assembly GCA_008711295.1. Classification (NCBI taxonomy): domain Eukaryota; kingdom Metazoa; phylum Chordata; class Aves; order Charadriiformes; family Charadriidae; genus Anarhynchus; species Anarhynchus alexandrinus. Next base: position 5,763,909 of record VUYV01000003.1, read on the forward strand.
CAAATCTGAAGGAAAAACACAGTTGCTATAATGGCCCATTGACACATTAGAGTTGACCGTGTGGCATGAATCCTGTCTCTCCCCATTTAAAAATCAAATGTAAAACCCAGGAGTCTGAATAGTCTTCCTAGAAATCACATGATGGCAGTAAAACTAGTAAGATTTTGTGGAAATTTCCCCATATGGCAACTTTATTGCCTGATTGAACTCTCAAGGATATCAGCAGAAAGATTTCTACCAGGGCGGGCTGTTTGCTGCCAATAGCAATTTATTAAACTTGTATTTACTTCTCGGAGAATGAAAATCGACTCCTATTGCTTACTGTGCTTTACAGCTATTGCATGCTGACTCCTGCAAAGCCGGAATTTTCTTGTGTTTTCAGTACGCAGCTAATTTGGTGACAGCTGCAAGTACTACCTAATTCACATGCATAAATTGATACTTAAGTCAGCAGAGTTTAGCCAACTCAAAATGTTTTCTCCTCTGAATGTCTGAAACGCTACTCCACCTAAAGATTCATGAATTTATTTAATTTTTTTTTGCTCTTCCCACTTTTGAACATTGAAAAATATGACAATCTGACTTAGCAGTACTTATTTAATATTTGCCTCTACTGTTCTTTTTTCTCAGTAACAACCATTGTCACTTTTAGTTTGGAAAATAAAAACCATATTAGTCTAGAAAATAGTAGCATGAGAACTATATGATACTCTAAGAAAACTTTTACATTTTTTCTACAGGCTTTAAAGAGGCTGACACCAGTGGGAAAATAAAAATTTGGATTTTTCCCCAGAGAGGTTGTACTGCTGCTGCCATTCCAGTGTAAAAAAAAAACAAAAAAATCTTATCTAGAATAAAAAATCTTCTGCAACCTTATCTATATTTAGGATGAGCAATCAGATGACCCAAATACATGGTCTGCTTCTAGCTAAGACAGATACCAGAAAAGAGAAGAAACTGTTGAAGTAAGGTACATAAATATTCAAACTATTTATAAATGTATATGGTTTCTTTTATGCATGGAGCTTTCTTAAACAAATTATCTTTTATTTATATATACATACATATGTAATTTTCCACATATGTAATGCAGTACTACAGAGATGCAAACTAGAAGGAGCAAAGGAAACACACATATACACACACACATATTAGTAGTCTCAGCATTAGCATAGTCTCCTATCTGTTGAGCTTTATGCTGTTTAAGGCATCCAGCAAATATGAAACTTCAAAGTTCCCCCAATTTCCCATTCCCTGGCCTCTCCCTGCAAATTACATATGCCTAGGGACCTCTGTGTGGTTCCTTTGCTACTTCTAGCTTGCATCTCTTTACCACATATAAATCTCACCATCGGTATGTTACTGTTGTAGTTAAATCTACATAATTTTCTTCTTAACTTGCAGAGCTTTGGCATTCCAGAGACTCAGTAGGTCACCTTCTTCCTCTTTTACCAGCCCTATCCTGGCATTTCTTCTATAACAGAAAACACATTTCACTGGCTACATTTTAAAGTAACTGACACTTTCTCTATTCAAGGTTTGAATAGGATGAAGCAAACACATGGAGACTTATCTGACTCTCAGAGATGGCAACATGTCTGTCACTAACCAGAGCTATGTTTTGAGCTATAAACCAAATGCATGCAATGCGGAAAAAAAGTGAGATCTGAACCATTTTCCTCTTTGGAATTGTTTTTAAATAATTTTAACACTTTCAAAATTTTTGTCAGTTATAAAATGAATGCATTTTCTGGTTCCAATTATATGAACTCATTATTATCATCCCTTACTGTAGGTCAGTCCTCTCTTGCAAGAAAAGAATTGTTTTTTCTTCATAGTTATCCACAGTAAGTAAGCAAATTTTCCCCTAGCCACCAGCTTTGGCTTTAATCACTATGCCATAAGATATTATTTAAGCAGATTATAAACTCAAAGTCCTAGCAAAATATATTTCCTTTTAACTTGGAAATTTTTGTTTGGCTTTTAATGGCTGCAAGTCAATTCTTTTGTACAAAATAAGAACTCCGAAAAAAAAAATCATTTAAAAATGAATTACTAATTAGTTGTTGTCATGGTTTAATGCCAGCTAGGACCACTCAGCTGCGCATGTAGTTCTCCCCCTTTGCCCAGAAGGGCAGAGAGAAGAGGGAGAAAAGGAAAGGGAAAGGAAAATCCTCATGGGTTGAGATAAAGACAGTTTAATAGAACAATAACAGAAAAGGAAAATAGTAATAGTAATAATAACAACAACAACAGCAACAATAACAGTAATAATGACACAAGTCACTCTCACCACTCGGTGAGTTTGTACCTTCCCGAGCAGTGATTGTGAGTACCCTCTCCCCAGCTAACCCCATTTATATACCGAGCATGACATTTATGGTATGGAATACTCCATTGGCCATTCCATTGTTCTGTCTAGGCTCCTTCTCAGCTTCTGTGGGAAGCTGAAAAAAGTCCTTCAAAAATATAAACAACACCTGGCAACAAATAAAACAATATGCATTATTGACATTCTTTTCATACCACATCTGAAACACAGCAAACACCAGAAAGAAAACTAACTCTGTCCCAGCTGAAACCAGGACAGTTGTTGACATGTTACAGCTTTGTGTCTCAAATTCTAAGGATTATTTTTCTTTGTTTCCTTTGGTTGAAATATTTAATACCTATCACTCTATAAAGAGTCATAAAGTATGTAGTAGAAACTGACATACAAATGTTTAGAGACTTTTGATTCATTTTACAGTCAGCATAAATGTCTGAAAAATCCATGAAATCATAATAATAAGTATTCCCACAGGGAATGTATTCCAAGAAAATATATAAATTCATCACTGCAGCCTGGGATATCTTTTCAGTGTTCCAATGTTACTGATGGGTGTCATAGTGATACCATGGCAGTATGGGGTTGTAAATCACACCAAACAATTGACACTGATATCTCTGTGGTATTCCTGCACTCGTATTCATGCTGACCTGCATGGTCCATCTCACACCTGCTGTGTTACCATCCATTCTGTTGTTTTTCCTCTCCCAGCCTTTTACCAGAGTTGGACAGGCACCAAGATGTTTTTCTTTGTCACCCAATGCAGAAGAACTTGGAGGTGGAACATTATCAGAATACATGGTGACCTTCTGATGCAGTTATTTTGATATAGACCAATGGAATTAACTGCCACTGGTAGACGCTACCTTGAAATGAATAGTAACAAAGTTAGCAGATGTCAATGCCAGAATCTGCACTTTGCAGCTGAAATATAATCAAACTTATTCATACAGTAAAACTTCTGTTCAAGTGTTCCACTGAACACTCTAAATTTTGTTTGGATTAGATGTATATACTCATCCAAGCAATCCACCTGCTAGTGGTGGGACCCCAAGTAGCCCAGAACTTTGAAGTAGATGTGCCTAAATTGCCTCTTTAGAATGAGCTCCCAAAAAAGACCAAGAAACCTTTAAATTTGGAAAAGCCAGGTTTTATTAGAATAGAAACTGGAATCCCTTAGCTTTTAAAATAAAGAATCTCAAAGGAACTTCATCAGATGCAAAAGAAATATGCACAGTTCTCCCTGTCTTTTCAAGGCAGGTCATCATTTGCTTTCCCTTTTCCCTGAAATTCTGCCAGTTCCCCTTTGTTCCCCAGGGTAGTTGTCTTTTTCATTCCTGAGGCCTTCCTCTCTGCACCTTGATCATCTGCTCAACACTCTCCCTTTGAGCTGCAGACTCCTGGTTCCTCCCTGTGATTTTCCCCTTTTGTTTGCAGCCTCACATGCAGCCTCATAGCTTATCTTTCCGAACAGACCGATTTGCTGCCAAGGCAAGAAATTTTCCCTTTTGCCCAAGGATTCTACACGGCACAGTTGCCTACTATTTAAAAGAAAAAAGTCATAACTGTAAGCAAAGTGGTAAACTGGAAGCAAAACAACTTCTGGAAATGACTCCTGCAAACTTCTGGGTTTTGTTTTAGAGTTTTTGGGTGGTTGGTGTTTCGGTTTTGGGGGGGGGTTGTTTGGTTGGGTTTTTTTCCATTTTCTTGAGTAATGCTTACAGCAGTATTTTGTAATTGATCCTTAATTCTTGTTTACTGTGCCCTTTCTCTGTTACTTCACAACAGAATAAAAGCTTTGGTGCTACCAGACTTCTACCCAGACTCATGGTATTCTGCAGGGCAGAAAAAAAAAAAAGAAACAGAGAAAGAAAAAGTGTTTAATAAATCACTAGTTTAAAAAAATGCCAGATTACCTCATTTTTTTTGGCTATTAGTTCAAATGTCTTCACTAATTACATGTATGTCCTGTAAATTCTTATTTTCCCTCTTTTCCTGTCTTTTCCTCAGGTGTGATATTTTTCATCTATCTTTTCAGATGTTTCTGTCTCAAAATCTTTAGACATCTCTTTTCACGTATCCACTAGCTTCTTAAACAGTGGCTTAGAAGAGCCAGTATTCCTCAATTCCTCCCCTTTCCTGTATGCTTTTATCAAATAAGATTGACAGGCAGATTTTCTTTTTTAAGTCTTTCAATAGACCATGTTCATTTTTCAACATATTTTGATATTTTGTAGATGATGGAAAAAATCTTCTAGGTTTTTTATTATTTTCTCCTCACAGAAATAAGAATGCTTTTATTATTCTTCATCAATACACTTTTCAACATTTGAAAAACTTAACAAATTTGCCACGTTGATTCAATCTCTAACATTCTTTAGTGATCATTTACATAGCTCTATGGTACAATATGTTTTCAAGGACTGACTCACTTGGAACTATTAATTCTGTAGGTGATTACATATTTTGAAAATTTTACATTTTTTTATTATGATGTCCTGCAAATTCAAAAACAATAATAAACCTCCCATGCACATTAGCAGACGTATTTTCACTATTAACTATTTCTTGCTGAAATTATTCTGAAGCTTCTGAATCTGAGACAACAGCTATTTCATTTTTATTCTGTGTTGGCATAGAATGCCTCAAAAATGTGTAAGATGAAGGCAAAATATTCAATTTGTAAATGAGCTCCTATTCATACTGTATTTCTATCTTTTGTTTCATACTTTTTAATTCAATCACTTCCAAATAAAAAGAAGAAAAATTTTCTTAGCCAAATGGCAACAAACTGCAGAATCAACTAAAACTGACCATTCAGTTTCAAAGTGATCTGGCTTAGAAGCTTGCTTTGAAATGCTTCTCAGATGTTGGCTGGGTGACAATTATTCTGAGGTGTGTCGTTATCTGAAAATGGAATACAATGGGATCTCTGTATTTCTTTAACACTGATTTCTAGTATGCTTTTAGACACTACATATGATTTCCCTTTGCTAGGGGGCAAATCTAGTCTAATGTCTATCAGCCATTTTATTTTCTAACACTTTAGTTCTTTTGTTAGAGATAAAGTACAGAATTGTCCTCTGCTTTCTTTGGGCAGGAAAGTCTGTGGTATTTGGAAAACATAGACTGAATCTATACAGACTGAAAAAGAAACAGTGAGGTGGTTATAGAAAACACTGAAGTATTGACTACTGTTGAAGAGATGATGCCATTAGACAGATCTTTTCTAGGACTGTGTAGAAATTCTTATGGTATGCAGACAGCAGATCCCTTCAAAGAGATCAAAAACTTGTGTGTTAGCCTGCTTAGTGTGCTTCTTGATTTTATTGTTCTAGGATATTTTATCTTTTGTTTTTATTTTTGGTTATTTTTGATGGTTCTCCTTATTTATGGCAGTGGAAAATCTTACCTGCTATAATCAACAAAGTAAAATTTGGCTTGTTATTATGGTGACGGGACAATGCAGTGGCTGAACATTATTATATTTATATCTAAATTCACCCTAGAAAACCCAAGCAATTTGGCATATTATTTCTCACATATACAATAGTCTATGTCGCATAAATATTTAATTTATGCTAGTAAACTAGATGTGGCTGTATGTGTAAGTATGGAGATAGAGCCACCTGTTCCATGCAGGGAATTCAGTCCCCTACTGTTGCAAGGGATATGGTTTTGCCGTATTTTACCATTTACCATTTTACCATTTGTGGTAAAGACCACAACATTTGTATAGACCCAATAATATAGGGTCTCAGGGTTTGTCTTGCCCTGTCTTGGCCTGCACAGGTCTTACCTTGCTATAGCTGTGATAACAATTGCCCAATGACTAACTTATTATTGCCTAGCTCGTTTTTATTTATTTAACCCTCTGACAGCCATATGTATCTTAAAGGTCTGACCACCTCAGTAGCTGTTGTATAAAAAGTACTAAGCCTTTATACTGAGTCTGGGAGAGCCAGTGTCCTACTTTCAAACTGTAAGTTAGCAACAAAAGAGAAGGAAGCAGAAAGTGTTAAGAAAATGTGAAAATAAAACCAGAAGCAGAGCCCAGTACAAAGAAGGAAGGGACCACCAACATCACCATGGAGCTACTGCTGGAGAAAAGCTCAGGACTTGGACAACCCACATGGCTATCTAAAAGAGTGAGCACACCTCCAAGGAAATTAGGCAGAGACTAGAAAGGGTTTCTGTGTATCACAATTTTAACTGTACGGTTAATGATTGATTTCCTTATTAATTTAGACTGTGTTCATAGTGTTGTAGCTGGAATAATAATACCTGTTCAGTGCATTTTGATTGTAAAGCCTTCACCTGGACAAAGTCTTTGGTCTGTATACATTGTGCATCCCCTTTAGCTCATAATGAGATTTTGAATGTAATACAAGTAGCTGCCTCAGATAATCCCTCTTCACAGAGGGTAAGTGTTATCTTAAAACAGGTTAGGTTTCCTCACCCTATTGCACTTACAGAAAGGATGTTCTGAAACTTCTCTTCCGATATCCAGCCTTATTTCAGCCTTATGTGGCTTATAGTAGAGATCTCATTCCAATATTCGTCTGTCAGATTCTGGATGTCTAGGCAGACTCCAAGCATTGCTGTTCTCCTAGAATGTGTACTCACTTTCTTAGGTGCAAGTTACTCAATTTCCTCCTGAACCTACAGCCCCATTTACTCAACCTCTTCCTTTCTTATTTACAAAAAATTACATTTATAAAATATAATATAAAGAAAAATATAAAAAAATATAAAAAAGTATATTTATTAAAAAAAAAATTGCTCTACCTTCTTTCAACCCTCAGCCTGTTAGAATATACAAATAAATATTTATTTCCCACATGCCTCATAGTTTAGGTTCATTTTGCTTCTTAACATCCTACTAGCCTTTCTATACAGGTGGCTCCCATTGGAAATTATTCCTCTTGAACCAGAGTAACTAGAATAGCGCATAATATTTTAATCATACAATTGTGATTAAATTGTATAACTGCCCAAGAAACCACTGATATGTCCTTATTGCAGCTGGAAATGGTCATTTTATTATACTCTAGGAAAGCATCTTCCTTTTTTAAAGGCAGTTGTCTTGCATAACATTATCATCCTCACAGAAAATTAAGGAAAAGTACTCCTTTAACCCTGGTTGTCTTTAATTCTGTATTTTCCTAGCCAATTTTCCATTTTTCACATTAGTAGCATTAGTCTGCTATTCATCAAAGCTCACATGTTGAAATTTTACAACCTGTACAGGAAGAAACTTATCTACTGATTCTAAGGAGCAGAATAAATTTTAACAAATCAAAAATATTATGGAATAGTACAAGAGAAAAAAATTGTCCCCTTGTGTTTTTTAAGGATTCACCAGTAGAAGAAGGCACAGTGCATAAAGGAAGCATGTTCTCATATTGTATTATATGGCCTATCTCTGCTCTGAGAAGTTTTGATTTCACAACAATGAAATGGCTAATTCCTGTTTACACTGCAGCCTTTGACTTCTCCAATGAAATAATTTTTGTGGAGAGCAAAAGCACTATTTATGACTTCTAATACAGTGTAAGAAATAAACTGTGCAGCTTTACTCCCAAATAGGATGCAATTACACGAGTAGTCCCACTGATCTCAAAGTGTTAGTTATTTCTATATAAAGGTAGTAGGAGTTGCCTATAAAACCATAAAAGGGGTTTAATTTCAATAAAGACCTCCACTAAGACCCTCCCATTTAGACATAAAATAAAATAAATACTAATAAAACTAGTCAGTGATACTTTATCATCTGCTTAGAAAATATAGAAAAGATTAACAGCTGACCTGGATATTTGATAAGAAAAAAGCTGTAGGTGAACAACTAGATTTCCTATTCTTATAGGATTTAAAAAAACCCAAAACATCGTGGCAGAAAAGTGTTCTTAAAAGACTTTACATTTGTAATATGGAAACTGAATTTGGGGAGAATGTTCTAAAACTAAGGTACTAAAAGTTAATCACTGTACAAGGTCAGCATTAAACTGGAAATCAGCGTCAACTCTTTCTAAATACTAACAAATGAAGATAAGGGGCTATAATCAGTCCATACTTATGTGCCATGATGAAAGTTCTTTGTCTCTTTTTTTTTTTTACTGAGACTCCTTCTATTGTTCCTGTTGTAACACACCTAGTCACAGCCACATTCCTCCTGAAGTGTCTCACAGTATGATTAGATGAGCTAGAGCACAGATTTATGGTACATTAATACTACCCACTTAAATGGGGTAACTCATGTCACACATATCACAAGTAAGAATATGGACTTAAATAGTCAGCAGAGAAAAGCCAGAAAACTATAAATACAACCTTTGGCTTACCTTGTAGCCTAAAGAACACAATACATACTTTGGCCGTATCCTCAGCCAGATCCTCAGTAATAAAAGCTCACTTTCTCTCTGATTCTCTTTCTGTCACAGTCCTCCCACTCCTCCCTAAGAAAAGAACATTATTGCTTCCCATGGGCTACCTGAAATAAAACTTCTCCACATTTAACTCTAGCTGGGTTCTTCACAGTATGCCTACCTATCCTGCCATAAACAGATTTTACTGTCCCACTGTGTTTCCACAGTAGTACCTTGCTTTAACTTTGACTATTTGGTAGAAGGACTTTTTTTTTTTTTTTCTTGTAACAAATAATGGTGATGATTTAACAATTGCACCTAAGGATTTATTTTTTGGGAAAAAAATAAAAAAGATTGGGATAAGGGTTTTTTTGTTGGTCACTTTAAGGACACTGCTTCCTTTTGGTAGATTTTTTAGGAAGACAACTCTCTTTCTTTTATATGAAAATCTACATCCAAACACCCTTAAGTTGTTTTTTAAATGCAAGTAACCCTTCAAAATGCATAGCAAGGCTGATTCTAACTTTGGAAAAAATATTCTGGATTATAATAAAATCTCTTTCATTACAATTCAATATTCATATTTAAAAAAAAATCACATAAAAAGTAAACATAAAAAAAAGTTAACATAAAATAAATTAAAAAAACCAAAGTCAAAGGAAATGTTTAATAAGAATCATTTGAAACCCCCCTGACTTCAATGTAAATGGATTGGTGGAACAGGATTGAATCAAGCAATGACCAGGGACTAATTTTTTTTTATTTTGAATATTTTTTTTTTCAGATTATAATCTTAGTTTGCCCAGCAATTTATGCTAGAGAATGCTTTGACTAAAAATTAAAAGACACAATTTACTCCTTTTTCTGAGTCTTAACTGAACCAGAACTTCAATGTACATCTGTAGAAGTTTTGCTAAATAATTTTTAAGCAGTATATTTCATTGAACTGAATGATACATTTCCACCTAAATCTTAGTGAAATTATTATAGGTTGTAAAATATGGTTAAAGAGACAAGGATTTGTTCTCATACGCTTGATTTTATGGAAGAAGTTATAGCCTGACTTTATAGCTCACAATAGCTCTGATGTCACAATTTTCAATCTGCTTGGCACTTTGTTTACTTTGTTTAACTTTTTTTTTCCCCCACAAATTTTCAGTATATGATTGAAGCACAAGTTGAAGTTTCAAGAAAATTGATAGGTTTCTGCTTGACTTGTGATGAATTAATTTGAATTAACAGTACTGGAAAATAACTTTGATAGATTCTTTGTGTGGTAATCTATGACTCCTCCAGTAAAGCAGCTGACAATTCTTCAGGACCATACCCATTTAAACCAGATGTTGACTTCAGGAACTGAAGAACTGAGTCGGGTGCAGCACGAATAACATACAAGAAGAGATGGTGCAAGAAAATGAGAAAAGCTTATACACAGTGAGAGTGGATAGGTAGAGTTTCAGCAAATTGATCTGGAAGACTCTTTCTTGTTCTTATTGGAGCAGAGCTGTGTTTATGATATGTTTTTTGTGTAAATGGTGACATTGAAGCTGGTGAAACATGCCTCTAGTCAGATGTATAGGAGTGTGAAATTCTGTAAGGTTGATCTGTTTGTCTTAAGCTGCCTGCTGTTCCTTGCAATACAATCGTGGCTCAGGGGGAACTCTCTGGAGAGGGAGATATTTTTGCTTTGCTTGGAAACAACTGAGCAAATGCAGGAGGAGGAAAGATTCTAGACATTGCAGGATGTAGCAGAAAGAAGACAGCACTGAGAGAAACAGAAAGAAGCAGGATGTCAGGCAGAAGCGAAGGACTACTGAGAGGAGCAGGGAACAGTGACACACGTCAGCACCGACTGAAAGACAAACTGCTTTGGAAACAGAGGGAACTGAGAAAGTTTTCTCCAAATTACAAGGCTAAATGCAGTAGCAAGGATTTACTTGCAAGAACACAGGAGGCAGGGGAGACTTGTGTATAACGCCATTCTATTTTTGCTTGTCTAACAGACCCACTTTCAAATTTCTGTGTGTAAGAAATTATGAATCGTGATTTTCACTATTCTTCATTGTGGAAAGCAATCAGACCAGAATGTCTAGGTGCACAAGCCTCAAAGTTGAGGCCGACTTGAGATCTATCACACAAACACACACGGTTGGTTTAATTTTTCCTTTTGTTTACTTACAAGTTTTCTATTAGGTGCTCTGTGCATAGTACAATCTAATCTGACACAACACAGTTTGTGTTCTGGCAATATATATTTAAGACATTGTTGAACAAAATCTATTTAATTAAAATAATGTATGTTACATAAACATGCTGAAATGAGGGACCACAAAGCATTTTTTAGAGAGGGGGATTCAATTTAGAAATTATGTCTAAGAAGTCTGGCCATTGAGGTCTATGCAGATGTTTTCGGCATTTTTCTTGTTAACAAAAGTAATATTGTTACTATGGTTACAAAAATGCAGACAAAAAAGGTATCATGGCACTATTCCTGATGAAATATATATGTATAAATCTCACTGAAATATTGAAAGATATGCTACAAAATATCTCCTGAATCCGAGATTATCTTTTAATTTTTAGTTACATTCAAGTTTACCAGTTACTATTTATTTCAAATGGTCATTTATCTTTTTAAGTTCTTTGAAACATCCCATGCACCATGCCATCTTAAATACTTCATTCCAAACAGTGAATGATACCAAACAGAACCATTACATTTGCAATGAAAGGGGAAAAAAAAATCAAAAATCAAATATTAGTCACATATTTATTATGGTTACCATGCATATATTCAGTGATATGCTTTCATACAGAGATTATAATTTCTTCTGATTACGGGCATTCCAGATTCCACTGTGTGTTTTGTAATTTTTAAATTTTTTTTCTGTTGTGGAATTATTTTCTGGCTTTTTTTTTCTGTGTTTTTTTTTTCCCCCCATCTCTTTGTGGGTGAAAGAAAATGAAAAAAGAGGAATGGTTGCTTTCTAGAGCACCTACATTATTATTTATGAGCTGGGAGCACGGGAACAGACTTATGTGGAACAAATGAAACTTTCTTAAATTCTCTGGTGAAACATTTTGCACCCCATAGGAACTTCTTGGGTTTTTGCTACCTACTTCAAAGCTACTCTTTTGGAATCATCTTTACTTTTTGCTAAGTGACTTCCCATCAGTCATCAGTCTTTCTTTGTTTTTGTCGGGTTTTTTTACAGGTAAAAAGCTCTGAGTTCAAGAATTCCTTAGCTCTGATAGTATATCACAAAACATAGTTTATTAAAGGTAGGCTCCTTAGCATTCTTTGACTGTAGTCAAACTCAAAATTAATTCCTCACCCCCCCAAAAAAATAGGCCTTAAAAAAACTAAAACCCCTGCTTTGGGACTGGTTACACCATGAAGAGTTAAATTTTAACAGCAAGACTGGAAGTCACACTGAGTTAGGTTAATAATATTAGTTGAATTTCCTAGCCAAGTATGCAGCTTGATCAGCTCAGCTACAAAGAAAACTTACAAAGATAGACAATGGGAATAGAGGCAGGGCCTTAAAGACAGTTCAAGGATTTCAAGCATGTACTGACATCAGCACCAATGCTGCAATTGATTGACCTGCTGAAGTAGATTAAATTTTCAACAATTACTTCAAAAGAAGGACTGGAAGATGTATTCTCTCAAAGGAATTTAATGCCTGCCATTGATACACAGTCTAAGAACAATGGCAGCAGCAAGACAAGGCACACAGAAACTAAAAAAGGCACAGGTCTGCTTAATTCTGCATAGACCTTCTAGAGTAGTACTGCTTGTTTTCTTTTAGGTAGTCAGGACTAAAAGATCCCTATGGTGGGACACTGCAGTATAATACCTCCCTATTTAAAGAAAAAATGCCACCTCCCTTTGTCTTACATATGTCTCAAGGGTACCAATGTTGTGGTTCTCTGCTTAAAAGAAAAAGGGTGGAAAAAACTCTTATTTGTCCATGTGTCCCATGGTGTAACACTAGGATAAACTGCAAAGATGTTAACAGATGGAACATGACTTATACCAACATACAGAGATAATGGACAGTTCCCCTACATGTGTAATTGCAATGCACGAGTAAATCACACTTCCACACTCACACTTTGCACATGTTCCACCTGGGGAACTTCTGGATGTGAGCAGGTTAACAGGGAAATCACTCTGTCAAACATTCTAATCAATATCTCTATGTGTTCAGGCAATGGAATTAAAACAAAGCTAGTTAATGGAAGGTACACCACAGTTGGAGATAAGCTTGTGGTGCAGGAAAGAAAAGCATAGCTTTAATCTGTTTGCTTAACAAACAGGAAAACATTTTTTTTGGCATTGAGATTTCAGCCCGTGCTGCAGAAACCTGCCTGATTCCTACATTTGGGAGATTGAGTTCACCATGTCCTATTTTCAGTGCATAATTGACCAAATTATCTCAACTAAAGATTGCTTAGGTGAATTTATCCATGTTGAGATCACATCTCCTGGAGCATAGATATAATCTCTTGCAAAAATAATTGGTTCTAAATTAAGCTAACTCCATCCGCTTTGAGCTGAAATCTGTTCTCATATGCAGGCTTATAGGTACCATTCTGCTTCCTGGTCTGTCTTTGTCTTCTGAGCTCAGACTCTTTTGGAACTTGCTGTGTCTTCACAGCAATTGTATGTGGTGTCTCTCTGAGTGACACTTCCATCCTCAAAGAAGGAGAAATAGCAGAAGGAAGTCAGAGCGAGAATTTCTCTGGAGATCATGTGAGAAGGTGGAAAAAAAGCTCCTCTGCCCATCTGTTCATCAACTAGGGCTCAAGTGTATAGCTTTGTCATGCTGTAGGCTTGTAGAATTGGGATCCACAAGGCATTTTGAGTTGAATTTTCGACTGAAAAATGTAGATGAAGAAATGTTATTCTAAGAATAAACTAAAAAGCAATGTGGGAGCAGTGAGGAAGGATGGAACACTACTGAATAAATACCAGCAGGAAAAAGTAATCTCTGCACTGATTAAATAGACTAAGTATGATTTTAAATTTTTTTAGAGAAGAGAAAAAGAGGATTTTTTAAAAAATCCATTGATATCAATGACTGATCAAAGTTAAAAATGTTTTCTATTGCTGGGTAAAATACCACAGAAAATAAGCTAGGAGATTACATGAAGTGATTCAGGTGCCTGGAAAATATGGGCAACTGTAGTGGCACCAGATAATTGTACTTAAAAACCTTTAAACATTCCTGTGGAGTGTGGATCATATTTGATTGAAGGGCACCATTACAAATGAAGGACCATATTGAGTACCATTGAGCTTGAAAATTGTGGGTTTTGCAGTTTGTAAATCATTGTTATAAAGAACATATACTTGCATATATTTTCTAAAAATAGATATGAGAGAGAGCTAACAGATGATAAATAACTGTGAGCTTGACAACAGGATTAGACAAGCCAAAACAGGTTTTAAAGAAATGTAATATCAGGACATGAAAATTTACTGTTTGTATGTGGAAAGATCATCACAGAAGAGAAAAAGTTAGAATACTTTTAGTATTTTAGTTAGAATAAAATTCCCTATATTCTCAGGAACTCTCTTAAAGATGAAACCACATTCACTGTTATCAGCAGCATTTTGAGAAAAGAAACTGAATGCAGAACATTGGAGGGTAAATTGAAATGACATGAAAGTGGATGTCATTCGTTTCAACTTTAGCAAGGTTTCTGACATGCTCTCCAAAAATATTCTGGTATGAATATCAGGATGTAGTCTGAGTGGGTGATGTATGGCACACATAAATAACTGTTTAGATGATCAGGCTCAGAGGGTTGTCATTAATGGGTTTTAGTCCACCTGGAGATCAGAAAGAAGTGGAGTACCACAGGGGTCTGTCCTGGGACCTCTCCTGTTTAACACCTTTGTCAGTGACCTGGAGGAAGCAATGGAGTGCACTGTTGTCATATTTGCAGATGGCACACATTTGGAGGAACAGGTGCACACTTGAGGGCAGGATTGCCATTCAGATGGACCTACACAGGCTGCAAGAACAGGCCAACAGGATATGTAATTCAGCAAGGACAAACACTGAGCACTGCCCCTGGCAAGGAAGCATTGGTGTGAGGACACAGGCCGGGGTACTCTGCAGGAAGGGACCTGGGGGCCAAACTGAGCATGAGCCAGCAGTGTGCCCTGGCCACAGACATGACCAACGGCACCCTGGGCAGTATTCCCAGGGGCACAGCCAGAACATTGAGAGGAGGGATTATATCCATCTGCTCAGCACACGTGAGGTCCCATCTGGATACTCTGTCCAAGTTTTAGGTTCCCCGGTACAGGAAAGATAGTGAACAAGTGCTGGAGCAAGTCCAGTAGAGGACTTCCAAGCTATCTGGGGTCTGGCTCACTTGTCCTGTGAGGAGAGGCTGAGCTACCAAGGCTTGTTCAGACTAGATTACAGAATTACAGATTACAGCCCAGGTTGGAAGGGACCATGAAAGATCATCTGATCCAACCTTTCATGGGAAAGAGATTCTAGATGAGATTACCTATCACCCTGACCAATCACATCTTGAAAACCTTCAGTGATCAAGACTCTACCACATCCCTGAGGAAGTTATTCTAGTATTAGATTATTCTCACTGTAAAAAATGTGTATCTTACATTGAGATGAAACCTCTCCCAGTACAACTTGTACCTGTTGCCCCTTGTGTTCTCCAAGTGGTTCCGTGTGAAGTGTGAGTCTCCATCTTCTTTGTACCTGCCATTTAAGTACTGGAACACTGCGATGAGTTCCCCTGAGCCTTCTCTTCTCCAGGGAGAAAAAATGTAACTCCTTCAGTCTTTCCTCATAGTGCAGGTTTTCCAGCCCTTTGATCATCTTTGTGGTCCTCCTTTCAACCCTCTCCAGTCTGTCTGCATCCTTCTGCAACTGGCAGTACCAGAACTGGACCTGGTACTCCAGGTGCGTCATGACAAGCACTGAGTAGAGAGTAGATCACCTCAGGTGATCCTCATGGATTACTCACACTCTGGTTTATGTGAAAGAGTCAGTAAACTGCTAAATCATGTATACAGTAGTTTTTATGATGGATCTGTATCACAGTGGATCTAAAACTTGCTTTTATAGAAAGTGTATAGAGGATAGATGTACAGATCCCGGTTCAAGAAAAACAGGGAACTGCTGGAGAGGGTCCAGCAAAGGGCTACTAAGATGACTAGGGGATTGGAGCATCTTTCTTATGAGGAAAGGCTTAGGCACTTGGGTCTTTTCAGTCTAGAAAAAATAATAATACTGAGGGGGGATCTTATTAATACTTATAAATACTTAAAGGGAGGGTGCCAGGTAGATGAGAACAGTCTTTTTTCAGTGGTGCCCAGTGATACAAAAAGAAGTTACGGGCACAAACTTGAACATAGGGAGTTCCATCCAAACATGAGGAGGGTGGCAGAGCACTGGAACCGGCTGCCCAGAGAGGTGGTGGAGTCTCCCACTCTGGCGACATTCAAAACCTGCCTGGACACCGTCCTGTGCAACCTGCTGTAGGTGACCCTGCTCTGTCAGGGGTGTTGGACTAGATGATCTCCAGAGGTCCCTTCCAACCCTGACCATTCTGTGATTCTGTGATATTGTTATGTGAGGATTTTGCATCCGTTCTGCAATTTTTCTAAGTTGTGGAATTAATAAAAATATAAAATGAAATACATGCTATCTTTCAGAAGAAGTTTAAAGATGTCCATCATCCCCCAAAATGTGGTGCGATTCTGAATTTCTGGTTGGCTTTCCCAAGCCATCTCATTTACTGTGTTGAGAAACAGTGGCAGTGACACAAAGACAGAATTAATCTCAACTAGAAAACCACAGGATTGTTAAAACTCTGTGCATTTTAAGTATTACTGTTATAACCTTGTCATAGATCCCATCCTTTTATTATGTCAGCTAAACTCTGTTTTCAAATTTGAAACAAATTATTTTGTAAGTAAAAATTTATTTTTAAATTTTACATAATTCTAGTTACAGAGTTTGTATTTATGATCCCTTTGAAGCTGTATTTTAGGATTGAGATTATCTTTAGGATTTGATGGAGGATCTAGAAAGCTCCTTATTCTGACAATAAATTTACTATTGTTCTTGCCAATGCGTATTTTATAAGCTTTGATAAAAACGCCTTTTGTTATTTCAGGTATTGTCTTTATGTTTATATAAGCCCAGAGAATGATGGGGAGCACTGCTATGAGCTGAAGTGGTACACGCTAGTCCGGCATTTAACGAGGAACACAGACCCTCTGCCTACACCACAACCTGGTGATTTGCTTCCTGTATATTCAGTGTCCTGCTCACCTAAAGTAGCTTGTGGGGCTAAGGCAGGAGCATCTGATGCTGCCCTAGACATGTCAGTGGGCATTACTCCTCTGCTTTGAAAGGAAGCAGCATTAAGTCCTCCATGTCCTCATGTCTGATGGTTCATTTGTGCACACAGTTACTGTATCGGTTCACATAATACTCCAGGTGAGAAATAGCATGGGTAAACCCACGGCTATTGGATTAATTACTGTCTGGAATTCTCCTGTTGTTACTTTCTTTGCTTCGTAAGGACTGTTTGTCACACACCTACTCACCTCATTAATGCCCTTCGGCATTAATTCCAGCGGCAGCAGCTGCCCGGAGGTGTGCTGCTGGCCAGGCACTTGCTGAGCCTCTGGCCGGGCTCCTCACCTTACGGAGGGCAGCAGCCAAGAGCTCCTGCACCTCAGACCTGTCCTGTGTCTAACTCTGCTGCTGGAAGGCTGCAAGCTTTTTACGTGTGATGGTCACGAGTTTAGTCATTAACATAATATACCCACTCTACAATCATTAGTCTGATTTACTGATTTGTTACTATTAACTGATGAATCAAGTAGCTCTGTGACTAAAATCCTCAATATACATAAACATTCATACACATTAACACATTTCTTTTCTGAACCTTTGAAATATTATTTTTTTTTATTTAGTATTAAAGAGTATTAAGCTGCAGACCTAATCAGTATAATTGACATGACACTATCCCTTAGTTAGAATGTTTGTTTTATTATTTAAGCAAGACATACCTAAAGGAAACATTTTGTTATTTTTGTAGCACACTAAGGATTAGCAACTCTATCAAATGACAGGCCTGAATAAGTGACCATTAACTGTAAAATACTGGAACACAGGTGTTCTCCTGTTTTGGTGCTGAGAGTTATTTCAACTTGTATCTATTGTTTAGCACAGAATGTATCTATCCAGCGTAGTTATGTAGCACCAGATTATTCAAGTTAAAGTTTTTTCCTACACTAAGACTGCTTTTTGCTCTAAACTGTGATGGATGCATTAAGACTTAGGTGTTTAGCTAGTGGAAATTGCTGTTTCAGCTGTCAGTTGATCTCCAGCAAATTAGGGTCTGCTCTGTGAATGCTTTAGTTGTGCTCAGATTTCTTTCTAATTTTTTTTACCTCATATGAGAGGGTTTTCTCACTCTTTCCATCTCTCTTTGTGCCTCTCTTTCTCTGTTGGCAGGAGGGAAAAGGGGTAAGGTTAAGCTTCTGAGAACAATAGGAAACTCACATTCTTTTTTAGCAGCTCAGCACAAAGGAGATAGTGACCAAGAAACATTATCTGAAAGTCACTTTTTACACTGTTGTTAGAACCAGAGTATTTTCAGGAATATTGTACTCCCTTTTAAACACATTAGGTTTGTGGATGTTGTTAATAATATTTTCAGTTAATAACAGCATCAGGATGTATCATTGTACTGTTCTCTGGATTTAATTTACTCTTCTCCCCCAAAGCACACTTTCTATAATGTTGCTGATTGTGCTTGTCTTACTGCCTCTGATTTCCCTCTGCTCTGTGGTGGTGCAAAAGGCTCTGCAGGTTCATGTTTCAGTCACGGTTTCATTACCACAGGTCATCTTTCCATTAGTAGCTGTGGTTGTCTAACTATCAGAAGGCCTCAAGTACATGAGATTGCTTGTTCCAAGCTGTCCGTTCCGTGCTGTAACATCTTTGACCTCTCTTCTTCAGTTACAGTGCCATGGTGCCATCAGCTATTTGGACATTGCTTTATTCTAACCGTTTCTTGTATTTCTGCCTTCTGTTGTCCAGTCAACTGGATTTATAAGGGTGGGCATTAAACAAAGGACCTTTTTCAGGTGCTTTTGATTTGTACCATCCAGTCATTAATTACACAAATGAAGTCTAGGATAGTGTGGGTGATTCAACAGCAAAGTATATCAAAAGAAGTGCTGTGACTCTTCTTTTGGTTTGGTTGGTATCTAGCTGCTTGTGTGTATGTTTTTCAGCTCCTCTGTTTGTGGGATTGCTGGTAGAACAGACTGCTCGTTATATCCAAAAATCAATCCTTTTCAAGCCAGCTAATATGTTACTTAGTGTAGTTATNATTGTATCCAAAAATCAATCCTTTTCAAGCCTTCACTGTTTTTCAGATATGTCTTGTCTTCTGTTATTCACAAGAAACTCACTGCAAAACTTGTGTCTAGTAAATATCGTCTAGGCTTCATGTGATACACTGCCAGCTAATATGTTACTTAGTGTAGTTATTGGAAACCAAACCAAACCAAACCAAACCACAAAACTGCAATTATGAGCTATTGGTGGCTAATGGACATCTCTGTGTGAATAAATCAGTTTCAAAATACTGCCTGGAGTGACTAGATGCATCATGAATTATCACCCGGTTTTCATTGTTCTGCATCAGGTACTTCATTCAAATATAGTAATCTCAGACCTTTTTTTTAAATTATTTTTCTGCTTGCTTGTTCATATTTTACTAGCAAAATTAATCTCTAATCTGTCTTTAGTGTACTGCCGTACAATTACATCCTTACATATATTTTTCAGACTCCCTAAATCCATTAAAATGTTTCCTCTTTTCACACTACTGTCTTCTTTGGTTCCAGTAGCTTTTGTTTGCCCTTAGAGATTTTAGGAATTAAAAGTGAAGAAAATGTGTCATTTCTTTGCAGGATGCCTTGATTTGATTTGACTGATTGATTGATTTATAAGATCCCTTGTGTCACTATTCTTTTTTTCTCTCTTTTTTCCATTTGTTTATTGTGTATGCTGATAAGCAAATTATTATGTGGACCTGCTCCTCCAAGTCTTTTTCCCCTGTACCACATCCCATGGCTTCTCATTGAAAAAAGAAATATCCATTATGGCCTTTCAAGTTACGCTTGGTCTCAAGTATTTGAATTTTTAGTAGCACAAAATCTGGAATTTTATAAAGAATGTTGTCTGTGGGGTTATAATCTGTTTTTTCTGTACTGCTAATTATTGCACGAATAAAATGTCTGATTTCTACACAATGACAAATATTTCTCTTTCTGTTTGGGCATAACATTCAGAGCTAGTGCTGTTGTCATCAGTGAGCCACATGTTCTGTGATTTGGAAGTTGGTGATTTTTCATTACTTGTGAAGTAGCTGTTTGTAGCATTACTTCATTTTATACCTTGCCTTATTTTATTTGTATTTCATCAATGTTAACACATTTCATATCTTAGAAGATCATCTCCTAATATTTATTTTGTTACTAGCTACTTTTCCCCTTTAGTCTCTTTCTCACTAGCTAGAATTTCTGCTTATTTTGGTTTGTTCACAATCCTGACACGGATTCCAGTTTATGTAGAAAAATTTGTGCTTTTCAACAAATGTTTTCATTATGTTTGAATCTCATGCTATCTTTTTCTGAGGTGTACCCAAAAGACTAAATATGATCATATGCTTTTAAGTGAAATTCAAGGTGAATATGCTTTTACATACCAAGAATTTTGCTCCTGCACAAGCTCCAAAACATCTCTGTTTCACTGACTTGAACACCTCCTCATCAGTCTACCAATTAATGCCTCAGATTCATTCACCAGGACTTCCAGGTCCTCAGAGAGCCTGCTTCTGTAGCTGTGTTCGTTGTGTTTATAACATGTATGTGAACCATACACAGGCTCACACATACTCACATGGCACACTGAGCTCTGCTCTGCACAGCGCTGAACGCACTGCAAAGGCCCGCACATCCAGAAACAGGCAGATCAAATGAAATGGTGCCTGCCTTCTGCATGGCAGCCTGCTGACTATGGCTCTGATTTACGTGGGGGTGGGAAATAAATGTTCTAGTCTCTTCTCAGCTCACTCAGATTTATGTCTCAGCTTCCTAGGAAGTAACAAGACCACTTAAAAGACATTTAGAAATAACATTTCCAGAGTACTTCTCCACTGATTTCTACAAGAATAGGATATTTCTCTTCTCTCTGAAACTATTTATATTATTCCTTTTTTTTTTTTCCTTTGGCTTATGATATATTTAGCAAAAATAAATAATTTAATGTTCTGGAAATATTCACTCAATAAAAAAAAAAACAACCCTCAAGTAGACAAAATCCTCATTTAGATTTTTTATATCCATAGTACATATAATCACTATTCTGCTACACAATTACTCTTTAGAATACATTTTTATGTTGCAATGTATATTTTTGGTACTATGACAAGTATACAGGGAAAAAATGGGAGAAGATAACTAGAAACATAATTCTCAAAGAAAGTGAAAAAATTTGTTCCTAGCAAGAAAATATGAATCATACTGTAGAATAACAGCGGTTAAATGCTGTCTGAAACACAAAATTACAGGTCCTCTTGCACAATGCCTACAGAAAGAGGCCATAGTATTAGAGTAATTCAGTGTCAAATGAAATTTTGCTACTCATGAGCAATAGTTTTGTGGGGAAAGGTCAATTTTTTTTTTTTTTAATAATAGACACACTAGCTGGTTGTTTGGTTTTTTTACTCTCCAGATAAGTAAAATCTTAACCTGGTGACCATGAATTTTTGATGCAGATGGCTTTCTTTTCATAAATGTTTTTTCAGAATGCAGTGGTAGAGTGTAATTACACAGTCAGATTATAATAAATAATAAAGTCACTTGTCTTTAATCAGTCTTAATATTAGCCTAATGCTTATTTCATACAAACTTACATTGTTTTTTTAGTGAGATTGCTCAAAGAATGAATGGAAAGTACAAATGTACTTTGGTATTCTCTACTTACCAATACTTTTGTAGTTTGTCTTCATGGATAGAGAAATCATTGAGATTCTGTACAAATGTTACATGAAAACTACGGAAAGAATTTTCACTTCTTCCCTGCAAGAAAACGGAAACTTCACTACAGTTTATTTCAATCAAAAATCAATGTTTTTGCATTATAATGATGTAAATTTTATTTAATGCGTGATATTAGGAGTAATAATGAATAAAACAACATACTGGCTGGTAAATCTTCAAGACACCAGAAATTCTACAAAAAAACTCACCATGAGAAACAGCTTGATTCAGCCTCTGGATTAGGTTATTACTTTAAGTGCCTTGCTGAGGTATATCAGCACTGGTTTGTATGTGTATTTTCATGGGCACAGCTACAGTTCTGTGGGCAGTAAACATAGATCCATTGATTTTTTACTTACTTTGGTACTGTTGTAAAAGTTATCTCCTTTTCAGACCTCTAATCATGTTCTGTTTCTTCTGAACAGGTATATAAATATAAGTTGAACTCATTGGCTCTTTAGCTGACATGGTCCACCTCAGTCATAGGCAGATTTTGGGAGCTTTTGTATGGCAGCCCAGCTGCTCTCCTTTTGCCCACCGCTCCCATATCATGAATTTGTTCCCTTTGAAGAGTATACAAAAACTTTATCAGACCAACAGCACACCCACCTGAGTGTCCTGCTTCCAGCACTGGCTGAAATGGATGCCTAGGGAGTACAAATCAGGGTAGGCGTATAATATTTCTGAAAGCTCTTTCAGACTCTAATTGCTTCTGTTTTGGAGCCTTACTGAGTTAGAGGTAGTTCATATGTATTTAGTAAACCCCATGGAATTTATTTCCCCAGGAATCTGTCCACTCTCCTCTTGAAATTATGTGAACATCCTATGACAAGTTTTACAGCTTAACTGCAAATTGCTTGAAGAAAGAGCTCCTTTTGTTTGGTGACTGCACCACATGCCCAAAATGTTTGTACTGGGAGAAGGAAGAGGACATGAGATTCCCATCACCCCCTCCCAGCTGTTCATGATTTTACAGATGTCTGCAATGCTATCTTCCTGCTGTCATCATTTCAAGGTAGAGATTCAGAGAGTAGTGAGTCAGTCCTCTTATAACGGTCCATTCAAAATGTTTAATCTTTCTTGTTGCCTTCTTCTGAACATTTTCTAGTTCTTTCACATTATTTTTTGAGATGAGCAGGACCAGCTGCTCATAGTATATGAGATACAGGCATACAATTCCAGCACAAATCCACTAACTTCTTTCAACTCTCTGTGATCCCCTCCACCAGCAGTAAGGAGTCAGAAATATGTGGACATGTCTCTGACAGCATATGAGGAAGGAGAAAGAGATTCTTTGCCTACATCTGTAACAGTAAATAGGCTCAGTAATCATTCTGTGGCCCAGAGGTCACTAAGTATGGTGCAGCCACTGGCCATGCAACTATTTCCCACTAGAAGGGGTTGCCTGGTCTTTGCTTGGACAGTAGTAATTACACGAGGTATTATGCTAACAATTTAACTCTTTGGATGATTGTGTGTCATCTCTTGCACCTGTGTTCCAGCCTTATTCAATTTACTAGTGCAGAAACAGCCTGAATGTTTGCTCTGGCTCCTGTAACAGCAGTGGCAATACTTGAGCCAGAGCAGAGTAGCAAAGGTGCTGGCTTGTACAGTCCCTCCTCTTCTCAAATTATTACTCTGCCCCCCTCTACTGCAACAAGCAGAATGACAATGTTGACTTTTATGTAAATGTGTTTGGGAAAGGCTGGTCCAATTAATGTAACATTGCCCGTATTTGTGTCTTGGCTACACAGTAGAGAACAGTACAAAGCCCTGTAGTCTGCACTGCTTGATAAATTTTGTCCAGTATGCATAGTAATATGGTAAATTAATTGGGGCTTTTTCGGGTGTTACTTCATGTCTGAAGTCACTCAGCTCCAGTTTTTGTTCCTTCCATTCCACAGTCCATGGTAATGGACATGCAGTTCTACTCTGTATGTGCATATATGCGTATACGTGTGTACATATATAAATTTCTTTTTAAGATAATAAATGAAAATTGAATAGTTAGATCTTTCACACTAGCAACAATACCACCAATTTTTAAAGAGGTTAATAATTTTGTGTCCTGCTGTTGATTTATTATTTATTCTATTAGTAAAGGTCATCAACACACACACATACAAGTTTGAAAGGTGAGGTACCAATGAAAGCAAAAATGAAACTCTCAGTAAGGTGCTGTTTGGTATTCAGAGCTGCCAGCCATTTCTTTTACATGATGTGGCACTTCCTTTTTGGTGTCCCACAACAATCTGCTGTTTGAAATCAAAGATCTAAGACAAATGGACAAAAGAAAAAAGCTCTGTTACTTCTGATTCTATTTAATACTTTGACTTTTATTAGCTTCTGCAACTAGTTTTTTCATAGAAAGCAAAGACCTAATAGAGAAGGAAAGGATTCTTAAAATAAATTAACAGGTTTGGCTATTTGGCCAACAACTTGATGATGTTATTTCTCACAAAGCCATTGCTCCCTCAACCCTCAGTAAGCATTCTTTTGAGAAGGACACTATGACTCAAAATCAGCTGCATAACTAAAAAGAGGAGGAAAAATTATATCCAGATTCAAGCTGGTATCTTTCACATAGTTGTAACATTCAGTTTTATGATCACCTTAAATGTGTGACTAGGTATCAGCTCTTGACTTTGGGACATTCTATGCTACTCATAAAATGCCCAAAGAAGACCCGTTATTTCCTTAATTAATCAGTGTACAGTGCAGTCTTTACTGCAACCACCTTACCAGATTCATTACAGTACAGAAATCTGTCACTTTTCATGTGCATGTCACTAAAGGGCTTAAAATAAAAATCTTCAGAATTTCTATTCAGTAAATGCCCTGACTAAAATGATATCTGCATAAGTGATCTTTCTGACTTGAAGATATTTTTGTTTTCCATATTTTATTTTTTCCCATTTAAGCTCTTTTTCATATAAGATATGTCAATTCTTCGTGTCACAAGTTACTGGCTTTTCAAATAGTTGTAAGAGCCACTGGTGCTGTGCTGTTTTACACAAGAACCATAGGCAGGCTTTGCTGAAAGTGGCCCCAAATCTAGAAGTCTTTCCTTGTAGATAGCAATCAAAGATGACCTGCTAGTCAAGCACCAGAAACATTTTGTTTGGCTGATTTTGTGACTGCTTATAAAAGGTTTCATATAGTATAAGTATTAAGTTAAAGGGAGATATACACTCTCCCCTGGAGGAGTGTTATGTAATGATGGAGGGAATAACTGAAAACTGATGTATGACCATCTTTGACATTTTACCAGAGACATACTGGATTAAATCTAAACTTAACAAAAGTACAGACAAATACAGACTGCATCAATTTTGATTAGACTATAAAATCTATTAAATTCTTATTAGATCTTAAAGTTTAACTGGAGATTATTAAAGCAGACTCCAGAAATTTTAGTGTGCATCTGCTTTATCTGTGCCAATGAGTTTCTATGCATAGTGACATGGGATAATTTGAGTCATATAAAAAATGAGAAGATTTTGTAATAATGAATTAGTCCTTCATATAGACTTTTTTTTTTCCAACCATTTTTATGGTTGCTGATAAGCCCAAAACCAAATGTTTTTTCATTAAAAGTGCAGTTCTGCCAGGTTAATGTCTTGGCTGTTTGGATATAAAACTCCCAGAATTTCAAACGAAGGCATCTGGCTTCTGCAAATCAGGCCTGCATCATGTCACTCTGGCTACATTTTCACAGTTACATGAAGAATATTTTCTGATTTTTAGGCCAAGCTGGCAAGATGCCATGACCAGGCTGTACCTAAAGTAGCTTCTGAAATTCCTTCTCACAAGTTCAATACCTTGGCGGGACTGCTTCACACTTGTTTCTTAAGAGGATATAGCTCACTTAAAAGCAGAATTTTGAATGACTTTAGAAATTTTCATTCTTTCTTATTACTTGGATTACTTCACTCTCTTCGAATGTTCTCTATGTGCCTTCGTACCATGTAAAAACCTTGTGGTAAAATTCCGATTCCAAATGAAGTGAACAGAGGAATAACCATTGACTTCATCAGGGTCAGACTTTGCCTTATGTTTTTATACCTTAAACCTTTCATAACTTAACTGTACCACTGCTGCCAGCTTTAACATACAGTAGGAAGTTTCTCCATCAAAGAACCCTAAACACTTTCACCTGCATTGGCTCTTATAGGCACAAAACACACAAGTACGTTATCCTATCTCAGATCCTTCCTTGAGATTCTCCACAGTGGCGATGCGTCCAAAGCCATTTAGCACTGCTAGGCAGGAGGCAAGTTGAGACTATTGCTTAGCTGATTGTGTGAAGTATATTTGTTTCACAGTCTTTTCATTCACATCTATATATCTAGCTTTCCAAGTGCTTGCATCATTGATCTCTCACCTCTTGTCACAAAAGACAACCATTAGATATTTATGGTAGTTGTCATCCTTTTTGCTTCATGTTTGCACCTTTTCTCACATGATAAAGATCTGAGGTCTGATGAGAATCTGCAAATACTACTTTAGTGTACTGTAATGGTAGAACAATATGTAACTTTATACTAATAGTAATAATAATCATAATAGAGTATTTTAACTTAAGTATCATAAATGGAAATCCAGCAAAAGCTGGGCAAAACATCTGCATGCTTAGCTAAGCATTGGTACTGGACTTGCAAAGATATTACAGTCTAGTTGCTAGTGTAATGGTTAAATAGAAATAATTCAGTTATGCTGGGTTTTAAGACTTTTCTTGTAGACTAAAAATTGTAATCTATTGTAAACTCTGTTTTAAGAGTCAATACACCTTGAATGCTGCTTAAGATAATTTACCTGCAAGGATTATGTGGTTTATAACAACAAAAAAGGCAACTTGATGATAAAAGAAATTTTCCCTTTCACTTTTAATACTAGGTTTACACAACCCTATCACATTCTCTGAGCTCCCAACTGATTGTGATGTTAGGGAATCAAGATGGGCCACAGCAGCTTTCAAAGTAGAAGGAGGTTTAGTAGATACATAATTTTGACCACTGAACTGCAGATATAGAAAGGTCAGAGATTATTGTTTGAGATAAAGGTAGATCATATATTTCCATCTAATTAGTCCTTATACTTGCTGCAGTTCAAAGAATATAATAGAAACTTTCCAGATAAACTGATGACACTGCCTGTTGGCAACAAAGCAGTGACTGCCTCAGTAGGTTGCTAAGCAGGTTAAGTCAACATGTCCCTCTCAAACTCACCTCAGATCCACTTTTAGATCATCAACATAACTATTTTCTGCCTCCCAGAAAAGTGGTTCCATTTTCCCTTGCACAGTCAAATCACATTCTTGATGTTAAAACAATAGGAATAAGTGGGATGACAGAAATTTCTAATTCTCTATTAAGCCACAAGAGACCTTCTTGTCCTGTCCTTACCTTGAGAGAACCAAAGTATTTCTCTATATCCTGTTTCCTTACCTTCCTCTCCTTTTTCAGAATTTAGGATACAAGGTTGGGATCACCCTCAGGAGCTGAGGAGAGGAGATGGTATCACCACTGATGGGCCGTATAGGCTCATTAAGCTTTAGACCATCCTTACTCTTCCCAGACAAAACTGCACATGTTTATACTAATGTAATTTCATTTTTCTGCTAGACACTGGAGAGCAAATTTCTTTGTATCTTGTACCCCTTGCAAAGTACTGCTCCAGCTGTATACTTCAGGAAGCTACAGTTTGACTTGTTAGGGTTCTCAGAGGAAAACAAGATCAATAACTTATCACAGCAAGAGATACTTTACTGTCTGCAGGGTGCTGTAATACAGCATTGTGGATGGGGGAAAAAAAATGAAAAAAACCCCAAACAATGCTGAGCCTGTCTTTGTGCAGTTGTACAGGATGCTATTAAGCTGGTTAATTTTTTTTTTTTTTCTCCAATAACTTAATGCTGAGAATATTAGGTATAAGTGTCACTTTGTAAAAACATTTTTATGTTTAGGGCTACTTTGTAAACGAGATGTATAAAAAAGCTGCTGCCTTTGATTTACTTCTGTGTGTTGTACAAGCATAGACAGGCAGTTCCTGAAGAATGTGCTATGACTACAAAGGAAGCAACTGAAAATGATGGCAATATAAAGCTTTGTTATTAATTTCTACATTATTGCCCACAACTTTAACCTGACTTTCCCCTTTTCTATTTCATTGTAGGATGATGAATCCCTTATATTAGGCAACAATGAATACATAATTCTTAAAGATATGAATAAACATAACAGCATATTGACCTTGCATTTGTATACTTTATTAAGGAATTGAGCAATTAATTCTGTTTTGTTTGGCAATTTATGTTCAAGCTGCAAGACATGTCAAGTTTAATTGCAAATTCTACTGATAGGGATTGAAAGCAATTTTCTTCACCTCCTTAATTTAATAATCTGTATCATTACAAATTATTGTATCATTTCCTGCAGTTATACTAGTATTTGTATGGAATGGAGAACACAGAAGCAATATCAAATTAAGTTGTATTTGCCTCTGAAGTATATCACTTTTCTATTCAAATATCCTCAGTCAGCACAGCTGTAGCTACACTGTAAAAGTCACAGAATCACAGAATCACAAAATGGTATTGGACTTTTGAAGATCATCTAGTCCAACCCTCCTGCCAAAGCAGGTTCACCTAGAGCAGGTTGGACAGGAATGCATCCGGGTGGGTTTTGAATTTCTCCAGAGAAGGACACTCCACAACCTCCCTGGGCAGCCTGTTCCAGTGATATGGCAACCTCAAAGTAAAGAATTTTTTCCTCATGTTGAGATGGAATTTCCTGAGTTCCCGTTTGTGCCCATTGCCCCTTCTCCTGATGCTGGGCACCACTGAAAAGAGTCTGGCCCCATCCTCTCGACACCAACCCTTTAAATATTTATAAGCATTGATGAGATCCCCTCTCAGTCTTCTCCTCTCCAGGCTGAACAGACCCAGGTTTCTCAGCCTTTCCTGAGAGAGATGCTCCAGTCCCTTGGTTGTCTTTGTAGCCCTCTGCTGGACTCTCTCCAGTAGTTCCTTGTCTTGAACTGAAGAGCCCAGAACTTGACACAGTACTCCAGATGTGGCCTCACCAGGGCAGAGTAGAGGGGGAGGATAACTTCCCTCGACCTGCTGGCCACACTCTTCTTGATGCATCCCAGGATACTATTGACCTTCTTGGCCACAAGGGCATATTGTTGGCTCATGGTCAACTTGGTGTCCACCAGGACTCCCAGGTCCTTCTCTGCAGAGCTGCTTTCCAGTAGGTCAACCCCCAACCTGTACCGCTGCATGGGGTTATTCGTCCCCAGATGCAGTACTCTACACTTGCCCTTGTTGAACTTCATTAGGTTCCTCTCTGCCCAACTCTCTGTCCTGTCCAGGTCTCACTGAATGGCAGCACAGCCTTCTGGTGTGTCAGCCAACCCTCCCAGTTTTGTGTCATCAGCACACTTGCTGAGGATACACTCTGTCCCCTCTTCCAGGTCATTGATGAAGATGCTGAATAAGACTGGACCCAGTACTGACCCCTGGGGAACACCGCTAGTTACAGGCCTCCAACTGTACTCTATGCCACTGATCACAACCCTCTGACCTCTGCCATTCAGCCAGTTCTCAATTCACCCCACTGTCCACTCATCTAACCATGTGAGAATACATGGTCTCACAAGTGCCAAATAGATATGAGAATCTCACTACATAAAAGGAGGTACAGCACAGTAAGCATTTGGCCTTCTTTGTTGCAAGGACACATTGCTGACTATATATCTGTACCTACAGATATCCATAAAGATGTATATATATATAAAACTATGGACATTTTGTATCTAGTTATTTGTATCTACTATATGGATAATGGGTCAGAGTACACTTTCAGCAAGTTCATGGAGGACACCAAATTGCATAAAGTGAATGGTATGGAGAGATATGGATGATATCAATAACTGTATTTGTAGATGTCTATGTAAATCAACAGACAGATCTATGTAATATAGAGATACTTAAGTGTTGACCCTGTTATTGATTCCTGGGGAGAGCTACTAATAACTGGCTGAAACCTGGACTTTCTATTGCTGATCATCACCCATTGAGCCTGACTACTTAGCCAAATTTTCAACACCTTACCAAATCCATATCTCATCTCATTTTATGGAAAGCCATGTCAAAAGACTTGCTGAAGTCAAGGTAAATGACATCCAGTGTCTTCCCCTTGTCCACAAACCCTGTCATCTCGTCACATGAAACAATCAGGTTGGCCATGTATGATTTGCCCTTGTTAAATCCATGCTGTCTGTTCCCAGTCACATTTTGCTCATCGTATATTTTGAAATAAATTCGAAGAGGATTTTGATCCATAAACTTCACAGGGACTGATAAGAGGCTGACCTGCCTACAGTTTCCTTGGTCCTTCTCCTCACTTTCTTTAAAACAGATGAGACTTTCTTTTTTTCTACTCAGCAGAAATCTCCCCCAGTCACCACAGCCTTTCCAAGCTGATTGTCAGCAGTCTTATAGTAACTCAAATAAGGAACGAAGTCCACAAAAGGAAAAGAGTGCATTTCACCACAATTTATAGTCTAATGTAAAAACTTGTGGCTAAAATGATCCAGGATTTCTGCAAGAACAGCTTCAGATCCTCTAAGAATTGATTCAATCCTCTAGCTGTCAACAGTAGAGTTACTCAATCTTCCTTTAAGATCTCTTAGATCATATTTTTAAAAGAAGTACCAATATGTACCTCTTCTTTTGTAAGTGGAAAGAATCCATTCCTCTGCCAGCTTCACTCATGAGAATGGAAAACCTACATTATTCCTCCACAAATACATAAACAGAAAAAAGACATGGTTTCCCTCCACTCCCCATCCCCTGCTATGTTCTATATCCATGCATGAGTAAATGCAATTATGTCCAATCTTTTGACATAAATCCCAGCGGTAAGGGAGGGGGGAGACAGGGAGAGGTAAATGATAAGCAGTGTCTTGTTCTTTCTTAGCACAAAATTGCTCCTATAAAAATGGGAACTATTTTCCTGAGACTTACCCTTTTAATTCCAAGTCAGTTGTCATTTGCTCAGTAGTCTGTCTTGGTATTTGTGCATGCTCTGCCTTCTGCTGATTGACTGCCACCTGATGCTCCAAAATGTCTATGTGATACAGAAGCACACTTACAACTCAATCACTAAAAAATATACACTTTAAAGTCCACCTCTGAAAATCCTGTAGTTGGTAGTTATAAAGTACTTTTGGACCTTTAAAGTGGATATGGGTGTTAGAATGTGACAAAAGCTTAGCAGACATAACCAGAGTAATGTAGGTCTGCTAGGAGAGTAGTGTGTGTTTCAATAAATGCCGCTGACTGATATGTGCTGACACGGATTCTATACTACTTAGCATCAGTGACTACCAATTTGTATAATGACTTTGGCAATAACCTAAACTGGACTTAGATCTTGTTTGTGTATGGGCATGTGTATTGGGCCCAAGCCAACTTCATGCAGTTCAACAAAGCCAAGTGCAAGGTCTTACATCTGGGGCGGGGCAATCCCAAGCACAATTACAGGTTGGGCAGGGAATGGCTGGAGAGCAGCACTGAGGAGAAGGACCTGGGTGTGCTGATCGACGAGAAGCTCAACATGAGCCGGCAATGTGCGATCGCAGCCCAGAAGGCCAACCGCGTCCTGGGCTGCATCAAAAGAAGTGTGGCCAGCAGGGCGAGGGAGGTGATTCTGCCTCTCTACTCCACTCTCGTGAGACCCCACCTGGAGTACTGCATCCAGCTCTGGAGTCCCCAACTTCCCCAAGAAGGACATGGACCTGCTGGAGTGTGTCCAGAGGAGGGCCACGAGGATGATCCAAGGGCTGGAGCACCTCTCCTATGAGGAGAGGCTGAAAGAGTTGGGGCTGTTCAGCCTGGAGAAGAGAAGGCTCCAGGGAGATCTTATTGCGGCCTTCCAGTACCCAAAGGGGGCCTACAGGAGAGCTGGGGAAGGACTTTTTACTCGGGCATGTAGTGATAGGACGAGGGGGAATGGCTTCAAACTGGAAGAGGGCAGGTTTAGATTGAACATTAGGAAGAAGTTTTTCACTTTGAGGGTGGTAAGGCACTGGAACAGGTTGCCCAGAGAGGTTGTTGAGGCCCCATCCCTGGAGGTGTTCAAAGCCAGGCTGGACGTGGCCTTGGGCAACCTGGTCCAGTGGGAGGTGTCCCTGCCTATAGCAGGGGGGTTGGAACTCGATGATCTTCAAGGTCCTTTCCAACCTAAACCATTCTATGATTCTATGATTCTAATCTCTCCATGTCCGTCCTTACCAACCATCTGCACAGAAAATAAGTCCCTGGGTGGTTTTTTAGGGTATAAGAAGTAATAGAGAGGCGAGGATAAAATATCTTCTTCTGAGGTAAGTATGAAGAGAAGTGAGAGCAGTTCTTATGTGAATGCAGCCAGTTACCCTTTAGTTACTGTCCTTTGGTATTCTGACGAATGAAAAAGCAAGAAATTAACACATCATAATTTATCCGAGTATGAGACTAAATGCACATTCAGAAAACAAACCTGGAATAAAATAGCCAGAAAGACAGGAAAGGAATTAAACAATATTTTCATATATAAATAGTATTGGAAACTATGCAGCAGAAAACATTAACATATTTGAAAATTTGTATGTGTTACTATTACTAATACCAAACAGACAGAGTGTTCCAACACAAGACAATGACTGCTTATTCTATAACAGCAGGTTGATTCTTTGAGCTGCGTGTATACATTTGGAAAACAGCCAGAAAAGACATTATCAAATTCTACATTTTTATGCAAAAATGTTCAAGGCCATAGATTTTTACTTCCTCTTCTGTAGGCCAGGAACAGCAAATGAAGACCAAGCCAAAAGATAGAAATGAAATCAAGAAACCATGTGAAAGAGAGAGATACTACCCCTGAAGATATCAGGAGGAATAACTCTCTGGGTGCACACTTGCCTGACAGCAGTAGAATTGTAGTCAATGTACGGAGCATTTGCTGGATACCTTTTCTTTTATTCTCACACCAGGTGAAGGCAGGTAGACAATTAACAACTATATTTCATGTGGCCTCAGTTGAATAACAGAGAGTAATAAAAGAATTAGTCAAAAAACAGAAGGTCTCTTTGATCAAGCTATGATTTTCTCATTTGCTGCATTCCAAAGAAAGCACTTGGGGAATTTAATCTGATCATCACTTACCATATCTGAAGGGCAAGTCAGTAAATGATTAAATTGAGCTGATACTATGCTTCAGTTTCTTTTGAGTCATTGGCTCAAACCGTCACGATTACTGGAATACATGGCAAGGGACACCATTCATATAAAGAGAGACCTGTTATTGCACCATTTGAGTCCATGAAGTAAACTATTCTGAATATACCAATACCATGAAACTCTGTGTTCCATTCATTGTCCATCCTTATTGCAGAATATACAGATGACTGACTGCTACCTATTAAGCCGAACTCAGAGTGGAGGGAGCACAAGACAGAAAGGGCATTGCATATTTGTTTGTGTGTGTGAAAGCAAATTAAAGGAAAGGAAAAAAAATACACAAATTCAGTTAAGGTTCTCATTATGCTGAGAAGTCACAGACAAGGCAGGAACTGGTGACTCTAAATAAAGGACTAAGATAACTTATTATATAAGTTCAGGAAATAAAGGTGCATAAAAGCACAGGTTAGATTCACCAGACATAAAGAAAAAATCAAATATGTTACAGTGGAGGTTTGTTTTTGTCAGTATTTGTAATCAGAGGCAAAAAAGAGGAATTACATTCAGATCTGTTTTAACATAGTTTAAAGAAAGTGCTATTATCATTGAATCTAAA
Organism: Anarhynchus alexandrinus; assembly: GCA_008711295.1. Taxonomy (NCBI): domain Eukaryota; kingdom Metazoa; phylum Chordata; class Aves; order Charadriiformes; family Charadriidae; genus Anarhynchus; species Anarhynchus alexandrinus. The sequence continues at coordinate 5,797,569 of VUYV01000003.1, forward strand.
CCCATTACAGTGATTCACTGAAAAGCATGGGTAACAATTGCTGTACATCACATTATCTTCTTTCTCTCTCTATGTGAAAAAAAAAATAAAAATTGCTTGTTAATAGTTCTTCTAATTTATGTTGAGGGTAATGTGGTGCCAGTGATGTTCTTTGTGTTTTCATTAACAAAGATGAAGACAAAGGAACATATCCTTAAAATACAAAATCATGGTGTTTAAGTTTGTCTTACTTTCTGCATGTCATTCAGGTGTAGAGCTGGTACAGGGAAAAAAGCCCCTCATATGAATTATCTTCTTTTTTACATAAGCAGTTTTATAGTGGCAGCAAATTGGAATTACTGTTGCTTTTTAATGTCTTTTGGATTTCTGGAGTCTGACCTCATATGAATTCCTTGATTTATAAGGTCTACCTTCAGAGAGGCTTAAATCTGGACCCAAAGTTCAGAGGAACTGAAGAGGGCAAGCTATCACTTTAGTTTAAAAATATACATATTTTTAACATAGTTGTATTTATTTTTGGCCCCTATACTCTAATGATTGGTCACTTTTAACTGCTATCCCTCTTACTATTGTAGTAGCAAACATCTGGAGTGAAATAATTCTGCATACAGTTTCCCATTCTGCAGCAGCATAAAGATATTGCCATAGGATCTCTTTAACAATATTCAATAAAAATGGAGAAATACTTAAAAAAAGTATATCAATATTATCACCATAATACATTGTTGCACATTAAGGCCTATAAAATACTTCTATTTCTTCAAGCATCTAATGAACATTGCAAAATGCATCTAAGAAACTTCTATATTCCGTTCTAGACTTGCAAATTTGTCTGTAATAAGCTGGATGACTGATTGAAGATAATGCTATTTGCTAAAAGAGTGCTGTGTCAGGTGGACAGAAAAATTTGACAAAAGCTTATGCTGTTTAAGCAAAAAAAAAAAGCAACATTTGTGAGCTAGACTGTGGTAGACTCAAATAAACTGTTGCTTTTTTCAGACTCAAGTGAATGGAGGATTACCTTTTTCCCGAACAAATTTTTCTCTCATTCCATCCCATAGCTATGTAGTTCCTAATGCTGTAATGGAGATTGAATACAGCTAATCCACAATGGAATTTGACAGTAAAGAAATCTTACAGGACAGAGGTTCTTAGGCTTAAGCTACTGATACTGATTCAGAGATATTTCCTGTGCTATTATTTCCTATATAAATATAATGTTATCTGTTTTGCAGGATTGCAGATCCTGGCATCAGGATCTCCTGGCAGTATAAAATACATGCTGTGGAGATGAAATAATATCATTCCCTGTTAAAGATAAGCTATTATAAAAAGGCAGTGTATGAAAAAGGACTTGGTAGGAAACAGAGAATATAATGAAACAGAGTAATTTCTTAAGTATAATCACACAATTATAGAACAGCTGAACTTGGAAAGCAGCCTTTAGGGATCATTTTTCCAATCGCCCCTGCTCAAAACAGGTTCAACTTGAACATGTTGCCCAGGACTGTCTCCAGTTGGGTTTTGAATATCTCCAAGGATGGAGACTCTACAACTACTCTGGGTAATCTCTTCTAGTGTTTGGTCAACCTCAGAGGAAAAAGGGGGTGGAGGAAGATTGTTTAAATGGAATTCCTTGTGTTTCAGTTTGTGTACATTGCCTCTTCTCCTTGCACTGGGCACCACTGAGAAGAGTCTGACTCTGTCTTCCTCAGTTCCTCCATAATGTATTTATACACATTGATAAGATCACCTTGAGCTTTCTTTTCTCCAGGATGAACAGTCCCAGCTCTCTCACCCTCTCATTGTATATCAGATGGTCCATTCCCTCATTCATCTTCATGGACCTTTACTGGACTCATTTCAGTATGTCCATATCTCTCTTGTACTGGGGAACCTGGACGCAGCACTCCAGATACGGCCTCACCAGGACTGACTGGAGGGGAAGGATCACTTCCCTTAACCTGATAGCAACTCGTCCTCATGCAACCCAGGATGCCATTGGCCTTTCTTTACCATGAGGGCACATAGGGGCACATAGCCTCCCTTCCACCCCCTCCTCAGAAAGAAACAAAAAAAATATTACCATGAACGTATGGTCAATTTAGTGTTCGTTAGGGCTCTCATGTCCTTTTCTGAAAAGCCACTTTCCAGCTGATCCATCCCCAGCGTGTACTGGTACATGGGGTTATTTCTTCCCAAATGCAGGTCTTGGCATGTTGCCTTGTAGAACTTTCTGAGGTTCCTATTGGCCCATCACCCACAGCCTTGCTGAGGGTATCTCATCATGTAGATCATTAACAAAGATGTAAAGCAATATGGGACTCAGTATAAACCCTTTGAGTACTTCAGTAGTGATTGGCATCCAGCTAGACTTTTTGCCGCTGATCATAACCCTTTGAACCTCACAGTTCACCCAGTTTTTGATACACCTAACTGTTCACTTGCCTAGTCCATGCTTCATCAGTTTGTCAAGGAGGATGTTATGGGAGATGATTGAAAGCCATACTAAAGTAGAGACAAAAATATCTGCTGCTCTCTCCACGTGTACCAAGCCAGTCATCTAATTATAGAAGGCTCTCAGGTTGGTGTAGCATGATTTACCCTTCATAAATCCATACTGACTATTCCAGTCACCTGCCTGTCCTTCACATATCTGGAAAAGGTTACCAGGAAGATTTCCTCCATCACCTTCACAGAGATAGCAGTGATCAGTCTGTAGCTCCTGGGATTCTTTGTCTTACCCCTTTTTGAAGATAGCACTGACATGTTCTTTTTTCCAGTCCTCACACTAGCACAGGGTCTCTATATTCCTTGTAGATCACCTGAACCTGCTTTCATATCTCACACACTACTTCTTTATATTTAAGATGTCAGCAGCTCTTTGTTCAGCCATACAGGCCTCCTGACACCTTTGCTTGATTTTCTGCAAGTCAAGAAGGACAATTCTTGAGCTTGGAGGAGGTGATTCTTGAAAATCAACCAGCTTTCCTGGACCTCTTTTCTCTCCAGGACCATATTCCATAGCGTTCTTCCAAGTGGATCTCTGAAAAGGCCAAAATCTCTTCCAACGTCCACAGTTGTGATCCTGTTTTTTGTCTTATTTTTTCCTTTCAGAATCCTGAGTCCACTGTCCCATGGTCACTGCAGCCAAGGCTGCTCTCAGCCTTCACATCCCTGACCATTTCTTGTTTGTGAGTATCACGTTCAGGAGAGCATCTGCCCTCATCAGCTTCTTAATCACCTGTGTTCAGAAGTTGTCATCAATGCACTGCAGAATCCTCCTGTATTACTTCTGCCTTTCTGTGTTGTCCTTCTAGCATATACTGGGGTGATTAAAGTCCTCCATGAGGACCAGGGCCTGCAAACAATTGTATGAAGAAGGTCTTGTCTACTTCTTCTTCCCAATCAAGCAGTCTGTAGCAGACCCCCACAACACTGTTGAACGTGTTGCATATTAATTTTATTGATCAAATATATATCAAATATATTTCAGGTTCTATTAAAAATAAGTCCTTCCAGATGGGTGATTCATATTTGATACCACTAAAGCTGGACACTATTCTTTTGCACCATATAATATAAAAAGATATTCTAACGTCATCTGTAACACACTGCTAATAGTCCAGTTGTTGACTCTCCATTTCTTCATGAGAAAAAATAAGAAATAAAAATCTAGAAGTAATAATTGAAGCACTCTGATGTTGATTGCAATTGCATGTTCTGTTCAGTAAAATTTTATTTAGGCTAATTTTCCAGAGCCTTACTTTTTATAATTGACACTCCTCTCTTACAGGCAGAATTTAATTAGATTCCATGTCACTCAATAAAATTGGAAACTTCATTCAAATGTAAATCACACTAGTTTGGTAATGTACAACCTGAATAAGCAGATGTGCTGAATAGGATTTTTTTTATATTTTTTTTTTAAGGCAAGCAAACTACGTGATATGAAACAAAGTCATCTGTATGAAATAATTTCAATGTGTTTTATAGTTGATTTCACCTAAATGAATGTGTTGCATTTTTTCTTCCGCATGCTTCGGAACATAAGTTTCATTTTCAGCATTTTTACTGGTTCCGCAAATAAAAAAAAAAAGTCTATACAGTGTGTTGCTTTTTGTTGCATTGCAAATTTATATGACTATGACTTGTGAAATGAGTAGGAGCAAATTACTGTTTACAACCTAGAACGTATATTAGAATTTATACCAAGCATCTAAATTGAATGAGGGAACTTCAGGACAGATTTAGCTTCCATCTGTCACAAACACCCAAACCAGATTGCCTGCAAATAACTAAGCACCAGGTTTCCTATGATCTCGCTATGTACTGCATGAAGTAGTCTCCTTTACTTAGTCCATTTATGACATGAGTAGAAAGAACCACATAACTGTACAGAATGTAGCTTGTCTAATATAATTGGAGATAGATGCCAAAGTCTCAATATCTCAATGTATCACCCGACACAATATTTAAGACAGGTGATGGGGGAAAAGTATAGCTCCAGAGCACATATATGGAGGAAGATCACAGATGAAGGGGAAACACTGGTTTCACCTCGCTCTCCATTTTCTTACCAATCATCATGACTGTAAGCAGTCTTTCAGGAACTGTAACTTGGATTGCCCACACAAAAAATATGATTGCTCCTCTTCTATCACATGGCATCATCAATTTTCATATCTGAACTGCATTGCTTCCCACCAGATTCCTAGACAAAATGAAGAAACAGATTGACTTCATGGTCTACATAGAATATCAGGATATAAAATACTCAGTATCAATCCAAATAATGTGCTTAAATAAAGCATAAAATGGTGTTTTTAAGAGCAAGAAATCAGGCATGGTAAGCAGGAGACCTGCATGGCTGAGCAGGGAGCTTCTGAAAAAGCTCAGGTGGAAGAAGGAAGTTTACAGTAGGTCGAAGAAGGGGCTGACTGCTTGGGAAGAGTATAAGAATGCTGTCAGGGTATGCAGGGATGAAACAAGGAAAGCCAAGGCAGCCTTGGAATTGAACCTGGCAAGGGATGTCAAGGCCAATAGGAAGGGTTTCTTTAAGTATATAGGAGGCAAAAGGGAAAGCGTGGGCCCGCTGTTGAACGAGACAGGTGCCGTGGTGACAGATAATGCAGAGAAGGCGGTGTTGCTGAATGTCTTCTTTGCTTCTGTCTTCACTGCTCGGGCCAGTCCTTGGGAGTCCCAGACTTTGTGGGTAACAGAGCAAGTCTGGAGGAAGGAAGACTTTCCCTTGGTTGAAGAGGAACAAGTTAGAGAACAATTAAGTAAACTGGACACGCACAAGTCCATGGGGCCTGATGGGATGCACACGCGAGTGCTGAGGGAGTTGCGGAAGTCATTGCTGGGCCGCTCTCCATCATCTTTGAAAGGTCCTGGAGAACAGGTGAGGTGCCTGAGGAAAGCCAATGTCACTTCGGTCTTCAAAAAGGGCAAGAAGGATGACGCAGGAAACTACAGGCCGGTCAGCCTCACCTCCATGCCTGGAAAGATGATGAAACAGCTTGTTCTGGGTGTCACCTCAAAGCATCTGGAGGAAAAGAAGGTTATCAGAAGTAGTCAACATGGATTCACCAAGGGGAAGTCATGTCTGACTAATCTGATAGCCTTCTGTGATGGCATGACAGGATGGGTGGATGAGGGGAGGGCAGTGGATGTTGCCTACCTTGACTTCAGAAAGGCTTTTGACACTGTCTCCCACATCATCCTCTCAGGCAAGCTTAGGAAGTGTGGGTTAGATGAGTGGACAGTGGGGTGGATTGAACAGTGGCTGACAGAGCTCAGAGGGTTGTGGTTAGTGGTGGACTCTAGTTGAAGGTCAGTAACAAGTGGTGTCCCTCAAGGGTCAGTACGGGGTCCAGTCCTGTTCAACATATTCATCAATGACCTGCATAAGGGGTAGAGTGTACCATCAGCAAGTTTGTTGATGACACAAAACTGGGAGGTTTGGCTGACACACCAGAAGGCTGTGCTGCCATTCAGTGAGACCTGGACAGGCTAGAGAGTTGGGCGGAGAGGAACATAATGAAGTTCAACAAGGGCAAGTGTAGAGTACTGCATCTGGGGACGAATAACCCCATGCATCAGTACAGGTTGGGGTCTGACCTCCTGGAGAGCAGCTCTGTGGACAGGGACCTGGGAGTCCTGGTCAACAACAGGATGACCATGAGCCAGCAATGTGCCCTTGTGGCTAAGAAGTCCAATGGCATCCTGGGGTGCATCAAGAAGAGTGTGGCCAGCAGGTCGAGGGAGGTCATCCTCCCCCTCTACTCTGCCCTGGTGAGGCCACATCTGGAGTATTGTGTCCAGTTCTGGGCTCCTCGGTTCAAGAAAGACAGGGAACTGCTGGAGAGAGCCCAGCAGAGGGCTACTAAGATGATTAGGGGATTGAAACATCTCTCTTATAAGGAAAGGTTGAGGGACTTGGGTCTTTTTAGTCTAGAGAAAAGAAGACTGAGGAGGGATCTTATCATACTTATAAACACTTAAAGGGAGGGTGCCAGGTAGAGGAGAACAGTCTTTTTTCAGTGGTGCCCAGTGACAGAACAAGAGGGAACAGGCACAAACTGGAACACAGGAATTCTTAACATGAGGAGGAACTTCTTTACTTTCAGGGTGGCAGAGCACTGGAACAGGCTGCCCAGAGACGTGGTGGAGTCTCCAACTCTGGAGACATTCAAAACCTGCCTGGACGCCATCCTATGCAACCTGTTGTAGGTGACTCTGCCCTGGCAGGAGAGTTGGACTAGATGATCTCTAGACATCCCTTCCAACCCTGACCATTCTGAGATTTCGTGATTCTGTGTTTTGCAAATTGGATGCTCTAATATATACTGTGCCCTGGAAAAATATATTTCATCACGTAGTGAATTTCTTTTACACCATCTCATCATTTGCCTTCCCTCGCCACTTATATCTTTATTAGTTTCATTACCAATGTGTGAGGAAAAAGAATATCTCTGACAAAACAATTAATCCAACTTACTTAATTTTCAGAAGTGAAAAAGTTTGACTAACTGAAACTACAAAAATAAATTGTTTGTTTGTTTATAATTGATGACCTTGTGACAAATATTTCAGTCAAATATTCAGCCATGCACTTTTAATTGGGATTGTTTTTATATTAGATAAAAGAAAAAAAAAAAAAAGAAAAGCAGGGAAATCATATATTAAGACTGAGATTCTTTTCCAAACTGTCTGAGGAACCTGGTCACGGTTCCTAGATTTAATCAGAACTGGACGTTCAAGTCCCTCAGAACTTTTTGAAGTCTTTGCCCAAGATCCCAGGTGATAAACTTTTGCCTCTTCAGTATCCTTATTCTCCTGTTCCTTCTTTCGTATAGCAGATATACTTAACTTTATTTGTTGGTTTGGTTTTGATATGGTTTTTTTTTTTGTCATTCTGAGTTTCCTGTTACTGAAGGCCTTTGGAAACTCGTGGGCCTGCTATAGTATGTTCTAGTCAACAGTACTTTTCAGTTATAATTTTTTATTCTTTTCTTATATGCTACTTTACTGCCAACATACAACAGTTCCTCCAGCACTGGGGCCTATTATTGGTTCTCTACTGTATTTGTTACTGTAGATAGCTCTTTGTCAATCACAAAAGTCCAAAATTAATGTTTTATAAGTATTTAAGGACAAATATAGATCATAAATTATGGATCCAATGTAGGGATTTATTAAAGTGTCTTGTGATTCCGTGGTCTTCACTAGACTGCTCAGCAAGAGTTGCTTTCATTGTGGGTTCTAATACTTATTCTTTTCCATAAAAATGTCAAAACACACATGTTCTAGAATTAATGAGGATATAAAAACAGTAACTAAAAATAGTTATACTAGAAAAAGTACCCCCCAAAAAACATGACCTTTTCTTCCAAACCCCTAAACCAGCAACATCCTTCATGGTTTTCACTGGAAAGTTTATTACTTAAAGATAAAGGTAGATCACATGGTACTGTTGTCAGGGTTAGAAAAGCCTGAACAAGATTTGAAATCAAATTTGAAGAACAGTCTTAATATTGACATGCATAATATCATTAACAAAATTAATACATTTTACTTAGCTATTTTACAAGGTGATACAAGTTTGTTCCTTGTCTTTATTCAATTGGAGCGGTATTAAGTTTATACGTAATTTTTATTTTTTATTCATTATTTATGCATTATTCTTTGCATATAATACATGTGAGCTTAACAACTAAAGTAAACAGACACACATTTTCCTAGTTCAACCTTCTATTACTAATGCAGCAGTAAAAGCTTCTCTTGCTGCTCTTGACATCCCTTGCAAAAGTCAACTCTGTGTGCAAATCTCCAGCTCTTTTCTTCAGCAAACGAAACATTCAAGGTAGTTGAATAAACCTAAGGATACCTCCACTCTATCCCAGTAACTAAGAGGTACAAAAAGTTTCTATCATATTTCCTACATGCCCATAAACCCAGCAAATTATTTCTGTGTATAAGTTCCCGGAATAAAGCTTTGAAATGAAAAACAGCTAGAACTTTGGCAGTGGTATAAAATCTGTGTTTTTTGTTGCAAGTGTTTTGCAGCTCACTATTATTATTTTAGCAATAAAACCCAGAGACCCAAAGTGGATAGCTTAATTGAATTTCTGTTTTGGAGCAGACATTACATAAATGGGTCTTCTACACCAATTGCTAATGATCTCATTCCTAAATTAAGTATGTCTGTCACAAGATACTAGTCTAAATGAGGTGTTTGTTTTGGGGATCCTAAGTGACTGTCCTGACTCCAAGGTTATTGATTATGTTGCAACGCTTTGTCTCTGTTTTACTTAAAACTTCCAAAGGACTTTGTTTTATTCAAGTACAGAACAGGATACATTTGAAATTGCAAGATTTTACTCGGTGAAAATCTATTTCTTACATAATCTCTGTTTTCTTAATTTTGAAAGCTACTTTGTTGAAATCAAGTGTTCTTTGTGCCATTTTCAAAAAGGAGATCTCTAGCTCATATAAAGAAATTTGATCAATCTTTTTCTAGAATCCTGAAGAAAGAGGATGGATTTCACCTTATCAACAATCATGGAAACTCAAATGTTTTGTTTCTAAATATAATTATCTACTTTGATAACCTGTTGATTACCTTGCTACATGAATAATTAAATGCTTTGTGTATATCCTATCTGCAGGTCTGTAAAGGTAGAATAGTCCTTCCTTTGACGACGATTTAGATTTTTAAGACTTTCTTAATGTATCAGTCAGGAATGCCAAAGCTGAAAGACTTTTTTATGCAATGCAAAGGTCCTTAGCACCTTCTAAAACAGAAATATGACTCTTATTAAGTTCTAATGGAGCTACAGAAATACATAGGACGATGAGGTAAATAAGATGTTCAGTGACATTTCTACTACAAAGTTAACACCACTGTGACAAAAGCCATAGTTTTACCTGTATTACAAAGCTGAAAATTAATGAACGGCCAAAATTAGCAGATTAGTCAAGCCCATTAATCCACAACAAAATATTTCTTTTAAAACTTCCAGCTCTGGTGGTGTCTTCATCTTAATAAAACTATAGGATAGTTAAAGTCATCAGTCATCTGATTGCAGGTTGTGTTGGTATACATCTTTCTTACTTGTGATTCCAACAGCCACTAAGGCCCAAAAAGAACCTTGTGACTAAGCAAGTCTCCTTAAACTTAGAAAAACCAAACAAAACCAAAACCAACCAACCAAAAAAAAAAGAAGGAAAAAAAGAAAAAAGAAAGTGTCATTAAGATTTGTTGTTTCTTTAGCCTACATGTTTTCAGTAATTTGGAGAATAAAGTGCTTGTTGTTTGGTATCTTTCTTCCACGCATAAATATGTGTCTACAGGCTTCAAACGCCTTTTTCTGAAAACAGTCAACAAACAAAAGCAAAACTGAAAAAAAAAGAGAAAATGCAAAAAGGATTACCCATGTGTTAGTATTTTCTACTGGAACCTTAAATGTTGTGTAGTTTGAAAATGTTTGAAATTACATGCCCAAAGAAACCAAAATGTGTAGTTTCCATTTGGCTCCAGTGGATATTTCTGCTGGTTAAAGAGGATCCAAATTCTGCAAGTCTACTTGCTTTGGCTATGTCTGTTTTCCCATCTGGATTGACAGAATGATAGAGTGACAGAACACACTATGGAAAAAAAGAAACAGACTGGAAACACTTTGAACATGAGAAGAGTTTTGCTCCCGCTGAGCTTTACTCCCTTGAAGCTTAAGGGCTCTATTTATCAGTCATGCATTAGGGCCTTTGTGAACAACCAAAGATCAACTCCTGTGGAGCCCAATTTTGGGCAAACAATTTAAAGTTTTTCTGCATTACTCTTAAGCAACTCAGATGAGAGAATATGACTTTGACCTAGTACTGATTAATGCTATGGAAGAGGAAACGTTCACAGGGTTGCCTATACAGGCAATATAATTTGTATCTTCTCAAACAATGCAAAGAGAGACTAACTGCATGAACACACATAATTTCATTAACAATCACACTGTAGTGTACTATTAATAGTTGTCATTTCTGTTTCTGCTATAATTAGCACAAATCCATACAAACCAGAACAGCGTGAAAGGTAAGAGAGACTCTTTCATACTCTTACATATGGGTTGCTTGTATCTGAGAGAAAAAATAACATTAACTTCTACTTTGCGGTCCCTGATCCTCTGTCCCTACTCATTCATACAATTCTTGCATCAAACTGGACTGTGTTGTATATGTAAGAGGAACCATACAACATCCTTTTCTCCATTGCTTTTTCAGATATGCTCCTTGTTAACTTATTAATTCAATTTGTGGACCATTCATACCTGACCCAATTCATGTCCTTTCAGCTGGAGCATATAAAAATCCATAGTAAGATTACCTGACTACTTCCAAAAATACATCAAAACTAAAATGAGAATAGGGAGTACGTCTATTGTATGTTTAAATCTTTTGTTGTTGGTGTAAATCCATATCTCTGGCAGGACTGGCCTCCTGTTTCATAGAATCCTAGAATAGTTTGGTTTGGAAGAAACCATTAAATATCATCAATGAGCAGGGACATCATTCTCTAGATCAGATTGCTCAAAGTCCCAACCTGACTCCGAACACTTCCAATGATGGGGCATCCACAACTTCTCTGGGTAACATGTTCCAGTGTCTCACCACCCTCATTGTAAAAAATTTCTTCCTTATGTCCTATTTAAATGTACTGTCTTTCAGTTTAAAACTGTTGTCCCTTTTCCTGTAACTACAGGCCTTGGTAAAAAGTCTCTTTCTGTCTTTCTAATGAGCCTATCTTTCTAATTGAAAGGCCACAGTGAGGTCTCCCTGGAGCTTTCTCTTCTTCAAGCTGAACAACCCCAACTCTCTCAATCGCTCCAATAGGTACTGATTAATCAATGTCTTTGTTTCTCCATTGGCTGTGCAAAGGTAATTTTGTCTTAAATCAGACTTTTTTTTTAATTTCTGGGGTTGACTCAATCTACTAATTATCTAGGGGTCTCAATCTCAACACATTGGTAAAGCTCTATTACAGGTGTCTAGTCCTGTATTTTAATGTTTCAAAGAAAATAGAAATGAACAATATATTGTAGAAACATTGTAAAGCAAAACAGTGGTAAATAAAATCTCAAAATAGCTATAAAGACATCCTTCTGGCCAGGCTGCTAAACATGAACATGCAATCTGCTAGGATAATATTTCTGCAGAACATCTAACTGAGAGTGCCTCTGATACCTGATTGTGCTCTCAGCATCTAATGCTGCATTATTCTAAACCGTCACACAGTGTGCGCATGTGTGTGTGTGTGTGAGAGTACTTTCCAGTGCTAGCCCTGTGATTGCACAAAAAATTAAGCATAGCAAAGCAATGAATGTGCAACATAAAGGTAATTAGATGTATGACTCTTCATCTCTAAGGTAGTCACTTAAGGCAGCCTCTTCTGTACTCCTTAGCTACTCCAAATGAAAGGACCTGGCCTTTTTTAAAAATAAAGATGGAATTAAAAATGTCATGTGTATAAAAATACAGCCATCAAGCCCCCAGAAAATGAACTAAAAAGTAGTTTGCTGCATATATGCTCTATTGGCACAAATATTTTTGTTTACATACCAGAATAGATTTCAGTTAGATTAAAGAAGGGAAGAAAATAATATTTAAGCATGAATCAGAAAAAAAAAATATTTGTAAGTTCTACTAGAAAAATCTGATTTGATACAGAAACATTTAAAAATTAAATTTTTGCTTTCATGTATGTTAGTGATAGAAGCTAATAGGAAAAAATCAGAGTGAATGTGTCTGTGCCATTAGCTTTTCTTACTGCCCTTCCTGATGCTTATTTGGATGTAACATACTATGGAAAGTAAATAGTTCTTATGGGAAACCTGTATTATTTTGTTATAAATTGAGATTTGTCAAACAAAGAAATACATCTGGGAGGAAGTCAGAGGAAGTAATTCCTCCTGCCTTTTTAAGAGGAAACAGTATTCAGATGGATGCTCCTTATCAGAAAAAATCACACAAAAATCCTAGCCATTAGTCCAAAACAGAGAGAAGTAGACAAGGAAAAAAATAGCTTGTTTAAGAGAGAAGGTAGGAGGATGCATTTTGAGGCAACTGTTATTCTGAATAGGAAACTATAGATAGAGACCTCTTTATCCAACATTGTAACCACTATCCTCAAGTAAAACTGAAAAATCAAAGTAGACACCAAATGCCAAGTTTCTTATATCTCAGCTGAGGATATTTCAGCCTAAAGAGTTTTACATTTGATTCCTAGGAGAGTTAGAATTAAATGTCTTTTAGATCAAAAAGGTCACAGCTGGGATGGTATGAAGTATTGTGAGATGAATAAGAGAGGGAAGATGGGACACAATTTTTCCTGCTTTCAGAATTGAGACATCTCAGAAGAGCAAAAATATCAAAGAAGAAAGGGGCAGAAGAAAGTTAGGACAGTGATGGAATGCCTGTGTTGCTAGATAGACAGTGGAGTACTTATTTCATCTAATGACAGAGGTTGTACTTATCTAGGTAAACTTCCAGAAATTTTCAGTTTGATAATCCTATAGAAATTTTACTTTTTTTGTTTTGTTTTTATTAAATGTGGTTTTTTTTATTTTCCTGAATACATTTGCATTTTTCATATCAAATGATTTGAACACAGTGGTTTCTTTACAGGGACGTTTCCAAAGGGAAACCAGTTTCTAACTGATAAGAGGCAGACAGAGAAAGAAAACCAACCAAACAAACAAACATTGCCTGTTCTGGAATATTTAATTCAAATGAACATAATTAGGAGGAATTCTACAAAAATGTAGCTGAACTTGGCAAGGGACACAAAGAATAATAAGGGCTTCTACAGGTATGTCAGCCAGAAGAGGAAGGTCAAAGAAAGCGTAGGCCACCTGATGATCAAGACTGGCAAACTGGTAACAATAGGCGAGGAGAAGGCTGAGGTACTCAACACCATTTTGCCTCAGTCTTCGCTCTTCCCACACCTCTCAAGTAAATGGAAACATTCAAAGCCAGTTAGATAGGGCTCTGAGTGACCAGATCTAGTTGTAGATGTCCCTGCTCATTGCAGGGAAGGTTGGGCTAGATGATCTTTAAAGGTCCCTTCCAACTGAAACTATTCTATGATTCCAGGAAACCCTTAGTATGTGCAGTAGGAGTACAAGGATAGGCAGTTGATTCTGAATTTAGCAGCTTATATTTTATTTTACAGTACTATCACTGGCAAGGTATTTTCACAATAGCAAGATTCTCCAGAAAATTACAATTTTATATTTTTTTTCTTTTGAGTTAACTTATCTCAGGTATTATTGGCTTTGCTGGTGCTCCTAATTGTAATAGCCTTCTCTAATCACTACCACATGTAATGACTGCGGACAACTCGCACTCAGTGGACTGGAATGATATAGTTCACAGAGAATGAAAGATAGGTTGAGAAGTATTTTAATACGTATTTTCTCTCTTCTGTTTCTACTAATCTTTGAATTATTATGCAAATGGAATATTTTATTGATAATTAGGAGCTGGAAATGAAAATTGGACTTACATTTAATCCCTACATAAAGAGGGATTAAATAAAAAAATACTATGGTCACCTTGTCTGATTGTTTAATGTGCAAAGACCTGAGTTTTCAGGCCTTATTACACTCAGGATGTTGCAAGATTAGACCACATTAAAGACTGAAAGAAGCAGCATTCCCTAAAGACATAGCCTGTTCAGACTATTCTTCTTTGGCAATTCTTTAATTAATAGTGTAAATATTTAGTTCTGAGAAAGAGAAGGATATTACTCAGATAAAAATTACTACAGTGTGATTTTCATTGCAGAGGAGATTTCAGTATTTTATTAGCTGGACAGGCACATTCTGTGAACTGAAGGCAACCACAAGACTTTAATTTCTTATAAATAGCAGTGGTGCACTTTTGTATAAATGTAAAACACTTTCAGTGTTGGGGTGGGTGTTTTTTTTAAATATTGTGATGTATTGATTTGCTTTTTTAAATTAGCTTAATATTAATTAATGTAGTATTTTATAACACTAATATGTAAACTGCATGAATTCACAAGGCAAAAGACATTCTCAGTTCTGCCTGTTAAATATGAAGAACCATTATAGGTTTGATTAGATTGAGAGAAACAGATATTATATAAAACTGTTCACTGTTTGCTTAATAGGATTTTTTTTGTTGTTGTCGTAACTGTGTGTTCTAAAAGCCGAGTGGAAAAAGGTTAATGAAGTTTGGTGAAAACTGAATAGTGGACACATTTTGCTCACAGTACAGTTACTTTGTTCGTATTATGATCCTTTCTGGAGTTCTGGAGTTCTTAGTTATGGCTGGTACTCCTTATATTTGGTTTATTATATGCATACACAATTTATCGTCCTTTACCTGCAATATTTGCTATCTAAGAAGGCAAAACTGAAAAAATATGAAAAAGAGTAGGGTTTTTATTCCTATTATTATGGGAAAATTATACACAGATATCCTGATATTATACAGGTCACACATGGAATCTGTGGAAGACTTGATAAATAAATCCAGGTGTGCCCCATTTTCATTGAGACCTACAATTACTGAATTTTTTTCAGAAACCTTTTAGTGAAATTGCTTTTTGATGGGTTGCTTGTTTATTTTTTTGTGAAGAATACCAGTTCATTAAAGCTGAAATCTTGCATTATTGATTGAGATGAACTTTCAGCAATAAGCAAGAATACCTCCCACAGAAGTCTGGCTGCTGCCATGCTGGGTTCCTGTGGGAATCTGCCTCGCTTTGTCAGCTCACTTCATAGCTTTTGGACTAGACAGCTCTGCCTCAGATTAAGGTCTGTGTAGCACATTTGATCACAGAAACCATGCTGTACTTCAGGGTTTCCAGGTTCCCTGTTAGAAAGTCGGAAACACTGCACGTTTGTAAACCTACAGGCTTAGAGCACAAGTTCCCTGTTGTTGACTTGCCTAGAAACCATAACTAATGTGGGAACCACACACCTGGTAAATCTGGATTTCCAGGCGGAATGACATTAATTGGGTAGCAGTACCTTTGCGGCTAAACTTTTGACTGAATTCATTTCTCACCTACATTACTTCTTTGCTGTATTTTTCTAGGTTCTGCCTAGGCAATTCTGCAAGTGTTTTGAGGTGGAAAATTTCAGCTATAGCTTGTACTTTCTGTCATAGTCATGGGCTCACTTGCCTTAAGGCAAGCTAAAACAGTCTGTCAGGCCACCCTGGTTTATTTGATCTTCTTTGTAAGCAATGTCCCAGAAATAAATTCACGGTAATAAAGAAACTTGTATTCTCTCCTGGAAGGTTCCTGAAGAGACTGACTATAAATGCAGATCAGATCTGAAAAATGGCTGAACTTAAGGGGACTTGAAGAGGAAAATGGGAATCCAGCCTTATAACTTGGCACTGTTGAAGGCATCAGAGTCCATTCCAGCCACCACATGAGTGTACGATTTTATTGCTAGTGATATCTGGTTTGATCTCCAGTATTTTAGCCAACTTGGAAGTCATGACAGATGCATTTAGATATTTCCTTTTTTTTTAATCTTAAAATAATATTTTTATATTGAACATACAGAATATAAATGGTATTGTATGATTTTTGTATAGCAGGAGTTTCTTTACACTATAGAAATAGCAGTTAAACTAGTTAGAGCAAAACCTAGAAACAGATGGCATATGAGTAAATCAGATTTCCAACACCTGAGCTTGCATATTTAGTACTAGCTCAGACTTTCTTACATCCCAATTTTAAGAACAGATATAGCTGAAGGCCCTTTCACATGTACAAACTGTCTTTAAATTGTTTGTAGGGTTTTGTTATTAGGCTGGGACCCCTTTTATTTGCCAATTGGTTTTCTGTTAGCAAATGTTCAAGTATTTATTTAAGCAAACAGTGCAGTTTGGGGTTTATTCTTGCTGGTTTTTTTGAGCACAGAGGCTTATTCAGTACATTTAACCTCACAACATCTTTGTGAGTTATGGAAATAGTTATTTCTTCTTGGCTTGGTTTTGTTTGATGGTTTGTTTTTTTTTTTTATTCAGCTGTACAAATGAGGTATTGGGATCCTGAGTAATGCAAAGACTAGATCCATAGTAGCATGTCTCTGTCACTGATAGCAGTTAGGCACCTGGCTATACATAAGTTGTATATATAAAGATTTTACACATGTAGAATCTAAAATTACAATTTACAGTTGCAAATTATAAACCTACCTTACAGTGCATGAAGACAAGTTTTGATATTGTGATGGAAATCTCAAAAATCGCTAGTCTGGACATAAAACTACCTGAGGCCCTGGTTAGCATAAACTACAGTTGAGATAACCCGCAGAGCGCATGTGCCATCTCTTATCCTTAAGCATCACATCTTGGCATCAGGGAAGCACCAACGATGGATTGGGGTAGATAGCCTGGAAATGTTTCCTGGAGGTAAGTATTCAAGTTGTCCCTTTTGGTAATGGAGGAATGGTAGGTAGGAAGGCAAAAAAAAATTTGGAAATACTGTATTTCTGTAGCAGAATATAAGTACATTCCTTGCTTCTGGGAAAATAATCTGTGTTCAGGTCCCTGCAACCCTATATTTATTTATGTTTCTTTTAGCCAATGACTTAATAATTTAAAAATCTAGAAAAAATCTTGAGATCACAAACAAAAACCTCTTTCTTTTTCCTCTGAGAGAGTAAAGTAACAACTGGACAAAAGGATTTTTGTTCTGCGTTTTTCTTTTCTCTCATTCCTTCCAAGAATTTCAGTTCTTCACTGTACAACAGACTGGCAAGAGAAAGCCTTCAGCCTTCTCACTATATGTCTGCCAAGTTATTAGAGTATTCTTACCAATGATCAAGGAAGTAGATCAGACTCCCCTTAGGCTGAAGTGGAGCAAACCCCTAGATACCAGCTTCTTAAATGAGACTATTATATAGGATCTGGAGGCTTATTTTATCTTGAAAGTACCTGTAGCTCCGTGATTTGTGTGAAGAAAATTGCTGCTTCTGTGAGTAGCACATTTCCAACATAAGAAGGACATGGACCTGTTGGAGCGTGTCCAGAGGAGGGCCACGAGGATGATCCGAGGGCTGGAGCACCTCTCCTATGAGGACAGGCTGAAGGAGTTGGGGCTGTTCAGCCTGGAGAAGAGAAGGCTCCGCGGAGATCTTATTGCGGCCTTCCAGTACCTAAAGGGGGCCTACAGGAGAGCTGGGGAAGGACTTTTTACTAGGGCATGTAGTGACAGGACAAGGGGGAATGGCTTCAAACTGGAAGAGGGCAGGTTTAGATTGAACATTAGGAAGAAGTTTTTCACTTTGAGGGTGGTGAGGCACTGGAACAGGTTGCCCAGAGAGGTTGTTGAGGCCCCATCCCTGGAGGTGTTCAAGGCCAGGCTGGACGTGGCCTTGGGCAACCTGGTCTAGTGGGAGGTGTCCCTGCCTATGGCAGGGGGGTTGGAACTCGATTATCTTCAAGGTCCTTTCCAACCTGAACCATTCTATGATTCTATGATTCTATGATTCTTCACTACTGCCTGGTCACAGGAATTTTTGGTAGAGAAATGCCTACTCTGAGGAATTCTGAAAGATTTTGAATGGAGAGAGTTGCCAGATTTTTCAACTACAAGATGTCTTCAGCCTTTCTAATTGCTCAGAGAAACCAAATGTTACCTAGTGAAAACAGTGTCTATGAAGACTAACTGGGAATTTTAATGACTGATAATATTTGTCTTAGACTCCTTATTTTATGAGAGGTACCACAGGACTATTCTTCTGTTTGGATGTATTAGTTCACTTGGTATGTAGACAGCAAAGGTCTATGGGGGATTTTTTGTGGGTTTTTTTTTTTTTTTTTNCCTTTTCTGAACAGTTTGAATACAATGAACCTGAATAAGTGCATATAAATCTCTTTTGATATCTGTTCTTAATGGAAAGAATAAAGTGAGGGTGGAATAAGGAGCTAAGTTAAAAAAAATGAAGTATTATAACAATCGTAAGCTTATTGTGACCCTTGCCTTGCACTAGCAACGAAGGCAACTATTCTCTTACTCTGTCATTAAATATATGTGTGGTACTTTTTCCTTTCATTTTTCTTTTCCTAATATGACTTCACCATCTCTAACATTTTGTCAGAACAACTTTTTTTCCAGAAAGCAAAATATCTACTGGGAAAGGAAAGACATCTTTTGCCCTAGATGGTGACTGAATACTAGCACAGAAACACTCCCAGGGTTAGGGAGGAAGAAGCAAAAGAGAAGTTCAAATGCTCTAACTCTGAAGATGGAAAAGGAGTTACAGAAAGCGGAAGTGCATTAAACCAATTTCCCACGATAAGAAGGAGTTGAGAGGTGGGTCTGCCTCATTGAATCTCCTATTCTTCTCTCTCAGAGAAAACCAGTTTGGAGCAGGAAATTCTGAGAGAGAGGTGCTATTCCTCTAGAAGAAGATGCATTAATAGGTTGAGAAACAGAGATCTCCACTGCTTTCCTTGAAGAAAAATGAGTACAGAGACTGGAGAGGCCTGTATGGAGAAAAAAAAATGCTACTTAAGTGATGTCTTATCCTGAAGACTTAATAGTATTTAATTAGTAAAGGTATAGGGGAGGTGTATCTCTCTTCTGTAGAGAATTTTCAAACCACTTTCTCCAGTTTTGTAGGTTGTAAAAGTGGAAAGGATGTTCCATCTCAGGTGTTCACACCCCAAACAGCATGGGAAGAAGAAGGTAAGGCAGAGAACTGTTTTGTGAGGGAGGCAGGAGGTGTAAATTACAAAATGCATATATCAGGACAGAGAGGTTCTTAACAATAGAGTTTTTGGAGAACAGGCTTCAAATTAGTTTATTGAACCCTGTGTTAAGCAAATATATCATAAATTTATTATAAAACGATGTCAGATAAGTACTTAATTATATTAGCATAGGGTTAGAAATAGTTCAAGTATGAGTGACTATGAATTGGACAGGTCAGAATTTATTCTATTGTGATGCCTTTTTTATTGATATATGGTTGGGAGTTGAATAAGAACATTAATAGTTAAAAATTATTCAGAAAAGAGAAAATAACTTGAAAATAGTGTTTAGGCAAGCAGATAGTGAAGAAAAGTTTTAAATCCTCAAACATAACTCCTGAAGCAGTATATAAGCATGTTATGTTGTTATTCACACATTACTCTATCACTGCCAGTTACAGATTGGATACACAAACAGAACAATCCTACAAAAGAATGCATGTTCTAAACCTTTAGATAGAAGAGTTTACCATATATGCTAGAAAAGATGAAACAGGCTTTTCACTTGTAGTGCAATTGACTTCCACTTGATCACTTTTGAACATCTGGAAAAGCACATCCTGCAGTAACTGTCAGTTTTGCATAAATAGGATGTGTTTTCATCTGAATTTCATTCAGATGCCTACAATAATAAAAACAAGGATGGTCCTAGGCTGAAAGTATTTTTTTTTTCTTTTCTGGAATATTGCGTCACAAATCATGTTTTAAGTTACCGGCTTTTCATTAGCTGCATGTTCCTGTGAATTGACTGAAGACCTATTCACTGTAACATCTGTAGTCACAGTTGAATTGTTTCCTATGCTACTTTAATACTTCTCAAAAAAAAAATTGTTAAAAATGGCTTGTAGAAGTGTATGCAGCTGTAGGCAGACATGTCAGCTTGCAAATAAGTTCCAAACCTTCATAATGGTTTGTGCCCGAAAAATACAAGAGGGTTATTTTGGTTTCTTTTATTTGATTTGATTTTCTCTATGGCACTTCATCCTCTTGTTTATGGTCTATCTGAAAACATATATTTAACTAAACCTCTATCAAGAATATTTCAAATCACAGTTTCTGTGAGGAATATGTTAATATATTTATCAGTGCACATACTGGTTCTTCTGTTTCATGGTCGCCTGAACCAAAGTTCTGTAAATTGAGAAATGTATGCTAGAAAAAGGCTCACATTTTCTGAATCTTCCAACAATTCCACCGAAAGGACATCATGCCCTGCTTTGTCTCCTGCACTGCTTCATAGCCAATGTGCTTCAACTGTAAATACCTAAGCCAGAAGCTTGACAGTATATGGTATTTTTAAGACATGTAGCCTCACTTATTTCAGTATGGATGCTCACAAAATTTTAATTTTCCTAATCTGCGACCATTGTGCTGGTCACCCTCATAGGCCCTCTAAAAGAAAATGTGTCTGTTAAAGGAGGAGCTGCAGCTCGAGCATTCGCATACCATTCATGGTGTCACACACACACACACACACACACTTACTCTCAGGCACGCTTCCTCCTTCTTCAGGCTCAACCCTAGGTTTCCCGCAGCAGAGTCTCAGGCATCGGATTTTACAAAATAATTAATTTAATTCAAAGGTACAGCAGTAAGAACAGCCTGGACTGGGTGCCTCCAAAGAGAGGGACCTTGAACAAAGAATCCCTGGGCAATTATACCTTTGTGATCTATACACCCACCCCTCACGTCCTTCACACGCTGTCCACGCATCTTTTAGTCCAATGGTGATTTTTGGTCAGGGGTCTTCTAACACCTAATTGGATTCTTTTTCTGTGTTCAGGCAGGCAGGCTCTTATCTTGTTGATTTGCAGCTTCAGTTGAGGGTTGGAGCCTCCTTATCTTCTGGTTTACACTCCTTGTGCACCCACACTCACTGGCAGAATACGGAGAACTGAAGAGTCCCAGACTTGGGAAAAACACTACCAAAACCACAGTGTGATATCAAAACAATTACTATACTAAAAAACTAAACACTAAAATAAAGCAATCTATTCTAATTAAAACTTAATTATTTACACTAAACAACTAATATCTCTCATCAGTGTCTGTCAAACATCTCACAATAGCACCATGTAGGCAAGTTATACTAACACTGTCCTTCCCAGAAACCTGCACTGCTGCTACCATGTCATAGTCTTACCACTCTTTCACTGAATAACATCCAGTTTATGTAATCTTCCTTTCCAATCTCTGGATTCATGTCTTTACTTGGATAACTGACCTTTGATGTATAGGATTTGCTAGTAGCATCTGAAGAACTAATGGCGTTCAGGTTCAAAGTTGTCATGATAGTTTTCAAGGGAGGATTGTTTTTATTTTTTTTTTTTTTAAATGAGCTTTATATCCATTGTATGCTCTTATTCTGCTTCTCAGTTTTGCCTGGAAGAGTTTTAATAATCTTGCTTTGAGCTTCAAATAATAAGCTGGTCCTGAAATATATTAATCTTACATACATAATTTTTACTCCTTTAAATTTCCCATTCGGTTTCATATAAAAGCCTCTAGGATTCTAGAGGTTTATTTCATAATAGGAATTTTGGGGTTCAGCAACAGAAATAAATACCCAGATCCTTCAGCCTTTCAAGGTCAGCAGCTATGATTTTAATCATTTTTTGACTGAGAGAGATTTAAAACTGATTGCTCTGTGAATAGTCACTGCCCTGTGCTCTTTTCTGTACTAGAAAGTGAATGACTACATGTGATTGTTTCAATCAAAATATCAACTGCATACACAGTTTGCTAAAGCTGAGTGAAAACCTTTGAAATTATGATGGAAAAGATGGATACAACATAACTGTAACATCCCTCATTTATAAATACTCAAAATGACAAGAGTTCTACCCAGAACGCAGGCCAGCCTTTGGTGATACTTTTACAAGTATGTTGTTGCCGAAAAGCTTGACAAATTTCCATTCTGCTCTTTAGATGTACTTCCCAGGACCTCAGATGGCCCTCCTGAGTAGATTAATAGTACCATGGTCAGACTGTATTTATTACCATGGATTTAGAAGCTCCAGCGGCTTCCCTTTGACGGAAGATGCCAGTGACTCTCATCCAACTTACTAGCAGAATTCAAACTTGTTTCTGTGTCAGTAATGCCGTTAGTATTTCAAGATGAAAGCCAAATTGATCTTTTGGTATTAACTGAGAGGGTGCAGAACTAAGCCATTTAGTGAGAAAGATATTTAAATTTGAAAGACATTAAATACATTTTACTTCAAAGCAGTCAACACTGCCTGTGTAAATACAACTTCTGCAAAGTTTCTCTGAAACTAATAGGTCTCTAACCACAAAACATTGGATTCAGATTCAAATAACAGCAGGATCTATGTTAAATATATACCAAAAAGTAAAGTCATTATTTAGTGTCCAAAAAAGTGGACTGTCAGTGGAAAACTTTCTGTCAATGAAAAGTAATTTACAATGGACACGGATGTTTTAATTAATAGATATTTTAGGCTTTGTGTTTTGGTTTGGTTTTTTTTTTTTTTTCCTTTTTTACTTTCAAATATATTCACCTGAAATCTTAACAATTTTGTCTCTTTGTTAGAATGTGTCTTTAATTATCTTGACTCTGTTTCAGTATGTGGAAAATTATCTAGTTATGCTAAGATTTCCTCCCATTTGACTGAAAGGTGTGGGAGAAAAAGTCAAGTTTTAGTTGTTAATTGTTTGATTGTTAAGGTTTTGACAGTGATCATGGAAAAGACAACAGAGGCAAAATAACAATATTTTTTTTCCTGAAATTCATTTTAATATTTCAAATTGAGAGCACACATTGGAAAAATGGGTACTAGGTATGTTCCACCTGCAAATAGATACAGGAAGACCCGGGGAACTACAGGCCAGTCAGTCTCACCTCTGTGCCTGGCAAGATCATGGAGCAGATCCTCCTGGAAACTCTGCTGAGGCACACAGAAATCAAAGAGGTGATTGGTGACAGCCAGCATGGCTTCAC
>VUYV01000003.1:5828146-5979258 GCA_008711295.1 Anarhynchus alexandrinus
GGCTTGGGCCCACCTCTCCAGCCTGTCCAGGTCCCTCTGGATGGCATCCCTCCCCTCCAGCGTATCTACCTCGCCAAACAGCTTGGTATCATCATCAAACTTGCTGAGGGTGCACTCGACCCCACTGTCCATGTCGCCGACAAAGATGTTGAACAGTACATGTCCCAGTACTGACCTGTACTGTCAACATCTTTGTCGCTATGAAGGTGGTGAGGCACTGGAACAGGTTGCCCACGGAAGTTGTGGATGCGCCACCCCTGGAAGTGTTCAAGGAAGTGTTGGATGGAGCTTTGAGCAACCTGGTCTAGTGGGAGGTGTACCTGTCCATTTCAAGGGGGTTGGAATTAGATGGTCTTTAAGGTTCCTTCCAACCTAAACCATTCTCTGATTCTATGAGTTATAACCAGAGATGTTTGATTACATGAATATTTCAGGTATAGCTTGTTTGATGGTAAAGGAGTGTTTTATTCTTTAAAGTGGTAGAGAAAATGTCGAAAATCTGTAAAAGATACAAAAAGTTTGATTTGTTCATAAACTATAAGATTTGATGGACTGAAATTTCAGTTTCTGAATGAAGTTTTCAGAATTGCAGTATGTTGCATGTTGGGGTTTTTTGTTGATATTATGAAATTTTAAGCTTCTGTGTTAAGTAGGCTTTTTTTTTTTTCTAACATTTCAGGAGTGGTATAAAGAAAAGGTGTATAGGAAAGTGTTTGTTTATTTTCAGAGGGAATACTGGAGAAAGAATGACACTTCAAATAGATTAGTACATGAAATTCACTGTGTTTCTGAGCACTTCACTGTTTCTTTTTGCCACATTTTGAAGCCAGAATCAATAGTTATTATAAATGCATAAGTGGAACAGAAAGAAAAGGTTTAGATTTTCAGATGTATATAGAACAGTGGATATATTTTGAAAGAAAGGGATTATTTCTGTCTTATTTCTTAGGGGTGGGGAGAAAAAAGTTTAATCAACTATTTTTGTCAGCACTCAGACTCCTGAAAACTGTCTCAGAAGGTAAAGTTTCTCCTTGTACCACAGTAAGATGACTAAACCTCTGAGAAGAGCAAAATTTAAGACACTACATTTCATATCAACTACTACTTACACGGTTTCACTTTCAGCACTGTGACATTAGGAAGATCCTCACTCTTCCCTTGGCTGGTATAAAGGTTTTGGCATCTAACTCCATCTGTGTATGCTGCTAAGAGGAACAGACAGATAGATCTTGCAAAGGACCAAACTATTGAAAGATAGGTGTTTAGCCCTGTTTTAAGTTCCTCATATTTCACATGAGTTGCAAGAATATAGGGAAGCAGTTGTTGAACTTCAATCCTTACCCTTGTTGGTGAAGTTTAGAAGAGTTTCATGCCAGTATAATTTAGTAGATTTGTAATAACAGAACTACTTTCCTGAAGTCTTCTTCAGTGCCCTTGCTCAGCTATTGCATCTTGCTGCTGTCACAAGTCCTTGCTTGTCAGTCAAATTGCCTACCAGAGGCTGGCATCACTATTTATAGTTGGACAAGTATCTGGTGTTTTGCATGAGGTATTACATCAACACAAATTATTGCTATCTAGTGGTGACATTCACCTTGGATATGCCACATCATGATGTCATTTGCTATCCAAGGTACATGCAGTCTGTCAGATGAAGTCAGTTAGCATCTGGTGAACCCGGAGAGATGGAAATTTCCAAACTTTAATAAGCCAAACTAATCTCCAATCAAAATTTAAACTAAAGCAAATTCAGTTTGTTTCCTGACATTCTGAAAAGCTTGATTAGTTCTTCATTTTTGTGCCATGTTTTAAATTGCATATAAAAGCACTAAACACCGTTTTCAGTAAGAAGTAGATAAACATTTAAAAAGCACAACTTATGAGTGTATAAGCAAATTAGTGAAAAGTATATCTGTTTATGAATATCTAATACAGCATTGATTCTGCAGAAATTGCCACTGTGTATGCTTTCTATCCCCAAGGAAAGGTCATGCTTCTTCACTCATCTTTCGCTAACTAGTAAACTAGCCCACTGCATGTGCCATTGCTTATAGTACTTTTTTTAAGACATTCTCATCCATGGTGTGAATTATTCAAAGTATGCATAAACATTCCCTAAGTAAACTGAAGTAGCTTCTGATTTCTTTAGAGAGTAAGTATATATTAAATGTCAGTTTGCAAGACACTTGTCTGAGTAATAACTTCCAAGAACATCAACTGTTGAAAGCTTGGCTGAGCAAATTAACAATTGGAGACCTTGCACTAATGCAGCTATATTGCTTCCAGTGGCTGACCTATGTTGGTTATTTTCATGCTTTACTACATTAAATGGTGAAGTAACATTTATATATGAGTGACAGTATCATAGCATAGACCTGAGTTTGGACTGAGTTGTTTTCTACTTTGTATATATAAACTTTATTACATTCCAGATTTTTCACTGGTTAAACTAATGCTTTCATTAACAAAAGGCTAAGACATCTGCACCATGGACCATTTTACATGAGATTCTAAGCCTGGAACTGCTGCCTGTGGCCACCTTTGGGTTGTGTTATGTAAACCAGTGAAGCCAATGAAGTTAAAGTAGTATTGAGCAGGTTTGTAGCAGAAGAGTGCAGGATGACAAGAAGTCCATTATATCTGCATACTTTTTTCAGTAGTAGCGCATTATTATTTGACAGTTTCCTTCTGAGTTTGCAAGAAGTACTAGGAATTTCTGTTTTCCTTGCTCATCTTTGGTTTCTGGTCAGGAGACAATTACCGCTTTTAGACAAAAATAATTTTTTGATTCTGTAAAGTAAACTTAGGACTCATTTTAATTTGCTTCTTGGACTTTGCTCAATTTGCTTCTTTTATACTTTGTTTAGTTCCTTTAATGAAATGAAAAAGCCAAAAAACAGAAAAGGGGGCAGTCAGTATTTGTGTGCATATTTTATTGCTAATTTTTCTGCAATATGCTTTTTAGGTATATATAAGAAGAAACCATTTTAGTGCTTGCCTAATACTTTTGTGAATACAGTTCAGAATTTGTTTTCAGTATTCGTTAGGATTGAAATGGAAAAATGCCTCTTTGTAAGTAGATCTGTGGATTTTTTTTCAGAGATGCCATCATGAGAATGATTGATAAGGAGATGTTCAGCTTTTTAAACAAAACATTAATTCTCCAATAAAAAATTCCCTTTAGCTTCTCCCTACTGTCAAGTTCAAACTAAACTTTGAGATATTAAACATTTTTGGATAACCATTTATTTCCTGTTATATTTACTGCCTCTGTACTTTTAAGTTGTTGACAGAGTCAAAGATAGTATCTTGAAGTCCTACAAAAAAAGATAATTCATGCCATTTCTAGCTTTATGTTACACAAGAATAAACGATATCTCTGTACTGGTCACTAGCACTAATTGGTCTCCTTTCCTGAGAGCTTTAATAGAAAGGCTGAGAAGAATGGACCCAGAGACCAAATTGCCCTTTTGTGACTTGAGGTGATTCTTGCATGTAAGAGCTGAGATACACATCAAGATGATGAGTAATCTTATGATGTGGATTGTATCTATTAAATAAAACGTATTTCCTACTTCAACTCTTAAACTGATATATTTTTTCATTATGATGTAATTATTCTAATTGATTTTATATAGATTGATTCTGATTTCCTGGATGTACATTTGCTACCGAATCTGAAACTCATCTACTACAGAAACTATTTGTATTTGGGTTTTTTGTATTTTTGTTTGTTTGTTTATTTGTTTTCTCCCCCAAGCAACAATACACAATTCTGTATTCTTATAATACAATGCATATCTCTCCCCACTCTTATAGATTTCTAAAGAGTCCCAAACATTTACACCCTTTTTGCAATTACAAGCTTCAAAGACTCTTCGTTGTCTCTTCAATTTTCTCCTGCTGCTTTGTTTTACTATTGTAACTTTTTCCCTAGTTACATATATCTAAGTAATTCTCCATTAGTATATTCAGCATAAAACTATTAATCCAAATTAAGGCTGACACAATGCTTCATACAACAGATGAATAAACAATTGGCAATTGGGAATTTAGAAGGGATGAAAACCTGAATCCCACTTTACCAGAAGTACAAACTTCTAGAGCTAGAGAAATATGTGAAGTGCAACACCATAATGAAACTGGATCCAAATGTTACACCCATGACTAGAAGATAAAATAAGTATGCAAAAGCTTTCAAAAAGAAAACATGAAAGGAAAGGGAGGGAAAGCCAACAAACTCTGAAGTATTTAGTTTGCATTGAAGATATGAAGCTGTTCTCTCTGGGACTCTTTTACAGAGGTCTGAGGTGTTTATGTATGGATTCATACCGTTGGGCATTGTTGTTCAGTTTCTATAGCTTCCAAAACTTACCATTTTTTACTGTACAGGTAACAAGGATTTATAGACAGTGCCTTAGAAAGCATTTCAAGATCTCAGAGATGCACTTTAGCTCTGATGCTATTATGATATGTTTCCAAATCCTCAGCTCTCACAGGAGCAAGTGGTTGAAGGATGATAACAATTTCACTGCCTTTACTTCCTCTGAAGATTTTTTGGCACCAAATGAATCCTCATCTCATCCAAAAGCCCTGGTGAGGGCTGCTATTCCAAATAAGGTGGGAAAATGCCCTCAGCTATGCATCATCTTTGAAAAAATGTATTTTCTTTTTGACTGTAAACCTGTTTTTTTCAGTTTCCCAATGCATCTGCTATCCAAAGTTGTTAGCAATAGCACTGAAGCTCTGTGTTAGACAGAGCTTTGAAATAAAAAAAAAAGCTTTAGCTTTTGTTCAATTCAGGAGACCGCAGAACTTAATAGTTTGGGGTTTTTTTAAGTATGTTTTAACAGAACACAAAAATATTTATCTCGAGCAAGATAATTCTTTGAAGAGAGAAAAGCTAAACTTCACGAATAAATAAAAATGAATGTCCATGGCCCTGAAGACACCAGTTGCCCTGACTGTCCCTGTTCAGTATCCTCAACTCCCCTGACCCTGCCCAGGGCCCAGCACCCCATGTCAGCTCCCTGGGGCCACCAGTCCCTGCCCCAGTGTTGCCACAGCAGGGCTGGTTTCCAGCTCTCCACAGCCCTGCCTGGCCATTGGCCCTGCTGATCTGGGCCCACCTGTGGACCTACATCCTGTCCTGGACTTGGCCCATCCCTGTCCCCAGGGAGGTGCCCAATGCCCGTGGCTGGGGCTGCCCCGGTGCCCCCAGCTGCCCTGATCATGGCTGGGGCAGTGGGACAAGCCCTGGCTGCTGGGCCCTGCCATCACTCACCCAGGGAGCCACCGACATTGCCAGTGCCTGCCCTGCTGGTGCCCTGACAGATGAAAAAACAAGCATCAATGATTTATATATCACAGTCTTCAAAGCAGAACACTACTGCCAAGTATGTGGGAAAATTATAGTATGTCTAAAAAGCACGAATTATAAGAAAGAATTGATAAACTGATCAGAAATGAAATGCCCAGACCCCATGAATGTATGAGAAAGACTTCCCTGTTCTCCAGATATTTTTCCTTTTCTCCAGTTTTGATATTTAGTGCAGAAGTTTTCATTGGCTTGTTGAGTTACTATGAAATCTGTCACCCATTCTCAGTTGCTAAGGAAATCTTTCCACCATCTCTAATCTCGGCACTGGATCTGCTCTCTGTGTCGGGTGAGCTTTCAGCTCCTTCTCTGGAGTCTCTGTCCCAGTTCAGTTCCACAAGCCTTCCTAGGGGCATACCACAGCAGAGGATGCTCCATTCTCCTCCAGTAACCTCCCACAAATTCCCTTTTCCCTCAGCCTTTCTAAGTCTGACCCATGGGGCTGCATCCCAGGTTCATACAATTTTTTTTCCCCCTGAGGCTCAGCCATACCCTTTAAAAATTCTAAACAGACTGTGCAGTAAATTGATACAGTTCTACCATCTATTGCAAAGTATTTGGCAAAAGGGATGTTACTTACTACCAGGTAAGATAATATGACCTGCCTGGAAGCAGGAACTATTTTTATACTTCTAACAAACTCCTTTTCCTATGCCTCTAAATCACCAGCCCACTTTTCCTGACCCAGTAGGTCTAAGCATTGAGAATCTCCAGAGCTCTTTCCAAGAACATGATCTCCAAACAGCCCCAGATTTGACAAACTGGGTGGTGAAACAGCCATCACTGCTGCAGATATACTGCTTATTCCTGCATGCGATTCCCTTCTGTAACTGCCCTGACAGATGAAAACATTTATGTTTCATTTACACCTGAAAGAATGTAGAATTTACTATCCTACTTTCTATTTCTATCTCATTATTGAAATAGCTATTTCATTATGCTATTTACTGTCATGCCATTCTTAATTGAGATCTGGAGAGAAGCCTGCACCACCCACCACCCTCCCCTCACCCCAGTGCAGAGCACCTGTAAAGTAGCTATGTTTGAGAAAAACTAAAACCAGGAAAATTATGTACATTAGGGAGAGGCTGAGGTTTGGTAAGCCAAATTGGGGAAAATAAACTGCTTTTTTTTTGCTTATATATTTGCTTATATATTTGTAACTGTGATTTATTTCTCAGTTTTCTATCATCTTCTACATCTGTAGTACCAGCTTTCCTGTAAGGCAAAGGCTTAGAAAAGCAACTCTCTTCAGCTGGACAGCTTCAGCAATGATTCATTCCTATCTTTTCCATTTTCTTTCATTGTTTTCCGTCCTTATTTTTCAAGGACTTGGACCTTCTCATCCAGGGTCTTGACTGACCATGTAGTTAAATCTTTTTATTACAGAGTACATTGATCCTGAAATAAGCTATTGAAATTTGTATGCAGTGACCCTAGCTCAAAACCAGTGTATGCAATAACATGACAAACAAGCCAGGTGAGTTTTATAAATGGGTGAAATTCAGGTCCCATATCAGAGGTAAAAGCAAATGTTTAATGTGGAACGTTTATTACTGACTGGTAATCATAGATTCCTTTTAAAGTTTTGAAGAGTGATGTTTCTAATTAATTTAAAGTCATACTCCCTAACTACAATATAATGGTGATGAAAAAGTTGTTTTTCTATGCAGAAGGAAAGTTGATTCTGAAATCCCTACAAGCACAAAAATTGGTGTCCTAAAAGAACGTGAGTCACTGCTGTCATAGAAGCCATACTGTGTAATATCTTTATGCATAAGATTATAGGAATCCATAATTCAAAAATTGGAATTAATCCATGTATTCCAAAATTGAGTTTAATGAAATAGCCATACTTACACACAGAAAATCTCTCTTCAATGGTTCAAAGATCAAATAATAAAGAGATTAGATATAGTTACACTAATGGTGTGAACATGCCAGGCTAAAGCCACTGGTAAATTCTATTATAATTGTCTAGCACACAGTAATGCAGATGGTGCTCAAAGCAGACCAGCTAGCTGGCAACTCGTTGCTCTCTGCAGGACAGGATGGGACAGTAGGAAGTAGAGTCAGAACTTCCCAGTACCATGATGAATTCTTCAGGCAGTTCTACCTAATATTTCCCCTCTTAGGCTTGGGCCCATACTTTCCCTGGACCTGCTTGGTGAACAAAATATTCCTAAATAATTTCGGCTATTATGTTAGTCACATGTTTTTCAGAGGTTCATATACTGTGAATATTAAAAAAAAAAATAAAAAAATCTCTTGTCTAAGAGAGAAAAAAGATGAAAAGGATATTTGAAGATGCTATTTGAATTGTTTTTCAATTACCATTACTCAATCAGATGTGCTAGAAACTGAAAATTACATTGACAAGATGAGCTTGCACTATCAATATATAAAGCTGGGGGAGGAAGGGAAAAGTAATCAGAAAAAAAAAAAAACATGCACAAAATTGAAGTGACAATCCGATACTGTCAAAAGATCATTATATTTGATATGGATCATTTGATGAGATACAGGCCAAATTCAGCCCTGGGGTAAACAGATGGAATGCACAGAGATTGGAAAAGTAACAACAGAATCTTTTATTTCCTTCTTATTTTGCAGCAAGAAATAGGATGTGCAGTGCATCTACAGCTCTCTATAAAAGGTATGAAAAACAAGAAAGTATTTTTGTCTCTGATAAAGGCTCAAGAAAACATGTAACTAAGTGAAAATATTTCATGTTTTATTTAATTTCTCATAATATCCAAGCAGAATATATTTTCTTACCAAAGTTTAATTGTATAGATTATTTTCCTGCCTGTTGCTATTATTATTAGGGTATTTTGTTTTGTCTCAAAATGTTGCATTTAGAGTTCTGTATTTTTTTTCCCACATGATGCTTTGGAAAGAAGGCATGCATATCTCATAAAATGTCTAGCAAGGTAATATGTTGAAAAGAGTTTATAACTCTTAATACAAGAAAGAACAATAGTTTCCAGCTGTCAAGAGCACAAAAATGTAGTAGAATGCATTAAAATAATATTGGCAAGTTCTTTCTTTCCTCTACCCTTTTTCCCCCCACCTGTGACTCGTCCTCTCTGTAGTTCAGGTGCACATGAAAAACAATCTGGCTATATGAAATCATTTGAGGGAGGAGTGGTGTAAACTCACATGCTTCTCACTCAATAAGCCATATTTTGTCATGGAAGAATTGTGAAGCACCTGCACTGTTAAAGAATGTTGGCTATTTTAATGCTGATGTTATTATGAGAAAAGTTAAATCTTTGTGAATTGGTGGACAATTTTATTTCTAATGTTCTATGTTAGGACTGATTTACCATTCTATCTACATTTATTTTATTCAGTGACAAAAGGAGCTATTTTTAAACAAGCTATCAGTCAAAACTTCCTTGTCTTTCTGTTAGATGAATTTATGTATGCACTAAATTAATAAATGTCCAAAGAGTCATCAGCATTTCTATTTTTTTCTGCAGTAAGACATTTAATGAAAGCAGCATCTGAAATCTTGGTCGTGAATTAGATAACTTTTTTGCTTTAGAAAGGTGTTGACTACGATTTATTGTATGTTTCACCAATGAAGTGTAAAATCTTAGCATGTTGCATGAGCAGATTGTTTTCTTTTTGGGAATTATCCTTAGGTCACATTTCATGGAAAATCTACTTCAGTCTGAATCTACCAAGATACCTGTATAGGAGGTGTTGGGAACCTTGAAAATTTTTCTATAGGTACAAAGCAGAGCCATAGCGGCAGCATTCAGCCAGGCCATATAAGCATTGAGATGTTTTTCTTAACTAGCAAGGGGCTGTAGAATTCTACCAAAATGGTTTTTGTCCTGTTCTTTTTTCCCCAAGATATTTCCATTGATGAGAATTGGCACAGTTCCACTGGTATCAAAGGAGTTACATGAGCTTATAAACTTTAATGATGCTTCTAGATAATACTGCAAGGTAAGACAATGCATCTGCCTAAGCTCATTAAGCCACTCCGCCAAACTTTATTTAGTTATCTGCAATGTGTTTTCTTTATAAATAATTTTACATTATGGATGACTGAGTTTAATACCACTCATATTTAGGACAAAGTTACTTGCAAGCAAAGAAAATGAGAAAAAATGTGAAGTTGGATAACTTATTTTTATCAAAAAACTCTACTTTTTCCTTTATTTTGTCTGTGTTCTGTTCTTGCTACCAACAGTTTCACTAAGCTCCCTTTTCTTCCTGCTTTATTTTCATTTTAACTGCTTTTCCACTGCCTCTGTATTTCTTTCACATACTTTTGCTACCATTTCTTTATCTGTATGTAAGTTATAAATAGACTGCAGACTATTCCCTTTACCTCTAGTATGTCCCTGTGAAGACCATAGGGACCCTCCCTGAAATGAAATACAAAGGCTTGATATTAAAAGTTCATAATTATTGTTGTTGTTATTGAACAGCTCTGCAGTTCAGAACTAGGCAAAAAGAAGCAGCTTATATTCTGAGCTCTTCTCCCAGAATTCATTGATCTCAAGATAAAAGGGACAGGCCCTAGCTGCTAGACCCTGCCCTGCCTGATGCAGGGAGCCCCTGACCCTCCTGATGCCTGGTCCCACGGAGCTGCTGGCCCCTGTGGCATACTGTTATTATCATCTGACCACACCTGAAGAAAGAATGTGCTGTTGTTTTCATTTTGCAAGTGTGGGATGGAGTGATACCTAAGGTTAAGTTTCTGAAGATATTTACAAATATTTAAATTCTAATTAAAATTTATGACAATCATGAAATTTTCCTTCAAAGCAGGTTCAAGAGTGGGGTTGGTTTGGTTGGTTGGTTGGTTTGGTTTGGTTTCAACTCTTTCCTGTTATTTCTAAAATTGCAAAGCTTTTTCCTGACAAAGTTATTTAAGGTGATCTACATTCTGCTTGTAATGCTCTTGAATTGAGCAGGTTCTTCTCATTCGGCCATTGGCACCTGTTGATGCAAAGAAGGAGCAGTTTGCTCCTGACTATGTCTTTAGCACAGTATCTGCCTTTTGTGGCACACTTTGCTCCTATAAGCCATGTGAGAATACATGAAATTCTGAAACTGTCAATAGACCGAAGTCTTTTTTTTTCTTCAGATATGCCAGTAGTTTTCCTCAGTAGTAATCATAACCTTACACCTTCTGCCTATCTAAATTTAAATAGCAACACATCTAAAGGTAAAGGGTACTGAAAGGAAGGAGGCTACAAGGTGCTGATAACACGTTGTCTATAGAATTTCAAAAGAGGACAGAAAATGACTGGAAATCGCTACAGGTAGAGTTCAGTAAATTAAAGAACTCTTGCTATTCAAAATTGATTTTTTTTCTTTTTTGTTGTTTCTCTTGGCAGTTTCGTATGGTTCCTTGTGGGTAGTTCTCATCATACGAATGCCATTTGTTTTCCCCATCAGTTATTCCAGTGAAGTTGTTGTATGGAACTGTTTCAACCTGTTTTTCCATATAGTTGTCTTAGGGATGGAACTGGATATGTGTAACATCTCCTGAATAAAGTACCAACACACCAATTTTAGATAGAATGTCAATGACAGAAAATACTTTTATTACGTATTTTAAACTCTTTTCTCTAACATACTGATAGGCTAAATGTTGGAATAAAGTGCCATCAGCTTGAAATGGGGATGAGTGGGTAAATATGGCAGTGTTACTTCATTCCATATGGCCTATAGCTTTCAACTTAAAATTAGAAAAAAGGCATATAAACATTAAAAACGTGCATTAACATGTGCCCCTAGCTAAGTTCCATTAAAAGCCCTATTTAGTCCTTCTTAAGGAAAAGGTTCATCAGCCACTGAGTTAGCTTGGTATCATCCTGGATTTGACCTTCCCACACCAGCTGTAAAATAAGATGCAAGGGAGGGGCTGGAAGAGAAAAATGCCATCTAATTGAAATTATATTTTTGAGAAAAAGGTGTGCTAATAACAAGAATTTTTCCCTACAGCTGGAAAATGACTGGTTAAGAGTTCATGTGTATAAAGAGATCACTCTTGTGAAGTTTTTCATTCCAGAGTATGAAGTAAATGAAAAAGAGCAGTAGAGCACAGCAAGATAAAAACATGGGCCAGTGATCAGAAAGTCGATTATAACGTCAATAATGATGTATTCAGAAATTTTTGCTGCCAAATTTCTTCAGTACATGTAAAAAAAAGATGAAGAGAAAAAAATAAGCATGGAACAATGCACATTGTTTATTTTTCAAAGAGCATATAGTAATCAACATACTCTAATGTGCATGTGTCAGTGAATATTTGCTGTACAGCTTTACCTCGGGAACTCTCTGTCCTGGTTCTGTCAAGTCAGACAATACTGCCAATATATAAAATGCAAAGAAAGAAGAAAAACAGGATTATATGGGCAAAACACATGCACAGTGATTTTTATATTGATTAACTTATTGTTACTGGCTTCTGAAGTAAAACAGCTGAGCTGAAATATTTATAATATGGTAAGTATTTTAATCAGATCAGTAATTAGGAATTTTCACAACAGAAAAAGGGTGGCTACTTAAATATTTTATATGGATTTAAAAATCTCTTGGCTAGAGGCATCAGAATTTTGGTCTATATGTATATTTTCAAAGACACAAACTGTTATATTTCCTATTGTGTTTTGTGGGGCTGATTATAACTCCTTGTTCTATGTGGCTGTTGCTTAGTCTTTTACTCTCACTACACTTCCAGTAGAGTATATGAAAGAATGTATACCATAAGGAATAGAGGAGTGCCACCACTGAAGTAGCTGGGATGAAAACTACAGGCAAAAACAAAGCACAGACCAGGTTCTTTGAAAATACAGAACAGGATCTAATGAGGACATGGATGTCCTTGTCTGTGTCACCAATAAAAATTTCTTCTTCTAAAATTTATTTTGTTTCTAATTAAACTTTCCAAAGTAAGAAAAACATTGCAAGCAATAGCATTCTTTATTATGGGGGGGAGAAAAAAGAAAAGAAAACTCACTTTTTCCAGGGCTGCAACTTGTTGAAGTTTAATCCAAAATTTTTCACTTGCCCATGTGGAAAGCTGTGCATGCAGTCCTCCATCCGAAACTAAAATATGATAACTTGTTTAATCACTGTTACCTGTCTACCTTCTTCAGTTCATCATTCATGATGCTTCAGCAATGTTATGTAATGTGATTTTATGTAAAAAACTGCAGTTGAACTGTGCTAGGTGTTTTGCATGTGTGCACAACAAAGAGACACCTGGTGACCCAAGAGTTTTCCAGTTTTAGGCTTTTGTCCTGCACATTTAAGTCTGTACATAACAGTATTGATTAAAGTCAATACTGTTTGGGCAACTTCTACCCAAAATTAGGCATATAGATAATATTTTAGTTTTCATTATCAAGAAGGGCCTATGTGCTTTTCTCAGCGCTTACTCTACTCTTCATCCAACAGTACCTTTTTTTGGCCACCAATATGAACACAACACGTGACATAGTAGTGGGTGCATTTTTAGATTCTCAGTGCAAAAGAGATCAACATACTAATTTTATTTGTCACCATGTGACAATAGTACCCCTGTGGGTATTTACTCCAGAAACCCTAATAAGTATTAATTCTAACCCTAGTACATGTTAGTCCAAGGTAATTTGTTCATGTCCCTGTAACTTGAATGTTGAGAGCTTTCACCTGGAGAACACAATACAGTATAATTCATGAAAAAAAAGATATCTTTCTTTGGTCTGTCTGGGAATCCTAACCCTTTTCCCCCTACAGGGTTCAATGAAATACACAGGGGAACTAAGTGAGAAGTTCAAAAATAAAGAGGGAATTGGGGGCCCCATGCTGTCATTGACAGACTGGCAGACTGCACAGATTTCCATCTTAAAGAAATAGAATTGTTCTTCTGACTTAAGTTTCACTTACTCTCCCCTCCAAAGCATAGATGAAACATATTTGTGAAACATTCTACCTCTCTGAGTGTGCCTGGCTGGCTTGTTTTATGAAAAATGTCTGCTTACCCCTGTAGCTGTGATAGCCTCACAAAAGGTAAGACTAATCTCACTTGCTTGGCAAAAGGATTTTTAAAGGTGTTTTGATAGCTCTAATTAGCAGGTTTCCAGATAGGACATTTCATTATCTGTCACAATAAAATTTATTGGATTCATTGCCCTCTTTTTCTTAAGTTCTTGGTTTAATTTGTACAGTGATATTAGCAAAGAATAGCACCCAACTTCTGGCTCAGTGTTTTATTAGATGTCTACAGGGCTTCTACTTCTCTGGGTTATTGCTAAAGCACATCATGAAAAAGGAAAAAGAAAACTTACTAAAGTGACAAAGAAAAGCCAATGCATAAAAATTTACATTTTTTTCTTGCTAAAAAGGCAGCATTACATGTTTTCTCCTTTGGAGGTCAAAGCATGAGGTTTTGATCAGACCAAAATTACTTCTTGTTTAATTATATGTAACCAAGTATAGTGAAGATCTATTTGTTCATGTTAACAGGAGTGGACGTTTTATAGACAAGTAAATTTCATGGAGCATTGGATATATTTTCAGACTGAAAATTCCAGTCATCCATGAAATTAAAGAGAAAAGAGTTCCCTTTAAAGGAAAGTTTGGCAATTACAGGTCCTGTCCACCGCTTGAAATATATTTTTGTATACAAACTTTTTATCACTTTTAATAAACCTTTTCATATTGTATTTGTTGGTATTACCAGTATAACTAAAGGTGTGGTAAGAAGCCTGTTTAAATAATTCTGCTAGTAAGAGTATGTAAATTTCGCTCTGGAAAGAAATTTGCCATATGTTTCTGGGAGTCAGACATTATGCAAGGTTTTAACTGTGTAAAGTCAGTCAAAAATACAGTAGGAGTTGCATGGATAAAAAAAATCCTATTCAGTGCTTTGAAAATATTCTTTGCAAGGTCTCCTAGATAAAGTCATACTTCTATTTTTGAACAACTAAAAATGCCTGAAGAGGTTCTGAATGTTTTATTTAAAGAAATGAGGGACTGGTTCTGTAAAAAATTCCAAAAAGGAGTGTTTAAAGTTAGTCACAGAGGTCCGTAGTTCAGACATCCATAAAACTAACAAGATTTTTGAAGCTGCTTTAAGCTCCTAGAATTTCTGTGATTTCTGCACCTGATCCTCATACTGCTTTAATGTGAGTGTTCCGTATCAAGCTATTTGTTTCTTAACCAGTTTAGGAAAGACCAAATTGCTGACCACATTTTCTCTTCGCTACACAGACAGATTGAATAAGATCAAGACTCACTCTTTAAGTAGATCCAGGTTGTCACAGGTACACAATCAGGGCAAGAGGGCATCTCTATATGAATTTTTCTGTAACTTTTGTCTGGTTTTGGAGAACTTGGAATGGAGGAATTTTCCATTATCTTACAAGAGGAAAAAAATGGCTTTTGGATATTGAAGAGAAATATTCTTGTAAGTCCTACAACTCATTGTAACTTCAGCTGTCAGCAGTCCATCTGTTTTCCCTGCCATCATAGGTCCAGTAGGTTTGCCAAGAACATAACGCAGTCTGGCTCCATATACGATCCTCAATTTTAGCTTCTTAATGCCAGAGAGTAATCAATAAACCTGGTCAAAAGTTGTAAGCAAAACCCTTTTTTGTGGGAGAAAAAAAAAAAAAAGAAAAAGCTTCCTAGTTGGTTTTCAGTTGTTTTGTGTATTCCCCACACTGAAACAGAAGATAATATGTCATCCTTCCTATGTCACTGTAACTTTTACGTAATACTAGCTAAAAAAGTATGCATACATAACTGTATTCTGTAGTCCTGAAATGCGTTTATAGATGTTTTAGTGTTTATGAGTGGATTCTTTTCTCATTTCAGTTGTGAACTCCACCTCCATCTCAATTCTGGCTGAAAATAGATGATACAATGTCCACATTTTCACAGGATGGAAGTTATGTTCCTACTAGCCCTATTAAATAAGAGGTGTGTTTTGCTTTCTTACTTTAA
The DNA here is from genome assembly GCA_008711295.1 of Anarhynchus alexandrinus. Classification (NCBI taxonomy): domain Eukaryota; kingdom Metazoa; phylum Chordata; class Aves; order Charadriiformes; family Charadriidae; genus Anarhynchus; species Anarhynchus alexandrinus. Next base: position 5,843,487 of record VUYV01000003.1, read on the forward strand.
CTTCCTATATTGTGCTGTTTTGGCAGCCCCAAAAGCCTCTGTGTTTTCCTGCAACAGCCTTCCCAGACACTTTCCGTTTCTTAAATGGAGGAACGACCACAGTTACAAGAGTTCTCGCATGCACCGCAGGGAAGATGGTTTGAATTGCTTATTTCTTAAAGAACTCCTCGAGTGTCATTGAAACACAGTACTGGAGACTATATAAGTCTACAAACTTACATGTTGTAGCACTTTGTGCTTGAATTAAGGAATTAAATATTCAATACAGTATCCAACATTGCTTGACTCTATCATTTTCTGTCCTAATAGAAGAGACGGCTCCAGATTGTTGTATTTGGGGGGTGGGAGGTGTTGTAATTCTATTCTGTTAAAAAAGTGGTACTAGCTAGGCTTTCTTTGTATTTCAGACCCATGTAGAAACCTTTCCAGACTGAGACAGTCATTCTAGTGTGTATATGTATGTAGTTTGCTACTCATGGATGCCTATGATTACATTTATTCTGTAAAATGTAAGGTAGCCAAACTGAAACTGTGGGCATTAACAATTCCATATTCGTAAACTATTTGTCAAATATATTGCTATCTCTCAGAAGTAAAAAAAAAAAATTACAAACAATAATTTTAAATTGTTGATACCTTTAAGGCTAAAACAAGCTCAGATAGCATCCTAAAATTAAAATATCAGAGATCATCTCAAAGGAATTGAACTTTTTGTACAAAACGGGATGGAAGTGTAGCATATGAAAAAGACAGCGATAATATTAATAAAAGATGAAGATATTTCTTAAAATTCCTTCTGAAACTTTGTGATATGACATTACTAGTTTATAAGATGCTGGCAAGCCCCACAAGACACTGACATGGATCACTGATAATCATAGAAGATTGTCCTTTGTCTAGATTTTTGTGTTTTGAGGGAAGGCTTTTCACGCTTACATATCAAATTACTGGCCCTTTCAACTTAAACTTCAGATGTGTTCTGATTACCTTTCTTACCAAAGTGAAGCGCCAGCAGGATGAAAAACACTATGTGAAGGGTAGTTGTCCATGGATGGTAGTTTCACTATGAAATATTAGTGCTTTGTTATTTTCAGATGTCTTTTAGAAAGCATGACATATATTTGTAAAGAAAAGGCCCCTCAAGATCAAAATCTATTGGTATGTGAAGAATGATTTGCAATTATTTACCTGTGCATGTGTGTTTAATTACTATTTATATGCATAGATATTTAACAGGAAATAAAAAAAAAAGTTAAACATTTTCCACAAAAGCTACAAATTTTAATATATTGAAACAAAACAAAAGCATGCTCAAAATTTAGTGTTGTCTTTTTGCATCTTATTAGTTCTGTAGGTATTTCCAGTTTTCTCTCTGTGTCAAAGACGTTTTATGTAGACATGCTCAATAACTTAAGGCCACACATTTAAAGATATTAAGGTATTTGCATGCTTTAGAGAATAATGTTAACTGACTGCCTGAACTTTCAGACATATAAATGTCTTGAAGAAAAAAAAAAAATAATACTTTGCCACTTAACTCGTTCAGTGGAAAAATATGTGACATATTATGAGGTACTATGATAATAGATAAACCACCAGTGCTTCAGACAGATAGATGGTACTCACTTGATGGTAAAGCCTTACTGAATTTTGCAATGCTCCACTGAAAAAAACCAAAATTGTATTGATTTGTGGTAATTGAGAAGCTGGCTAACAAATTCACTATATAAATATTCTATACACTTTTATCTAGTTTAAGGTTATGCATCCTGAGTCCAATTTCTTTCCCTTCTGATGCTTTCTCCATGCTCTAATCAGATTTATAATAAATTATAATGCTTTAATTGTAATATGTAGAGGCCAAAATATTTCAAATATTAGAACTGAAAACTGAATCTGATGCCTCATATTAATAGTATCACTAGATTTGGATATTAAATACAAAGGGGAATTCCTGCAAATAGACTGTTTTATTTTTTAAAAGAGTTCTTAAATTAGAGCCAGAAGTAATAGAGGAGATGAAGTTCCATTTTTAATCAGTTCTTTCAAAAAATCAGCAATTCTCAAAATAAAAGTAGTAGTTCTCAGCATAGTTGATTTACATTAGTACAAGATGGGACAAAAAAATTTTTTTTCTTCAAATTTGTTAGCTAAAGTTATAAGCCCATTTCAGCCCATCCTAACTGTTTGAAATCACAGGAGCTCTTGATGGGTAAGCTTTAGGGAAAACCCCAAGACCATCATGCATAAACCCAGTACTCTGTATGTATGTAAGAACGCTGGAGTTGGACAACAGCTTGTCAGGTAAAATACATTTGTGCCTGCTTATTAGAACTGCTGACTCTGAATACCGGAGACAGGAAATAATACAAAAAAGCCCCATGGAGTCAGAACTTTGACTAGGATAAATCAAGCTCAACAAGGCAGTGTACTCTCTTCAAAGATCTGTCCTCAAGTTTTTCAATTAACTTATGTGTACTGGGCAGCCTATAACAAAACTTTTATAAAAGTACAGTAGCTGTGTTCACATAAAATCGATAATTCAGGTTAAAAAAAAAGTAGGAAACAAGACTCCTGATTATTTCCCAGAAGAGGTCTTTGGCTTTTCCTTTTCAGTGTCTACATAACACTCCTAGATCAACCATCCTTGAGAGAAGAGCAATGTCATTTGCTGCTTCTCTGATTTTCTTTGAGTATCCAAAAGCTAGGCAGGCCCCTGCCTGTTAAAAAGACAACTGAGGTTTGAGTTTAATTAAGCAATTAAATTCTATTGCTTTGTAGTATTTGAAGCTATGAACAGCTGCTGAAACTGATTAAACACTAAGGCGAAGCCTGAGGTGTTTGATCAGTCCAAAAAGCCATTTTTTGTCAAGTAAGGAACGGAGTGATAAAGATTATTCCTGTCATTATATAAGAAACCATAATACAAAAATAGTAAGATGAGTTGCTTCCACTCTGAGATTTTGAGGACTGGTCCTAAAGTTTCTTTCCCGGACTGTCAAGAGAGATGCCAGTATGCAAATGTCTGCATTTACCAGGATCACAAATTAAATGGAACATACTAACATTTTTTTCTTCACCAGCCAAATTGAGGCTACTTTGAGATGAAAAATCCATTGCAGAAAGTGTAACACATATCCTATTTTGTCTTGAATATTGGGCAGACTATTCTTGGGTAATATTAAAACTGAAAAATAGCAGTAGTTCTCTGAAATCATGACTAGATTAATTAATCTAAACTAATGCAATGACCAAGAAACACACTGATGTTCAGGACAAAGTACTGAAATAATCAGTCATGTAACTTGCATTGTTCTAGCTCTTTTCCAAACAAAGTACCCTGTGCAGACATTAAAAAATGCAACTTTACAACATCCCTCCAAGGCATACTCTGTTTATGCCTCCAAGGCATACTCATGCATTTACTCTGTTATTTAACGGTTTGAAAAACTGAGGCATACAAAGCATAAATTATTTGCCCAGGTCCATGGAAGTGTGCCACACCTCTAAGACCAGATCTGCATATGCTTTTAGCTGAAGTGCTCTATTTTAAATATTGAACAATACATAATTTCTGATCAACTCTGTGAAATGCTACGTCTAGGTAAAAAGCATCACTTTCTATATATAATGTATATTTTGTACAATAAATTGTATGTTTCCTGAAATTATTTGTTCATATGTTGGAGTCACAACTTAGGTATCTATTTTAGTCAAAAGAAGATTTTTTTCAGAGACAGTTTTTGTGAGCAGATGGAAAGAATGGAAAATAGCTTCAGTTCATGTTCATGGCAGCAAGGAATATTTTATTTCTCCTGGCTGTGACTGGATGGATATTTTTTCCTCTCAAAGACCTGAGAATTGCCTTTCTTTGCCAAATTGAAAGAATGAGTGAAATAGCTGAGTAGTCCTTGGCTCACATACTTCAAAGTTTGAGTTAGTTTTCATATCATTATCTTTCTTACGTTTTAACAAGTTAGAATCACTCACAAACTATCTTGTATGCTGTACAGAGAGAATTTAATGTGCTCCCAATCAAGAGCTTACTTCTTTCTAATCAATTTAATGTAATTAAATACTAAGGTACAGCTTCTTTCACATTACCACCTTCAATTCTGTGCAGCACTTTGATGTTTAGAAACTGCTGAGCCCAGAAATCAGAGAGAAGTATTTCAAACATATTATTGTTACTTATTTTGTGGCAGGCCTAGCAAGATGTCACATGCTGTTTAATAATACCTAGAAACATGTTGAATTTTTTTTTTCCGCTAAACATAGAAAGGCAAGTATCTCTTTTGCAACCACAGTTTGCTGTCCCTATAGATGTTAATTGGTAAAACTTCTGATCTGTTAGTCTAAATTGATTTAAATCTTTGCTCCATTTATGGTACCATAAGCCTGATAGTGTTTTTATCCTTGCCAGGCTGATTGAATTCAATTAACATGCTCCCTGTTTGATATCATAAACAGCCTCCTTTTTTTAACAAGTCTTAAAATTCCTTTCAAAATTATTCAGTTAGGGTAGGTGCCACTTAGAACTGTGAGTGTCACAGACCAAACCAGGTCTAAAACACTGGAGCACCTTGCCAAATTTTGCTCACAGGAGAATGATATCAAGAAAAAGAAAGAAGAAATAACAAATAGAATGTAGTAACTCGAGGAATTGTCAAAAAAGAACTTGAAGCATAGAGGAAAATAATAGTTACCCAACAAATAGTTCCCCCTCATAACTGTCGTTCTCTACACATCCACTGGACAATGAAATGATAAAGAAGAGTAATGAAATCTTTAGATGATATGGATATTTTTTAAGTGGCATGTTGCACGAATAAAGCATTTTTTTCATTTATATGAGAAGGCAGGGGGAACACTTGAATGCCAGTAAAAAAATACTGATAATTACTCTCCAGTTACATATTAGCATAACCAAGATTAAAATTAAAGAACAAGAAGTAACAGTAGGTGTCCCCTAACCGCCCGTTTTCTGTATAGATAGTAAATGATCAATGTCCAACAAATATAATTTCATAAGGAATTGTCAGAGCTGTTTAAAGGAGGTCAAAAGTCAGTCACCTTTACTTACATAAGGTCAGGGCACTTGAATCTTCATAGCATCTTTGAAAATGCTAGCTCTTACAAATAAGGATGCAGATAAGTTTTATTGCAGCTTTCTGCTTTTGTTTGGATTTTTTCCCAGTAAAAAATGGGGAAACGGTAGAGAAGAGTTACATAAAAACACAAATTGGAGAAACAGGCCAGTTACAAACACAGGTACAACAGAAGTAAGAAAGCCTGGTCTTTGCACATGGTCATAAAGAAATGTATGTGTGCAGGTATGCATGTGTGTATGCGTATGTATAATTGGAGTATGTTACTTTTTGTATAGGTACAGTGGTCAAGATATGTAGCATTTTTCTCCCAGAAGCAAGTGGTAATAGATAGTACATTTTCCATTATATTCTTACAGCATGCATAGCTAGGGAATGTGTAAGCCACCATTGGGCATGAGCATACACAATGAACACCAAATGTGCAGAATCACTTCCTGTTTCTGTAGCATAACGACAGCAAAGTTATTTACATCCATTAATGCAATGATGATCACATCCAAACTCATTCTAAATGAGGTTAGAGACATTGAATTTAGTTTTAATTTCTGAGACAGAAATACTGATGTGATACTTCACAGTCCCTGAAAACTTATTTCAGAAAGGTTTAGCTCACTGTCTGGTTACAGTAACTTGAAAGATAGTCCTTTCAAACATGATTTTTTTCATCTTCTTGTAATCGCGCAGAGACAATTAGTTAGTGCTTTGATTTAGTTTAAAAAAAAATCCCTTTGAAGAATTAATCTGAATTCAGAATCTTTCAAGACTATCACAAACTCTGTGTATCTATACATTTTATTTTGCAGCATGTGTCGGTAGTTTATCCATAGCCTGTTAGTGGAATATTTAAAGAACTCCTAAACCACTAACCTGTTACAATACTATTGAGAATTTCCAGCATTTTTTCTTACAGTGGAAATCTGAACATAATGCATATGATCTAATATTAAAAAAAATCAATCAGGTTTAGCTTGTTTTTCAGACGTTCTAGATTGATTTCTTATTGGCAGCTGCAATGTTGAAATGGAACTGAACGAGAGTATAAGACTGCTGTTTAACAGTGCTGCATAAAGAGTTCTTTAACATTTACTATGTTGATACATACAAAGTGTTTACCTTTTATTACAACTATTAAAACAAACAAACAAACTCATGTTAACTGTGCTAGCTTAAAAAGCCAGCAAATTTTGTGTAATGGCATTTATTTATTTTTTTTACTAGAGGAATTCTGCTTAACATTAGTGTCCTCTGTAAAATCTGATCTTCATCTCAGTGCTTATTTAAAGCAAAGAATGCCATACTACCGTGGATATACTTACAGCTGGATCAGAATATGACTTCTGGAAGCTAACACATCCGTCTGAAATTTTTGAAGAAATCTGACCTATTGCTTTGTTTCTGGTCTAGTTTGGACTTGCTGCTTTTTAGCTAAGGGAAAAAAAGAAAAAAAGAAAGGGAGCTGAAGACTGTCAAATCTAAACCAGGATTCAGTCAGACATAGAAGCAAGTATCAAATGTCTAAGAGTGCCAGAATCGCTAATCTTTTGTGCTCTCTGCTTAGGTGCACAGCTCGCTCTGCCTAGCTCAAACTAACCGTTTGTCTGGAGTTTTCATCCCCAAATATAAGTTAGAGTACAAAGATGATGCTTACACAAAACATCTCTGGAATTCATTGAGTTCTCTGTGATAGGTCCTTGAGTATCATTCTCTTATTTCACTAATATGCCTAGTGATAAATATATGGTGAGAGAAAATATAAAATAGGTTTGAATTCTCTAACAGACAGGTAAAGTCTATTGAATCATTGAAATGTCAGTAGAGTAAAAAAGATACTGACCAGCTCCACATCTCACTCAGCGAAACACTTGTTTTGGTTCTTTTTCTAGCTGCTTCTAGCCATTCCATTTATCTTAAATTCAGTTTGTTTCACTGCACCCCCCTCTTTCCATCATGACCTCTCTTTTCTGCCTGCCATTTTTCTCTCCACATTTCTCATTTGTACATTTCACTTTAACTCCACCATTAGCCCTTTCTCATTTCACCCAATGAACCAGACTGGGAGTTTTTTGTGCAAAAGGTGGTATGGTTAATTCTACAGAATCAGTGTAAAATTAACACAAAAATGCTGCCTAATAACTCTAAGCAGTAACTAAACTTCTAGAAAACATCCTGTTCAAAATTTGTGGCACAGTGGGGAGCAGTGCAGTACTACAAAAAACATAAAGCTTTGTCATAGCGTGAAAATATACGCTTAAAAAAAGCATAGCCTTACAAATCAGCCCTTGATTAGTTTTCTTTTATTGACAGAAATCGGAAACAAGAATGGCCTTGTGTCTTCAAACTGTACTTCCCCCCCCCGACTTTTTGCTATATTTCACTTTGTACAATTTTCAACAAAGTAAGGAGGAGGAGGAGGGCAATTCGTCCTATATAAAACTGATAAATCTTCAGCAGGTCATCTTCAAGAGTGTTGGAGTGAAATGAAACCCATGTTTCTTTTCCTTTATATTGATCTAGCTACACTAATGGACCATTGGCTCTGCACTCTGTTGTTTCACAGGGTTTAGTTAAGCTTGCTTTCTATCTAAAGATAACTGCAGGTTGAGTAGCAGATGACACCATTTTTCTCAACAATTTTCCATTTTCTTTTATAGGAGAATTTTTCCTAAAGTAAATACTTTCTATATATGTATAATAGTTTTGGGATTTAGTTCATTTTTTAGGCTAGCAATTACAAAAAAAAAAACACCACAAAGAGCAGGCTACCAAATCCTACTGTCATTGTTTGCACGTGATGGCTACTTGGTTGATCTGATACTTGACATTTTTTATTCTGAAATCATATACCCCTTTGAATTGTACATCTTTATTAATGGAAATAAAAATAATCAGATGATTACTATGATTGGTTCTTTTTAAGCAGCTCTTCATTGGTATCGTTTTGTGCACACTTTAATTCAATTATTAACCTACAGAGACTGTATAAAAGGCCATCTAGTACAACCAGTGAAGTGTTGGATTTTTTAATTAATAGACACTCAAACAGCCACTTCCTGGGTTTTGTTTCCCATGGAATTATATGCATGCAAATGTTACATTTAATTGCCTGGAGTGAAAGCACAAACCTCTTTTCTTAATTTTAATTAGGAAATATTTCCCTTTTAGAGTGCCCTGCGAATACTTCATGGCAGATAATCAGAACTGAAACATCATTTGTTCTGTGCTTGCTTCAAAAGTGTTTCTTTGATTATGAATAAACATTTATACTACATTAACTCCAAGAGACTCCACGCAGGTTTGAGGATGATATTGCAATGGATTCTTTGCAATTGGAGATGAAAATTCCTGAGACACAAATTACTGGAAGAGAATACATGATGGAGAAATAATATATAAGCAAATGAACTGCATTCTTAGAGATGTCTGGCAAAACTTATTGATTTGTACTTTCTTTTTTTCATCTTAGGTACAAGGAAATGAAAAGTAGGATTTTAACCTTGGATGATATTCCAGTATTTATCTGTTTCTATTTCTTAAAATGTGGATTTCCTGATGGAAAATGAACTGTAGTGGGTAATTTCTGGCTAACATGAATAGTTTAATTTGGTTCAGCTTATAACTAGTTGGAATAAAACCAAAATTATAGCAAAGAGAAGACAACAGAAGCCAAAGCTGTGGGGGATGACTGCTGGGCATAATACATGTTGTCAACTGGAAGGAAACAAGTAGGAAGACAAAGAAGGATGGAGCAAGCCCGTAGTATATTGTCCAGAAGTGGAGGAGAAAAAGGCCTTGCATGGTGTGTGTGTAGGACTGCCTTATGTGCAAAAGCATCTCGCGGTGGCTTCACACGTTGGTGATTAAACTCTTGTTTAATAAGAACATTTGGGACCATAAAAAAAACAGTGCATAATCATCAGAAGGCTTCATATACTGAGGGATGGTTTTGGACCCTCCCATGAGAATTGTTTTTTAAATTGTGAGGCTCTGTTTGAATTTTTTTTTTATGTGTACAGTCATCCAATGTAGTGGAAACATTGCCATATTACATAGTGAATTTTGCTTTTATCAAATACTCGAGTATATTTGAGCAGGCTTACATTCGCTATTTCAGCAAACTAAACTCAATGTTTCATGGAGAGCAATCATAAAAACATTACAAAACTGACATGAAATTTGCTTTCAAATTTAAACTAACATTCTTGGAAAAAATGCATTAATCTCTTCAATCATTTCTAATTATGACAACTTTATCATAATATTTCTCTTCTATGCTATATTATTGCAGGATCTTCTCTATGGTCACTCTATGTTAATAGTGACATTTTATTGACAATTATTATGTGGGTTTTTTTTCTTTGCTTCCTTGGAAAGACTACTAGAAGAAAACAACTGTGATTAGACATACCTTCAATTCACCTGATAATTATTTTTTAGCCTCTGGATATGCTGTTGCCTAGGTGATTGTTTTGGGAAAAAAAAAAAAAAATTGGTTTTGGCTACCTTGTCATAACCTGCTATGAATCTTGACTTTTGGAGAAGTGCTTTTTACTGGATACATTTGTTGTAGTGCATAAACCTGCAATGCTAAAATTCAGTAAGTAAGCTTCCAGCTTTGAAACTAAAGTATTTGTCTTTTCTGGGGAGCACTAGGAGGGAAAGGATCTCTCAGTTCCTTGTCTCCCTTTTTGTTATTGATTATGGATTGCTTGCTTATCTTGTTATGTCAGGTTTGAAACAGCTTTAAAAACTCAGTGGTAACTATATTTTCCTGAAATGAAATCACAGATTAAGTCTTCTTCACTTATTTCTTTTCTATTAAATTCCCATCATTTTGAGTTTCCTTTAGAAAATTACCTTATTCCTCTCCAAGTAGCTGTATATATAATTGATTATTATATTTATGAGGTACTCACATTTTGTATAATGTAAAAACAGTAAATGTAAAATATAAACACTGTATTGAGATTCTTACATTTCATGTGAAACAGGAGAGAGAAGGAGGGACACAGATCCAAACAAAGAGTTAGCAAGTGACATGGAAGATATTCATATTACTCCAACAGTGTTATACTTACAGATATGTTTTCAGGATAAAAATCTAAATAGGCTTATTAAATGATAGCAGAAATGAATTGAGTAAAAAAGTTTGATGTGGTGGGTGTAGGTTGTCTCAGCTACATCAAGACAAGGCTCAAGAAAGACACTTCAAATACATGTCACTCTTCAGTTTTGTAAAATAATAATAATAATAATAATAGTTTTAAATCATCCATCATGTCTTACACAGGCAGTGTCGGCTACGGCAGGCAGGTGTAATTATGCATTCTAAAACAGCTGCTTGTGACAGACAGTTTGCTTGCAACCCTGCTAAGACAAAATTACAATTATCAAGCATTCGACCCAAAGGGCTTGTGCTGTTGTTGTGAGGCTTCACAACACGAAAGGGCACCAATTTTATAAAGTGTGCTAGACGAAGAACCACCAAACATCATCCCAGCAAGAGGCAAGTTTATTAACCTCACATGTCTCCTGAAGAGATGTCCTAAATGAAAAAGCCAGTTCTCATAGCTCGAGCACAGATCTTGTGCTCTCCTGGGTTAGGGCATTGGTGGATAAAAGGCAGACAATTTTAGAATTCCCTCCAGGTAGTTTCTGAACTTCTCGGAACATAAGACCAGTACTACTTTGCCAATGGCATCAGTCATTTATGTATTTATTTATTAAACAGGAGGCCCCACTGACTAAGTCAGTGTGAAGACATTTTCATACAATTGGCTCTCCATTACTATTAGCCTCTAGAGGGCTACTGCATCATGTTTATAGATGCACCAGCAGCTTTTGTTAGTCACCAAAATAATGGTGACATTAAATGGTATCCAAAGCTACCCAGACATTCTTTGACATTTACATCTGTCAGAAAGAAAAGAACAATTGCCTAAAGCAAACAGTTCTCACTCCCTGTGGACCAATAAGGAAAGGGATATGGTTTGCACTGCACCTAAAGGTCAGCACTACATCTGATTATTGGTGGGAGAATTCAGTTAAATTCCTCCCACAGGACACCTGGCTACTGCCCACAGCTACTTAGATGCTAGGGACTTTTATGCCAAGTACATCTTTTGTCATTGCTGTCATGGCTCAATTGAGGAGACTGGCAGTCTGGGGTTTTCTCAGTCCAGACCAGTCCGGAAAGAACAGAGTTCTCACTACTCAGAAGCAAAAGAGCACCTATTGAACTAACACACTTCAGACATCTATTATTCTTGGGTAAAGAGGTAATACCTCTGTGAATCAATAGTAACCCTTAAATAATCTTGAAGTGTAGCCTTTGGTAGAGGACTACAACACCATGCTAAGAAAATTTAATTACCAATGCAAGATGTATGTATATACTGCAGCTGCTGATAGAAATTAAAAAAAAATAATAATTAAGATATACCTCTATCAGTGTGAAGCTACTTGGGATTTAAGAAACAGTATCACTCCAGGTTGTGAAGCTCTGAACTGAAGAGTTAACTCACAAAATAATTGGAGCTAAAAATATCCCTGCCAGACCCACCGGATCATTTGAATAACGTACTCATACCATCACTGCCATGCTCAGATTGTATGTCATTCAAGCTGCTGTCATCTACCTCCTTCTCTTGACTGAGTTTTCAAACAGGACCAATTTTGTTCAGTAACTTTGCTTCTTAGCTAGACCTCTTCTAACTACTGAAATTAACAGCATATCGTGCAGACATTCTTCGCTCTCAGAGTGATAAGACCTATGTTTATATCTGATGCCCAGGCATGGTATGCAGAGAAGCTCTTGCTTATACTTATTGCTATAACACCCAAGGCCAACCAACTTTGTTATTTGCCCAGCTGGAGGGTTGGAAGTGGAAAAGCATAAAGGGGTCCCACCTGCGGGGAGGAGCGGACAGGAGAGGTGACCTAAAACTGACCAACAGGGTATTCCATCCCATCTGCCTCATGCTCAGTATAAAAGCTGAGGGATCAAAGGGTCAGCCCTCTTTCTTCAATGGCCGGTGTCCAAGGAGGACTCTCTCTGTTCTTCTGCTTTTGATCCTGATCCTGAATGCAGATCTGGAATCCAGTTCCTGTCCATTGCTGAGTCCAGTCTGGGACTTTCCCAGTGCCAGCTGGTGATGTGATCGTCATCCTGGGAGGTTGATATGGTTTTGCATATATTTCATTATTATTCTTTATTATTATTATTAATATTTCATTGAAGTAGTTTTTTTCCTTCTAAACTCATAAGTCTCTTTTTCCTTCCTCTGCCTCTCTCTTTGAAGAGGGGTAGGGGGAATCATCTGTTGGTCCCATCTGGGGTGCCCTATGTCCCCAGTAGCCAATTCCGTCTAAACCATGACACAGAAGGAACAGAGCAGATAGCAGCAGTCCTTGCCCCTTAGCAGAAGAAATTGCCCTCTTCAGTCAGCACCACTTGCACTCCTGCTTGCCGGCCCAGGAGCTGGGCAGTGACGAGAGGTGACAGAAAGGCAGTGCTCAGCAGGCAGGAGAGAAGAGAGGCACCTGCACCCCGAGCTTTCCCTGCAATTACCTCTAGGTCTACTAGGCTTCTGGAGGGTGCCCGTTGCCCTGCATTTATAATGTCCTCATTAAAGTAGGCTTCTTTAAATGAGTTTATCTTCCTTGAATACAGATAAACTGCTAAGAAAAGACAGATGCTGCAACCTGTGTTTCAGTGATGGAAACAGGACATGCAATGAATGACACACTGTTTTGTCTTGCACATACCCTGCAAAATAGCACTACCTTCAGCCACTCTGATCAATTTTTTGCCTATTAGATATATCACTTACTAGTTGTTGTCAGGGGTCAATGCAGGCCGGCAGGTGCCTGCATGCCTGTAGGTCCATGCCCTCCCCTCCCTCCCCCTTTCCTTCCCTCCCTACCCCACTCCTACCCCTCTCCTCTGCCTCTCCTCCCCTCTCTTCCCCTCTACTGTCTCTCCTCAACCGGCACAGTACCACCTCACCCCAAAGAGTCCAGTAACTTCCAGGGCGAATGTCAGGCAGGTCGGGCGGTCAGGGTGGCAGGTCAGGGCAGCGAGGCTGGTGGCCGGGCCAGGGTCAGGGCAGTGAGGCAGCTCCAGAGCATGGCAGGAGGCCCCTCTCACACGGAGGCTTCTGGCAACCCCTGGCTGCGCTGGGCTGGGCTGGGGCGAGAGCTGATGGCTGAACTCCAGCAAGGGGCCCTGACAGCTGTGATATTTCACTTGTACTCATCCTGGCCAAGCATGCCAGTCGATAAAATCCCGATGATCAGTTCATTCAGAAGCTGCTGAGAGTTTAAGCGATCAAATCCGGACTTCTGCTGATTGCCGATCAGTGTGTAGAAAGCATCTGGTTAAAAGCCCAGAAGCACTGCAGTGTTGCTCTCACCTTAAAAGAGGACAAGTTTGGGATGGAAAGTGTCATGCTGGGGGCATCAGGAATGCTGCTGTCCTCTTTCATCTGTTGCAGTGGTTCAAGCTCCTGTCCTTTCCTGCCCCTCGGCCCCGAGCGGGGAGCTGCCCACCCTGGCCACCGGTATGGTCCACCTGGCCTTCTTCCTGCAGGTCTGTCTCAGCGTTCAGGCACCCCCCTGCCCTAGGGAGCTTGTGATGAGTGAAACACAACAGCTTTTGTAAAATGAGCATCTTTGTTATGATTAGCAACAAAGCATCGGATGTAAATATGAATGGTTTTTAAAAAAAAAAAAAGCCCAACCCCGGTGTCTTATCCCTCAGGCAACTGTGGGTCCACCAGGAGTGGAGCTCTTGTACATCTCCCTCCTGCTGTGCCAAGGTAGCCTCAACTACACCATATTCCCTTACACACCAAGAGATTTCCTCAGAGGGAAGAGGCAGAGAGAAAGTTAACCTGGTTGACTGAAGCAGTTCAGTAGGATGTTTGGGGAACTAAGCTACAGTTGCTAGAGTCGACTGATTGAGTATTGCTCCTTAAGGGAAAGAGGGAAGGACAAATGAAAGGTGGTATTATCAAGGACTTGTCACTTCTAGCTGGAGTAGGTGGAATCATAGAGGGATTTATTGCTGTTTCTCTGAGTGCTGAAATGCTCAAATAGAGCAATCCATGGAGGAGGATCCAGCAGCTGCATTGGGAAGATTGGTGAATTTAGCTTTGAATGACCTCCTAGTAGGTTCTTTGCCTATTGTCAGAAGAGCCATAAACTCTGAGTTTATGTGAGTGTTTCACAGTGGGAACAAGAAAGAATTAACAAGCCTAAAGATAAAATGTGAGTTCTGCGTAGATGTTTTAGTGTTATTTAGGTGTGTTACTTCCTTTTCCTGTCCTTCAAAGTTCCTGTCCTAGTGGAAATTGCTTCAGTCCTGTCACAGTGCAAGCTCTTTTGGCATGTTTTTCTCTTAATAATATTTCTTAGAGCTAGGATTGTTTTATATCCCAGTCTTAAGCTTCTTCCCCAACATGGTGAACAGATTTCACCTAAATCAGTTTATTTTTGTGCCAGTATTACTCTACAAGCCTCATAGCTCTTCCGTTGCTGTCATTCTGAAGATGGATGTTAAATGAGCTCTCTACTTTTACCTTGAAAGAACTGGACAATCGTGTAAATCCTCTCATTCATTTTGGAGCTATGCTGAAAGACACAAGACAGGAAAACTATCCTTCTCTGATACTTCATTGAAATATATAATATACTATGCCAACGGCTGCCTTTAGAAGTGAGCAGTCCCTGGGTCAGAAGATCTCTCAACAAACTTCAAAACCACTCACTGTGTTTTTCTAGGCTTGATTTCTTGATACTTAAACTTTTTCAGAACACCCAGTTAGACTTCTGTAAATAAATTTACATAAGGACAACTGCATAGCATTATAATTTAGAAGCAGAAAGAGGGTCAAGAGCCTCCTTTAGGAAAATACTTCAATAGTTTCTATTTGTTAGTGTTTCTCCTGTGGAAGAAAAAAAAGTTAGCTGTTTGTTTATGTCTAAGGGTGGGGAATTATGAAGACAATTCTAAGGGAAAAAAAAAAAAAAGCTAATTTATTACCTGACAACTTGAATTCTTTTAAAAAGTTTCTCTGCAGAGGTGTAGCATCAGTCTTATTGACATGACTCCATTCTGAAAGGCAACTCTTCTGGACTATTTCTTGGGGCAGGGGACAGCAGGACAACCTGATCTTCTGAGGACAGAAGGCCAAATAACTCTCTCTCATACTTCTGAGTTTACTATACACATATACAGTTAATTACTTAAGGGGCACAACACTGATGGGTAGCTGTGGTCAAAATGTGGGGTAAAAAAAAACCAAACAACTGACGGGAGTTTCTGTCTGATTTTCATTTCAAGCTGCCAGAGATGTCAGCTATTTTCTGGGTTTGTTCTTCATCTGTCAGAGCCACACGTGCTGCCACACTCTCCTTCTCTACCTCTCTTCCTCTGTGTTTTTCGTTCTCTATCCCTTCAGCTTTGAGAGATACCCTAGTTTACATCCTTACCATACATGGGAGCTGATTAAACTAATGAGCTACACTTTATTCTGGATCTATTTTATCTATTTTTGCAGCAAACACTATGCTGTTCATTACTTAAAAAACATCCTCTATAGTTTGACAAAAATGAAGACATTTATGCTAAACTTCAGTGTAGACCACCCTGTTTTTATTTAGAATGTCTTCACTATGATTAGTCACACAGTCTGGACAGTTATGCAGAAAATGGTTGAAATTATAAACACCCAACACTTTTAACATCAGTGTACAATCTTTATGGCTCTATACAAATGTAGCTATTAAATCTATATCACTCTCATACTAGTGTGTCATTTAAATATTTCATAAATCATAGTTAAATAGCTATTAAAACCCTTCAGATGCTTTCTGAATTCTCTGAGGGGTATCTATGGTTTTCATTAGATATTTACGGTACATCCAATAAACAGTATTGTGTAAATTCAAGGAAATGTCACTACTTATTAGAACAACAATATAACAAAGAGCCTTAAGTGGATTTCATGAGGTGACATGCCAGGAGTCTGTCAACAGTTGAAAGAGCTAGGGATGAGTCAAGAGTACTAACCAGTTTTGGTCACATACTCCCCCGTCAGACACATAAATTCCCCCTTGTATCCCAAGAAGAAGCATTACTTTGGTACAGAAGTACCAGGCCACAGTGACTGAAGTACACTGTCATTTCAGTGTGCTTGTTACAGTAGTATTACCCGCCTTGAGCATCCTGCTCTTTTGAGTTATTAGCTCTACTTTAATAACAGATCATTAGTAAGATAAATGACTTAAACTTGCCCCTCATTTTTGTGCTGCCAGTAGGCTATGTCATCATTGCTGGGGGGCCACATTAGGGTCTCAGTGACAACAGTAAGCTACTAGAGAATAATGATTTCTAGTGAGGTACTGCAGTACAAGGACTAAGCGGTTCAGTGAACATGCAAGTATGAAGAATCTATGTGAGACAGTGGCTCACGACAACAAGGCCACCTTCTGATATCAGAAGGTTTTGGTTGGGAAAGCATTTATTGTGAAGCCAAACTAATAAAGGTTTGTTTAAGTTTCATGGAAAAATATTTCTCAGTCATTCTAATATTTATCAGTGAGCCTGATAAATTTATGGCTTTCTTCCATGGCTTTGTAAGGACATGGTCAACCACCTACAATCTTGTGTATTTGTTTATTGCCAGCTATTTTTTCTGGCAGATAAATCTCTTTAGGAATATTTAGATGCTGACACCTAGTGGCTTTAATTTAAATGTTGCTTGTAGATAGCCAGTAATATATTACTTCATGTCCCATCCATTTCTTTGAAGTAGTGGTTTGAATTCTACTGGACGTGTATTTTTTTTTTTCCTTTTTTATTTTAAACAAATAGAAACCTGTTTGAGTTATAATAATGAATTGGATTCTGTGTTATATTAAAGTTTATTGTTATTAATTGTGCCTACAATGAGAATAAAAACGTTTAAACATCTTTTTCAAAGCCAGTGTTAAAAAAGATATTTAGGCGCTTCAGCCTTTTTTTCAGTCTGTATTTTAGTCTAGTAGTCCTATTCAGTCCAGAGGAACTCTTCAAATTAGTAGACTTAATAAGATCTGATGACAGGTCATTGAATTGTAAGATCTAATATTTTCACATCTAGTAATTAATAAGGTGCAAACATAAAAAAATAACACTGTTCCTGTCTAAGGGAGAACATTTCACCAATTAAGGTGAAATTAAATGTCTCGTTTGATTCAAGGAGTGGGGAAATGTGTTGGGTTGACATAGATCCCCAGAAAAAAAGTTACTTTGAGCCTGTTTAGAGCTTGCTTTAAATCTCTGGGTTTTGATAACCCAATATTTTTCCCAGTATGTACCTCATTCTAAAAACGTCTCAGGTACGTGAGCTATCTCAGTGGTAATGAAGGTTTGCTATAGATAATAAAATGAGGGGAAAAAAAAAGGCAAAGTAAAAGAATGTTTTAGATATTTACATTCAAGCTGACTCAGAAAAGTAGTAGGTTCGAGCAGCTTTTATTGTGGAGGAAGACACTGTATACTGGAAATCTAATTGGTTTACTATGTTAGTGTTACTGTTGTTTTAAGGGCCAAAATAATTACTAGACAGATGGAAAACATATAATAAAAAAATATTTCTTAGCTAGGAACCACGTTATCATTGAGAACTATTTAATATTTACTGGGTTTTTTTCCTTATTGTCTTGTACTACAGAGAGAAGCAAGATAACGATTACAGTAAATGTAACCTTATAACTTTGTTTTATTTAAATACCCCTTAAAATCCTATCTGGGTTATTTCCTATTTCATTAGGTTTTCTAGGGCAGTGTAAATATTCCCTGTTTTCTGTTCGAGCCTGAGTTTGAAAAAAGCCCAGCATGAATTATTTTATGATAATCATAGAGATAAGTGTGTTCATTTTATACAAGAAGTTTTGAACACTTGATCAAGACTTGGATCAGTCAGCTGGTCTTCTAAAACTGAATTACACTCTATCAGTCTTGCCCTCCAAGACTCAATTTTTTTCCCTGAACACTGTAAACCTTTCATCTTTAACACTGGGTAAAGGTGCTTCCAAAATCTTAGTAACAAAATTAATGTTTGGGTTTGTTGCTTTTTTTTTTCTTTAAGAAACTTATACTGTCTCAAGTCTGATTGGCTGGAGCTACTGAGAGACATGAATCTGTATTTCAGTTAATAAAAGTGCAGACCTTCACAAATGAATGACCGTCTCTCATTTCCATGTTGAAATTGCACTGATATTGAGCAACACTACATATTATCTTCAGCTACCATTTTGCTTCCTTTCAACATCACACCATGAAAGTAGTACAATGGCTAGTTTGTTATTTGCTCATCAGTCTCATGTCTGGTCACAGAGGAAACACAGACTTATTACCTATGTCATTCCAGTGATGAGCTGGTAGAAAGCCAATTTAATAGCAGAAGATCCAGAAAAACAGCACTTTCTTTTGTCTTTCTTTTGTAGAGGAAAAAGAACACTTTTCATGAACACGGCAAAACCAAATTCCTTTCAAGGTTATGTATTGCTGCTCATGATTATACTAATGGAAAATCTTTTACATAGAATTAAAAACAGTTGAATTACATAGTAGCTTTCTCTTACTCACTGGCACTACTCCATTTTTGAGCTGAAAATGCTGTATGAGAGTCATGCCTCTGTAATTTTTTTAAGAGATAAGTGTTTTGCAATCAAATAAAAGAATAAAAAAAATCTTATTTTAGAACAATTAATGTTGTTTTGCAGGCACAGTGAGGCTTAGATACTTCCTCACAAGAGAAGAAAGCAATGTCCTTTACATCTTCTAGATGGCACTTATTGGAAAGACACGAGAAATCACTCCTTTGAAATAATTGGTTAAATAGCTTATTGGTGACTTTAAGACTTTAAGTCTGGTAGAAAATGTTGGATGATATTTTGCTTTTTTCAATGATAATAAATTCTTACAAACAAAAAATTCTACAAAAAATGCTTATTTCACCTTGGTCATTTTAAATCTTAGTGAGATTTAAATGAAAATCAGAAATACACTAATCCACATTACACAGATGAAGTTTTTAAACCTCTCTCATTTTTTATTTTCTTCAGTGACAACCATGGTCTTCATGAGAAGAAAACAAATAAGATGGAGGATGTTTTTCCTCCACAAATCTGGTGTTCATGGAATATGTTTTTGTTCTAAACAAGGCAGAGTCTGTGATATTGATCCAGACTTTAGTTAATCCTTTTTGTTGCAGAGGCACTATCCTTTATAAGACTAACATTTCCTCCTTTCAGACCTGTACCCAGTCTCCTCCTTTCTTTCCTTTCTTCATTTGTTACTATCCTTTGTTTCTAAATACAGCTTCTGAACCTAATCCTTACGGAAGATTTTTACCCCAGCTATTATCCCCACCTTACCCTAACTTAGCATGAGATTTTGACACCTAATTAAAATGATTTATATTTTCTACATAGAACAAAATTTGTTGCTTTGATATTCCTAGTGCATTTTCCACTCCCGTCAGCACTGTGCGAACCTTTCTCCTTTTGTGATCCAGGACAATCAATCAATTTTTTAATCTGTTGGTGACTTTCCACTTGGTGTCTTTCTGCACTGCTTCACTCTCCTTCTATGTTCAAAAGCCCATCCTTACAAGTTTCCCTTTCCATTTTAACTCATAAAATATTATATTGTGCTATATCAGTAAAATATTAATATTATATATAAGATCATGGATCTGATTTTCAGATTCAGACTTAGTCAGAGGTTCTAAGGTAAAAAATAGGTAGATTCCACAATTTCCAAATGATAAGTATTCTTCACCATCTTTTGAGCCTATACTTTAAATATTGACTACCTGATTAAGTACTTGGTTGGAATGGGACACAAATGAGCTCTTCGCATTTTAACAATTTTTTTTTTTTTCGTTTTTGAACATCCTGTTTTCAGGTAGGCTCAGGTAGTGAATCATGGGATTCACTTAAGCCAATATCAACACGTTCCTCAAATGATATTCAGAATGTTTTCATCATTCAGTTTTACTAAATCTTTCCCTCCTTAATGTGAGGGTAAGTGCGTGTATGCATGTACATATAATTACATTAGATAAATAACCCCCTTTGTTCTATACTGCCCAATTTGCAGCCAGGACCACCATTACCAAGCCTTACAAAGCAAAAAGAAATTGTTTCCTTGGCAACAGGAGCCATGTAAAATCTCACAAAACACCTGTCTTTTCTACTCAAATTTTATTCTGCTAAATGCTGGACAACTGGGTTTCTACTTCACTATCTGACTCAAAATAGGTGAATTGTGGTGAGGGAATATAACTACATCTGAAGACCCATGGCAGACAAAAAAAATCCTGACTATCTCTCAAACTATTTGACCCTTTTTCTAGTTAATAGGGATTAACATCGTACCAACAGAGCATATACTTTCATCAGACCTTTTAGTGAAATCATTGACAGTCAGTAACATTATTTAAACTTGAAAAATCCAGCTAGGTATGGTAGGAATTTACACAGTGTGAAATGACAATGCATTACTGACACCGCAGCTCCAATACCACCCTTAGGCTTTCTCATCAGCCAGAATTCATAATTCATAAAGCACAGTAATATAAAAGGGCAATGTGCCTGAGTGCATGTGAAAATTACTGTCAACTTCTAAATTTTTAAAATTATACATTTTCTTGATTGGTTTGACTCTTTCAAAAATTGACCTTTTTTTTTTTTCTTCCTTTTTCTTCCTTCCCTCTTTTAAACCTACTAATTTGCAATTGTGTTATTTCTAATAAAATCTAGGTTTACCATACACTATACTATATTCTATACTGTCTCTGTGGTGCTATTTCTTGGCTCCTACTGTACCCAACCTCTGTTTTAATTATTGTCCTCTGGTGTAAAATATTCCTAGTAGGAAGTTTGGGTCTCAAAAGTAGTGCTATTAAGACAGCAAAGTGCATTGCTAAACACATTTCTGAGCAATTACCATTTCACGTGTGAGGCGTTACCTAAAGGTCCCTATATAGTTATTGATATTTGTTCTCAGAAGCATCTTGCTTCAGCAAAGAAATAAGTTTCAAGCTTTTTATATATGCTGGATAAAAGCCAGAATAATTATGTTTTATGGATTTTTTGCAGGCATCGTCATTATTATTTGTTATTTGTTCAGTCAGATCCACCATTTTCCTAAATGTACTTTCTTATTACTGCGAGAGAAAAGAATGAAATGTGTCATACACTTCATTCTAAGTTTGGCATACATAAGATATTCCTTAAACAAAAAAAAAAAAAAAAAAAAAAAAANAAAGATGTTTTGCTGACACAGTCACTATATTTTGCTTATTCTGACTTCAATTCCAATGATTATCTCACAGCTTTATAGTCAGGCACCTTCTGTTCACAAGCAGGTAATTCTCAATAACCAATGATGTTGTGGAAAGCACTAACTTTCCCGTTAGCAAGAATGTTATCACTGTTGATAGTTTTGGAGCTGTATGACTCGTTAACTCGGGAGGTCAGATCTTAACTTTCAAAAATGTTTTGTGCCTTGGCCATAGGCTTGAATCCAAAGCCTACGAATTTCTTGTAAACCTGGATAATACCAAATCAGACTCCTTGACTTTAATATTATCTATACTATTCACAAGATTTTTAGAGTAGAGTTAGCAAATAATGGCTAAACTGACGGGTCTCTATAGGCTTACACAATCTGTTCAGAATATGATTTTGACCATTCCAGAATAAGAACAATTGAAACAACTTCTTGCTCATGACCATTATGTTGACACGTGTTTATTTCTACATCGTGCAGTCTGAGCTGCAAAGTGTTAGAGAAGTACTTGCAAGAGGTAGCTGAAGACTTTTTTTTATATGGGTGATATTTCAGCATTATCAGGTATCTTCTCCTCTAAAAATTTTCTCAACCCTTATCCCTCTGTTGGCATAGGTGCCTTACACAGCTTGAGGCAAATGTATTGTAGCCCTTGTGCCTGAGAGAATTCTTTTCATTAGAGATTAAATGTTTTTAAAAGTTCACGTTAATATGTTGATAACATTCAGTAAAACCATTTTAACCCCTGGAGATCAGCATTAAGCCATGAGACTCTTCATACTGAAACAGCCAAAATTAAACCTCTTTGATCAATATCCAGTTTGAAAAGAATTCATTAAAATTCTGTACAAAACATCCATACAGAAAATTGCAGTGAACTTACTTTCGGAGCAATTCTAGCCCAAGGTCACAACTATTAGTCCATTTGACCATTTTTGTTATTTTTCAGATATCTGTCATCTTGTCCTCCAAGGCTCAAAGCAATAAAATATAAATGCGTCAATCTCATTGAGAGAACAGTGATGCCCTTCCCTGGGACATAGCTCAGATTGGAATGTAGCTACAAGAATCTGTCTGGATCCTTATGATGTGCATTCCTGAATTCCAGATGTTTGATGGAGATGGTCATGTTCCGCTTACCGAATGTGAAGTAAACTCTAGATTTGCCCTCCAAGATGAGTGAGCTGGTGGGGCTTTTTGCAGATTTCCTAGGTTGTCAGTGGAGACAAATGGGACTTATAAAACTAGGCTCTTAGGTCATAAAAAATGTTGAAAAAGTTGCAACTTACTTTGGAGTTTAGTTTCAGATAACCATAAATAAGTATCAAGAAGAAAATGAGATATAAAAGTGAATGAAATTGAGAATGGAGAAAGTAAAAATGGAGGTTGAGCTTCTACTGAAAGGGTGTTCAGAAACTAAATTAGTGTTCAACTTTTAACAGAACAGGCTAGAATTCATTTTATATCTGCAAAATTAGACTGAGTCACCTATGAATGTATGCCCATGTTTCGAAGAGAAAGAGAAATTTACAGCATTCGGTAGTATTCATAAAAAAACAAAGCAAACTAAATTAATGGCATTGCTGTCTTTCCCCATTGTCTTTTTCTAGACTTGATTTTCTGCTCAAGGGTCATAAACATCTTGTGGAAAAGGGATGTAAAAGTGCACTTTTGAACTTCACTGGATCTTGATTCATGTACTCATAATATAATTCTGTTTGTAGAACTAGTAAATTGCACTTTTTAACCATTTATTTTGGGGTATATCCTGAGGGACATATTTATTCTACTACAATAATATAAAATACTTCAATGTAAATGTTGGGATAAATAGGAAGGGAAGAGATCTGTGCTTCATTGCATCCCATCATGAAACCAGGACAAATTCCCATCCCAAGAAGCATTCCTGAGTTTCTCTTTGTAGACATGACCAGAGAAAGAATAGCTTCTCAAAGGATGATTTAGAGCATCTAATTTGGGCACTTGCTGTGAATTGCCTTCTCGCAGACTCTTTCTATGTTTCTCTTCACTGAGTACCTTCCAAGCTTTGGAGACTATCCTCTTAATTTAGGTACGTGAGTTATTTTGCCTAAGGCTAGATGGGGAACACTGCACTCGGAACAGAATATGACCATGCAGATCTAAAATACAATTCTTCTAGAGTCCCTCGCACCCAGTATCCTGAAAGTCATAGAATCACAGAATCATAGAATGGTTTAGGTTGGAAAGGACCTTGAAGATCATCGAGTTCCAACCCCCCTGCCATAGGCAGGGACACCTCCCACTAGACCAGGTTGCCCAAGGCCACGTCCAGCCTGGCCTTGAACACCTCCAGGGATGGGGACTCAACAACCTCTCTGGGCAACCTGTTCCAGTGCCTCACCACCCTCAAAGTGAAAAACTTCTTCCTAATGTTCAATCTAAACCTGCCCTCTTCCAGTTTGAAGCCATTCCCCCTTGTCCTGTCACTACATGCCCTAGTAAAAAGTCCTTCCCCAGCTCTCCTGTAGGCCCCCTTTAGGTACTGAAAGGCCGCAATAAGATCTCCCCGGAGCCTTCTCTTCTCCAGGCTGAACAGCCCCAACTCTTTCAGCCTCTCCTCATAGGAGAGGTGCTCCAGCCCTCGGATCATCCTCGTGGCCCTCCTCTGGACACGCTCCAGTCATTGTCCTTATCTGAACTACGGTGTACTAGATAAACTTTTCACTGACCAACTGAGCTGATTGTGATTGGAGTATGTTAAAACACATAAGGCTGCAACGGTTCACATGCAGGGGATCTGGGGCTTGTATAATTTTTTTTCTTTTTTTTTTAAATATGACAGTGTAGTTCATCAGTAAAAGTAAAGATAAAATAATGAAAATAATTTCCATTTGTGATTTCTGCAGCATCTCTGCATAACAATAAACAGGAAAATAAAAGCTTTGGCCAAGTTAAAAATTTTAACTTACCAGAAATTAGAAAGAATTGAGTGCATAAAAATCAGAATAAACATGAACATGTATATTCTGCAAAAACAAAAGAGATTCAAAATATAAACTCCCTTTAATTTTGTATCTTTCATTGATGGTGCATTTCCTACTCTGCCTTACAGAAGCTGCCACATCTTTTTGTGAGTTAGAGTAGGAGCCTTGTTGTGATATTGTTTTTAAAGAATGAGACACTTGATGCTTTCTTTTCAAAGCAGATTTTTTCCGTCAGCTATTCTGATACCTTCAGCAGCACTTGACATATGCTCAGAGAAAATACTTGGTGACAGGAAAGTCTGGCTCTGAGTATCAGAAACAGACACAACTGTGTTCTCATTTACCAAAGGATGTAAAGGTTCTTACCTTGCAGTTTACGCTCTGCTGTCATGCAATAATTCTTTTCTGACAGAAACACAAGTCTCTGTAGATCCTTCCTTACCCTCTGCAGATGTCAAGATCTTCAGTCCTTTCTTTTTTCTACTGTTTTCCTCCCTGCCTCCTTTTTTTAGCATCTGAATGTAATCACAGATGCAAAACTGTATGACTCTCATAATTTAATAGATTCAAATCTGTCATCACTATGCCCAAGCATCCAGTTGCAGACTAAATTCTCTTTATTATCCATTTTATTAGTCTCACAATCAAGCTTTTTTATTTGCTATGATAGAAATTACATTATTTAAAGTCAATTAATATTGCATACTTTCATAATGTGTATACGCACCAACATCAAAACAATGTAAAGGATGTCGATAGAAAATAATCACGCCGCCAAAACTTTTCAGGCACCTAATATTCACAGGGACCTCTGTGATTAACATTAAGATAAAACATTGAATAGGGAAAAAATGCGATCAGTTATTTCTTAGATAATAAAAGAATCAGAGCACCACCCCTGGCTTGTTACAACAATAGATTGCATAGCTAAAATATCAGTTCCACTGATTATGCAATTAATGCTTTATATGAAGGGTGCTTTGACACATACAAATTAGGAGCCAAAGTGTATTGTGAGATGGCTTTTAATAGGAAGAGCTGTGACTAAAGAACAGGTGGTTGACTATATTATATATATTGTCTATATAATGAGATAGGTGTTGATCCTTTATTTTTGATTCTTGAATGCAATAGCTATCCTGTGGCTAACTTTAAGTATGGAAGAAATTGATAGGCAATCTAGACGTCAGGACAACATCCAAGAAGACAGAACAATTATTCCTGAGCAGTGGTCTATCAGTTATGAAAAGAAGGACATCAGAAGATGAACACGTGCAGTTACAATAATCTAATTGTATCAGATGCAGTTTTGGCAGCCTTTATGGTAAGTCAGTCTATTCAGGAATGTGAGCAGTTGAAGTTTTAAAAAATATCCGCCTCAAAATGCACTGTAAAGTTCTGGTAAGACTATTTAAAAACAATAAGAACAGGCTTCAGAATCAAGTATTTCTGAAAACATCAATAAAGTTCGAATTCAGATCTCAAATTTTTGTGTCTCATACACATATAAATATTCATTATTACTTAAAAAACCCTAGATTAATCTAGTGTGTGACACTTTTAGTTCAAGCCCTGATAGCCCATCTCAAATTTGCTGTTAGTTATCATTTGGCCTTAACTCTAGTTAAAATAATGCTTCAGAGAAACCTATCAAACAATTTTCTTCTTACAGAAATTATATGAACTAAAACATCAAGCAAACTATACATTTAAATAAAGTTTTCTAAACTCACATTTCAGGTATCAAACAGTTTTTGGAATGCCTTTTTTCAAGTAGTAAGGCAACTGAGAATCCCGAGTAACAGCCACCAGACTGAAGTGTGAGCAGGTGATTTTCAGAGCATCATTCTTTGACAAAGAGCTCAAACCTAAGCTACCCCATTGGAGGGACATCTGTTGGCTTTGTGAAATATGCATAAACGTTAATATTTTCTTAAAGTTTCTGTATGAAACTCGTGCCAAAACAAAAAAGAAAAATTACAGGAGGTCTTATGAATTGCATAAAAAATACAGAGGGCATGAAAGGGTGCTTTTTTTTCCCCCCTTTCAAGTCCTTTTATAAAAATGCTGTAGCCTAACCCAAAGTGAGGATAGCCTTCATTGTAAGGTCATATTCCCACAAGATCTTTCTGTGAGTGGCCATCTTAATTAGCAGAAGGCAAAACAAGTCTATGTTGCTAAGTAGATATTTAGGAAATCAGTGCTCCGTTGATTTGGTGGGTACCTTACCTATTTCGTTTTTCTCTTTTTTTCTTTTGTTCAGACTATTTGTAGGATTAACTTTTTTTTCAAGAGTGGTGTAAGATTAACATGATTTCTGCTAATCTAGAGTATGTTAGAATCCTTGAGTGAGAAGTACTACATAAGTGAGTAGTAATATTGGTTGTTGTGACAGCTTATTGAAAATGGTTAGGATATGTCTTTGTTCCGACTGGTAAAAATCTCTGTGTTATTATTATGCATAGCCGGAACGTACAATCAATGTAATGTGAAACACTTTAAATATCTCTTTTATTGCACTATAGGACTGGGTGGGGGTATTTTTGAACTTTGTTTTTAGCTTGCTTATCCTGTGGTCCTTTCTGAGTGGTAGAACTGTAAAAGATGACTGAGCTTTCCTGCCCAGGGATTACGTTTATTTACATGTGTAAAGTTTGCTGCCCATTGATTTGCGTTCCTTGGGCCTTACAGGAACTGCATCATACATATCTGTAACATCAACGCAATTCCAACAATTCAACTGGCTACCTACGAAAATATCTGTGATGTATTGTTACTTATGAAAGTCTATGTGTTGACTTGTTAAGAAAAAACACAGTTCTTACTGAACAGAAAGTTATTCCCTGTTAATTGTCTGCTTTGAGAACTCTTTTCAGTTCTTGAACTGACTCTCATGATATATACTATAACGTAGTACTGGTTATCTGTAACTTCTCAAGATTAATTGGCCTACTGACAATGAGCTCATTTTTTGTTTACTATAGAAATGAAACAACTCACCCACAAACATTTCTTCATAGAAATTACTTGCTTAGATATGACTATAGCTTTTTCCTGGAATATTTCCACTGATTTCAGTAGAGTTACCCCAGGAATTTTCCCTGTATATTCAATCCACCTGTCTGAAGTCTGTGTTGAATTTGTAATCTTGTTTATATTTTGAAAATGTCTCAGAGCAATAAATACTGAAAGTCTGAGATTTGTGTGTGTGTGTGCATGCCACAGAGTAAAAAAAGAAAATGCACTGTCTTTTAATTAGTAGGAACTGTGTATTTTTCTGGTTCTCTTCTTTTAATCCTTATTATTGTCACAAAATTTACTAATTGCCTGACTTGAGAACTGTGTTAGAGAGGTCCCCTCAAACGCCTAAATATTCTCTGCATTCTTGTTTTACTGAGAGAAAAATAAATCTGGAGATTCTCTGGAAGGAGAACTTCCTTACAGCCTTCAGAAGACTCCTTTGCTTCTCTGGATATCAGAGTACTCCACAAGTCTTTGTTTCCACTTAAAAAAAAAAATAGCTGCCCCTCTGAGGACTAAGGGGAAAAGCAAAATAACAAAATTTAGAAAACATGCATTTCTACATCTTGGCAAAGAACTTATCTAATCCAAATGTGATTTTAGGTCTGTTTATTATTAGTTCCAACACACTTGTTTTTCTCTCTAAATACCAAAACCCAGCATAATTTAGGACCCTGATGTATTCAGAAGTACGTGAAATATTTTTTCCAAATGCCTACAGGTTTCAATTCTTCAGCTCTCCATCTGTTAGGAGAATGTTTGGGTTGCTGTTTTATTATTTTTATTTATTTTTCAAATACAGCCCCAGCAGCTGTGCTCTCAGAAAGACCTAAACTGTCACCAAGTTCACTGAGAAACATAAAGAACCCCACAAAAACTTGTATTAATTTTATTTCATTATAACAAGTGTCTTGCTTTTTGCATTGGGATTTTATTTTCATAGGGCTTTGTTTGAAGCTGGCTCAGTTCTTACACCTAACCACTTAAATGGAAGTGTTAACTCATGAGGCAGGAAGAGAGGGACTGCGACTGTTCAGCTTGGAAAAGAGAAGGCTCAGGGGGATCTCATCAATGTCTACCTGAAAGGAGGGTGTGAAGTAGAGGGAGACAGGCTTTTTTCAGTGGTGCCCAGTGACAGGACCTGAGGCTTTATGCACAAACTGAAACACAGGGTGTTTCCTCTGAACATTAGGAAACACTTTTTCTCTGTGAGGGTGACTGAGCAGTGGTATAGGTTGCCCAGAGAGGTTGTGGAGTCTCCATCCTTGGAGATATTCAAAAGTTGTCTGGACATGGTTCTGGGCAGCCTGCTCTAAGTGGCCCTGCTTGAGCAGGGCAGTTGGTCCAGATGACCTCCAGAGGTCCCTTCCAACCTCAATCCTTCTGTGAGTCTGATATTCTGTGAAATGTACGTACAGTAGTCAGACAAATGGCATCAGTTCTGTTTCAGAAAATGTATAATTTCATAGCAAAAATGTATGATACATTTTTTTCCCCTGATCTTTGGTCTATGTGATGGACAGCCCTTTAGAAAACTGTGAACCTGAAATCACAATGCCAATCAAGGGCCAACCTAAGACATCCAAGAGGAGTAAGTACCTAGCATTTCATAGCTTCTAGCTGCAATTGCAGTGCTAGATATGTATTTTAAACTGCAGTTTACTCTAGAAATCTGTAAAGTGACTTATGTTGCCTTTGACTGTAGCAAAACTGACATTATGCACAAAAGAACAAATTCAAACCCCAAGTGCAGCCTGAATTCCAGAAAAACGTCCATTATCTTGCAGTAGGAAAAGGCTAATACCTCCGAAAAAATGTAGCCAGGATCTGCTGAATCTAGAAGGGGTAAACAAGTAACACTAATTTTCTTCCTTTTCAGGCTCCTTAGCTTTATCTAGCTTCTGTTCCCCAGTGTGTGAACTCCTGAGCCCACTTGTTATACCTGGAAAGAATGATGGAGGAAAGAGCACTATGTCAGATATACCAGCTGAAAATATATGGCTGCACTGGTATTTAAAATTATTACTCAAAAGTAATGCCACCAGAAAAGCCTGCCTGTTACTGTTTTACTGGATTTTAACTTTATTTGGCAAACCTTACAGCAAATAGTGGCTTAGGAAAATAGTCTTCCAAAATCTTCAGACTTTCTAGGCTTCTGCATAACAGAAGTTATGCCACTGCCTAAAACCAAAACTATTGTTTGAAGTGTTACCTATACTGCCCCCCCCCAACATATTCCAATTTCATCTTTAAGTGAATTTTAAATACTAGATGTTGATTTGCAATAAGCTAGTCAGGCTTGTGAGATGGTTATTGTGCCCAAACTCATTTTGAAAGGAGTCATGCTGGCTGACTGGCTTTTTCACATCTCAAGCCCTTACCAAAAGGATAAGGAACAGTGATAGATTTTTTTGAGATGATTCAGACACAGGTTGTCTGCTTACTTGTACTTTGTTTGTTTTTTTTTCAAATGCTAAATTTCTTGCTGATTACTGTATAAGTTTGCTAAGTAGGAAGAGCTACAGGGGCAGATAAGTTCTATGCTTCATTAATATTACAGCCAATCTTTGGAGAATTGTTTTTCTGTGTTCTAATGGTCAACACAAGTTTTCGGAAACTGACCCAGTGTGAGAAGTAGCCAAGCACCTTAAGAAATTAAGGATTTTTTTTCTTTCTGTGACAGTGAAATCAGTGAGAACCTGAGGTGTCTGGCACTGTTCAAGATGAAGAATGAACTCTTGTCAAACTGAAGAGTTGAGGCAATCCCAATGGCGTATCACACGATATTTCTGGTGCTTAGCAAGTTTCAGATTAAATGTATGAATGATTATCATGTCTGTAGTGAAGACTAGACTTTCAGAAGAATCTTAATTATTTTCCTTTGTTGAAAACTTCTTCTGCTGAATTACCCCACGCAATGATGTCATCGATGTATTGTAGGTGTTCTGGAGCTCCACTCTTCTCCAGCGCGGTCTGGATCAGTCCATGGCAAACAGTAGGGCTGTGTTTCCACCCCTGGGGCAGTCGATTCCAGGTGTACTGGACACCCCTCCAGGTGAAAGCATACTGTGGCCTGCACTCTGCTGCTAAAGGAATAGAGAAAAAGGCATTAGCAATGTCAATTGTAGAATACCATTTGTCTGCCTTTGACTTCAGTTCATATTGAAGTTCTAACATGTGTGGCACAGCAGCACTCAGTGGTGGTGTGACTTCATTTAGGCCACGATAGTCTACTGTTAATCTCCAGTCCCCATCAGACTTTCGCAGTGGCCATATAGGGCTGTTAAAGGGTGAGCGAGTTTTGCTGATCACTCCTTGGCTCTCTAGCCATCGAATCAGGTTATGAATGGGAATCAGGGAGTCTCGGTTGGTGTGATACCGTCGTCGATGCACCGTGGCAGTAGCAATTGGCACCTGCTGATCTTTAACCCTCAGCAGTCCCAAAACAGAAGTGTCATCTGAAAGACCGGGCAAGGTAGACAGCTATGTAACATCCTCAGTCTCTATAGCTGCTATACCAAAAGCTCACCGATACCCTTTTGGGTCTTTAAGATACCCTCTCTTGAGATAGTCTATGCCAAGGATGCATGGAGCATCTGGACCAGTAACAATGGGGCGTTTCTCCCATTTATTCCCAGTTAGGCTCACTTCAGCCTCTAATACAGTCAGTTCTTGAGTTCCACCTGTCACTCCAGAAATGGTGACAGTTTCTGCCCCTTTATGATTCAATGTCAATAGGGTACACTGTGCACCAGTGTCCACTAGGGCTTTATACTTTTGTGGCTTTAACGTGCCAGGCCATCGAATCCACACAGTCCAATAAATTCGGTTGTCCCTCTCCTCCTCCTGGCTGGAGGTAGGGCACCTCTAACATTGACCGTAGTACCTACGATTAGCAGATCGGTTCCTACCTGGTCCGTAGGATAGCCTACCGTAGGCCAGAGCAGCCTTCCTCCTGTAAGAATCCTTTCTTCTCTCTGCTTTACTTTGCAACTCAAGCACCTGTGCCTGTAGAGCTGAGATAGGTTCTCCATCCCACTTCCTCATGCCTTCTCCATAGTTGCAGAGGCAAAGACACAGGAAATCTTGGAGCGGGTTGGATTGGTCTTGAGTTGGAGGGTGTTTTTTCTCCTGAGTAGGAGGGTGTTTTTTCTTAGCAGCTGCAACTTAGGTCTGTGCAGGGGAAGAATGCAGTTTTTCCTCCACCTTGGTTAGTTTATCAAACAGTTTATCAGTTTGCTCAACTATTTTCTGGGTCATTTGCTCTATTTTCTCAGTCGTTTTCTCGATGGTCACAGTCAGCTTTTCCACGGCTGCCACAGAGAAGGGACGAGAGAGACTGTCTTCATACTGTCATACCTTATTAACCACTTCATTTACATTTGGTGTGTTGGTATCAGATCCTCCCCAGACTATTGTTGACAATGTGTGGGAATATGTTGATGGTGCACTTTGTACAAACTTTTTTAGCATAGATCGTTTGCATGGCATTTCATCAGGGTCTACAATCACTTGCCAATCACTATAAATCACCTCTCGCACAGCCAGTTCTCTCAGGTACTTAATGCCTTTTTCCATGTTGGTCCATTTACTTGGACGGCATTTGATATCATCCTTAAAGGGACACCTGCACTTTATGGCTGACACCAGTCGCCTCCAGAGACTGAGAGTGCTTGTCTTTCTCCCAATCCCTTTATCAATACCTCTATCCCTGGCCAGGTTTCCCAATTGCCTAGCTTCTCTGCCATCTAAGTCTATGGTATCTGCCCCACTATCCCAGCATCAGAGCAACCAGGATGTAAGTGTTTCACCTTCATGATGGCTAAAGTCCTTCCTAATATTTCTCAGATCTTTCATAGAGAAGGATTTAACAACTACCTCTACATCTGATTCCTCCTGTGGTGAGGCTACCCAATAAGGACCCTCTCCAGGATCTGCTCTAGAAGGACTCTCTCCTTTATCTGTTTTAAAAGGTTTCTTTCCTTTGTCTGGTCTTGAAGGACCCTGTCCTGGATTTACTCTAGAAGGGCCTTCTCCTGGATCTCCCTCAGAACTCTCTCCCAAGCTGTCTTGTTTGAGCTGGTCTTTGTCGAAAGGGACAGAGCAAGGAGTTGACCTCTTCTTCTTCTTCCTGGTTACCAGGGCAGCTTGTACCAATTTTGATGGAGTTTGAGTAGCAGCGGTACTCATTGTAGTTGTGGCTGGAGTACCTTGTGCCGGGACGGGTGGCATTCAGGAGCACCAACAACAAAATCACAATCTTAAAGAGGTAACAATCCTTATCGTCAGAGCCCAGAAGGTTTCCCTGCCTTAGCTCTGATGGTGTCACATTAGTATAATTATCAAAGGGCGAAGTAAACTTTCCCCAGGTAAAACCGAATGTGTAATTAGTAACAGAATAAATCATGCAATGCCCTTTAAAGGCACAATACAATATTCCATTTAAGAACGACATGATGTAAGCTGTCTGCTCTAATCTCTGAGCAAGCTGGAATTCAAACTATTTGGGCAATTTATCACAGCTCTGGTTGAGCACTGCTCGTGCCCCACGTTGGGCGCCAATTAATCTCTTGTGTTTTAGGCCAAATCGGCTACTGGGGACCTGGGGGACCCCAGATGGGACCGACAGATGCTCCCCTCTACCCCTCTTCAAAGAGAGAGGCAGAGGAGGGAAAAAGAGACTTATGAGTTTAGAAGGAAAAAACCTACTTCAATGAAATATTAATAATAATAATAAAAAATAATAATGAAATATATACAAAACCGTATCAATCTCCCAGGATGACAGTCACGACACCAGCTGGCACTGGGGCAGTCCCAGTCTGGACTCAGTGACGGACAGGAACTGGATTACGCATCTGGATTCAGGATCGGGATCAAAGGCAGACGAACAGAGTCCTCCTCAGATGTCGGCCATTGAAGAAAGAGAGCTGACCCTTTGATCCCTCAGCTTTTATACTGAGCATGAGGCAGATGGGATGGAATACCCTGTTGGTCAGTTTTGGGTCACCTGTCCTGTCCGCTCCTCCCCGCAGGTGGGACCCCTTTATGCTTTTCCACTTCCAACCCTCCAACTGGGCAAATAACAAAGTTGGTTGGCCTTGGGTGTTATAGCAATAAGTATAAGCAGGAGCCTCTCTGCATACCATGCCTGGGCATCAGCTATAAACATTGGTCTTATCACTCTGAGAGAGTGAACAGTGTCTGCACAATATGTTGTTAATTTCAGTAGTTAGAAGAGGCCCGGCTAAGAAGCAAAGTTACTGAACAAAATGGATTCTGTTTTACCTCAAACCAGGACAATTATCATGTCTGTAGTGGAGACTAGACTGAGTGCACTTGCAGTGTCTCACACTTCAACCTTTTAACTTGAGAATGTTGTTATAGTGCTGGCAGTATTTGAAAATGAACAATGCCATCAGTACTTTATCTGTTCTTATGCTCCAGAGTGTTAAAATCTTGTTACAGTCTATCATCTGGTGCTGCATGTACTCTGAAAAGATTGCCACAACACTTGAATAGGAGGAAAGTCAGACCAAGGAATTCAGTATTGATTCTTGAAAAAAAATAAGCAGCTTGTGTAGCAATTAAGTGCTTTTTTCAGGGGTTCAAGTCTGAATAGTGATTCAACATACTCAAATTTGGTAGCAATTATAAAACTTTCTTTCAGTAAGGTAATAATAAAAGCTAATAATGCTTCAGGTGCAAATGCCTGGTGTTTTGTATCTCCTACGTGCATGAATCCCGTAGAGTGGAATGCCTTAAGGACTGGCAATGTTTTATTTAAGTAAAGCTTCCATCAACAGAGGCAGGATTAGACTTTCTTTTTTTTAATCTGCCTCTACAGCGACAATTAAATAAATGGTCTACTTTATTTCACGAGTGAACTTATGTGGCAAAAGCTTGAATAAATTGCTGGAGGCTGCAGCATGTGCAAAACACTGCTAGATTTGGAGTCCAATGGCACTTGCCTCCCACTTCCAGCTGAGATAGCTGTTACACTTCTAAAAGTCTTTGCTGTTGTATCTGCAATTCTTCCAAGCTTTCAGTGGGGTAGGGACTTGAAATAAAATCTCTCATATCCTGACCTTTGTGCTTTGTGCAGTAGCTTTTTGGCCTTCATTTATGTAAAACAGAACACCAGCAATAGAAAACATTCAGTGTCACTCCATAACTTCAAACAACTGTAAATATACATCTTATGAAAACAACTAGGATTTGGGACATTATGGATTGACATTCATACCACACTGGTATGCCTCATTTACTGCAAAAGCTTAAAATAGGATTTCCCAGAGTCCAGATAAATGTTGTTCTGCTTGTTCAGCAAGTTGATTTTATTTCATTTTTTATTTTTATTTTTAGGTCAGATGTGCATACTCTGAAAGATTTTTCTTTGTTCTTATGCATTTGTGAAAATTCACAAGTTGATTAGTTGATTTTTTTCTCCCTTCTCCTTATCCAAATTCTTCTACATAAAGTTGAGCCAGTAGAAAAGTATATTTTGTCATCCAGTTTAATAGCCCTGAAAAGAAATTCTGAATTGAACAAAATATTCATTACCATGGCTCTGAGCTGTTAGAATGTAGTAATGATCTCGGAAGGCATGAAATGGGAGCAAAAATATTGTTTGTCCCATCATTTGAATTCATTTTTCAGTAAGTGTACGACTCCTTCCTTGGTCAAGTCACTAGTTACGTATTTGCTTAATAGCTGGAAATCATGTAGACAGCTAGCAGGATGTAAAAAGCAGTCTTCATGACACTTACTAGGAAATCTTTGTTTCCTTATTTGACAAGCCAATGTAAACAATAATTTTCTAGTAAAAGGCTTAAGAGGATTAACCTAGTGACAGAAGATCAAGTTCCAATGCAAAAACCTAGATAAAAATATTTAAATTAAGCTTGTAAATTTAGGAAAAGTAGCACTCTGCTTAGTTCTAGAACAAGAAGCCACATCTCTGTGTAATGATAATGGAATGAGGTAATGGAATCTGAAAACAGTCCAAAGAACATATAGGCCGGAAAAATGTTTTCTAACAGCAAGCTTTTGGAATCCGAGTATTCTTCTGATTGAACTCTTTTCTTTTCCTGTATTTCACTTCCTATCTTATACCTGCAGATAAGGTCTGAGCACTCAGCTGGAATCCAGAATATTTTGCTGAGAGCAGGCACCTAAAAAGCCAAAGGGAATTGATGGAAAATAGAGGAAAATTGCCACCCCTACCTCCTTCTGCTTTTTTGTCAGCATAAACATCGCATCCTTTCAAATGTCTAGAGTGTGATTTATTTGACTAATGTAATTTCTGTATTGTATATCTCTACAGTATGAGCTAGAAACTGTAAAGTTCAGTTGTAGTCACGGGTGTTCTCATCTGTGGAATTTAGGACACAATTCTTCACACCCTAAAGCAGACAATTAAACAAATTGAACCCTAAAAGTGTTTACTGTGCTCCCCTGGCAAGGCAGGGAAGTGTGACTCAGCTCAGATACAGATGCCTACAACACAGGCATTCAAATTTAGCAAAATGAGTGCCACTCTTCAAGACCATGAAGATGGTCGAGATGCCTAGGAAATCTTGCAGTCAGTGAAAGTTATAAATGTAGGAGTACCGAAGAAGAAATAGGAAATGACATAAGGCATGGAATCATAGAATCATTTAAGTTGGAAAAGGCCTTTAAGATCATCAAGCCCAACCGTAAACCTAACACTGCCAAGTCCACCACTAAGCCGTATCCCCAAGTCATATTGCATGCTGCCAAAATAACCTTTAATGTTGCACAGCTTATATGCCCTCCAAAAAAAAATCCTTAAATCACAGCTTGCATTATTATTTATTTTGTAGAAGAAGAATAAAGTCTTCTGCTTAGTAATATGGTTTAATGTTCACCGCTAAGAATGAGTGTCACTGAATAGCTCTAATTCCTGACAAGGATACACATCTATTTCTTGTTCATTGAAGACCAACAGTGATCAGAAGGTGTTTCTATCCAGTAACAATTTAAAGACTGAACATGTAGATGTCAGGATATTTTGCCATAGCTGACTTCAAGGTCAACAAACTTCACAAAGAGTGACGTTCTTAGTCTAAAGATCAGGGAGACCTCAGGCTGTTCTATTGTTATTTGTTTGTTTGTTTGTTTTTTCTGGAGCAAAGGAAGGGGTTTTTGAGGAAAATAATGATATTTAGGCAATTAATTCTTCTATTCCTGCTGCAAACAGTACGTCATAAGAACAATGCAATACATTGCAAGAATGAATGCTTAGCGCAGTTGAAAGACTTTGACAATCTCAACAAGTCCCACTAATAGATACTTTTTGCCACCATTTAAAGTATAGTGTTAACTGTTATTTGCAACATTACTTGTGTCTATCCTGATACTTCTGTGACTCATTTTTTCCTGACCAACTATTCCATACTAGGGGCAGCTGAGTAAGTGCAGAAGAGACAGATTGTGAAATCCCACTTACACTTGCAACCCTTCAGCAGTGAAATGTTATAGTTAATAGACTGAAAGTGTGAAACTATATACAGATACATTATGCCAAATGTATATTCTTGACTTTTCTGGCCTTGAAGGCCCTGTAAGACCTTCACAGTACTTTACTTCACCAGGATGATTAAGGAAGAAAAAAACCCCAACACACACACACACATTTACCATAAAATTCTTAATGAGATATAAATAATCTCAGCTCAAGATATTATAAAGGACTACTTAGCATTTTGCTTATGATTTTACATAATTCATCTAAATATAGTTAATTGCAGAGCAGATTTATTTTTGTTGTGTGTGACATTTTCAGATGGTAGCTTGATCACTTTGTTTCATAATGATATCCCGCCTATCTATTTTGGTGTATCTGTAGAAGTTGAATCAAGCTACCTTTTCTATTCTTACATTTCAAAGCCTCTGGTATCTCTTCCAGTCCTGGCTGTATGATGAGCATGTGTGTGTTTACATATATGTATGCACACACATATATAACCTATACACATATATAACATGATTGGATCAGTACTTACATCAAACAGCTTTTCAGGGTTAATAATGTCAGTATTCAGATGGGCTAATCTTTCAACTTTGCAAGCAGAAAGTCTTTTTTCTTTTTGAACTTCATTCTCTTACGGCATTCCATTCAATGTTGAAGTCACCAAAGCATATGAGCATGTGCTTAAATATAGTTGTGCGTTTAGGTACATTCTTACTCAGCAAATCCTTTAAGGCTGTGCTTAAAGTTAATCAGTATGTTACTAGCTGAGCCTTTTTGCAGTGGATGATGATAGGTTTGTCCATCCTAAGAGTCCCTTCTACTACAGAGACAGAGTCACTTAAGAAGAAATGTTCTGATTCAGAGGAGGGAGTGGCAGTCGGTCACCATAACTTATTTTTAAGGCCAACAGAAACCATTGTGATTATTTTCCTTCTTCTTATTTTGAGTTTTAGCTGAAGATTTATTGGATAATATCCAAAAGAAGTTTTATAACTGTTGTCACAAAACTGAATCAAAGGGCATAGTTAGTAATGGACGCTAGGTGTTCTTCAGGAGATCATCCCTTGAATTACTGTGACTTAGAGGATACAGTAAGATATATTGTAGCTCAATTTACTAAAGAGGTATTAATTTATTACCTTCCAATGTCAATATTAAGCTTCTTTAGTGTGGTTTCTTAAAGGTATGAGGCATGTGTAATAGGATTGTCTGTCATTCCTCATTCTTTTTTCTTTATTCCAGACTAACCACTTGAACCCACTAAACAATTTAAAGCAAATTTCAAAGAAATCTACAAGGATCAAAGATGTCATTTTCATAGATATTTCATGAAACTAGGCAGCTAGAGCAAAGAGAGACTCTGTTAATGTTCTACTGACAGAAGTCTTGTAGGATTCTCGTTCTTATCAAGCATCAGAATTTCCGTAGAGGTGTTCAATGTAACTAAGCCTGGTTGCCTCTGAATTTCTCCATTAATTTCTGCTACTCATGAAATGCATTTCTTCACAGTACCAGTGCTGTTTCTGCTGCATGTCTGCGATTCTTACAGGCTAAACTATTTAAAATTGGCTTCAGAATTACAGCTGGTGTGTTGGACCATATCGCGCAAAGTGCCAAGCCCATCACTCCCATTGATGGTTCCTTGCTGAACCACATCTTTCATATATTCTTATACTATTATCTCTACTCTGAGGGGTCCATCTTTCTATCACAGGCATAGTAAGCATCAATCTATATCCCCTCTAGACACTCACTCAATACAAAAAGCATAAATCATTTTTTGAGTGTCTGTAAGTGAACAGCTATTACTCTAAAACCAGAGACCTGTTAAAGCTTCATTAAGAAATTCAAGTCAAATATTCCATTGGAAGAGTACTCTATAATAAAATCATATTCATTCCCATCCTATGGCATCACAGCTAGCAAAGGTTATGTCTGCTGTCTTATTTATGCCAGTTCAAGTCCGTTACATGATTACAGAAATAATGTCTTTTTCATCAAAAGGTCTGCACTGTGAAAAGATAGAGATGCACCTGAGAACAGTGACAAGAGTAAAACACAAATATTTTTTTCTTTCTCTCATGATCTACAGTGTATACTGCATATAAAGATACTGCATACGAAGACATAATGCACAGAAATCACCACAAAAGGAGCTAATTCTTTTCTCAGAACTTTGACTGCTCAGTGAGGAGTAGGCTGGTAGGGGGAGGAGAGGAGGCAAAAATATTTCCAGAAGCAGTTAAACTAAAATATCTGATTTTTTAACCATAAGGAATGTCTCCCAAGCCATCGTTTTCATCATATTTTGATGTCTTTTCTTATATAATCTATATATTTTGCTCAGTAAAAGTTGCCATGTGCTGTGGCTTGTTTGGCTATGTCTCTGTGCTGAATGGTTAGCAGGCAGCTAATTAACAGAATGACTTTTCAAAGTGACCGGGTTGAGGCACTGAATTCTACTTGCCTTCTCCAGCCTGAAAAATTAATTTAGATCTCTCCATTTCACTCAGCTGCCAGATTTCATAAACAGGATAGGGACTTCATGTTTCTGAGATTCCCATTCTTCTGTCAAATCTTGTTGAGATTGACCAACGAGTTCAAAAGTAGCTGTCATCTGTGATAGATGAAGACAGGGCACAATCACCTAAGTCTTTTTTCATATGGAAACTGATCTTTAAAAAAAAATGTTAGCTGAAACAGAAATATTTTGTGTACAGTTTACTTTTGTAAACTGAATGTATTTGTCAGTGTTATTATGCAATAAATATGACCAATCAAAAAGTCACACAGGGTTGAATTGTCCTTGTAAAGAACAGTGTGATGTGAAAGTGAAACAATATATTGGAATAATCACTGAATGTTCCAAACAGTATATGAAGCCCATTTAACACTAGGGAATAATGAATAACTGCATCTGAATATGCTCCTTCTTATGTCAATAGGAAATTTTTCCTGTTTTAAATAGAGACAGAGAAAGTCTCAGATACAGTAATTACTGAATAGGAACTTATTTGTTAGTAAATGTTATTGTTTACCACCAATTTAGATGGAATTCTGACAGAATTCTGATCTATCATGAAGTTTCATCAAAAATAATAGGGTTTTTTTTTCACAATTTCATACTTAAAACAACATCTTATTGCTTTTTGTCAAACTCAAGTCCAAGCTAAGAGGGAAAACTTTACTAATAAATTGTCACATATCTTCTAAAAGACTGTCATACTATGGCAGGGGACAAAACTTATGTACTTGAAAGTCTGTAACTAATGCAACTATCCATTGGGCAAAATTGGAAAATCTACGAACTCATTGTTCCTGTATAATTTCTGTGTGAATTTTGTATCTTAGACATACTGTAGAGCTAAATAGGCAAAATGTAATTTAAATAATGTGAGAGAGGAGTAAATTGTGACCCAAAAGGTGGCAAAACTGTTCTTGCAGCCACATTGGAAGATCAACATGGGAGTCTTAATAGAGATGCTATCAGAAGCATTACATCCTCAGCCTCACACAGGGCATCTTAGTCTTTATTCTGAATGTTCCTATCAGAGAGGTTGCAGGTGTGACCATATTTGTATTTGAGCAATAAGCCTCTTTAGAACAGTCATTTTCTGTCTGATAAATGTTTCAGACTTGTGATCTCATCTCCTGACTCTAGCTTGCCACCCTGATCCTCTGTGTTAGCTTTTGACACTTTGGTTCCTTCTCACTCCTTGTTCCTGACCTTAATCATCAGGCAGGACCATCTAATCCTTGCCCTCCTTATGTCTGTTCCGACCATTAAACTTTTTGTGTTCCCCAAGATGGTATTGTGCATTTTCTCTCAGAAAAAATATATTTCTGCAGTGTACTTTTCTGATGGAAACCTATTTGCAGACTAAAGGTAAAATCATAGTTTTAAAAAGAATTCTGCTGTATTCTTAAATGATACAGTTACACTAGCTAAGGTGTAACTGAAAAATGGAATTGAGTCCCTAAAAATAAACTCTTAAGAAATACCAGAGAGATTTAAATCTAAATCCATATATCTATTAGACCTATTTAGGCATTTCTCATTACCTGTTGACTATAGGGGAAAAAAAATATCTGGTATTTTGAAGACAGTTAGAAGCAAAAGTTTCATTTTTATTCTGACTAGGGCATAAAATTATTCTTGTTTCTTGTACAGTTTAAAAAACGTTTGATCAAGTGGTTTCTCCAGATGAAAAATATCTTTTGGTAGTGGAGATATTAGCTATCTTTGCTCCGTTTTTATCATCTTTCTGAGAAAGGATTCATGCCTGAAAATATTAATAAAAGACGGCTTATCATGAGTAGCTTTTGGGCCATTTGTCATTTCAGTCCCTAGCTTGGGGGGGGATCTGAGTGACAGACAGAAGGGAGGAGAGGAGTGTCTTATGCTGCCCATAAGTACTACAGCAGGTGACTACATTTGTTACTGGCATTAAAGTTTTGTATTAAAAGATAGTTTTACATTGGAAGTTGTGATGGACAGATATTGTCTTTATTTTTTGGTATTTATTTATTTATTTCAGGTCATAGGGATATATTTGTACAGTATGCAAAAAAGCATAGCTGGCCAGTTCATCCTATATAGGGAAAGGGAAATTGCACATTTCCTTGGAGCAAAGTAGGTTCTCTCAGGGAGAGAAACCTTTTACTGAATCAAGCAGGAGACTAAAATAATCAGAGCAAAGAGCTGGTATCCTGATACTGAGGAAGAATATGCTGAGTGAAGCAGGGAGTAAACAATCAAGCCAGAGGGGTCCAGAGTGAAAAAATACTTGGACCCCAAGAAGACTATGCAA
This sequence comes from Anarhynchus alexandrinus, assembly GCA_008711295.1. Taxonomy (NCBI): domain Eukaryota; kingdom Metazoa; phylum Chordata; class Aves; order Charadriiformes; family Charadriidae; genus Anarhynchus; species Anarhynchus alexandrinus. The sequence continues at coordinate 5,885,237 of VUYV01000003.1, forward strand.
AGGTTGCTACAGCAGAGAAAGCCTGGAAGCAAGGACATGCCCTGACAGTACACAATGGGTGGGGGGAGAGTTGTGTGTGAATTCCTTTTGTTCATATTTTTTTAATCTCTAGGCAAATTGAGTTTCTTCTCCTTAAAAAGTTACTCTATTTTATTTTATACAAATGCGTGTTTTCTGAATTTTAAAGCTTTTCTGATTTTCTGGTGTGCTCACTATAAGGAAAAGGAATAGGCTAGTCTCTTCCAAAATACTGACTCAAATATTTTCACACCAGCTGTTAGTAATTTATTACTTTATGCTAACCAGTATTCAAAGAACAGAGAATATTCCAATTGAAGCACCAAGAGAGAACACAAAAAAAAATGCTCTTAAGGCTCTTTCCTTTCATCCCTTGTCCTTTGCAAGCACAGATGACGGCATTTAACTTGAATAGTCAGGTTAAAAATGGCCAAGCCATGGGAAAGGGTACACACTACAAGTTGTAGAATATCACAGGCCTAGGTAGCAAGGCTGTAGTGGCAGTAACCACGAACTACTCCTGCTTCTGTCCCTGAAAGTGCATGGGGAGCCTGAATAGACTGCTTCACATATGAAGGGGGAAGATTAGTGAAGTGTTTATGGCTAGTGGAAAAAATTGAACATTATTTTTATTATGATTTTTCTGTTCCCTTTCTTCCTTTCAGGTGGGTCTGTGACAGTAAATAAGAAAGATCTGCATAGAGACTATAGAAATTTGGTCTCTTAAATAATCTTTGAAAAATGAAATTTGGGAACCTAAATCTAATATATGTTACAAAACAGTGTACAGCTATTCTTAAATCCCTTCTGTTTCCAGATTTTCCAAGGCATTAAGGCATCTAAAAATGCTAAGGAGGGTGTGGTGGGTGTGCGTGCACGTGTGTGTTCAGTGCATTTTTATCCATCTCATGGGATTCAGTGTCTAATGTTCATGCGTTCTTTTCAGTCCTAACTTCCATGGAATTTTGATTCCAGGTAACTGAGTCATCTGGTGCTTTGTAATCATCTATCTAGTTCAGTGGGGAGGAGGCAGGGTACAGTACGTGGAGGGGGCGTTAAGTGCTGTATTCAAGTAACACTTGGAATTTAACATAATCATTATTTGACATAATAAGATTTTCCGGTAACCATGAATTAGCTGACAGCAGGTCATGTTTAATTGAATATTTTAAAATGAGTACACTTTAGCATTTTATTGGCTAATGTCACTATATTTAAGTGCCTGTCAGTATTTTCATTATGAACCATATTTTGGAAAATGGAGTTTAATTAAAAAGTATCTCTACTGTTCTAAATTTTGTCAGGCTGAGAGCTGGCATACAGGCTATATAGAAAATATTTCACAACATAATTATGGCCCTAAAGGAATTGAAGGAAGCAGATAAAACATTCACCTAAGTTCTCAAAGTACATCTGTTAAGAGCAAAATCTAAAGAAGCCAAAGTGAATGAAGGAAGTTTTGGGGGTTTGGGGTCTTTTTTGCTTTTGGTTTGTTGTGGTTTTTTTTTTTTCCCCCATGTAACTTAATAAAAATGCAGTATAATCATCTGGGAGGTGAACAGGGTTTAAAAAGCAAAAGCAAAATTAGATTGTCTGAGGAGGAGGGAGAATGTATTATAGCAGAGATCTTCCCTTGTTCCCCAGAAACAGTAGGTCTATTAAGTAACCTAAAATTTATGCAGTCAGCACTTTATGAGCATGTACAATCAAAGTGTAAAATTCATAAAGAAGTCACACAGGAGAAGTGGTGTATAAATTTTGTTGCAAATATATCTTCAGGGATTTGTGGAGTCATTTAATAACCTCTGATATAATGATAACTCTTGCAACAGAAGACGAGAAGGCCAATTTTAACCTTTGGAGGTTATATGTAAGCTGTATCTTCAGCCATTTGTTCCTGGAAAAGAAGCAGATCCCCAGTGTATGAAAGGTTGAAACAAAACCTGCTAAAATTATGAAAGACGATGCTATTCTGTAGTTGTGCTGTACAGCAGATCGGTGCCTAGTCTTGGAAGCTAAGTAGAAAGTTAACTGATGTTCACCCAGGAACAGGATTGAACTTCCAGTACTAGTAAATGAGGCATGCCCAACTTCAGTTCCATACCCACCTTCAGTACCGTTTCCAAAACATGTAATACTTGTTCAAGGTATTCTACAGTAGCTCTAAAAGAAGAGTACAGTACTGAAGACTACTGCATTACAGATGTTTCATCAGTACAGATGTTTCATCAGTGCAGATGCTAGATGACTGGAGAATTGGTAAGATACATGGAGAAATAATGGTGAATTATTTCAGCATATGTTATGAAATCTGCCAAACAAGAATGTTAAAATAGATGGTATGCATATGTCCAAGAAAGATTTTTAGTAGGAAAATATTAACTGAAAAAGGCCCTGACTAAATACTTGTAGATGAAAGGTGTATATTGCATTTTTTTTAGGGTTGTTTTTTTTTTTTTTTNTGGGGGGGGGGGGGTGATGGGGGTGGTAGGGGGAACCGGTAGTTTGTGGTTGGTAGTGGTTTTTTTTTTAAGAGAGAAAGGGTACAGGTTTACAGAGAGTGGCTTGTTGTTGTGTTTTGTTTTTTTAAAAACATATCATGGTCAACTGTGGCAAAAAAATTACTTTGAAGGAGCAGAGGACTGGATCTCAAAAAAAAAAAAACCTTCAGCAGCAGTATGTATATTTGTGACACAGCATATGTTTGACTTGTCAATTCAAATTTGTTAAAAAAAAATTTCAGAGTAATTTTAACTTGTCATTTGTTCTGCCAGATTTTCTATTGCCTGTCTCTGTAGCTCTAGTGATGTGCCTGATTGGTCCATCCATACTTCACTGAAAGATTTCTTTGTTGTTGTTGCTCCTTTCTGTATTTGGTTGACATGGCAAGGTTTTAGTAGTGGGAGGGCTGTAGGGGTGGCTTCTGTGAGAAGATACCAGGAGCTGCCACCATATTGGACACAGCTAGTCCCAGCAAGCTCCAAGATGGGCCTGTCACTGGCCAAAGCTGAGCTAAGTGGTGATGTTGGAAGCACCTTTGTGATAGCACTTTTAAGAAAAGGTAAAAAACACTATGCAACAGCAGCTGGGAGAGAGGAGTGAGAATACGTGAGAGAAACACCTATGCAGACACCAAGTCAGTGAAGAAGGAGGTGAAGGAGGTGCTCCATGTCCTGGAGCAGAGATTGCCTTGCAGTCCATGGTGAAGACCACAGTGAGGGAGGTTTTCCCCCTGCAGCCCATGCAGGTCCACAGTGGAACAGATATCCACCAGGCATCCTGTAGAGGATCCCACGCCGGAGCAGGTGGATGTGCCCTGAAGGAAGCTGCAGCCCATGGAGAGCCCACACTGGAGCAGGTTTTCTGGCATGACCCGTGGCCCCATGGGAGACCCATGCTGGAGCAGCCCATTCCTGGAGGACTGTACACCACAGAAAGGACCCATGCTGAAGCAGTTCTTGAAAAACTGAAGCCCATGGGAAGGGCCCATGTTGGAGAAGTTTGTGAAGAACTGTCTCACTTGGGTGGGACCTCACACTGGATCTGTTGAGGTGACAAGATCTGGATCTGTTGAAGTGACAAGAGTGGTTTGATGGGTACCTGGAATCCAGCCAAGGTCAACCTGTCATGGAGGCTCACAAAATCAAATTTAGGTAGGTGATAAACTCAAACTTTATTCTAACCAAAAATTGTTTAGCAGAGAACAAATTGTAAATGGGGTAAATCAAAATCTTTTAACAATCTGACAACATTAGTAAACCACAGGTTCAGAATGTACAAGGTAATTAATACTGCACAACTTAAGAATTTCTAAGCTTTGGAAATGATGATTCAAAATGTGCACAATCACCTTCCGATAAGATGAGGGCTCTCATCCTGTACAGGAGATGAACCACGGAATGGTGTCCCAGCCTATGAGGAGAGCCCCCAGCTGCAGACCTGCTGCTCTGAGGAGGACCATCTCAAAATGGCGCTCTCGTGGGGTCCCATTTATATCCAATTCAAATCTGATCTGTGGTCATACATGGTCATGTAGCCCCTCCACTGGCTAAAGACCTCAACTTCCTCGCCTTTCGACTAAAATGTGTACGTGCTAACCACCACCATGTGGGCATAACAAGAACTGTGGCAGGAAGCTTTCACAGTCTTTTGCCAGGTCTGTGTCAGGTCTTTGTTTGGGGTGAGTGCATCAGCCATACAGCCCACCACATTTCCTTCCACAAGCCCTTTGGCATCTCATTGACCTGAAGTTGCAGTTTCCAGCTGTCCCCAGATGTGCAAGGCTACATAGGAGAACTCATTACCCCATCCTTGTATGCTTACCAGATTCAGGCCTACCCATGGTTACCACTAATTTTTAGAAGATTCTTCTAGCCACTGCACAAGAAGTGGGCTTCCTTTGTGCATACTTTGCAAAAATCCTAGCTTGAAAAAAAGATTTATTTTTCCTTGATCTCATTCATTTCTTCTTAAAAAGTAATGATGCCACCACTCAAGGCTGCACCACTCATCTCCACAGGCCTGCGGTTCATCAACAGTCTTATAATTGGGGCAAAGTAAGAGTGAAAAACTGGAAAACATAGGCACTATGTACCCTGCCAAGTCTTTGGGAATTAATAATAAGGAAATAGGGAATTGTCAGTAACCAAAAGTCACCTGAACTGGGATTGATGGTGTTGGGCACTCACAGGGGCTCTGGTTGTATTTCCCATTGCAGCTGGGAAGCCCCACAGATGTAAGGGTTGATGAGGCTTTGTCCGTCCCTACATGGCCAGCCTGGCCTAAGCAGTCACCAACTGGCAGGCCTGTTGCCTGAAACGTGAAGTCCTGATCCTTAGTTGAATAGCAATGAGTAGTGGTAGCTGCAGGCATTGATGGTCTCCTTAGGATGACAGCCACCCCTTTTAGTGCACAGTGATTTTGTGTAGTCAGGCAACCACACAACCAAATGCAAGGTGAGCTTGAGAGAGACCTTCATGAAAACTGCTTTTCTCACCTTCCTGCTTTTGTTTGTCCTGTATGTGTTGTATGACCCACTGCCACCGGTTCCCTTCTTTCAGAGACTCAGTCATTACATAGGATGGGAGTCAATAGATTTGCTGCCCTGATTCACCTACTTTTGACAGAAATCAAAAAATCAATAGTTGGCACCCAGGTCCTCCTACTGTTCCTTCTCTGTACCTCATCTTTCTGAACACAGGCCATAACAATATTGTTCCCAGTGCTGGTAACTTGCATGAATCCACATCACCAGCCTCCACTTGACAAGAGCTTCTTTAGACTTGCTGACAAGGAAAATATTCAGCCTACTTCATCACACAGTCTGCAAATGTCATCCAAGAAAAGGAAAAATGTTGTGGTGTTATGTGCTAGTTATGTGTTAGTGATAGGTATGTCCTGGTTTGACTAATACCATGACAAGGTATTAGTGATATGGTATTCTGTTCATGGCCTCATACTTTTACTAGGGTAATAACTGACCTTGGAGGTGCTGGCCGGTTACCTAAAGGAGTTGCACATAAATAAATCTGTAGTGGGTTATGGGATGGGTGAATGAAGTGGCGTAGAAGACAGATTGTCATCCAGCCACTGTATCAAGCAATGCAGTCACTGCTCTGTGTGTTGTGACTAATTTGAAGAAAATGCATAAAAGCAGTCCAAGTAGACTAAATGCCTGTTTTCAGGTGATCTGAAAATATGCAGATCTGATATTTCTCAATGTCTGACTGCAGCCAAAGCTGGTAGATTCTAGAAAGGAAGGTTTGACAAATGGTGAAGTCAAGAATAAATGAGTTCAGAAATCCAGAGAACACAGTGAAAGAGAATTAGTTCTGAAGAAATCAGGTAACTTTGTTGTGGTTTTGTGATTTGCTTACCAGCTAATCTCTTTTTTTTTTCCTTTGTGACTAGCAGTCAGAGTTTATGACCAAATTGTATTATTCACTGCTCACCCACTATTCAATAGTTATCATTCATAATTCTGAATGGGATATCTTGTAAGCAATCTTTTTTTTGTGTGTGACTGAATGGAAGAAACTTTCTTAAGTAGGAAAAATCGGAGCAGGAAAGCATGGCTAAAATGTAAGAATTAATATGTATTAAGGAATAACACTTGTAGTTTTTTCAGTAATTCAAAAAATCCAGCACTGGTATTCAGTAGAGGAAAAATTAATTGCATTGTTCAGCTTCAGCTTAATATAAATTCCTATACTTTTAAAAGGCCACTTCCTGAACCTTATGACTGACACTTCCTCTATCCTAGAAGGTTCATCTGAGAAGAACATGAAGGTCCTTGAATACGTTCAGAGGAGGGCAACAAAGCTGGTGAAAGGACTGGAAGGAATGTCCTATGAAGAGTAGCTAAGGACTTTGGGCTTGTCTAGTCTAGTTTGGAGAAAAGGAGACTAAGGGGCGATGTCATTGCTCTCTACAGCTTCCTGAGGAGGCAAAGTGGAGAGGGAGGTGCTGATCTCTTCTCCCTGGTGTCCAGTGACAGGACAGGTAGGAATGGCTCAAAGCTGTACCAGGGGAGGTTCAGACTGGACATTAGGAAGCATTTGTTTACTGAGATGGTGATCAAACACTGGAACAGGCTTCCTAGAGAGGTGGTCAATGCCCCAAGCCTGTCAGTGTTTAAGAGGCATTTGGACAATAATGTTCATAATAGGCTTTAACATTTGGTCAACCCTGAAGTGGTCAGACAGTTGGACTAGATCATTGTAGGTTACTTCCAACTGAAATATTCTAGTCTAGTCTAGTCTATGCTAGTCTGTGTTATGCTATGCTATTCCATCTACACATTTGTCTATCAGTTTCTTCAGTCACCTGCTGTCTTGTATTTGAGGATATGTAGATTTCTTTTTATTATTGTTTTACTGTGGCTTACTTGAAGGCAAACCCAGTGGTTCTCAATGACCATTCTACATGTTGAGTCTTCCTCTCATGCAGCCTTAGGATTTAAAAAAAACCTCCACTTTTGCTCTTGACTGCCCAAGGGGGAGAGAGGAATGTTCATCTTCACTCCGTCTGGATATGGAACTTGGCTGATGTGGAACTTCTGTCAAGTTTACAGTTTGCAATTTTTCCCACTTTAGCTTCTTTTGGTTTGTTTTGTTTTAAATCCTGTCTAGTTTAACTTGATGTCATTTGGAATCTTTAAAAAAAAGACATTTTTCTCGTTCAGGGGTATTAAGCTGATTAAGGGATCGGAGCATCTGACATATAAGAAGAGATGGGGAAAGCTGGAGTCCGAGCCTGGCTCCATCTTCAATAGTCACTGCCATCTTCTCAATGGTATCCAGTGAAAGGACAAGACGCAATAGGCAAAAATTGAAATTACATTATTACATTTAAACATAAGAAAGAACTTTTTTACTGCAAGGCTGATTGAACACTGGAACACGCTGCAGAGAGAGGTTGTGGAGTCTCCATACTCAGAAAAACTCAAAACCCAGGTGGACACAGCCCTAGGCAACCTGCTGTAGCTGACCCTGCTTGGGCAGGGGGTTGAACCAGCTAATCCCCAGAGGCCCCTTTTGACCTCAACCACTATGCGGTTATAAATAATCAAAGGCATCATTATGTGAAGACATAAAGTTTATCTGTAGGTTAGGTGTAGCATTGTTGTTAAACGGGATTTAAAAATTATTATTCATTTTACCTTTTCAGTCTCCCAGAGCAGGAAGGCAGGGGGAACCTCACATCTGTTTACAGTAAAACTGTTTCATTTACAATTAAATTACAAAGAATGGCACTGGAAGCAAGACACTGTGAACAACCATTCTGGATTCATTTGTGAAGGTGCTTGCCAGACTGTGAAAGTTCAGTTACCAGAAGTTAGCCTTCTGGAACCCAAGAATGTCTAGTAGCATCATATTTCCTTCTAATTACAATGTATGCATGGCAGCTTCCAACTTGTTTATCTATCACTCCTGAAGTGCTTGACAATATGCATTGGGGCTGACTCCTATTAGAAGAGAAAAAGAAAAAAAAAAAAAATCTGTATCAAATCTGTGGGCCTCTCTCTGTCAAAAGTGAAGAAGAAATAATTTATTGGTGCCAAGAGGTTGACTTTATAGATTTTTCCAGAATAGTTTTTAAGTGCTCAGCACATCACACTTCATCTATGGTAATTGAACTATTTCACTCAAAAGAAAATTTGGGCAGAGTTTTTTCATCTCACTTTTTTGTCTTAATAAGGGGCCTAAAATCTGTAATATGCATTGCACCGCCCTGGTAGAAAACAACTATACTTGCTTTCAGAAACAGAGAGAGGGTTCCTCTGTAGTATAAACAATTGTAGTTCTTGAGATGTAGTTCTCTAGTTTAGATATACCAATTGAACTAATTATCACTCTCTGTAGTATGGTATTTGAGATTACCCTTTAGAGTTCACACTTGCCAAAATCATTGTTTTACTGAAAATTCTTTGAAGAAGATTTAGACCAGCCAGTTTTGGTGAGTTTGCCTTGGCCAACGGCCAAACTGCCACACATATGTTCAGTTACACATACACACGCCCTACCTCCAAGGGATGGGGCAGAAAACAAGGAAGAGCAGGAACGAGAAAGATTGTGGGTTGAGGTAAAGACAGGGAGGTCCCTTACCAATTACCATCACAGGTAAAACAGGAAATTGAGGAAAATTCATTTATTACCAATTGAAAGAGGGTTGCGTAGAGAGAAACAAAGGCAAATATGAAAACCCTTCAACCCCTTCTTTCTTCCCAGGCTCAGCTTCACTCCTTCATCCCCGACTCCTCTATCTACTACCCCCAGAGTGGCGCAGGGGAATGGGCAATGGGGGTTATGGTCAGTCCATGGCAGCTCCTCTCTGCCTCCCGCCCTCTCGCACCATTTCTCAGGGTCTCTCCCTGCCGGGGCCACTGGGGCACCTCTGCGGGGGCACCTGGAACACCTCCTGCTCTCTTCCTGTTCTCTCCTCGGGGCTTGCAGGGCTGTTTCTCCCCGGGTTTCCCTCAGCCCTGGCTGCCGGGCAGCGCTTTGCCCTTTCTGACACAGGCTTTCCCCGTGGCGCCCGCCCGTGGCTGAGGGGCTCAGCTGTGCCCTGTGGTGGGGATGTTGGAGCTGGGGCACCCGCAGCCGGCACAGGACTCTGTCCTGTAAGTGTTTATTTTACTTTCTGTGCATATGGATGGTTGTATGCATACGGAGGGTTGTATAGCTATTAATACCTGCACTGCATTAAACTTCTAATAGTAGAGTCAAGAATGTGCTGTTTTGTGAAGCCTACAAGATTATTCTAGATGAGGCGCAGATACAGCAGGGAGAGGGAAGAGGATAGCTGGGCTTTATTTACACAGCTTCATTATGTGTATATTTTGAGTATACTTTTGCTCAGCGTTTTCTTTTTTGTTGTTTTTCTTGTTGAGCGTACAGGTGGTTGGTGGGCTTGGGATAAGTTTAAAGACAAAAAATTTTAAACATAATCAGAATGATGGGAGACCATGAATATCATTTAATTTGACCTTTGCAGGGCGCAGATGCATTGCATTGCAGGAACAATTTTCATGATGTCTTACGGAGCAGTAATATGCAATTAACTGTGTGGGCCTTGGTACGCCATGGGGGGAAGCTGAGCACCCCTGCAGCGCTCTTGTCTCTTCCTGCCAGTTCTCCCTAAAATGAGTCCAGCGTGAAATCCTCAAATCACAGATGAAGAAGGCTACACTTGAGTATACTAGGAGTTCAAGTCAAATTTAGCTGACTGGCTTTATTTGGAGGAAGATTACCTTAAAGCAAATAAGATGGTTTGGCTCCTAAATGAAAGAGTCCTCATGGGCCCCTTTGCAGTGTGTGCACCTACCACAGTTCGTAGGCTCATCTTCACCTTCCTGAAGTTTGTGTAAACTCAGCTTAGGCAGAGGGTCTTTAAAACAGCAAAAGATCTCACATGTACTCACACAAGGCCTCAGCTTTTACCTGCTACTAAACTTTGGGCCTGTTTTTCAAAACAAGCAGCTCCCTATTTCTCTTTCCACCAGAAACAACTCAACAGATAATCAGAAAGAATCAGGAATAATGATGGAAGCTGAAGGTATCTGGGGCCAAGAAAGAGATCAGCAATCCTCTAAAATAGGAGAGAAGCCTCAACTGTTCTATTATGATTCTGAAACTAATCATAACAGTTCAAACTTAATCCCATAGTTGGTAGGGTGGGGGCCTTTGTTTAAAATGTGACATTTGATTTCTTAACAATTTCTCTGTCATTTTGAGTTAAAGAAAATTTCACCTGCATAAAGTGCACTGAAATCTATCTGACATTTATTTACTCTTTATGCGAGAAAGAAAGAAATCTATCAGGGGACTATAGCAAAAGACAGCGTTGCAAGAGCTTTCTCTGAAATTAATAGGATGAGATACCTTTTACAGGATTGCACCTTGTTGTTTTGTGTGGGTTTTTTTTTTCTTTTTAAATTGGGTTTTGGCTCTCTTGTCAAGTAACATAATGTAACAGAAGAGCTCTAATATTATTATTTTTTTTAATTTGAATTCAAGTGGGAAAACCTCTAACAGCTTTAAATGACACCATCCCAGACCAGAGCCCTGATCTTTAAATGAAGTGCTTATAAAAATTTAAAGCACTCTAGTAATTTTAAACCGGTGTATGCTGCAATGCCCAGAACCCTGATCGCTTCCAAATTTCACTTCCAATAAATTTAAATTGCTTTGTGCAATGCAGAGTGATTTAAAATTATTGGAGTGCTTTAAATTCCATACTGAAGTGCCTATAAAATTTGAAGTCCTCCAATAATTTTAAATGACTCTGCATATTGTACTGCAATTTAAGCATATTTGAAAACAAAAGTCCAAGCATCCTATGCTTTAATTTGTAATAATAAGCAACGTTGGAAAATGGCAGTTAAGGATTTACATGAAACATGCAACTTCTCAGTGAATTAACTGAAATAAACATATCAAATATAATAAGGAAATATTCAAAGACAAAAAGTTATGCTTCTTTTTAAGACAATAAGATAACATCGTTGTTTTGAGAGAGAGCTACTGCTTTAGCACAAATAAAGTGATACGTGGAGTGTGAGATTAGGAAAGTTTGTGAATATGCAAATTATTCACCTTTGTCACAACTATAAATAATATAGATGACTGCTATTCCGTAACCTGACAATATGCAAGGTACTGAGCATGAACACACCTACAAGATGTGTTAAGGCAACACATCCAGATGCCACCTGGAATGTTGTTACATACCAGTGAAGCCAAATTCTACTCTTAACGATGTCAGTGTTCGTTCAGAGGAGCCTTCTTCACTTTAAGATTTGCTTTAAAAAACACTTAATAATCTTACAAGATGATGTGTATCTTCGAGCACAGTATCTGTACAGGATGGTTTCCTGTCTTGTCTTCTGTATCTTTAGAAGGTTTTAGTCACCTTCCTCACCTTTAGAAGGTGCCAGGAAAGTAATAACAGTAATAACAATGTTACAGTGATTCATTATTAATGTTTTGGCATCTTATATCTATTATATCTTACATGAGCAACACTTTCCAAAAGCATACAGTGTTAGCTTAGCTTTCTTCAAGGGAATTTCAAAGGGAGGATTTTCTTTGTGGAGAGAAAGAATATTCATTGTTTGCATTAATATTCTTTCAGGTATAAAAATCTTGTGGCTTTCTTCTGAATTTGGGTTTTTTTGCAATAAGAAATGGGTAGCAAAATCCATTGCATGGATGAAAAAAAAGACAGTAAATAGAAGTACAGATTTATGCAAAACTGGAGGCAAAATGGCTGCAGTCATGTGAATCCATTGAGGATACTATTATTTAAAGACCCACAATGAGGTAGCTCAGTCTTTACATTCTAATCTATTCCCATGTAGTATGTTTCTTTTTTATTTTGTGCACCAAGCAAAACACTCTAAACTAATATAATAAGTGGCAGTTGTCAGCTTAACCTCAGAGAATTCATTAGGGGAATTAATTGTTTGTTTATAGGCATAGCTTCACCTAAAATTGACACTGAAAGTATAATAAAGATATATCATTAGCTACTTGGGACCACACCACGGGCCTGAGGAAAAATTCAGAATCCCTTTGCAACTGTAGAAGGAATTTTGCATAAGCAAAATGGAAGCATCACCAGAAAATGGAAAATTGCCATGATTTTAGTGGAGTAAGTAAAATAAGTTTATTATCCCAAGAAATTCTGTGGGCACTTTTGAGAATTGCACTTGAGCAAATGTAAGTGCCATGACATAAATCAAGATTAAAGGACCATTTTTGGCTGAAAAGGGCTAAGAAAGCTCTCTTGCCCGCACCCTACTTTTAGGCCAGGTGTTCCTGATAGTGAGATGACAATTTTCTTTGCCGTGTCTTAGATTTAAATGACAGTAAGCCTTGTTCCATCTCAAATACAGTTTATTTCAGTTGTTGGCAATCTCAGTAATTATTTGTACCTAGGCTAGGAGACTGAATTTTTAGGATAAGACAAATCCAAACTGGTGACACACTGCATCTCTTGGCAGTGTGAGAGCCATCTTATGACCCTAGTTGCTTTTTACCCCTTCATGCCTTCTCAGATGTGCTGCACAAAGTCCTGAACTAGATAGAACTGCTTCCAGGTAAGTAAGAACAGTGATATTTTTTTTTGAAAGCTGTCACTGCTACTGAGAGAAATGTCAGCTAACTGTACCCTTTCTTTTGTTCCAGAATAAATTTTCTACCACTAGAAAAATTCAGCTCCAAGTGGAAGGGCGACTGGCATTCATTGTTTAACTGCCTAAGAACATTTTTATTTAATGAAACAGAGAAGCAAATTTGGCATATAACTACATTACCTAAAAGCGAATAAAGATAACTAAATACACCAAACATTACTCTTTTTTATCATTTTGCTTAGAAGAGAGTTCATATTTATTAATTCCTGAATATAAATCGACTCCAGCAGGCACCTAAACAACACACTGCTGGTTTCTCATTCCCCGCACAGTGGGACAGGGGGAAAGAACAGGATGAACAACAGCGAGAAAACTTATTGGTCAAGATAAAGAGGAAGAAAACCAAAACAAAACAAGTGATGCAAAGGCAGTCACTCGCCAACTCTGACAAATAGACTGATGCCCACCCTGTCTTTGAGCAATGGCTACCTACCCAACATTTCCCACTCCTGCCCCTGCCCCAAGTATTTATTGCTGAGGATGACATTATATGGCATGGACTACCCCTTTCCTCAGCCTGGATCAGCTGTCCAGTTACACCCCCTCCCAACCCCTTGCCCACCCTCAGCTTACTTGCTGGGAGAGGGTAGAGTGGGAAAAAGAGAAAGCCTTGCTGCTGTGCAAGCATTAGCCAAAACACTACTGTGCTATCAGAACTGTTTCAGTCACAAATCCAAACCACAGCACTATAAGGACTGCTATTAAGAAAATAATAGCCAGACCCAGTATAGTGTTGTCAGAATCTTTTCCTACCTGGTACAGTCAGACCCTCTGCTGCTATCTTACCCCTTGAAGGAATGAGGTTCTGAGTTCAAGGCACAAAGTAAGGTTTGTTAGGATAAGGCATTTCCTAAGTAGGTAACGATTACACCACCCTGCAAGTGGGGACTCTTCTGCTTCTATTGCAAATTGTTTGTAATCTACCTGGAAGGTATCACTCAGTTCCCAGGAAAGTGTCCTGGAGTCCCAAGTAAGGGGAGATCACCAAGGCACAGGCCAGCCATTCCTCAGGAGCACTCGAGTCGGGCTCTCAGGGAGTGGTTTATTCACCCTTCCTCGGGGGTTTCTGCAGTCACAGCACAGCGGCATCATGTCACTGTTGCTGGGCCAGCTCAGGCCCAGCACAAGGAAAGGTCAGACCCCGACCAAAGCACTGCCACTCAGTCTGGATTGTCTCCCCACACTATCTTCTTGCATTTCTTTTGAGTCTTTTCTGTCTGATGTGAGTTATAATGGATAATGAATCAAACTGTTATTTGCCCCAAAAATAAGATTTTATATGGCTCAATTATATTTACTCCTAACCATTTCTTTTTATGCTTCATAAATAAAAGCAGTGTTCTGTAACTCAACTCTTTTAAAGTTTGCTTTGCTGTGTTGGTAAATTAGAAAACATTCAAAAAATGCTAGGGACACGTGGCATAAAGAAAAATGCTGAAAAATGCTGCAGCACATACCAGTCTTGTCTTCTTCCCTGAAATGCTGTTTTTAGTTCTGTACATGACAGCAGAAGAGCAGAGACGAATGAAGAAAATACCTGGAAACATTGAGATGAAGAAAGATTTAAGACATAGGGTATTTATGTAATGGGGACATTATTTCCGTGTCATGAGAAAGTGTAAATCCCCAGAATATGGCTAAGAACAGAGTTTTAAATGGGGTCTACTCATCAATATTGTTTCAGCTTGATTCTCAGCTGGCATCTCAGCTGATTATCTTCCCACTGGTGCAGCCACTGGATAGGTAACAAGTCTTGAAGCCTAGGAAGGGAGAGCTGATCATTCTCATTTCCTCAAACGTGTGGCTGTTGCTGGCTTCTTGTTTCAAAAATCATGTTTCTGCTATTTGGTGGTTTTCTTAGGATAAGGACCAGGGAAATTTCTAGCCTTTGGACGTGTTGAAACAGGCAATAAATTTGTATATATGGGACTCTCCTTTACCAGCTTCCGTGTGCAGGTCTGACGGAAGAAGGCTAAATAGTGCTTCCTCTGTGCATGCAGAGGGATGAAAAGCCTGGGGAATCACATACAGCTGCAGCTGCCTGATCCCGAAGCATATTCCTGTGCAGCTCTTGCCAAATTTCTGCCATTCTCCATTGAAAGCTTCACACCAGATAGTGGACGTGACATTTAAAGAGAAAACGTTTATATGTGTTAGTAAGTGGTATTAAGAGAGTAGGAGGAGGAAAGGCATTCATGTCCCTGCATTCTCATAGTACAAAAGTGGGATTGCATTTAATTAACTTTAAAGTGTCTGACTTAAAGTAAATAAGAGAGTGATGTTTTCCTAAACTATCCAACATGTTTTCCTGAACCACACAAGGAATCTGAAAAACTCATTGCACAATATGTCATCCAAGTTGACGTGTTGGAGGTCTTTAAAAAAGGTTGGACAAGGGAGTGAATGAAAAAAAAACATCCAAGTTATGGCATGGCATTAACCATGAGTAAATCCCACAGGTTTTGGACAGGACAGAGTCATCCTCTCTCTGGACACAAGCCCACTGAGAGAAGGCAGAGAATGGAGAGGCTGATTTAAATAATAATTTGGGGGAAGACTGTGATGATGTCTTGCATTTTCCTATAAGTATCAGATACTATTGGGAAACAGTTTTAGACTAGATATGCCACTGATGGTCCCACTTTATGGTCATCACCAGTCTTTTATCTTTGGTGTAATTTTTAGGAATTTAATTTACTACTACAAGCAGAGGTACAGCATCTGAAACTACTCTCAGTATTTAGTGGTCACGCTAAGCATATTTCATTCACTTGCTCTCTTTTTCTCTTATAAACAGGAGATGCAGAGAGATTAGTGATAAAAAGACCAACTTACTTTTCCTATTTCTTGCAACATTCCACCTTAACCCTTCTCCCTAGCTGTATATTCATCATTGTTCATCTCTCTAGAAGTACTAATATAAACCTAACTATACTAACATATATTGAATTTTGTTTGCTGTAAATTAGTTTGCTTATAGAGTAATTCTAATCCTTGTCTATCTTTCTTTGACATTGACTCTCATGTTTGCTATTTCTCTATTTTGTTTCATTAGCAACTTTAGATGTTAAAGCTGTATGGAGTAGTAGTAAAAAGCATTTGAGAATCCCCTTAACTCTCAGAGTTGAACAACTTCTCTAAAATTCTTGGAAATACTTTTTTTTCTCTTTCTCAGGTACACTTTTATTTGTCATCATGCTACACCCTGGATGTAAATTGTCCAAGGTTTAATCAGCAACTTGTCACGTGGAATTCTATGAAAAGGCACTTGAAAAAAAATGTATAACCTAATAAGTTACATCTTGAGCACATAATGGTGAACAGAATGTTAACAACATCTGTTATACAGTTTTTCAGAAGCTCCAATTTTGCAGTTAACATGCGATCCTGCCTTAAATCAGCCCCTGATTATTATTTCACATATTTTGACTGCTAGTGTAGAATTCACTATTGTGTGTGTGCAAAAGATTTTATGGAAAATTCTTGCTTTTAGGAACCTGCTTGTTTAGAAATTTCATAGCAGCATAGTGCAGACATATTCAGGATTCTAACTAGCAGTCATTGGATCTGTCACTTATTCCTGGCTGTGTCTTCAAGATGCTTTTCTTATTAAATGGACTTAATTTTCAAAAACTGAGCTTAGATAACAACCTCTGGCACAGAGATGTGGAAGAGGTATTTCTAAGGGCTGTTTGCTCAAATACTGGGATTTGTTAAAAGTGAGGATAGGAACTAGCTTGTTTGGGGTTTTTGTTTGTTTTTGTTGTTGTTCTGTTTTGTTTTTCTTTAAGGCTTTGCTGAGTACATTAACTGTCTTGCCATTTGTTCTGGTTAACATGATGCAGCACCAGGTGATGAACTAGCAAGAGAAATAGGCTTTAAAGATGGTCAAAGTTTATTTCATAACAAATTCTAGCCACTTAGAATTATTCTTAAACCTGACATTTTGGTGAACTACACTCATAACAGATTATATCTTCTGTTATCCAAAAATATCTCAGTGGCTTGAGTCCTAGCAGCTATCTTCCTGCTTGACTAAGCAATATTTTTATATTTACCAGAGGTCATACCGGGCTAAAAGCAGTCATTTGGACTTTCTTTCCATCACTGAATAAGAATGTATGTTTTTGCATCACTTTCTCTGTCCGTCTAAAGCTGTAGTTTAACTTTGTGCAATCTTAAAGTTGCAGATAACTCTAATTATAGGGTTTTTTTATTTTATTTTGTACAGCGGGTGAGAGTTTTATATTTAAATTGCTTAAGTGTGATTCATACGATGGCACCAAAGAGCACCACTTGTTGCTGAGTGAAAATCTACACTGGCAAGAGCAAGAACAAGAAGTACCATGCTGTTGATGCTTGGCAAAGAGTAAGCAATACTCCTGAACAAATTTAGAGGGAAAAAATAGTTGAAATGAGATTAAATGGAAAAGTAAATCATGAGAAACTAACTTCTAATTCTTTTTGTTATTGTTTCTTTGGTGATGGGGAAGTGTTGGGTAGGTTTTTTTGTTAAACAAGTGTTGTGATTTTTGCAGACAAAATAAATGTATCTCTCTCCTATCAGTTCAAAAACACTTGGTACAGTACTACAAGGTAAATTAGTGGACTTAGATAAGAGGAAATTAGTAAAGGAATTGTGAAAAGAATAGCCCATTAAATAAAAATAATAGCATCGACATTAACCTCAGTGTCAGGCTAGGTGGATAATGAGATTTCTCATAATTAAGTAGTAAACAATATTTTCAGAGGTGATGTGACACAAATAGTAAATTATGGACATTCTTAATAGTCAGAATGCTGAAATAACGTTCCAAAACACCTGGTCTCTGAAAACTAGAATAATCAAAATAGGTTTTAAAGCTAACAGCAGAAGACGCAATGTTATACATCAATCTAATAACAGAAACCTGCATTAAGCTGGAAGTTCATCAGTGGAAACAGCTGAGGAGGAGAGACTTACGCATAATAGGTCATTGCAGAATCACGTGAACTGCCAGTATATTGTAGCTGATAATAACGCTATCTTTTCTTAACAGCGAGAAATACCAGTACAATTGAACAAGGGTTTAGTAAAACATCACCTGAAATTCTGTGCATAATTCTGACCTCTCACTTTAAAAGAATTAGAATTCAAACCAAAACAAGTACAGAGTGGATCAGGACTTTGGAGAGCTTATAGGGACAAAGACTAGAAGAACTTTATTCCTCTTAAGCTTTTAATTTACTAGGATAGAGGATGGGATTGCTCTCTATACCCATATTCAGGGGAAGAATACCATGGGAGTTGAAAATCTACTTTGGTTAAATGTGATATTAGCACAAGAATATCCATACCCCAAAATAATCTTCTTTCTGTCTGAAGATTAATTCTTTCTGCAGTGATCTATGGAAGCACCTAAATATTTCTTCAAAGCCTATTAGTATCAACAGTTAAACTATACAGTTTGGTTGTTGTCTATAAGCAATACATTCACACACAATAGGTATGAGCTGAAAGTCCAAAAATTAAACAATGTCATACAAAACACATGTAAGGAAATATTTAATTAAAAATATTTTTCTCTCTCGCTAGTTATTTTTACATTAACAAGGCAGTTCAAAAGCTCTAAGACAATTTCCTTTCACTGTAAAGTACCCTTTTTAATGCTCAAAACATTGTTTGAGTTTCTCAGTATAGATGCAATTTTATTCAAAAATCAAGCCACGAGGGAGTTTAAATAAAATAAAAATATTTTGCTTCAGCTACATTGGAAGAATAGTTTCCAGCTGTCCTTTTTAAAATTTATGTTTAGCGTAAATGATCAAATGAGGATTTTTGTGTCTTTTTTTGCTTTTACAACCAGACTTCTGCCTCTTTCTACCCATTTATTGCATTCTCATGTCTTGAAAAGGTACTGAGAAAGCTAGAAAAGAAGTAAAAGAACATAGGCAAATTCAGGGGGGAATTAGGGATGGCAACCCGTGGAAAAACTGAAAATATCTGGCTTAGGGATGAATATAGGATTAAAAAGGAAAGGACAAAACTAAGGCAATCAGTGAAGCTCTTTGAACTTAACTTCTGTATTTCAAATTGGACTAACCTGATCTTTTATACCTATGTCTTATAATCTAGTATTCTGTTTCTACCATAAAGTCGACATTAGATATGTGACAACATAGGTAATGGGACATTTGTTGATGACTTGAATATGTATATTTGTGTTTATGGGATCTACCATTTTAACTTTGGCTTGTATATGTTGAATACTTTAGACAGTGCTCTACAAAATTTATAGAACAGAATGGCAAAATTCTGCATTTCACTGACATACAGTTATGATTTTCTTTGTGTCACTTTGGAAGTTTTAGGATTTTGGTATAATTGATAAGGCTGTGAGAAATTCATTGGGTTTGATTACAGTGAAGTTTAGTTAAACTTATTTTAAAAAGTTTTGCTACATGAAAGGGTAAGTTTTCAAACTAAGGTACTAAGGAAGGGATCCTAATCTACTAAATACTATTTTATTGCATAGCCCAGAGAATTTTCACATAGGCCTGTTACATATATGATACCAGACTCCTCAGATCATGCACATGTCTAACACAGCGGGGCAAACTATTGCTTGTTTCAGCCTTATGACATCAGTTGCAGAAGAGGAAATCTCTGTGTCCTGCTGCTTGCCTAGAAAGCTAAATATGGGTCCTTGGAAATTGTGAAGAGAATGTAGGTGCTAAAGGAAGGTTAAATGGCTTGCATTTGTGAGGTGCTGTGTTTCAGGTGGATTGTTTTTGATAAGCTAGAATTGGTTGGAGTTGTTCAAGTATTTGGATGAGACTCCTACAAGTTTATTACCCAGTTTCAAGATTACAAAGGTACTTTAGAGGTTTACAAAAGTACCTTAGTACCCTTTTGTCTATGAAGAAAGAGCTGGGGGAGGCACTTAAGCTAAAGCTCAGTGCAAGTAAAGTCATTAAATACCTGTAGTTCCCTTCATTTCTGGTTAGGAGACTGCATACTGTACCTTTGTTTGTAGACTGAATGGCTGAATACTCAAAAACGTCAAGGTGTAGAAATGCTCATGGCATCTGTTTACCTCTGAGAGTCTTAGCAGAGCTGTTTCCCAAATTAACTGCTTGAGTGCCCTGACAGATCACATGAGCTATTCTGGAAACGTGAGCTGGTTTAAACTTTGTTTGACCACATCATTTGGTCTTTCTTGATATAATCTTGAAGAACTTCACTGCTTGTTTAGAACTTTGCTTCTATTTGTGTCTGGATGGAGTAACACCAGACTCAAGTACAGATTGGGAGACAAGCAGCTGGAGAACAGCCCTGCAGAAAGGGATCTGGGGGTGCTGGTCGACAGCAGGCTCAATATGAGTCAGCAGTGTGCCTTGGCAGCCAAGAGGGCAAACTGCATCCAGGGGTGCATCACACACAGCATAACCAGATGGTCAAAGGAGGTGATTGTCCCTCTATATTCAGGGTTGGTGTGGCCTCACCTTGAGTACTGTGTGCAGTTCTGGTCCCCACAATTTAAGAAGGATGTGAAGGTCCTTGAATGCATCCAGAGGAGGGCAACAAAGGTGATGAAAGGGTTGGAAGGAATGTCCTATGAGGAGTGGCTAAGAACTTTGGGCTTGTCTAGTTTGGAGAAAAGGAGGCTGAGGGGGATCTCATTGCTCTCTACAGCTTCCTGAGGAGGGGAAGTGGAGAGGAAGGTGCTGATCTCTTCTCCCTATCTAGTGATAGGACATGTGGGAATGGTTCAAAGCTGCACCAGGGGAGGTTTAGACTGGACATTAGGAAGCATTACCAAGAGGGTGGTCAGACACTGGAACAGGCTTCCTAAAGAGGTGGTCAATGCCCCAAGCCTGTCAGTGTTTAAGAGGCATTTGAACAATGCCCTTAATAACATGCTTTAACTTGGTCAGCCCTGAATTGGTCAGGCAGTTTGACTAGATGATCGTTGCAGGTTCCTTCCAACTGATATTATTCTGTCCTCTCCTCTCCTCTCCTCTCCTCTCCTCTCCTCTCCTCTCCTCTCCTCTCCTGGTCTGTTCTGTTTTATTCTAAATTTGTTGTCGACCAGCCACTGAAACAAATGACAGATGCTCTCTTTGTCCTCTCTCCCCTTCAGAGAGGAGACAAAATGAGAGAGACAAAGACTTACGAGTTCAAAAGAAACTAAACTACTTTAATGAAATATTAATAGTAAAATAAGAGAAAGATAATATTAAGAAAATAATGAAATATATACAATATATACAAAACCATATCAAGCTCACAGGATGCAGATCACATCCCCAGCAGGCACTGGGAAAGTCCCAGACTAGATTCAGCGATGGACTGGAGCTGAAATCAGGAAATGCATTCAGGTATGCACGGATCAGGATCAAAGGCAGATGAACAGACAGAGTCCTCCTTGGACACCAGCCACAGAAGAAAGAGGCTGACCCCTTTGATCCCTCAGTTTTATACTGAGCATGAGGCAGATGGGATGGAATACCCTGTTGGTCAGTTTTTGAGTCACCTGTCCTGTCCGCTCCTCCCCACAGGTGCAACCCCTCTACCCTCTTCCATTTCCGACCCTCCAATGGGGCACACAACAAAGTTATCTGCCCTTGGGTGTTATAGCAATAAGTATAAGCAGGAGCCTCTCTGCATACCGTGCCTTGGTATTCACTATAAACATCAGACCTTATCTGCTAGAAGCAGACACCATCTGAAGAATATGCCGTTAATGTCAGAGAGTTAGAGGAGGCTTAACTGATAAGTAAAATTACTGAAAAGAAAATTGGTCCTGTTTTACCTCAAACCAGGACACTATTCTATTCTGTTCTGTTCTTATTTTTCTTACTGTGTCTTGGTTGGGGAGCAGATAACTACTTGTGAACAATTTTCTCCTCCATTCTAGTGTAAGATACATATAGAGCAGAGCAGGAAAATTCACAGAACCAGATGCTAATCCCCACTGTGGCAGACATCATCACCAAATGCTGCTTTTTAGCACTGAGTAGTAGCATAGTCTCACGCATCTGAGGCAGATGCCTGATACCATGGCTCTACTCCATTGTGTTGGAATGGATTGGAAGAGAAGTTTCCTTATGGCTAGCTGTCCATGTAAAACTTAAGACTTGAAAGTTACCACCTGAGAGAGAGAACAGCATTGGATTATGATAGCCTGTTTTTCTCTGTTACTGGTTAAAAAAAAAATAATAAACAACTGTCTGTCTCACCAAAACTTGACAAGATAGGTAAAGAGGGCTCATACATTGAGGTATACAGCTGAAAAGCCACCCAAGAAAATCAGCCTTACTACCTTTCTGCTATTACGAATAGTGTTTCGTACCTTGATTTTGGTACCCAGCTGTGAGATTTAGCAAATGCTGATGTATCAAACCTGAAAATATATCTGATGGGTTAATAGATATGTCATCATCGATCTAAATTTAAAACTCATTTTCATAACTTTACAGACATAAGCTATGTTAAGTAGGGGCTGGCCATTTTTTCTTTTACCATAAGTTACCTTTTGTGCATGTACACAAAATGGGGGAAGGAGAATTCAAACACTGTTTTAACTGGCTGTTAGGTAACATTCTTGCATACTGCTGGAACTATATTTCTTGTGATTGTCTGTTTTGCTTGAAATTTCAGTCTTGAGCCTTATATCAAGAAATATATATTTGTATTTTACTCATATAATGTCTCTGAAGAATTTGGCAGGGAAACTTAATGCCCTTCTGTCATTATCTCATATCCACTATCTCTCAATATTGATTTATGCATCCATTAGTAATTAAAAAAAAGATTTTGGATGGAAAAAGAGCCATTTGGAGGATAAGCTTTGCATTGCTAGAAATATTTTTTCCTGTCTGCAGATTGTTTCAAAATAAATAACCCCTTCACAATGCAATGAAAAGACTGATTTTTCAGTGAAAGCAACCCAGTACAAAATAACAACAAAAATGTCATGAAACACTAGGGGGAAGAGGGGCTTTGAAACTTTTTGACAAATATTTTTTTTTTCCACTTTTCAATGAGTTATTGCGAAGTGGCTCCTCAAAAAAAAAGAAACACCTTTAAAATATTACTTGTTGTCATCACCCCTTCATTTTCCACATATTATTAAAATAAATTGCATTGTATACATGAAAAAGGAAGATGTGAGACTGTAATTCAATGACATATTTCTATGTCAAAGTTCCAGTGACATTAAGAAACAATTCTGTCTTTCCTGTCCTCTTTACTTGTCTATCAAAGCGCTTGCATTGAAATTACAGTCTTAAGTCTTACTATGTACTGTTCTGTGTATTTTGCAGTACATTCTACTGTTCTGTATTCATTACTGCACCAAAAATAACCAAAAAAGTGTTGTTGTCTTGTTTCTTTCCAGTATGACTGTTCATCTAAATGTTGCATAGTATGCAATGGTCTTTAAGTAGTGCAGATAATGTAACTGATTGAACTTGATCCTAAATGCAGCTAAGTTCGGCTGCTCATCACAGCGTGGCTTTTTTCTCCACCCCCCACCCCCCTTCATATCGGTACAAAGAGATCCTAAACTAGCAGAACACCAAACTTGACAGGATTATTTGAGGTAGTGCTGTGGTATTAGTTCTTAGATCAGCTTGTTGGCAGCCAGCATCGGAGTCGTGACCAGAAGGTGATGGAGATCAAGATGAGAGCAAGGAACAAACTCTCCTGTGCCATGGTAGCAGTTAACTTCTGTAATGCTCCCCTGAGGTGTTCAACACCTGGAATTACCTTCAGTCTATTGTAAATTACACCAGGTGGCTAAACCAGTATGTGTCCCATCTATGATAGTCTAGGGGATGGGGGTTAAAGCTCTCTGTGTCTGTTTTTACTGTTTCATAGCCAGGAGCTGAGGCAAAAAATTATCTCCTTTTTAAGTCTGTGTTATTGCTGTTGGAATTAATATGCATAGCACACCTGAACAAAAACTAAAAATCTTCTAGAAGAAAATATTTTTTTAATGTTTTAATATGAAATACAAAAATTATATATTTTAAAAAACAAAGCAAAAAGTAGAGGAAACAATTTCAAAACACAAAAATCCATACATTACATAAGTTTGGGATCAAACTGCATCCATGCCGCAGTAGCATATTTGAAATAACTCTGTGCCAAATTTCTTTTCAAACTGACTGCCATTGCAATGCAGCACCAGTCGTGCTGTTGCACAGTAACACTAGACAGGAGAAGATGATTTAGAGCTGGTGATGTACGTAAACCACTGCAGTATCGGTTGGCAAAAGCTGGTTGTACCACATTTCACGGAAAGAAGTAGTGGGCAAGTTAAAGTTATGCCATCGAGCAGCTTGTGAAATAAACACAGAAGTTTTCTCAGTGTCTCCATCAGGAAAAGTAAAAGCTTTAAAGCATTTCAGTATAAATTTTACTTTATAGCATGTACTTAGCTATTAAAGGGCATGAAGACTGTAGTAAATACAACATACGTATTTTTAGATTAAAAAATAAAACTGGGGAAAAAAGGAAATAAGAAACGTGGGACTATGCTGCAGAACTTCCTCTCTATTTGGGCTGATCTGATAACAAGCTAATGCTAAACAGAGCTAAGATTTTTTACAGCAGACCTCTGTTAACCTTTACTGGGACCATGAAAACATGCGTGCCCTTAAGAAAACTATTAAGCTAAACATGTGAGGAGAGTTAGAGCTGTTTTATATGGCTAGCCAATTATCCTTTCACAGCCATCATTTTCTGGCCATATAATAGAACTTGGTGAGCTCCTTGAAATAGATCATGTTGTAGCAGGATCCTGTCTTCTATCAAAAAATACTTATTTAACAGAAAAAGACTCAAAAGCCAGATGCGAGTCCTTTAGCGTTGCAACACTAGGAAGCAGCCACAGCTATATTATTAAGCTGCTGAGAAAGACTGCGAGTCAATACTGATATAAATGAAAGAAGCCACAGCTTTCCCTAGCAGATTCTGAACATCCAAAGAGAGGGGGCAAACACTGATACTATCTGAGAGGATCAGTGCAAGATAGATATATATATATATCCTGTAGGATTGGCTCTGATATCTCACAGAATCCTAGCCCTAGAAAGAACTCGGAACAGACCTTGTTCACCTTTCATTATAGAAACTGTGGAGAACTAATGTAACTGTCAACAGGAAAAATACCAGCAGACCTCATGAAACCTAGAAGAAGGTCCCCCAGCAGAGCATTGGGAGAGGAAGACTCAAAACAGGCACCGGGAAAGAGAAGGCAGGTAGAGGATTTCAAATATGTCTGCAGTGAAGTAACTCCCCACCCGCTGATGACATTTGAGCCAGACATTAATCTTTTCTCCTAATGTGTGTGAGTAATGTGTGTGAAGAGAAGCACGTTCTGGTGACACACATCTTCCCAGTTTTTAACACAATACCTTGTATGGGAAAAATATTTCACAACAAGTGCATAGAGGGTCTTAATTATCTTACATATCTGGCAGAACTATTAAATCCAGACCTCAATTTAGTTCTTGCAAATACATTAGGCAATACATTGGGCACCTCACTACAAGAAGGACATTGAGGTGTTGGAGCGTGTCCAGAGAAGGGCTACTAAGCTGGTGAGGGGTCTGGAGGACAAACCTTATGAGGAACAACTGAGGGATCTGGGGTTGTTTAGCCTGGAGAAGAGGAGGCTGAGGGGAGACCTTATCACCCTCTA
The DNA here is from genome assembly GCA_008711295.1 of Anarhynchus alexandrinus. Classification (NCBI taxonomy): domain Eukaryota; kingdom Metazoa; phylum Chordata; class Aves; order Charadriiformes; family Charadriidae; genus Anarhynchus; species Anarhynchus alexandrinus. The sequence continues at coordinate 5,910,644 of VUYV01000003.1, forward strand.
CAACTACCTGAAAGGAGGTTTTAGAGAGATGGGAGCTGACCTCTTCTCCCTGGTGGCAAGTGATAGGACAAGAGGAAACGGGTTCAAGTTATGTCAGGGCAGGTTTAGATTGGATATTAGGAAGTATTTTTTCACTGAAAGGGTTATTAAACATTGGAATAGGCTGCCCAGAGAGGTGGTGGATTCACCATCCCTGGAGGTGTTTAAGAAAAGGGTAGATGAGGTGCTTAGGGACATGGTTTAGAAGTGGGTGGGTGGTGGTTTGTTTTGGGGTGTTTTTTTGGTTGTTTTTTTTGGGTTTTTGTGTGGTGTGGTTTTTTTTGGTGTGGTTTGTGTTTGTTTTTTTTTTTTTTTNGTTGATCCAAATTCCAGTTGTGCTGCCAGAGGCAATTCCATTTCCTCACCCAATGTATTTTTGGCGTGGAGATGATCTTCTTTCCTTGTTAAAATACTAAGAAAATAAATGAAAGAGAAGTCATGTTTCTGTTTGCAAGATAGGTATGTTTCCGGATTAGCTGAAGCTAATCCTCAACTTTAAAACTGAAATTTTTTTAAAAAATGAAAAATTAAGAGTGTCAAATAGACAATAAAGGCTATTTTATAGATGTCTTTTGAAGTGCTATTTGTAAATACACTCTATAAAATTCTGTCAATTTAAGAACTACCTCTATAGCCCTTACATGGTTTTGACAGTGCTTTTGGGTATCATTTTTTCTTATAAAGAGGATAATTTTAAATTACTGAGTATTGCAAACTGTTGAATATGTGCTTGATTTCCGCACAGAGGTAGACAAAATGTTAATCATGATTTCTATGGAGGGTTGACCTTGCTGAGCTACCAGACACTCACCCAGCTGCTCTCTTACTCCCCCTTCTCAACTGGAGAGTGGAGAAGATAAGGTGAAAAAGCTTATGGATTCAGGTAAAGATGGGGAGATTCCTTACCAGTTAACGAAGTGGGCAAACCAGATTTGACATGGGGAAAATTAATTTATTGCCAAGTAAAAGGTAGTTGCATGGTAAGAAACAAAGGCAATTATGAAAACATCTTCCTACCACTCACCCTTCTTTCTTCCCAGGCTCAGCTTCACTCCTTCATCCCCGACTCCTCTATCTACTCTCTGCAGAGTGGCGCAGGGGGATGGGCAATGGGGGTTATGGTCAGTCCATGGCAGCTCCTCTCTGCCTCCCGCCCTCTCGCACCATTTCTCAGGGTCTCTCCCTGCTGGGGCCACCGGGGCACCTCTGTGGGGGCGCCTGGAGCACCTCCTGCCCTCCTCCTGCCTTCCCCTTGGGGCTTGCAGGGCTGTTTCTCCCCCGGTTTCCCTCAGCCCTGGCTGCCGGGCAGTATTTTGCCCTTTCTGACACAGGCTTTCCCCACGGTGCCCGCCCCGCTGCCGCCCCCACTGGGGCACCCACTCCCCATACAAAGGCCATGAATGTGATTTTTTTCCCTTTCTTTGTAATTCTGTGCTCATGAGACTTAGGTCAGGAAAAAAGGCAAGTCCGTGCGGACTCTGAGCCTTCTAATTTCTGCCTGTTCTGAATTGTGGCATTACGAAAAATTCCAGTGGTGTCATTCTCATAAAGTTCATAAAACTCAAAATCAGGTGGTGCTATCTGCTGATGTTGGGGTTTAAGTGGCAGTTCCCTAAACCAAATGGGTTACCTGTCTTTATTTACTATGAATAACACCTTCATATAAAAACAAAGATTAATGTATTTTCTTATGATGTTTCTGATAAATCCTGGTTTCTGTATTTCCCATGAGCAAAAAAAATAAGGTAATTATCGGAATAATGGGTCTTGTCCTCTTCAGTGTCAATTTTTTTTTCATAAAAAGTACTGTACTTTGGCATCTCTTATAAATTGTTACAAGAATCAGGAATTTTATAATGAAGTCTAATTAAATACAATTGCTATTGAGGAGGAAGTTTGCCTTAAAGCTAGTTCTATGCTGTGCAGGCATAGAACTTCCCACTTCTCATACTGCCGTGCAACTATTATAAGGAAAAGGTGCTGGATTTTGATGAAAAGGTGAAGAAAATAATGCCTGGAATGTGCTTGAATCGGAATATTATCATGTGTCACCTCTATAAATCCGTTGCAAACACATGTTTTGGATTGTTAATGATTTGACAGTGCTGAATAATAAAACAGATTGATGCAGCTCCATTGCAAATAACTCAGAATTGAAGGTTGTGGTGTTTGCTGTCTGAGTGTTAATTGTTCATTGATTTCTTTTTTTTTTTTTATAATAAACTTTGATTTAACATATGACTTTGATACCATGACAATATAAGCATTCTCAGTATACCCATCCCTCTTACAGGTATCTGTGTTAATAATTTAGGATTTAAGGCTGCATCACCTTTTCAGTCAGATAATCTGTATTCACTTGAGCAGCTCCATTGCAATCAATTGTTACTGACCTTTTTCTGCCACTGCCTGGCTTACATGACAGGAGTTCAAATTTTTTGGGTGTGATTCTCTAGTTTAATTTCCATTTTAAACCCTGAAACTGAGTACAGTTTTTATGGCTTGATGTTTTTCATGTGGAAGTACTGCACAGGATTACTGTTTAGGTCTTCTAGAGCTCACTGGAATTATGCTGACTTTTGGTGAAGAAACTGTTATTTTTGTCATTCTAAATGACAGCCTTTGAAATACAAATGAGTCAGGAGGCTTAATAAAGGGAAAAGAAACTTTGATTAAATATATTTTTGTGGCAAGATATTAATACATTTTGATGATCAACATGTTACTAATACACCAAGAGAATGTTAATGTCATGATTTCTTAACATAATTATGATTAACAAAACCAGTATAATGCAGAATATGTTACTGCAAAATAATTAGGCAGAAAATGAATAATCTGGGAATTCAGAAGACGTAACAATTAGCACAAGAAACACAGAAATCACCATGTTGGAAAAAAGCACTGTCACCCCTCTGGCATCTTTGTCCTCTTCCCACACTCCGTCTCTGTTTTGCGAAGGCTATATGATGGAAAAACTATTTCCAGGGGCTTTGCTTTTTTTACCAACGTAACTGACCAAACTTTATTTACTGTCCTTGTGGTTCAGACCAGAAGTCAGCCTTCATCATCACCCTGGATCTTTCTAGAAAAGATAAATTCATAGCAAGTCTCAAGCTGATGGTTTTTCAGGAACCTCTCAGGTTCCAGCGTTCATCAGTTTACAGACTTTCTAAGCTATAGGTTGCCTCAGAACCAAAGATCCTGTCCTTGAAAAATTGTTTGATATCCTTTTTAACATATTTCTATCATCTTGTCCCACCACATCCTTTCGCAACTAGTTCCACAAATCCTGTGCATGTGAAAAGAAAGAAAGAAAAAAACCAAACAGTTTTAGGGTATTTCAAATTTTTTAACATTTGACCTCTATTGGAGTAGCTTTTTTTTTTTTTTTTAAACAATGCAAGATTTAAATGATTATTTCCTATTTGTATACCCTGTGCCACCCCTAATTCATGGATATTTGCAAAGTCTTTAGTGATCTCTACTTCTGTCCTTACCAATCTCAATCACTTTTTCTCCAAAGCTAAATAGAGCAGGACACTTCAGTGATTACTATGTAGAAGCTATTCCTTATATGCAATGGCATATGTTGATTTTTTTTCTATATTTTTTTTCCCTAATTTCTTTATGTCTAACATAACTATTGGGTAAACTGCAATTAAATTGTACAATGGTTATAGTGCTGATGCAGGATATGAACAAAGTAAAATAATTTCCTTGCTCCTCCCAATGCTTCCTAATTGTGACATGTTTGAAAATGTTTTCTCTGTGGTAGATCCACTGTTAGTGAAACTTCAATTTACTGTGTTAAACAGCTGTGAATTTCACATCTGCTTATAGCTACCTTGTTTCCTTTGTATCAACAAGTATCAAGGGATCAGTTGCCATTTGGAATATCCATTTCGAAGCATGGCTTGCATACTACTATTTCTTTAAAATATCTGTACAGCTAAAAGAGAACAGAGGAACCACTATTTCAAAATATAGTTCAGAAAAACAAAGTTGTCAGGTGTTTGATTACTAACAAATATGATAACTATCCACTGTACATAGGATGGAGACCTAGATGGAGTACCAGACTTGCATGCTTAAGTAGAAAGGACTCTATCCCCACAATGCTCCAACAGCGTTTTTAATGACCGAGTATCAGAAGAGAATATGTCCCTGGAAGGAAGCAGACAGTTCTTGGGGAATTAGGTCTCACTGGAAAGGCAGACTTGACAGCTATAAGCAAAGAAACTTGTTTTTAAGTATGTTGCTTTCCTAAAACTGTAATTCTTGAGTAGCATGAAGATAGAATTGATTGTGTTAACAACATGAAGGTATTGAATAGAAACTGGATTAAAAGCTACCAACTGTGCTTTTTTATGGAAAAAGACAAAACTAGATGAGAAGCTTTGGATGCATTTTTGTTTTTGCAGTCAAACCTCTGNCCTGTAGAGTTTTTGTAGCCTAACTTGCCACGCAGAGTCATTATGGCACACAACAAACTTGTCCCAATGTCTGTCTGTTTATAAAACAATTCTTTTCTTACAGTAGCTAGGCAAAAATAAAAAAAAAATAAAAAAAAAAAGAAGGAAAATGTGTGTTTTTGCTAACTCCATCCTTAATCACTGAGACATTGGACTTTTTGTGCAATTGAAAGACAGAATTCACTCGAGTATTTCAGCATTTATTTAAATTGCTCAGGACTTACCTGAGTCCAGGTGCCAGTCTGATTTTAACTCCCTGCTCAAGTCTAGACGCTGTGTCTTTCAGGCTAATGTTCTCATAGGAATAAAGGGTAGGAATATAAAGGACAGATAATGACAACCCCCACCGGAAAACATACTCCTTCCAGTCCTTCAGTGCTTGTGTTCTAAAGTCTCAGAAGTCCAACATGCACACAAGAAAGAAACAATAAGGAAGTGTAGACGGAGATTTTGGTAGAATTTAGCCCTAAAGAACCACTAGGAAACGGTAGTCAACACACCAGTCCAATAAGTCCTATTGTTTCTGATCTACGAATATTTACAAAAAATAAAACCTTATAAATTTATCAATACTAAAATAACGAAAATTAATCTTAAATAAATCTGTTAGGATTTCCTAAATGCTGCATAGTAACAATAGTGTACAGATCTATAGCAGTTACCTAATTGATCTCGTTGGAAGACAAGAATCCTTGATCCAGAACTCTTTTATTTGAGATACTGCTTGTTATCCTATTTGATTTTAAAATAACAGTCAGACTTAGTTACCTTTGCAGATATTGCACAACTAATAGAATCTGAGAAAGGTTCATGGACAAACTATAAAGGTAAAAGTTTGGGCGTTCTCCCCTGCCCACAGTATACTTAGCTGCCTAACATTTTGGCAGTTCTGTTGTTTGTAAAATAACGTTTTTGCAAAACATATTTTTAAAAGTATCACTGTTCCAAAACAATATCAAACATTTAAGGGATGAGTATTTATCCTGCATTGAAATCTTAATAATCTTAAATCATTTCAGATTCTAAAAGCTAGTACAAAATTAGCTGTTATAAATTTCCTGCTGCACTCCTGGTAATGTTCCTAGGACTGATGAGCTACATTCACAAAGGAAGAGACTCCTCTAAAATCAAGAAACATTGCTTGCTTGAGTCAATGCCCAAATTTTGTGTTTGGATGTGTTTTCCCTGACCACATTACGGTACCTCAGAGAAACTCTGTATAAACAAAGAATATTGTCAAATCTGACTCGATATTCATTCTTTTAAAAATGTGGAATAATAGGATAGTAATGGGAGGATTGTTTAATGAACATTATAATAATAACAAACCCCCTCTCTCTTTTAGAGGAATTAATAGCAGAAAAGCAGTTTGCTTCACACCATTCTGTGATTATTAAAAATATTTTAAACTTAACTTTTTTGTTTCTTACAATTGAAACTTAGGCAGCTGAAAGTTACGGGCTAAGTTTTGAGACTAGTAGCTAAAAAAGCTCAGAGATAGGCACAGGCAATGCTCTTCTGATCCAAACTACTAATTTGTTCTGGCTGATGCTTCATAGTAAAGCTCAAGAAACTCTGCAAGAGACAATTAAGACATTTCCAGACAAGATTTCCTCCCAACTCTTGACAGCTGGAGGTCAGTCTGGCCTGAAAGACGTGGATTTATATCTTTCCCTTGGGTCCATTACTTTGTACACGGTTAGAGAGCTGAAAATGAAAGTTAAAATTCATTGGAGCTGCTGTGTGGGATCAGTTAGAATTCTCAATTATGTTGGCCCGGATCCACAAAAAGATCTACAGGATATAGGTGCTCAAGGCTAAGTCTCATTCTCTGTTCAACATTTAGATGCCTTAAGGTCACAGCTGTTGCAATTCAAGCTACTAAAGTTCCCTCAGGAATATTTCTTCTGCCTGATATTTTGTGGTTTTCATTATTGGGTTGAGCATCTTGTCATCCTGTATCTCAGACAGAGCTTACAGAGCTTGGTTCTAAAATTCCAGACAGAATTTATGTGGCTCAAACTACATAAAAGTACAAATCATTATAAATATTTTAGAAATAATAATCTCTTCTATACCTAGTCCTGCCATTGAAAGCAATGATATCTCTTTGGGTATTGCAAGTGTATGATTAGTTCTTTGAGATGTCTACTTGGAATCACCATGAAGAAATAAGGAAAAAAATGCTGTTCAGCAAATTCTTCCTGATAGAGAAGATATGTGCTGTGTTTGAATAAGAAAAGATTTGAAATCAGGTCCTCCGCTGGCTTGAGCAGGCAGTGTTCCATTTCACTTCAGGAGAGCACTGCAGTTTAGGCTTAGGCTTGGCAAAGTCCAGGGTTTCACAAATGTTTAAAAGTACATTTCTTACAGAAGTTGTTTACCCTCTCCTTATGCCCTTCAGTAGCCTAGTTGATAAGAAATTGAACACATTTTAGAGAAAGAGATTGGAACAGGTTGAAATGGTACTACCCTTCTAGATAATACAGTGATTGTACATTGCAAATTCTTACAGTAATAAAATAATCATAGAACAAGAAATTTTGTTCCATTTTTATTGAAATAAGTTCCATAGAAATCCAGTAGGTCTTTGACCTGTGGCAGATTGGGGAGAGTGGGCCCTGCTGGAAAGATTAATTGTCGCTTGTATTATAGCCTTATCCTAAGAAGTTCCTTTTCTTAAGTAATATATTAGTTGGAGATCTAGGCATAAGCACAACATTTATCTCCTGCTCTGTGGAGGAGCAGGATGGATTACTTCTGCATTACTTTTATCATGATCTCGTAGTACGTATACCTTCAGTAAGGTTATTTCAAGTTCCTGGGATGGTGGATTGTGGGCTGTGGGAAGTACTAAAGCATGTATGAAAAGACATGTGAGGTACTGATAAACTAATGAAGGGGGAGGAGTGTGCAGAAAAACAGTTTCACAAGTGGTGGAATTTTGGACCATTCTGTGGATATGCATGGTCTGATGCCTAATAAGAAAATGAAGGTCATGCTCTGCGCTTAACCTGAGCTCTCTCTCCTCTGTCTGTCTGCCTGTTTTTACAAACAATTTTTTTTACAATAAAGACATCCTCATTGCAGTCATGAAGAAAAAGGTTTGGGTTTAAAGAGTAGCAGTTATTGAGCTGTATGTAGTTTTGAAGCATATGATAGGTATGTATTTGAAAGTATTATATTAAATCATACAGGATTTCCCATGGTTTTTTGGTTGTTGGTTTTTTTTTTGTTTTTTTTTTTTAATTAAACACAGTCAGGGAAACCCAGATGGTTTTACATAAAAGTCCAAGTATAATCCTGGTAATAATTATCCACAAGTATTTGCATCCTTTGTCAACCTGTTGCTTTGTCTTTCAAAGGATGTTGTTTCTGTTTCTTTAAATCTATTTCAGCTCTAGGATAGCGTAGCAATAACAGGAAAGAGAGCAGGTAGCAGTCTGAGGGGGCAGATTAGAGCAGATGTAGTCTTGTATGTGGCAGCATAATCGTCCCCGTCCCTCAGACTGCGCTCCCTGTAATCCCAGCCCAAGGTCTCATATGACGCAGATGCATAACCTTGGCTCAGACTAACGATAAACTGTAGAGATGAACCACCCAAGAAAAGAACAGTAAAACTGCAGGTTGAGGTTAGTTTGTTGAGACTGGCAATACATAGCAGGTCAAGGACTGAAGATGGGAAAAAAACACTGACATACAAACATATAAAATTAAAAGATAAAACAGGGAGTTGGGAGGTGGTGACTAGCAATGCCAAGGAGCTGTTTCAGGGAGTGGGGGAAGTTGCCCCTTCCTCACCTCAATGAGGACTGCTTGCATGTCTTACAAGGGTGGTACTTACAAGGGGACACTCGTGCTTAGTCTACTTCATTCTTATTCCTTGCTATCTTTTTTGTGTGTGTTAGCCACTATTCAGTGTCTTTGTAACTGCGTTATACTCCTATCTATGTATATTTTGCAGAATACTGGTGCACATGAAAAGTTACCCAGATGGAGTCAATAAGCAAGTGAGTGGATTTCATGTCAAAATTTACAATCGCCTCGTCGATCATGAGAACTGGCAAGAATTTGCAATTAGAAATGCTCATTTCCTTTTCGACTTTTTATTTAAATCATCCTTGTTAATGTCTGGTACGAATATTTTCCCTACAACTTTTGCAGTTTATAATATGCAAAAACAAATAGCACTTTGGTTTTGCTCCTTCATTAAGGTAGTTAAAGACTTAACTACTCAAATTTTCACTTATAGTTTATTTTGTACCTGAAATCTTAACTGGCATTCCGTTGAGGGAGCAAAAATGTAAACATGCAAGTTGATCTTGAAAAAAGTCAGGTTCTTTATAGCTGGAACACCAAAATAAGCTGCAATTCAGACCTCTGTTTTGCACGAAGCTCTTCTAAATCTTAAAAAGTAAGAACTGGATGTAAAAAATCGACCTGTGTGCAATAGACTACTTCAGGAAAATTCAAGACTCCCATCTGTCAGTGTCTTGGGAATAAAGCCATTCTGGATATCGTAAAGTTAAGAGGTTTGGAAGCTTGAGATATTGACCAGATAAAGCATTCCAATTTTTAGATACTTATCGTGATGGAATTACTTTTGAGGTCCTTCTGCTTACCACTCATCTTATCTATTTGCTTTAAAGAGATGTGCTGCAACTAAGAATAATATATTTATTTAATATTTATTAGCTTGTAGTCTTGCTGAATGTTATATTAAAGGCACTAGTATGAATCTGAACAGCAAATTAGTGCCCCCTCAAGTCTGATATGAATAGGATGCTGACAATTTTCTTCAAATAAACCATGAATTTTAAAACAAAACTCAAGATTGTTAAATAGAAGAGGATTGCTAACTTAATATTTTGATCATCCAAATAGCATATATTTCAAATAGTTCATGTTCTTTACGTGTACAGCATTGACAATAAGAAAAAAAGAGCCTTTCTACATCAAAGCATTTTGCAAAAACTAGGAAAAAATCATGTTTAAATAAGATGGTAGTGTTACTGAATCCCAAAGTAAATCTGCCACTAATACATTATTCTTTGGGTTTATTATTGTTACATGTTTCAGATCTGCATTATCTAAAACTTCCTGTCAATTGCACAGAATACATGATTTCAAAGAATGCCTTGATCTTGATATGCAAGAAAATTATAGGTGACAATTACCTTGAATTTTAGAAAGCAATCTTTCTCTGACATTTTTGCAAGAAATAAAGTATATGCAATGTTAATTCTTTAACAAAGAATACTGATCATAAAAAAATAAACATTTTTATGAAGAGAGATTCCAGAGGAATAAATTACTAAAGTGATTACTAAAGTGGTTTCTTGAGTTTTGTTTTAACGAGGTTTTCAAAAAAAAAAAAAAAGAAAAATAAAGCTCCATCTAAAGCACCATCTATATAATAGAGAAGATAAATATTGCCCATGGTTTGTAAATTACTCAGCAGACACTTGCAGACGGCTTTTTGAGGCAGTATAGGACTCCGTGAGCAATTTTGTTTATTGTCCATCCTTGTTCTCTTGTAAAATGGAGCATTTATTTAATTAATCTCTTTATTATGCTAAGATCATATGGAATCCTAATATATTTGTTAATAAAAAATGTCTTCATGATAAATATTTATCAGAGGCCATCTTTATTAAAAAAAAATAGGGACCTAGGAGGACTTACAGAAGTTTTGGAATGGTCTCAAAATATATAGGCAATATAAGTACCAGCCTATGTATTATAGCCCTTATAGTCAGGACCCAAGTTTCACCAGAGCTTTGGAAACAAATACTATGAAGAGTACATACACGTCTCTCCAGGCTGTTAGGGGTGAGAAGGGTCTTTCTAGCGGGAAGTGGAATAGAGGACTTGCAAAAGACAAATGCATTCATTTGGAAAGGAAACAGTGTTATTTTACTGCTCTTGGCATTTATTCATGGGTAGCTAACTACTCTGAGGGCCTAGAAGCAAGTGAATGGTACATAAAATGAAAACACTCAACCCTGTGCCATTTTAAATTCAATAACCATTCAATAGATGGTACACCATGGAATAAAGGAAAAACTGTCTTTTGGGCCGCAATTCAATCTTTCACTGGCTGTTGAGTATGATTTAGAAATGACTGCTCTAAACAAAGTTACCAGGCAACTAACAGGAGGTTTCTTGTGTTGCCCCAAAACATCTAAGCCAGTTTTCTTTTTTAATATTCTGGGGCATTTTCCTATCAAAAGTATCTTGATTATGCACTCTTATATAGCTTTGAAATTAATTACTTCCTACTGTCATTAGGATAATGCAGTGACTCATTCAGTGTCTACCAGATGCTTGGGACATACATTTTTCTGATTGCATTTTTTTACCAAGTTTATAAAGAAATATGCATGCTATCAAAGAGTCATGTCATAGTTAAACACAGTACTGTTTCAAAAAAGAAAGTGGTGGACAGAAGCAGAATGTTCTTTATAACCGAGGAGCTCTGATAAAACTGTACAAAAATATAACACAAATTACAGCACATAGATGCAAGTAGGAAATCTAGTGAGTGTTTCCTCAGGTATCTTTTTTAATGTATGTTTGTAAATTGTAACTTAGAGAATCAAAGTAAGGAATAAAACCTCCCTACTTCTATGATTCTATGAAGTAAGGGGAGTTTATTCAGTTACTTTATTCATTAGTATTATTATCTCCCAGAATATTCTGATTGGAAATTTATAATTTTAAAGGTCAATTTTTTAAGCTTAGCAAATTTTGAACATTTTAAATAAATGTCAGAAATTTCCCTATCTGTGTGTTTGTGGAGTTTGCTTTTAGCTTGGAGAGTTTGACATTTGCATGGTTTAAAACATATCGAAAGTTCCTGAATACTAGAAATTCTACTAATATTTCTGAGCCTTCCCAGTTTCCTATAAGTGTCCACTGTGCACTTAGGTTAACATACATTTCATGATTTCAGGATCAGAACTGGGGTCCATTGGTCATAGTAATAACCTTGATTTATCAATGTGGTGCTGGAACCTGAATGTTTCTTTTGACTTGTTTTTCAGAAGGGAAGGAGTGGGAACACAAATTATTTTCTTATTTGTCTACTGTTGGACAGTAAATTTTATTATTATTTGAATAGTAGTACTGTACATTACGTCTATTAAATAATTACTTTTCTTCCTCTGAAGGCTGTTGGCCTATCCCAGCCATTCCTCATTGCAGCAAAAGGCTGACCACATACTTCAGAAGTGGCACAGTGATATTTTGCACTTCCTAATACTGCACAGTCACTGTAAACTTGTTTCAAGGGGAGAAATCTTTCTGAAGAAGAGCTTCCTTTTAAGTTTTAATATATTTTGAGTATATTTCTAGTTTTATACTTTTCAGTTGTAAAGCATGTGTTATACAAAACCAGAAATAATTAGATTTTTTTTTATCCTCTGCTTTTCAACAATAAAAGTGGAGGGACAGTGACATTTACTCATAAATTATCAAACTTTGAGGTTGAAAGCCTATATAAATATGGCATTATACACGAGTATCCATTCCTGAGTGTGGTGAGCTATAAAGCAAGGAGACGCTCTGATCACAGAAACACCAGCATATGAAATTATTTACAAGTACCTATTATATCTTAAACTCACTCCTAGTTCTAAGTCAAAGTTAGTTCCAAATTTAGAATATCTGTAAAGAGAACAGTAGTAGCAAAAGATACTTTTCCAGTTTTACCATCACCTTTAATACTGTATATCGCTATGAATGTCTGACAATGTTTGTTGGAAACCTAAATGTTTGTGCATAATTTTTACCTGATGTTATTTGATTCTTTGCCTGTCTCTTCTTGGGGTAACCCTCTGGCAGAAATGCAAAAACGCTAATATGCCTGGGTGAGATAGAAGAATATATTGGGTGCAAGATAAGATGAAATAACATATTACAGGTCTGATTGTGTATTTATGAATATCAATTAAATTATTTAAAGCCTGCATGGCAGGACTATGGGCACTATGGAAAGGCTGAGGGCAAGCTATGCGTTGTATATCTGTACATGTTTAGGAAGAGCAAAGACTGTCATTTTTGTATGGTTTCTTTCAGAATATGGAAAAAAACCCAAAACAACAGAATAGTTTGTGTGTGAGGTTTATGTTTTGCCTTTTCAGGACTTGGAGATTTTCATGTGAAAAAGGATGATAATAGATGTGAGTGCCAGGATGTGGGGAGGAGGTGGCACACATGAGAGAAGAATGAGGAGAGGGCAGGGACATAGCAGAAGCATCTGCAGGGTAAGACGTCTGAGCATCTACAACAGGAGGGTTTAGGCAGTTGCTACATCACCCCAGCTGTGGTGGGAGGGATGATGGCTGTAGAAGAGCACCTGGGAGGAGGTACCACTCCATCTAATAACTGTCTAGAGTTGGACCCCAAGGTCATGGGTGGCTCATGAACACTGAACTGCTATACGAACATCCCTGGGCACACACTGCTATTTCTTTGTGCTTTCAGAAATAGTCCTGCCATGATTCCACTCTGCTTTCTCACAGGTAGGTCACAGGGCCTTATCTTGGCTATGAAAAAAAAGTCACTTTTTTTTTTTTGGATCAGATCAAGTCTAGCCAAAATAAGACAAGGTTAACTGAGCTAGAACTATTGCACACTCATTACGGTGGGAAGGGACAAAAAAAGGAGTATATAAACTGTGACCCTGACTGCTTTATTACTTCTTGTAGATTGTTCTGTAGAGCTCTTTTGTATGAGTGGCTCACCCAGTACTTGAAAACATCACCTTTTACACTTAGCTAGAGAGGAATTTCTTCAGGCTGCTGTGTATACAGGATTTACAGAGGAGTCTGTTTTCTATATCTTACAGTAATGCAGAGTGGAAAGTAGGAAAAGAGAAAGAGTTTACCTGTTTGTGTTGTGAAATACAAGAAAAGAGAGAAGCTGCCACTTTTCTGCTGACTGGTATATCTAAAGCTATGGTTTCTATTTCATCCTGCATTTTAGGGTTTTTTTTCCCTTTTTTCTCTTCTCCTTTTTTTTTATGACTGTAATTCCTAGTAATTGCCAGTCTAATTATTTTATTTTTACTCCCAACAAGAGCTGCCATTTTTCTACTGTAAACCAGTTTCCCCTGGGGTGGGCTGGGTAACACTTGAGATGAGAAAGGTTTTGGAGTCATAAACAACGCCTCTCTATTATGACCACAGAGTTAGGAAGAAAATATGGAAACAGTATGTTAATCTGTGCTTTGACCTGCAAAATCAAAGAGGTGACAAGGTACCAAAATTGTTCTTATTGTAAAGGAAATTGGATTACAGTCTGGTGATTCAGTTCTGCCAAAGAAGGCTTCCCTTTCTTGGCAACTCTATGGGCACTAGACTCTAGGTTTTTGTGACAGTTTGTGTAGGGCACGTACATTTGTTTTAAAGGCTGACAAACTATTTTTAATTTTGCCTTCATAAAAGTCCTAATTTCTGCTAACCAGAACAATTTATATTAAAGCGTCTCTCAAAGGTTTTCCAATTGCATGTCTCCTTTGGAGATTCCGATGCAGCATTGTTTCTTTATAGAAATGGGAGTGGTAAGTTCATCACTCCCTGGTGATGCAAGTCCATGCACTGGTACGAATTCCACACCTGGGTTGAAAGCCACTATTATGCCTTGGGATACAGTAAAATAGAAATATAAACAAAGATTAAAAGGTCTGGTGCCTCAGTTCCTCCCTGAAATGTGCGTCTCTTTTTGTCTCTGTAGTTCAAGACTCAGCACAGTAGTACATGGTGTATGCCTGGAAAGATGCTAATTTCTGTAGAACATGCAGTAAACCTAATCATCACTCTTGTTTGACTTGAGGTCAGGCTATTTTAAGGTGCAGCCTGAAATTTGCTCCTGCTCTGACCTCACTTGAGCTCATCTGATGTTACAGTTTCTCGGATTGCTATTGCCAGTTGGATTGCATTGCTCGTTCCATTTTGTGCCAATGCAAATGTGATCTATATGCTGATAATGTGTGGGGAAGACAGGACCGTGCTCATGCACATGCATAAAAATCTCAGTTGCCAAAAGTCCCTATGAAATATATCTTTTGTTCAAATTGCGAGCCAGAAATCTGACCCAGAAGCCAGGTTAAAACATTCAAAGGCATAGGAACAGAAAAATCTCTGTGTTTTTCTTGCGGTTCTGCTTCAGTACTTGCAGTTCAGTACTGCTCACTACTCAGTCACAAGACATTAATAAAAGCCCTGTACAAAAGGAGCATTACGTGTTCCTTAGTATGGCTCATGGGGGTTAAGCTTTATATTGCTACAAAGGCCAATCTTTTGAGAAACTTGTATGCTCAGTGTCATACAATATTTTTTTTCAGGGCTGCAAGGGAATTTTGTATGTCAGTGTCCTAAATATATGACATTGTATAAGGCTTTGGCAAGATAATTGCTTATTACAGAGGAATTTAAAATGGGTGTTTAATGAATGAACACTGCCTGCTTAAATATCAGCTTATGGCATTGTAAATCAAGGTTACTGTGCTTAGGTCATGCAAGATTAGGAACTACAAAAGTGCTGCTCTATCTCAGTAAAATAATCATTTTAAATTTAACCGGTTTTAATTAAAATGTGGGTTATGGACTGAAAGAATTAGGGGCTTTTATTTCAAACCTGTATTTTCGACTGCTTGCCATCAGGCTTTGTAGCCATTGTGGAGGAAAGGAGAAGTTATGAGTATATGAACATATGGATAAAGTCCTGAGCAGCCTGGTGACCCTACAGCTGACCTTGCTTTGAACAGGAGATTGGGCAAGAGACCTCCTAAGGTCCCTTCCGGCCTGAACTATTCAGTCTTTCTGTAAGTCTATAATACCAAATAAAGTCCAGAAACAGTACTCAAATGAAAGCTGAAATCTTTCAGTGACATTCTTTCAACATATACTTTTAATTTACCTGAAAACATAATTTTTATCTGTAACATTTTCTCTTAGTCCTGGTAGTAGGCTAATGTATATATTCATATAGATAATATTTATGTCTTCTGACTTGATGACAAAGCATTTAGAGATAGGAAAACCTGCAATCACTCAAAAAAATGATGCCTCTCAGGAACACATTACATCACTAAGCTCATAGCTAATCCCCCAAATCTATCTTTAAAGGTTCAATTTAAAATCTAAGCTGCACAGAAATTTGTATCTTCTGGGAGGTTGCTTTTCCAAATAGAGTTAATTTATTTTTCCTGGTTTATATTACACTAACATTAAAAAATAAATAATATAAACAAACAAAAAAGAAAAAAAACACATTTGAGGACTTGAAATTGCTTTGCTGTTTCTTGCCATGCTGTACTTATTCTGGTGATAACAAAGGAAAATAAGCAGATTCTATGTTGCTCACATCTAGGATTACTATGCACTTTACATAGGACCAAAATTAATCCTAGAGCTGAGTAAATATAGCAAATGAAAGAAATAATAAATGGGAAATCCTATGCTGCAGTATTTCTTCCAGTTCTTAATCTCCACAGATAAACACATTCAGCTCTTAATTAGTTTTGACTGTTGTATCCATTTAGACAAATAATATTTAGCGTAAGAAGCTGAAACAGAAAGGTGGTCACCAGTGTGTGTGTGTGTGGAGGAGGGAGGGGGTGTCCAGCTCTTCCAGCAAACTTTGGAAAAAGCAAACAGTTGCACTTATCCCTTTATAGATATATCCCTAGATAGAAAGTCCACCGTAGTATACTGCCAGATGGACAAGGTACATCAATACTTTATTAGAAATTAGAGTAAAAATACAGGTAGAAAAACCTGATCTAATATTCATCTAGATAAAAATGGGTTACAATACCAGCAGAGCGAGTAGTTGTTGGTAACTTCACACCTGGGTAAAGATAGTATGGTTTGCGTATGAGGACCTAGTCCTGCGTCCCCAGTGCTGAGTTACCACACAGAGTTATAGCACTTCTTCCCAGCAGTTAGCTTACTGCAGAGATTTTATTGTGGTGACTAGAGTAGTAAGAAAAAGGTAGCATTTTAGAGGCAAAATGAGTATTTGCATCACTTTTCTCTTGGTATGATATAACTTTATGACAATAGCTAGCACGTCAGTACCATCATGTTAGTGATCTTAGTGTTTTTTAAAACTTGTCAATGAAATCAAGAGGAGTTTCAAAGCTACCCCTTGCATCTTGTGACTATAAAAGTTTTCTGAGAAAATCAAATTCAGTTCAAAGGGGAAACATCTGTGTAAAAGGAAAAAAAAATATATGAATACTTTTTTTCCTCTTTGATTTCTAATTTGAATGATATTTCAAACATAGGGACAACTCTTTGGATAGTAATTTAATTGATATTATTTTAAAGATTTATCTGGTTTATATTCTGTGACCATATTTTAAATGTCATGCAGCTGTAGACAACGCTGCTAAATTTTCTTTTTCAAGGATGACTTATCAACAATAAAGGATACTTCCTTCCTCTGCTTCAATATTAAAAAAAAAAAAACAACAACAAAACTAACCCAAAAACCAAAGCAACCCAACCCTAAAATATCTTCCTTCCCCTCCAAAGTCAAGTAAATCCAATAGATCTTGCAGAGCTGACTAAATTCCATCTAGACCTGAATTTCAAAGCAGACATCTTTTGCTACAATATACAAAACAGGTATTCCTAAGGGAAAGAGGAGTTTTGAAATTAATCCAACAGTGGACCCCAATTTCCTTTACTAGTTATTTCTAGGTTATAAACCCATATGAAGATACAGACATTAAAAATAATCTCCACAATCTTGAACTAAAAGGAAAAGAGAGGAAGCACAAAACATAGACAGTATACCGATAAACAATATACACGAGGGTTGTCTCTCTCGTACGATTTTCATCACTCCTTGCACCCTACGTCCCTATCCCAATGAACCAAA
Organism: Anarhynchus alexandrinus; assembly: GCA_008711295.1. NCBI lineage: Eukaryota > Metazoa > Chordata > Aves > Charadriiformes > Charadriidae > Anarhynchus > Anarhynchus alexandrinus. Next base: position 5,928,052 of record VUYV01000003.1, read on the forward strand.
AAAGCATGTATGAAGTATGTTTGAGACTGCAAGTTATTGCCAGTTACAGGGTAGAGAAGGAAAATAGCAGGCAACAAGAGAGCAGGATGTCATGATTCAAAAAACAATCAATCACAAGTAAAATTGTTTAAAAGCATATGGAAATTAGCTTGAGCACGCAATAGCAAATGCCAAATGCTGAATTAAAAAAGCACACACACCAAAAACCCCGAACCCACGGCATGTTCAATGGTTATTAGCCAAAGTATTTTTTCCCGCTTGTGATTCCAGGTTAATTTTTGCCAGAACTAAAAAATGTAACAGATTAGTGATTTTTGTATCATTACTCCAACCAGTTTTACTGATCATCAGTAGGGTTACATTAACTGATAAATTAGATGCACTGTTTATTAGACCATTTACGCTAGTGAGAACTAGATAATTTTGTGAGCTGAGTGGAAATCCTGTCACAGAGTTTAAAAGTAGCATAGAAGAATGGGCTTCTGGAAAAAAAAACATAAGTAAGGTAAATCTGAGAGAACACACAACCAAGAGAAAATTAGACTTGAGAGTGAAAGGAAGTAACTGACAGTTAAAAGCATCAACCGTATAGCACCATAGCTAAAGGACCATTGCGTCCTCTGTAGGTGAAGAAAGACCATGGTAAAATGAGGCAACTGACTTTTTTCTGCTTTTCAAAGGCTGTTCAGTGTTCCTGACAACGTCTTACTTTCTAGCTGTTTTTTACTAGACTTTACAGCAGAGGGCTAATTTTGAACAGTGGCTTGTTACATGTCTTCCGAGTAATAGAGTTCCTGGTCAGTGTATCTGAACATTCAAAATCTGAAAATTTAGTCTTTTCCTTTATTAAAAAAAACAAGGGGGGGGGAGGGNAGAAACTCTTTTAGTGCTGGGGGAGAATAGAAACTTCTATAGAACTTAACAGAATTCTGTGATATTGTATAGGGTGACAGTACAAAGCATAATGAAAATTTGGTATATTGACATAAGATGTAGGTTAAATACATCACCTTCTAATGATTGATTTAAAAATGCATGAAACCTTACTAAGGTTTACATTATGGCAACATTAATAGAAATTGAAGTCTTTTCTTAGTCATAATTTAATTGCTCTCAGCTACATTTTTTTTTTAATCCTGTTCATTCTGTTATTATTAATTCGTGTACTTTATAGAGGGTGAAAAAGTATTGTTAGTTTTTGCAAGGAATTTTTCATAAAGCTTTCACCTCAGCTGCACAGCAGTGCTTTGCAATTCATTAGCGCAGGTTTCTATAAGCTGTTAAGTCTCTCACATATTTTTCCAACCATCTTTCAAGAGCTTCCTTGAGACAGAAGGAAGGAATTCAAGGTGGAAAAATTTTGCAGTCCAGCATAGCAAGTGAAGATTGGCACAAAAATGTTATAGAAATAACAGTCTACCAGCGATCTAGGGAATGGCAATAAAATATTTAAAAATTACAGGACATTGACCACCTCTTATCTGAAAATAAGTAAAATATGGGAAACTGAGTCATCAGTCTTTTGTTGTGTTTATAACTGTACTGCCAACTTGACAAGCCAATTTGAGAAAATCATTCTGTCTCTGAGCTTTCTTCAAATGCAAGGAGTGAGTCACTCAGATGCCTTGGTTCGAGCACATGCACAAAATTGTTACGCACTACAGGCCAAACCTGATGTTATTTTCATGTTGCCTGGTAATGTTAGACCTCATAAGCTATTTCAAACAAAATATTTTGTGTCTGTATCTTTCAAATTTTTCATTCCTTTTATACTGAGCTAGAAAATAAGTTCTTATTTCTCCCAGGGAGGAAGAATGTCTATTCTTATTAAGAAACTGATCTTGAACTTGGATCCTGCTCCCAGCTTTAGTATGTTGCAAAGCGTATTTTTATCTCTAAAATTTCTGATGAGGTACTCTGAAATGTTTATTACTGTTGAGAAAAAAGAGTGTGAAATGCAGGTGTTCACATATCAGTCGTGCCTAAATATCTGTTGGGGATTTGATGGTCCACTGCTCAGTTTTAATCCCATTTTCTCGTGTTCCTGTATTCAGTTAAGCAAGTTACTCTGACCAAAGTCTTCAGAAATACTCAGCTGTCGAGGATAGGATTCAGGTCCAGATTAACTCTTAAATTTAGTTGTCTTACATGTAGGTTTCAGCTTCTTAGTACCTAAGACCCTACTATAGTCAATGGAGATCTAGTCAATACAGTCAGTAGACTATAGAAAGCTATTCAGGTAAACCAAAGTAGGTGGTTACTTTAAGATTAATGGATAACTCTTGGCAATCCTGGCCTGTATTGACTAAACTGAATACAGACAATGGCATTCATCTGTCTGAATGTGGAGCTAATCCCACCCTAAATGCAGCAATAAAAAATGAGGCAGCTTCTCTGGGTTAGTAAACAGAAATAAAACTAGTATTATCAGTGTCCTGTCCCTGCCCGCAAATGCCATTTAGCAACTTAAAAGGGTGATTCACACTTTACTGCCTCTTTCTTTTTACTATATATACTGACCGTTAAAGAATGATGTGCTTGGATAAGGTGTCTAGCTTGAGTTAAATATTTTACATCTGGGTACCAGTGGATAATTTTGCTTCTGTATCTAGAGGTTTCTTCCAAACTAAAGCACTCCCGGAGAACACTGGCCCAAGCTGGACAACCAGGTTCTGTTATGAATGAGTTTCCTAAACTATTTTTGCTCCACATTTGCATGTGTAAAATGGAAATAATAGCATGGCCTTTTTTCGGCAGTTTGAATTCTCAGTTTATATAATACAAGATTTGTCCTAAAACTGTCTTTTACAGTGTGCAAGTAAATTGTTTGTCACCTGAGGTCTCTAATTCCTGGTGGGACCTTGCAAATTTCATAAAGTACAAAGAATAACTAGCTGCAGTTTACATGTTATACATAAAAGAATTGTTCTGGCAAGAAAAGTTTACTACAGTCTGCAGTAGCTCCCAAGCGTCAATTAAATGCAGTCCTAGATAGACTGGGATATTCAGAATATAGCAAGGTCTAGAATCTTGGCTGCTTAGAGATTATGAGGAGTGATCATACAGGTATGAGATATTTTTGAGATATTAATTTAAGTTTTTGCGTTGCCACGGGGATTGCTGTGTGAACAAGGGGAAGTCTGCTAACGTGGGGTCTATACAAAAGATTCTGGCAGCAGCTGGATAGCGAAATGACCCTTTTTGTACTTCTGCATTCTTCAGAGCCAGGCTCAGCTGCTGCTTAGCTGTGGAGGAACTGAGCCACCAAACATGCTGAGCTTTTCTCAGTGACATCTGTAGACAGTGGTCAACTTCCAGGGTTCCAAGACTTCTGGGTGTTCAGACCAAGCAGTAATAAGTATAATAATTTAAATTAGAGAACAATAATTATCTGTTAATTACAGTGAATTCAACTAAAGAAAGAACATTTCAATAGAGGCCCAGTAAAGAAAAGATCTCTGAGAAATTACACAGAGGTAGTATAAACATGCCAGGAAGGGACAAACCTGATATATAACATAAAAGATGGGAGAAAACTACTAGAAAGGAAAGGAAATAGCATAGGAAATAATTTTCTATCACAACATGAAAATCTTCTCCAGCAAAATGCAAAGTGGAAGAGACAAGTCAATAAAATCACCTTGAAGATATGTAAAAAGTGAATCAGATACAGGAACAATAAATATGTAATATAGCTTATTTAAATATGCTGCCAACAAACAACCCTTCCCTTGTCCACCTTTAACTTACCATATATTTATGCTTATTCCTTTTTATTATTGTCTTCCTCAAACAGTTCTAATGTGCTTTATTGAAAATTAATAGAAAAGCTAAATTTTGTGGTATCAAAATATCTGACTTGAAGTCTAAAAAGGTTTAATTAGACAAAGCACAACCAAAGTGTGACTTTAGCTGAGTCCAGAGTATGATACTTATTTAACTATTCATTGCCATTCTGAAACTTCTGCTCATAAAGGAAATGGTCGTTTCCATATAAGTTAGATCAGGAGGAAATAATTTCTTTTATCTGTCTGCATGGAGAATCTCAGACTAGAAGATGAGATGTCAGTTCTGATTTTCTTTGTAGCTTGGAAAAGGAACAATAACATTAAATGCTTATAAGCATTTTCATCAAAGATTTTTACAAAGGATATCCAAGTTGTTTGTTTCATTCCTTTTCTGTAAAAATGAAACATAGAAAGCCGAAGAGACTTTTCACAAATACTTTGAAGCCCGGGGTTGGAGTTGGAAGCCAAGCCAGCTGTATACTCTTGTCAGCTGGCCAACATTGCCTCTCTGACATGTTGAGTACCAAAGATGTACTAATGGTCCTCAGCTTAATGACATGAGATGTACTGCATTGAAGGCAGTGTATTTGAAAGGTTAGATATGTTTATAATGAATTTCTGCTAATTGAAGTATCACTCCAAAATCTTTCTTTTCCACTTTTTACTGAACTGTGCTTTTGCTGCAAATAGTCTATACAAAAGTCTTCTCTTATTTTTCTTTGTATCGGGACTATTATAATTTTTTTTTCTAATGGGGGATTGAGTCAGGGGGATACACAGATCACAACCTCTGAAGCCTTTCTACAAAGCATTTTATTAATTAAATTTCTATTATTAATGCAATCAGGCTGTTATTATTAATAAAAGGTAAGTATTCACACAACACACTCACTTACTCACTCTCACCTCCCCCTGTAGTTACCCGGTTGAAACTGCAGTCAGGGACCAAGCCCAGCTGTTTCCTCTGGAGCAGGGGGACTTATTGATGTCACTTGGCTTTTAGGCAGCAGTTTGGGCAGTCCTTCAGAGGGATGTTTGTTCCATCAGGTGTTTATGTAATGCTGTAGTCTTCCTCTGCACAAAGCAGCCGTTGCACTCTTGGAAGTGGCCCAAGTTACACAACCTCTTGTTGATGCCGAGTTTGCTTTCTAGTGTTTTTGCCTGCTTTTTTGTCTAAACTTCAAAAATAATTTACTTTTATCAAATTTCATAAGACTGTTCTTCAGTTTAGAGTAGTTCTCTCAGAGTACTTACTGGTAGATTCTCTAAGTTCTCTTCTAAGTCAGTTGCCCAGATTTCTTTCCTGCTTCCCACTCTTGCATATGACTGTAAATAATTCCTCCAAGATTTAGATGTAAATATCTTTCAAATATTATTCATTTTCTTCCTAGATGTCTCTTACCCTTAACAGAGCCAATGAATATGCACTCCATTCTTTCAAATTTCATAATAGTCCCTGAAACCTCTTCACATTGTAAGTAACTGCAAAATCGTGACATATCAGCAGTGAACAGAAAATGGTAGGTGGCACCTCAAAAATCAGTCACTATCTGATACCTTTCTGTCTCTTGACACAACTTACCTGCCTCTATCTTCTTCCCTTTAACACTCAAATTTGTAACTTTCTCTTCTGTTTTGATACTGTGCATTTTTTTTCCCAGGTTTCTATTACCTCTCTCAACACATTGTTTCAGTGCTTCGTATATTAGTGTTAAGTACTGTGGGACGCAGATAGAAGCAGGTTGACCACTGCACAAGGAGATCCTGCATAATAAGAATGCAATCAGCAGTCACAACATGAAAGTCTAGTGTGTTATTAAACCCATCGGGGAAGATCAAGATTCCCGATATCCTAGAAACACATCAAATAAAACTTTGTATCTCTGGAATGCCCAATAGGCAATAAGGTTGATTTATATAAACTGGTTGCAGTTTATCTTTATTCTGTAATGCACAAAGTGTCATTAATATTAGCATTGGTTAGAATTCAGGAAATTTGAACAGCTTTATGGTAGTTAAAATAGAATCATTGTTGCTAAAGAGGAGTAACCTGAGCATTTTTTAAGAAATGCAGTAAAATGTATTCACTGCTCAAACAATTAATATCTGTTCAAGCAAATTTGGAACACTAGTTTAGCATAATGTGTTTGGAATATGTCTATCACCAAGGCTTTAGTAGCCATATATTGCAAAAACATGGCAGATATAAAATGTATTTATTGTTCTTACCCTTCAGATAATTAAAAAATATAATTCTCAGAAAAGAGCTCACTGTAAGGGCAGTAATTGCAAGCTCTTAGAATATTTATCAAACAATAACATCTGATACTCAGACACCTCAATAGCTCTTGTTACTATGAACCTTTTAAATATAATGAGATATTGCAGTTGTTGCAGGCACTAGAACTTGGAAATTTCTTACCTGGGCAAGCTGCAGGGTGGGAAAAATGGAGGCATGATAAATGTAATGGCTTTCAAGAAGTAATAAGTTTTTATTTGTTCAGTTATATTGACGGTCAGAAAGAAACCAATGTAAAACCATCACATTTGAGTTCCATATTGTTAGGAAAATTTTAATTTAGATTTTCTTTTTTTCCTTTAAAAATGGCTTAGTGAAAACTGAGTACTCATGTACGTAGCAAAACTTACCCTTGGAAAGCTGAAGGCTATTCACACAGAGGAATAGTTCAGACACTAGCATTTGACATGTTAATTGACAAATAGTAGTGACATTACAGATTCATATTTAATGTCATTCTCTGCTCTTGTAAATTGTCATTGTTCCCTTGAAATCAGTGTCAACTGAGTTTTCATATTCCTTCAGTCCTTGACAACTTTGTGAAAAGTACAAATCCGGTATTTTAACTTGAAAAAATACCCTGCACAGACATGATGCCTAAGTCAGAAACCCTCTAAGAAGCATGATAACTTGGAAGATCTAACATTTGCTACAGAAGTGGACCATGGTAATGACTGTAAGGTTATTTTTCCTATTTTAAAAGTTGAACCAGAACCCTTAAGTATTTCTCTGTGGTAGTTAAAAATTCAAATAAGCAAAATTTCCCACAGAGTTTCTCTAATAGGCAACATCTGAAAATAGATACCCATGTTCTGGTGGAAAAATAAATGATTAGCAACTTTTCTGGATTTAAGATTTGCTCTGAGTTTATAGTAACAAACACTTGGCTTTTAAGGTAAAGTTTAATTGCTAACTCAGAATTCATAATATCTACATGTCACCTGGGCTTGATTTTAAAATATGATCAGAAAAAATAACTTTTAGACTGTTTGACACTGTCATCTTCTGGGGCTTTTTTCTCCATACATAATAGCTATGATTTTTTCAGTATGATAGATGATATAAAATCCTGTCTCTAGTGAAGTCAATAGTAGTCATTAAAAGCCAGCTTTTTAGTTCCTTTATTCATCTGTTCCTAAAAAGAATTTTATGCTGAAATTAAATTAGCTTCCTGCAGTTCGAGCAAATGTCTCTGATTGCATCTGCACATTCCTCCATGTTCAACCTTGTGCCAGTTAGGATCTCATTGTGTGTAATTTGATTTTAACAGGTTCAGATTAGCTCTGACAATTGGGGTTCCACATTCAGGCATCCTGTAGACAGAATACAGGTTTCTGCTCAATTTATAGACCATTAGCAAAGCAATTTTGCCTTAAAATTTTCTGTGCTGTAGGTGGCCCAGTCTTGGATTCCTTCACTGATGATACCAAACTGGGAGGGGTGGCTGACACTCCAGAGGGTCGCACTGCCATCCAGCGTGACCTGGACAGGCTGGAGAGCTGGGCAGAGAAGAACCTAATGAGGTTCAACAAAAGCAAGTGCAAGGTCCTGCACCTGGGGAGGAAGAATGCTAAGCACCAGTATAGGTTAGGGGTAGGCCTGCTGGGAAGTAGTTCTGAGGAGAAGGATCTGGGGGTCCTGGTAGATAGTAAATTATCCGTGACCCAGCAATGTGCCCTTGTTGCCAAAAAGGCCAATGGAATCCTGAGCTGCATAGGGAAGAGTATGGCCAGTAGGTCGAGGGAAGTCATTCTCCCCCTCTACTCTGCACTGGTGAGGCCACAACTGGAATACTGTGTCCAGTTCTGGTCTCCCCAGTTCAAGAGGGACAGGGAACTGCTGGAGAGAGTCCAGCGAAGGGCAACTAAGATGATTGGGGGATTGGAGCATCTCCCTTATGAGGAAAGGCTGAGAGAGCTGGGACTCTTTAGCCTGGAGAAGAGAAGGCTGAGGGGAGACCTTATTGTGGCTTACAAGTATCTAAAGGGTGGGTTGAAGGAGGATGGAGCCAGACTCTTTTCAGTGGTTCCCAATGACAGGACGAGGGGCAATGGGCACAAGTTGGAACACAGGAAGTTTCGTTCAAATATACGGAAAAACTTCTTTATGGTTAGGGTGACAGAGCACTGGCACAGGCTGCCCAGGGAGGTTGTGAAGTCCCCTTCTCTGGAGATTTTCAAGACCCGCCTGGATGCAGTCCTGAGTAATGTGCTCTAGGCAATCCTGCTTTGGCAGGGGAGTTGGACTAGATGATCTCTAGCGGTCCCTTCCAACTCTGAAAATTCCGTGATTCCGTGATTCTGTGATTCACTACTGATTTGAGGAGACAAAATCAGTTGCAAACAATTAATTTATGGTTTGAAAAGAAATTCCATCTAAGCAGTTACTGTATTGCCCTATTCCATCCTTGCACAAAATATAGCTGTTTTCCATGATCCTTGATTTTACCGGAGTTCTATTTTACTTAAAGCATTGAATACTTAATTGTGTACCTTAGAAGAATATCAAAAAAAGAAAGTAGTTTTTAAGTTTTCAAAAAATCTATTGCAAAACTATTTAATTGTCTGACAGCTCTGAACATTAACTTTGTAAAGTTAAAGTTCACCTTTTTTTCAATACCCTGAATACTTATGGGTTTTGCTTGTTATTTAAAATCTATACATACCTAAACCATATACATACTTAAACTCTACACAGAGGCTGCACACACATCCTGTTCTAGTAAACTTCATTGTACTATATGCTCAAAAATAGCCTGATTGAAATAATAAGTACTACTATAGTGATAACAGCATTGCTCTCTATCGGCCCTATTATCTTCATCTGGTGTGAAAATCATGATTATCAAATTTCTCTCTGGATGGATGTTTTGAGAAATCTCTGTTTAGAAATTTGAAGTAGCACTTTAAGTTAATTAGGTTACTTAGAAACTTCATGTGAAATCACATCAAGCCAGCTCATGAAAATCTCTCCACTTTTATAGCAAAATAGTTTGATAATTAATATATTTTTTTTTAATTTAAGTAGTGGACCTAGCTAGGACAGAGTTAATTTTCTTCATAGCAAGTCATATGGTGTTCTGTTTTAGATTTTTGACCAAACCAGTACTGATAACACACTAATGTTCTAGCTTTTGCTAAACAGTGCTTGCACAGCATCAAGGCCTTCTCTGTTTCTCTCTCTGCCCCTCCCATGATCAGACTGAGGGGTGCACAATGGGTTTGGCAGGGACACAACCAGGAAGATGACCCAAACTAACCAAAGAGGTATTTCATGCCATTATAATGCAATGCTCAGCAATAAAAGGGGAAAGAGTGGGGTTTAGAAGGGAGACCAATGCCCAACCAGTTCAGATATAAAGTCAACTGTGTATCTCACAGTAGATGTAGGTTAACATATTCTTCTTCCCATCACTCTTGAATTTTAGCTAATCCTTATTGTTGCATAACAATGAACAGACCTGATATGTGCCCCACTGTAGGTTTACTAAGTCTTTGCATCATATCATCATTGAATGACAATTTGGCTGTTCAGTAGCACGTTTGGATTTCTTAAAAAATTAGACTAAATAGTTTATACTCTTTATGCACAAGAAGTTCAACACTATCTTTGATACATATATATATAAAGAAAATGTGCACTCAAAATAATATCTTATTTTGCTTCCTGTAAGCTTCATATGTGCTTTCAAAGCTAATTTTGGCTAATAAAACTCATTAATTTACAATTTTCAATCTGTTCTCTTGTTTACCATAAAAAGCAACTGATCTAAGGAACAGAGACATTTCATAACCAAATAGTTGTGTCTTGTTTAATTTTTCTCATAGACACCCATCTTCCCAGCACAAATAGTGAACATTTCCAAATTTAATGCAAGGAAGGAGGGGTTAAAAAATACCTATCTCTCCCTCTCCCTCCCCCCTTCCCCCCTACCCCGTTAATTGAGATGTCAGTTTCTACTTACAGCCATATGCAGTGCACCTTCCATGAGTTCATCAAATTACAAATAAGAATGTTCCCACCTCTTTCCTGTCATTTCTACCTAGTTTGGTATACTTTTGTTCCTTCATAGAAAATTATTTCTCCTCTCTCTTTCATCACTAAGCAACAGAATACTCAGAACCCTTCTTTTCTTTTTTAATAGAAACAGTAGTTTTTCGTTTGGAGGCCAGAAGTCTGCTCTATTGATAATTACAGTCTCATTCTCTTTCAATTACAAAACCTTGTTCTATTGTATTATGGGATAGCAGAAGTACTGGAAGACATGCTTGAAATTTTAAAGTTAAGAGTATTGCCAAAACTTTCAGACAGAAATATTTATACATGAATTATCCTACTACATTAAAAAAAAATAAATTATCCTGTTTTTTAAGGTAAAAGGACATCTAAGTTCTTGAAGCCTACTTTGATTTTAGGAATTTTTTTTTTTGTCCCAGTTAACATGATATAATACAGAAATGTAGATATAGATAGATAGATAAATATAGATTTATATGCTAAATATTATCAGGTATACATAGCAGTTGGAGCCAGGATCCAAAGTGTATCAATGTCATACATATAATTGCATCAAAACTGGGAGAACATTCTAAATGTTGGAGGAAAACAGTAACAAGGAACTTTAACAACAGCCAAAAGGCATGAAGGATTGCATAGAAGTATAAAAACACAATTAATGACTTCTAATTCCGAAAGCAGATACAGGAAGTGAACTGAAATTCACATACTGATTGTTCATATCCACAATGAATTACTCCTTTAGCAGTTCCTGTGGTTTAACTGCAAAATCTAAATAAAGTCCCATAAATAATTAATTTGCCTTTATTGGGTTTACATTAAACAGAAGATCTGAGATTTGGGAGTAAGTAAAAGCTAATTAGAAGACAAGAACTGTGGGAAAAGTTAATGTAAAGATTAGTGATATTGTCAGAAGGAGGGATATAGCCAACACATAGGAATAATTATATAGTAAATGTATATAATAGAAAAGAATATGGTGGCACTGGGGATGAGGAATTAATAAGGCGGATAAACAGCAGAGACCAGAAGATTTAAAATGCAAAAATATAGGAGCAATGAATACAGGAGCTCTACAGTTGGAAGGATTGTAGGTAACTCAGCTTGCCTTTAGGTTGGTGATAACGGTAACTGTCACTGATGATATAAATTCATTGATGTTTCATAAAAGCAGTAAGATAGAGACTAATCAAAAATAACTGCTGTAAGTTAAGATGGCAGTAATAAATCTATATGGTCAGAGGGAAGGAGATGGAAGATAAATAAATACACAGTATTCTGTATTCCACTCATAAACAGAGATTGTGATATTGTAAGTATGGTTCATTTGTGTCAACTAGGTGTAGAAAATAATGCTCACATTTATTTGTATGGACAAATAAAGATGATTGCAATGTACTGAAATCTCATGTAAATATATACTGCAGCACTGTAGTACAGGAAGGTTAATGACTTAGAGCCAAGGTGTAATAAACGGGCTCTTCCCGTATGAGCAGCAACCAATTTTTCTTCGCTCAATGAATAATGGAGAAACAAATGGCAATAGAGGCAAAATCAACTCTGTGTCATATGAATAAGGTTGAAAAATACAACTTTTACTTTGATTCTGCATAAGCCACGCTGACATCAGATAAATATTTCATAACAAGGTAAAATTTAGCCCATGAAACACATATTAACGTAACCAAATGGGACACAGCTTGTCCAAATGAAATTCTCATTGTGCTGTAGACTTTAAAAATGTAATAAAAATCAAGAAAGTCTCATGCATCTTGCATGTTCTTGTCTGTGTTCAAGATTGTTAGTCCTCATGAGTATAAGTGGCCTTTACAGCATAATATTTAAATACAGAGGATTAGAATAAAGTCATTATTTATAATCCATTCTTCTTCAGGATACACCGGAGACTCTTTGACCTAGGTTCTACAAGAAAATGTATCTGTATCTTTGGAAAAGCTAATCAAGACCTTATATTTCATATCAATTATGGGAAGAGATGGATCTTAGGTTGTAACTGAAAACAAGAAAAAAAAACACGAAAAAAAACCCACGCAAAATCAAACAATATTATGGTTTCCATTCCACTCTGTTCAGGAATTTGGCTATAAAGAGGATACCATCCATAGTAATGGGTTGAGTCATCTGAACTGCAGTAGCCACTTAGTGTCCAAACACTAAGTGAGATGAACAGAAGCACACAAACCTATGCCTATCCTATTTGTTTGAAGCTATGTTATGTTATGAGAAGAAATGTTATGGTAAGAACAGTTTCTTGCCTTCTGAGAGGCAAATAACATGGATTCATCCCAGAATTCAAGGGCAACTTAAATACGATATCACAGAGCTATTAATTAGCATGTTTACCCCTTTACCTGCTTTGGCTTTGGTACTAAAGGAATGAAAGGAATCAAATAAGACAGCAGCTTCCCTTTGAATGGCTCTAGATGAATATCAGATCTTAAGAAACAAGAGTAAAGTGCAAGAATTTACTAATTTATGGATAAATATAATAAAACAAGGAAGAATACGAAGATAGAAAACATACCTCACAAATCCAGTAGAGTTGTTTGACAGATTCGGTGTGCCCTAGGGCAAGAGGATCTCACTGATACAATACATCTGAATTTTCAAGAAGATTTTGATAGTGTCCTTCACCAAAGAATCATAAAGAAGCTGACTTGTCAATGGGATAAAAAAGGAAGTTGCTTCATATACTGCAAACTGGTTGAAAATATAGGGAAATTCTTAACATTAAACTATCACTCCTCATGGGGGAATATACCAAAGAGTGCATTTTTTGTGCAGAGGGAGATTGCCCTTTTTAAGCAGATCTCAGGATTATCTGCGCTTTAAGTGCTTTGGTTTGTGTCATGGAGTGGTCTTGGAGTGCATGCAAATACTTACTTTGGATGCAACCAAAGTGGAGACGGTATTTCAGGAGCACATCTAACATACCCCAGCCACAAAGGCGTTCAGATCAGACTATAGCTAGTCCCAAATACAAAACCACCTGAAATGTATAGCATTAGTATCACGTCTTCATTATGAACTGTTTTGCTCTACAGATCCATTCTTACTGGTCTGTCCTACCTGATAGTGTAGACATAACAAGGAGGTCTGTGCTAGGATCAGTATTACACAATATATTCATAAACGATCAGGACAAAAGAGTCAATATTAGGAAGACAAGTTTGTTGGTGCTGCCAGTATCAACAAATGCTGCCAATATCAACAAATAGTCCCAATAATCAAAATGTACTGATTTTGAAGAGCTGCAGAAAGATCTTTTGTTACTGTGTGCCCTAACAGTAAAATGGCAAATGAAATTCAATGTCATTGCATGTAAATTAATGCACATGGGGAAAACCAACAGGTTTAAAAAACTGCTAATATTGAAAGAGAACCAAGCAACAAACATTTTCAAGGTTACTAAGGCAACCTTATGGAGGTGGCTGTGAATGTTACAGAAGAGTCAAGGAAGAAAACTGAATCAACAATAAAAATGTTGAAAATGACTGATGATGGAAGAAAACAAAAACTAGAGGATAAATCAAAGCTAAACGAATCCTAAAGTTACATAGACAAGATCAAAAATAGCTGTGTATGTCAAGGATCATAACAGAAGAAAAGGTGTATAACAGGCAAATATGTTCAAAGTTTCAAGTTAAATTCTGATAGATTTTTAAATGGCATATTGGTGTTACAAAGTCAAAACAGGTTGGATGCAAACCATAGAAAGGAAATAACGGATAGCTAGAGAGAGTCTTATGAGGATCTACATAAAGATAATGATCTATTACATGTTATTGACTAGTCAGGAGAACAGAATCACCAGCATTCAAACTTAAAATTGCACTCAGGAAAAAAAAAACAAAAACCCAACAGACACAAAAAGCAAACACATATGACAATACCTCAAGGAAATGTTTTAAATGGGACTTCCTGCATTTAAACTGGACCATGCACTAACATCAACAAGTGTTGCCTGGTAGTAGTTTACAAACTGTTGAACAATTTCTTTTCTATTACATGTAAGGATGGTCAAGCTGAGTCCCTTTAGAATTTAAAGGAAAATGGAAGAAGAGTTACCAACTAAGTGACCAGATTCACAAAGGGGAAGGATACAAAAACTCCCATATAAATCTTGACAATTTAATCAGAGAGGTATTAGAACTTGGTTGCTTGTTTTTTGTCTTGAGGTGTGCCATGAGGTATGACAAGTTATGCCTGAGTGGTGTTCCAGATGAGCTTTCTACCACATCTGGTTCATGGCTATGCCACAAGCATAATTGCCTGTAAAAAGTAACGTAAGAGATGTTTTCAGTCAGCAAAGATGCAGTGTGAATATCTACATTGTTACCGTCTCTCTTAAAATTCTCTGTTGGAGATGGCAATGAGCACAAAATGGAAATATTTTAAAGATAACCATGAAATAAAACTCAGATTAATCAATAACTTTGGATGTCCCAGTTACTTTGCCTCTCAAAAACTCTAGTGGCTTTGGGTGATAGGTTGTATGGGATAGGAAAAGAGTATGGAATCTTGATTAGTATATTAAAGGTGAAAATGTTGATCTGTAGAAGAACAAGACCTGAAAACATTCTGAGAGGTAAAATCTTCAGGGTTTATTATTATTATCATTATTATTATTACTACCATACAGTGAAAAATCAACATAGTTCTGTCCTGATCCAATATCTGGGAGGTTTCGTTATAATCCCAAGGACGAGATTAAGATGCTGAAGTTGGTCAAATGTCGCACAACCTTTTATTTAATTCTCTTAACAAACCTTGAAGAAATGGTGAAAAGGGGAGGTGAAGGGAAGGCAAAGGGGGAAGGAAAAGGGGGAAGGAAGAAAACAAAGAAAGAGGGAAAAAGTTCGCTGCTGCCACCCTGAGTCCAATGGTTTTCTGCGGATTCTGTCCAAATTCTTCAACCGTTACACATTTTGCACAGTCCAGGGTCTGGGGAGGTGCGCAGCAGGGAGGGAAGGAGAGGAGAAGAACAAAAAGGGGCCCACAAAAGGACACGTGCTCCTTATATAGGGCTCTTACTCATGCACAGATCAACCGGAAGCGCTGTTCCCCTGCAAGCCTCTTCCTGCTCTTTTCGTGCCCTTGGTCCCTGCACGGGCGCATGAGGTCGTCCAGTTCCAAAACCAAGAAGAAGCTGGTCCTCCGGGAACATGGCGGCGCAGCGGCAATGTCGAGACAAAATCGCATCTGGTATTGGTTCTCTACACGTTCATATGAATGACCTAACTGAAGATGATATAGCATATCATGAGAAGACAAATTAATAATACAAAGGCTTTGGATGAATGTGACAAATAAACTTGAAAATAAAAAAAAATACCAAAACACATTTCTGTGTGAAACTGTGTGGAAGATGTACCTACTTCCATGGGCATGTATGGCTGGGAGGAGAAAGGGAATTGAAGAAACTTTAGAAAAGTTTTTTTATACAACAATATTTGAGTTATTTGAAAAGTAAAACCATTAACAATAAAATTGTAATGAATGAGCACCAGAAAAGATTGTGCTAGTAGGGCCTTTATTCAGAGAGTGCCTTTTTTTTCAATGTGCAGTTGTAAAGAAAGTGAGCACCTACAAAACACAAGAATCCACAGTACAAATCCATACATCTTAAACTCTATATGTACTTGTCATCAAACACATGCTGATGGTTCCACAGATTGTGGAAGGACTTTTTTTATGGTGACAGATAGCTTGTCTGTCAGTGACAGACAGCTTTTAAGACTTATCTTCCTATGTTCATTACATTTCTTTAGTGCCTCTTGTGGTAAATGTCTTGTTTTGTTTTTCTGCTTTTTGACATTGTTAATATATAAACTTTAATAAATGGTCTTTATGTTCAATCTCCCACATTGTGACACTAATACTAAACAACTGAAGATTTGCTCAGAGCAAGCCCTTATAATGGTTCATTAGCCTATTGCTCTGCCATGCACTGTCTCTTAATTAGATATGGATCCACCACGCACAACAGAAAATGGCTTGGGACCCTCTGACATACAGAACAGATATTCAGATGCAGCAGAACAGAACAGGGAAAGGAAACAAAAATATTTCAGGGTGGAATCGGAGGGATTAATGGAATAGAATTCATCAGGCTGAAAAAGTAATAGATGAGGGGGCAATAGAATAAGGTCTACACAGAGATGAATGGTATTAAGATGGCAAATAGAAATTATCATTAAATTATCAGTTAGCCAGCTTAAAAGAGAAATAAGTATTTTTTCCACACAGCCTACAATTATAGGTATAAATTACTTCAAAATAGATAAGACAAGTAAGTAATCAGTGCCTGTTAAATGCAGCATTCCAAATGCAGTCTCTCTGAAATCCTCAATGATCTGTAGCTGTGAAAAATATACCAGTGCAAGGACAATTCTGCACTTGCTGTGTTCCCATGTTCTTTCCCTACTGCCCTCCCCTGGATAAGGAAAAATGGAATAGATGGCCCATTGTCCTGATACAGTGTGGTAGTTTATGAAATCTTCTATATATCTTACATAATTATGTCAGAATGTGAATATGATGCCCAATAATAGCTTAAAAGAACATTTCCACAGTAAGTCTGCTGCCAGCCATTTTGAAGAGTTTTTCACAAAAAACACAGCGAGTTGATTAATATATATATGTAATTAACAAAAGTAGAAGCCAAATCGTGTAATTAATTACTTTATTCCTTTGATTTAACATCTTTAAAAGTCAAATGCATTCTGAAAAAAAGAAAGTTGACAGAATTCACTGCTGAAAATTTTAATCCAGATGGCATTTGGATGAGTAGAATGAAACCTTGTTGGATTTAGTGAGGCTAGGCTTGTGACAAAGCTTTACTCCTATTAACAGCTGAGGTGGTTTTCTTTTTATTCATTATACTGTTCCTATGAGTGCCTGTTTGACTTTCACGCTGTTGATGTAAATGAAGCCTTTCATTGATGATGATAACATAGTAGAGCAGCAATATGTGTGTATAATTGTACTCTTTAAAAGTACCTTTTAAATTTAAATCCAAGCTGCAATTATTTTAGATATGCAAATGATCAAATTGAGGGTAATGCTACAAGAGAAATTCATAACACGTCGAAATCAGAATAGAAATGGCTATCTCTGCCTTAGGCTTATTGAAGATATCCTGATAGATTCCAAATTCATACCAAGCTGAGGAAAAGAAATAACACCTTGTAAGCTTTGTGTCCTCCTGTCAGAGTCCAATACTCTCTGTTCAGGTTCTTTCAGCGAACGTTTCCCCCCATAAAGAGGGTTTAACATATTAAAAATTTACTTACTATTACATGGGATTTTGATTTAACAGAGTGATACAAGGAGTGTACTGAAATCACTATACAAACACGACATAGCAATTGCAACATGCAGTTGAATCACAATACAAATACCATCCCCATTACCAGTCTCTCTACATTCTCACGATTATGATGCTGAGCATCCCTGATCACTAGGAAGGAATAATAGGTTGAAGTCACCTCAAGTCCATTGCTCTCTTCAAATTTCATGTTGCTTTTTGTTCTATTTTTATACCCTATGTTGGGCTAAGTCATGTTTACACTTCCCCCGTGCTGGTCTGGCCAACTCAGGAAGATAATACTCTCTGTTAGTTAGCTCTGGGAAGGCCACTTACACAACCAGTTTCCTTATCTACTGAGTGGTCCATCCGTCAAATCCACGTCTCTCCAATTTAGAGACAAGGAAGACATGTGGGACAGTGTCAAATGCTTTGCACAAGTCCAGGTAGATGACGTCTGTTGCTCTTCCCTTATCTGCCAATGCTGTAAAACCGTTGTAGAAGGCCACCAAATTTTTCAGACACGATTTGCCTTTAGTGAAGCCATGTTGGCTATCACCAATCACCTCTTTATTTTCCATAAATGTTTAAATATTTGTGTTCAATAATGGCTGCATGAGATGATCTAGGGATGATAATTTCCTAGCTTTGCACATTGAAGACACGCGTGTTTTGATATGTCAGCTTTGATTACAGCATACATAGACACGCCTGAACTAGTTAGCTCAAAAACTGGCAGAAGCCCTTTGGGAATCCTAAGCTTCCTATGGAAAGTCCATACTCAGTTTTGAATCCTGTGTTGTTTTGACTTTCTTGCTGTCATTACCCATAATAAACATGATGATACTTTAAATAGACTGCAGTATCACAGCCTGCAAGTTAGAGTGTCACTTTCCAGTTGCAATGTCCTTTTATTCCTGTTTTCCCCATAGTCAGATGAGCTAGTTTCCTGAACACTAATACAAGTGGTACAGTTTATAAGACACTTGTATGTGAGTAGCATATTGGGATGCTGTAACAAATAACAGTCAAGGCTCAGTAAGACATCTGATAAAAATGAGATATTGTCACTAATGTCTTTCAGGTAAGGAACAATGAGTACTGTTTATTTTTGTTGAGAAAGAACCAAAACAATCTTTCATAAATACTGAGTGTTTGGGAGGGGGTTGTTGTTGTTTGTTTGTTGCTTTAATGTTCAATAAAGCTATGTCTAGTCTTGGTCTTATTAAACTAAGAGTTGCAGCAGCTTAAAATATTTTTGCGTTATGAAATGATGGTATTCAGAGACTGATTGTTTTTATATAATTATTGCATCTTCAAGTAAAGATGCTTGAAACGACAGCATTCTCACTCTATTCTACAGTCTTTTCCCCCTCATTTCTTCTGTTGGGTCTTTTTCTCTGTTAGGAGATCAGTATTAAACCAGGGGACTGCACAGGATGATGAAAACCTTTGCATATCAAATGAAATTAGAAAATCAGTTTAATTAGGAAGAGAAGAATTACAATCCACTGTAACTCATGTACAATCAGACAAGGTCTTCATTTGGATTTAAAGGTGAGAATTCTAATGAGGAGCTGCCTCCATAATGATCTTGATTCATTCACTATTGGCATAAAATATGTTAATAGCTTGTGCAAATACATACATATATAGATGGGCGGTTTATATCCTGACTTTTAACTTGCAGTATTTATTTTCATTTAAGTTTTGATCAAATAAATAATCTTTTCTGAATATTTGTTGTGAAGTTTGTCTTAGGGAAGGTAACGTGTCCTAGAGAAATTAGTATTTTCAGTCAGTGATATAGATATGTAGGGCATCTCTTTTAAAAAATATCACAAGCAGACTCTCCTTTCATAGTGGGACATAGTGCCTTGGGAGTGTTGTTGATATGTCTCTTCATCTTCTTGTGAAAATAATATATCTGTTCCTCTTGGGCCGAAATTAGGTCTTGCAAGCCTTTGTATTTTTGTCTTGTCCTTTGAAATTATTTAACTTTTCTTTTTTATGGTTGAGAAGATATGAGAAAGTGAGCTAGCTACTGTAACAGCAAGAGAGAGTTCGAATTACAGGATTTTTAAGAATAATCAAAGATAAAATTCACTTCACGGGTAGATTTTTCTAATTTCAGCACAATGATAGAAAGATTTACATGAAACCACTTAGAAATAGCATAATTCTGGTACCTTAACTTAAAAGTAAAACTGTCAATAAACAGGAAAATATCAGAAATGCCAAAACAAATACCTGCCAGGTTCTTACTCATTTACCATCATCAAACTTCACCAATGGATGGAGATGTTGATCTCTTCTCCAACTATGCATTTTCAGAAGCATTATGCATTATCACAATGCCTTTTTCTTTTTAAGAGAAATATTTATTTTTTTGTCTTCAGTTATTCATATTTCTCCATGCCCACCATCCTCTTCCCCACACATCCTGTTCCTTATGGCACTGTCACTTTTACATGGAAAGAAAATCTAGACAATTTGTTGTGAGAGACAGGGTGTAGGAAGGATCGTATTTACATGACATGCACCAGCCATCTGAGTAGAGCTAATGTAAATAGGAAATAACAAGATTCCCTTTGTCATGTCTAATCAGAACAATTCAGTGTCTACATTACTACTACTATTAACGTGTCTTTAGAATAGGTGTGAATGAAAACTCGGCCACTTGTTTTTGTGTTTCTCCATCTGCCAGTCTTCATCATACCACTTTGTCCAGATTAAGTCTAAACTAGCTGGAGCCCATCCAGATCACTTTCTATTTCAGAAATTAGGAAGAGAGAAAAGCAGTTCTGTCAGGGACTGTTGAAAGTTAATGTAAAAGAAATGTCATTTGTACGCATGCAAACATCTAGTGCTACAGCAAAAATCCCTACCCCATGGCACTGTTCTAAAATGTGTTTAATAAAACTTTTTATTTTTAGAGAAATACATAAATAAGTTTTTTGATTGCACTGTCTATCTAGAGAATAAAACTTGAAACAGACTCTAGAGTCCCCCAAAATCATCCAAGGGTAGCTATAATTTAATCAGGGATCAATCCTTCTGGATGTTAGTACCTCATTTAGATGAATGGAATAATTCATATTTGTAACTGATATTTCAGATTTCCTGTAAACTGAGACTCACTTTACTGTAACTCGGTTCACTTTCTCTAATTTATTCTAAGAACCATGAGATGCAGGAAAATGTGTGTGTGTTTGTGCATTTGTATGTGCCCATACCCGTACATGTGTGTGTCTATGCAGAGATACCGATGCAATCACAAGCCCTTTGCCCAGGTGTGAAGGGTAGGAAGGAAGAGAGGGTGGAAAGGAGTTTGTAGTGAATGTGTCTTAATACAGCTGTTTCACTTTGATGCCTTTGATTCCATTGTCTGTTAACTCCATGTACCATATTTAATATACAGTAGTTAGACATCACAATTACTAGTGTCAAATCTTATGAAATTTGTGTCATAAAATTGATTCACATCCATCCAAGCCTTCGTTAGGTTTCTTGAATGTAGAACTATGAAACGGCTAGTAAACAAAAAAAAAAAAAAAGCAAATCAAAATGGAAGTATGCATGACTCCCTTGGCTTCAGTTTTTGAAAGTATATTTTCCTTTGTAATGCAAAATCTACAGTTTCAGGGGTTTTATAAAAAATGGAGATTTAAGTAGTTTTAGATTCAAGAAATGATTTCAAATCGTAAATCAAAAACTGCTCTGGTTCTACTGTCAGTTTGGAAAAATAAATGATAACTGTATGAAAAAAAAGAAAAACCAGAAAATATGCATGAGAACAAGGTTCCCCTAGTATATCAAAGTATGTGCCCATTTTGTGTGACTGAATAAAAATATTAAATATATTGTTAGCATATACTATAATGCAAAACTTTGGGAGAAAGACTATAAATAAGTGGCATGAGATTGTATGTCACATTATCTATTGCTGAAATTCTCAGACTTTAAAGGAATTATAGCAGTACACATTTTTAGTTTATGTACCATTTTTTTCCTCTGTAAGCTATGAATCTTACGTAATGCTAAATTAATGCTTGATTTGTTTGGGTTTGGGGTTTTGGGGGGACTTATTGGGGTTAGATTCTTCCATATATAACACTGTTGAAATCAACATGAGTATACATTTACTTGTGTTTATGAAAGTTATCATACAAAAAGTCATACTTATTTGTACCTCAGCTCAGTGTGAGTAGAGTGATCCCTGATTACTGCACAATTTCATTTTCTTTCTCACATTGCTTCTGTCTGCTAGCAAGGTGGCTTACAGAAACTCTGCATGGCAAGCCTCTTCCTCTGCTCTTGCATTTCAGGGACCAATTGCGTCCTTAGGCAGTTACAGTACCATATGCATTTATGTTCCTTGTAATCAGTATGCAGCAAGGTCTGCAACTGAGGTGCCTGTCAGGCGAAGCTGCCAGGAAGTCTTTGCTGAGAGGATGGAGGTGCCTGGAGGATTTTTAGATACATAAGGGACTGAAGGACCCTGAGACACTTCTCACTAGCTAAAGTGTTGCAATAGTTCTATTCTTTGTCCCTTCTCTTCATTGCCTCTGTCCAAAGGATTAGTGGCTTTTTGGCTGGTTTAAGCCATCATCTGCAAAATTCTGTGCATGCACCAAGGGACCTGTATCTCTTTTAGCTGTTCTACCTTCAATCATAGCTTCAAAAATTAGGATAATTCTGGTCTTCATTGTATTTTCAGAAAAAATATATTCAACAAAAGAAAACTTTCTGATTTCTGGTGATTGTATTGAGCCAGTAGCACATATGGTACAAAAGGAGCTACAAAACCCAGCTAGTAAACTATGAACCAAAGCCATTTCTGCCCTTGTGCCATAAATTGAGCTACCTGTGCTGTGGTTAGAATATTGCTGTTACAGAGTATAAAGTTGCTATTTCATCACGGTCCTTCACTACTCAGATTTCACTAGTCTTGCAACAGAAGATCCAAACCTGAGATATAAAACTACTATCCATCATAAAATATAGCTAACACTGGAGAGCATCCTCAAGCATTTCACTGAATTTTATACTGAGGTGAAGAAAAGGAACTGTTCAAGTGTTGTGTAATTGATATTAAAAGGTTCTTAAAGATACATAAAAATTACACCTGAACCAAAACCATTTACTAAAGGAGATGAATAAAACTACTGAGGGGAGCTGCTGATTTCCCCTGGATATCACTATAAGCCTTCTTAAAATATTACACAAGTACTAATTTGTTTGCCTTTCAGGTCTGCGATAATTTGTCAGTGAACTGAGTTTCCAGAGAAAATGGAAAATAGGAAAAAATGAAAAGAGAAAAGTAATGAGATTGCCTTTAAAAAAAAAAAAAGAAAAGAAATTGAAGAAGAGTTTCAGAACATACGGTCTGGAGGCACAGACAGAATTGCAATAAAGAAGAAAGTGCAAGAGACTCTGGAAAGGACATACGTTTATGAGCAAATCCCATAAGTCCTTCACACCAATAATCTGAAAGCCACTCCAATAAAATGTAATACCTGTATAAGCCATGAGGCCGTCAGGAAAAAATAATAATTGAAGAGAAACCTAACCTGTAGTAAAAAACAAAATAAACAAATAGTGCAGGTAAAGAAAAGAAAGATGCCTATATGAAGCAAACTTTTTTTTAAACTACTGTTAAAAAGCACATACATCAAGATATATATGAAAATTTACAAGCTCTACTACTGGAAAAGTAACAATGGTAAAAATGTCTCATCAAATTTCCTGGAAGAATCATGTAAAAATATTACATGGATAAGTGAAGAAACTGAAGATACTTCAGAAGAGCTTTAACAGCAATCATCTAAAAATATGAAGTTACAACTCATTGTACATAGGTAGAATGTTAGAGTATAATAATACATGTAAAAATGTAATAAACACAAAAATACTAATGCATATATATATATAAGTAAAAAGGCAAACATTGGCGTACATTTCACATAGAAAAGTGCAGTAGACTAGACTATACAGCAAAATACAAATCATCTATGCTTAGAAGAAATTATATCCTGTATAAAGCTTTTTTTTTGGGGGGGAGGGGGGAATCAGAAAAGACCATTTCAAGATCTAGCTTGACTTTAAACATAACTTTTATCAAACTAGAGGAGAACACAAATGAACTGAATGAGCAGTGAAACTTCAATAAGCAGTGACACTTCAATGAACAATGACAAATTTCACTGTCTCAATATCAAAATATACAAAGGATTGTTCAAGTTCCTCTTCCTGTGTTAGTTTCTTTCCCTGTTCCATCAGTGTCTAAGAGAAGCAGATGAGTGCCATAGATGCTACCTACAGCCACAGGCCAGGACAGAAGCTATGAACTTCTGTGAGCTTTGCCATAGGTGCTACACAAATTGAATCTGAATGATTTGATTGAGAATAGTCTCCAGGCTGTATTTCTCTAGACAATACGAAATTCATTCACTGCTACCTTTGATAAGTGAAGAAGCAGGTAAATAAAGAACCAACCAAAAGCATAAAAATAATCAAGATGGAGGAATTGTCTTGGTTTATGAATAATTGTGTTTTGTTGATCAAAAAGATGACTTTTTGATGTATCAGACATTCCAAATGGATAAAGATCTCCCAGATACTGCTGCGCAAACTGAAACTGAAAAGATGTTGTGCCCTTCATGAACTGAAGTGCCAGGGGTAAGGGAGAGAGAAAGCACTTCACACTTAGTGTTTCTTAATTGCTATTTTACAGGCTTTTAATGGATTAGTTACCTTTCAGGGGTTCAAAACACAATAATGATATTGAAATACTTCTGTAAGTAATCACCAGCCTCCCAGCTGGTTAAATGAACAAAGGACATATTTCCATGTTTTTCAACAACACTCAGCAAGAACTTGGGACAAAACTATTTTCACATTGATGTCCAACAACCAGAAGCTCATTGAAATTTGCAGTGAGTAAGGGATGACTCTGATCAAAATACAACATTTCCTTTAGGTAACAAGATACTCTGCAGAGAGGTGCGACATTTACAAAAGCAATTAAGGGAGGTTTGCAAAGAACTTTGATATGGCACAACTGATGGCCATACTCTGAATACCTGGGTTAATCTAACAAGGACAGAGATCTAGAATCAGAGTAGAATGAAATGGAAAAAATGTCAATGCTTACATGATTTCCTCCCCCCCCCAATTATTTATACTGAGTAACTGTTTCCTTGCGAAAAATCCATGCATTCACCAAAGAGAGCCTTTGAACTGATCTCACAGCATGTAATCATAAGCTCCTTATGTCTCATTCAGCATTCAAAATAAACAGAAAGATCTAGATTTCTATATAGTTCTATATTCTACCTTTTAAGGTAATTTTAAGATATATTTTGATATATCAAGATTATCATTAAGATCACATTTTGACATATCATATCAAAATGTGAAAATTTTTGAACACTATGTAAGCAGAGTTCATTTAAGGCAGAATTAATTCAGGATTTCTATTCCATTGCTGAAATCCCAATAGCATTTCTGTATCAATTTGCTGTGATTTTTAGACATATGTATTACCTTGGCCTGTACGAAGTAGGTGAAGCAACTGGTAAAAATTCAAGGGTAAGTGGTTAAAGGACAGACACACACACAAAGGAAAATATAAGAAAAGAAAAGAGGATGAGAGAGATTTAACTAACTACCTGAAATGAGCAAGTTATTCAATGTTTTATTATGCCTTACAAATTGGAAGCCTTCGCTTTTGATAACATCATATTTCTGCATAGGAAAAAACATATATAAACCACTTCACAAAATTATGCTGATTGTCTTCATTGAAGTTTCCCGCTTTTAATAAAAAAAAAAAGTGGGTTTCATCATATTTTGAAGACTACACCTTTTTCTTCATGTTGCAAAGGGTTTGTACCATCTGATTCTTCCCTACACTGGTAATATATACATATTCTGCATCTCTGAGTACAGATCTGCAGACTTACAAGTCCATTATTTTGAATCAAGTATTTTGGGGACTGATTTAAATCACGAATTAATTGTAGATATTATTTTGTTGTTGTTGTTTTGAACGTTAAAGTGTAGGAAGGACAACATAACTCTGGCTAACAAATGTAAATTTGAATTCTGGAAACCTCAGCTGAGATGAAGAATGTGACTCTGCTCAGTTCACAAGCAGCAAAGCTCTGTGGCTGCTCCAAGGCTGGTGTCAGGCTGCTTTCGGCAGCAAGTGCAGTAGGAGCCAATAGGGCTTAAGCTAGCGTTGAATTTGTCCCACCAGGCTCTATTATTCAAGTGTCAATGGCTCATTAGTCTTTATGCTCCTGCTCTTATAAAAGCAGAAATAGTGAGCAATCCAGAAGAAAGTCACTGAGGGAAATATTAGCCATGGTACTCGTGCTTTACAAAGAACTATT
Source organism: Anarhynchus alexandrinus (assembly GCA_008711295.1). Taxonomy (NCBI): domain Eukaryota; kingdom Metazoa; phylum Chordata; class Aves; order Charadriiformes; family Charadriidae; genus Anarhynchus; species Anarhynchus alexandrinus. The sequence goes on from VUYV01000003.1 coordinate 5,953,885, forward strand.
TGTTTGTATTTGGATCAACAACTGACTATATTTCACAGACAAGGGTACTCAAATGACCTTTTAAAACAGGTTCACTGTCAAAGTGTCTGACTGGGACATATAGATGAGTGTAGGATTTCCTTTTATTATTTTGTTATGAAGGAGAAAGTGAGAGGGGAAGGAAGATGAAAACCAACTATAAACACGTAAAATGAGGATCAAAGTAATTTTTTTTTCATTGGGAAGCAATTCTGTTTACTTCCTGCTTCTGTGCAATCACATACTTTGTGAATAAAAATACTATTATTGGTAGTAGTGCATTATAGTTTTACAGATACATTTTAAATTTCCAAACACATTGTTTCCAGTTACATCTGTCCATAGCTATGATGTACAAAAACCAGAGACAAGGGACATCTCTAAAGGCCTGTTTCCTGGTCCTTAGAAAAGAAAAGAAAAAAAAAAAACCAACCCAAACCCAAATCAGTCACAAGAAAACAAAGAAAAGAGCTAGCAGCAAGGCCACACTTCACAAACCTTTAGGTAAGTCTTGGAGAACACAAGTATCTGCATTGAATTTAATGGTATCTGATGCTTTCAGCCTTAATATTGCCAAAGTCTAATTGAACCTGCCAACTGAAAGTATTTTCATTAAGTATTCCTAAGAAATGAAGAATCTTTGAGTTATATTATTGTATCAAACACCATACATTTTAAACTATCTTTTCCTTTATCCTTCAAATTATTCTGTTAAAGATTTGGCATATTAGCAGCTTTTGGCTTTTTTTTTACCCTTTCTTAAATGCTTTGAAATTTTCTATTTTGCCCTGGGAAGAGCAACATCAAAATATTTTAGCAACTGCTGTGTGCCTTTGCTAGTCTGTGGTTGGTATCCTTGGCTCCCTGAGTCATCATGCAGACACAAGGCAGTGGTCTAAGCCTGGAGTTTCTAGGAGGAATCCTTGGTAGCCTCAGTTACAGGGTTTCCACAATCCCTGAAGAAAGTGCAAAATACTTCATCTTTCTTTGAACTCAGTAAACCAGATCATGATGGCTTAGGAAGAGGAGACAGAAGGATATAGAGAAATTATAAGAGTCACTCCCTGTCAGTATCCATGGACTATGCTGCCAATATGTAACTCTGGAGAAGTTTCACGTAGGAGTCCAAAGTTCCTTAGGTTTTAAATACACACAGTAAAGTCTCGGTGTCAAAGTGTACCTGCACAGGGATAGTAGATTTTTTTCTTGTGTAAAAAAATAGGTGAAATTTGTTAACGACCTGTTCCATCTATCTCAGTGGGAATTATCCTCATATTAGAGATTCTGACATTTTATGCTTGTGTCTTGCCAGATGGGCCTGAAACTTAAATCTATAAAATATAGATTTTATATCAGAGAAAGCAAAAATACTGAAAGTAGGAATCTTTGCACTTTCAGGATTGGATCTTTCCTTGTGTGTTAAAGTAGATCATTTATTTTGTCTAGTTTCTCTCAAAATTTAATGTTAAGCCTTCAGTTAGACTGTTTCATTTTATTTTCTGTGACTAGCTTTAAAATCTCTGCTGGAGACAGTCACATGGTATAATTCCAGTGCTTTTCTCACCGTTTAATCCTGAGTTATAAATAACTCATGTACCACAAGCACCAAACAACATATTATAATTGTGGTATTGGCTGTGATGGGGATTCCAATAAGAGAAGAAATATAAATCATTTCCTCTTATATCTTTAGTTCCATATTCTTTGTATCTTTATTCTAATTAACTAAAAGTCATTTCTATCTGTCTGTCTACCTGCATCTGGATCTGTACCAAGGTTCCTTTTTCTAGGCTTTGAATTATTGATTTCTTGTTACTATAAATTTCTTTTTAAAAGGACTCTAACTTTGTGTTCTAATGACTGGTTATTAAAAAAAATAGTTACTACACATCACCACTCAGCAGTGTGTCTCTTGACAAGAGCAGTAAATGCAACTCTTGACATTTACTAGTGGTAGTCCAGATTTACTTCATAGTAGGAAGAATTCTAAATTACTTTAATAGACTATACAGTTTCTTTTGCACACTGGGGAATAAGCTTTAATTTAAAGCACAAACTCCCCCATCCTTTGGCTTGTCAATTCTGGTATATCTGGAAGATGAGCTAAGTGTCATCACAACAAAACTTCTTTGGTTGTTGGGGGAGGGGAGGTTCCTGCCCCCAAAGACTACATGAGATGTTCTCTGTTTCTTTTTTGACCCTTTACTTTTTTTGACTGTGGAAAGCTCTTCCCCGATTAGTTACTGGTAAAAAATGGTGCTGTATTTTTTTTTTTTTACCTTATTTGTTTCCCGTGCATAATCAGATTCTTACCTGTTTGAATTTTGCTTTACATTTTTCTTGTTAGCACAAAGAGACAAAACCGTGAGAACACTAGAACAGAAAAATGGAAGACTGTTACCCTCAGGAGTATTGGTATTGACATTTCAATGGCAAGTGCAAATTCTGCTCTCCTTTAGTGCTGATGGAATCTCACAAATCCAGTGCAGCAGCACACAGCATATTTCTGGTTTCCATTTCGTTCTTTCTTTTCTTTTTTTTTTCCCTTGTCTAATGTTTGTTTGGTTTGGTCAAAATGTAATCATTACGATTCTGGATGTTTCNTACAGTTTAAGCTCATGTCAGAAAATCTCTGTACTTGATGTGTAAAACTCTGAAGTGGCTTGATTTTTCCTGTCTGAATTTAAGGACTGATTCCATTGAACTGGATATGTTTGAGGAGTTTGAAAATCAAATCTGTGAATTTTAGGGGGAATAAAAATAGAAAGATTGCCTTGTTGAGAACTTTGGCATCAAATAATTTGTATTTTGAACAAACCTCGGGTATTTGGTACTTTTTCCAACAAAATTAAGTAGTGAGAAATGAACAACCTTATTAATACATTCCCCAACTTTCCCATGTCATTTTGATCTAGGATTTTGAAAAGCAGACAAAAATGGCTTGCTTTTATTCTTGATTGAAATGGATATTCGCAGTTTCATTCCTGATCCTGCTGAATTGGGCAAGTGTGATACCCACTCATCATCCCAGAGCTTCATACCTATGCCAGCTTTCCCGTATTTTTTAGAGCATAGGGAGAAAGACTAGGATTTTCATCATTGACCTCATCAGGGCCCAAATGTAATCATTACGATTCTGGATGTTTCATGACACTGAAATGTCTCTGGACTAAGGAAATTCTTCCTCTTTCCCTTTTCTAGTAAATTGCACATCTAGATTAATGAGGCTGATGCATGGCCATAACTATATGGTTAAGCTTATCAACTGGACAAGCAAAATAGATTTTCTGTTTCCGCACCATGTTCTCTTCAGCATTAAATGTATGAGAAAAAAAAATAGAGATATTAGCTATAACAGAAATCTAAAACTTTTGTTTTTCTTGGGTAACCTCCAGAAAGACTCAGTTTATGTTGGTACAGTTTGGGAAATCATGATGAGCATTTTCATATGCCTTTCTCAAACTCTTTTTACCACAGTTGCGAATATCTTTTCTAGACCTGGTTCCTGCAGCTGAAATGTAAACATAGTTCTGTTTACATTCTTCATGGATGTGTTATTAAGACTGTGTTGTTAAATATAATTGTCTAATACTTTCTTCAAGTGCTAGCTTCTTTTAATAGCTTTATTTAAAAGGTAATAATAATAAAAAGGAAAGTCAGAAAAGCAAATACAATGAGCCTGTTATCCAAAGCGTGTAAGAAAATGGAGAGCAGAGAGAGATCATGGGAAAGTGGTTTTCTTTAAAATTTTTCAATACACTGTCTATAAACTAAGATTTAAACAAGTAGGCTTCACTGAAACTGATCCATGCATGTTGCTGTTTGGGGGCTGTTTCTGCCAATAAAACTGAAAACATTTATTAGCAATGTCATTCAAGTAGACAGCAGATCAAGCCATGGCCATTCAAATTTAACAAAAGACTTGTGTCTTTCTCAGCAGGTGAAAGATGGGGAATAAAGGCAAAAGCAAAATCCGTAAGACACCAGCATATACAATATGCTTACTGCGTTAATGACCATTAAATGCACTCCCAAAAGTAATTTCTAATTGATGGTGCTAAAAACATGGTACATTGTTCTTCTGTTTGTAAATACACACAAATCAACCATATTTAGTGCTTATTCTGTGTGTTTATTATCAGCAAACCAGGTATTGGTAGTTGTCAAGGTACAACTAAGTCTTCAGAATGAAACTAAGGAGAAATAACTAGTGACTGCTGTCCTGTTTATTCAAGGTGTGTATTCCACAGGAAATAAAAGTATATAGTGAGACTGTTGCAGGATGGTATATCCTCAGCAGGGCTATATGTTGCATACACTGTTTTCTTCCCTTTCTTTAGCTTCTGTGACTTAGGTACCATGTAAGAATGAATATCGGTTTGACAAGATGTCCAAAAATGCCTGTTTTATGTGATGTTTCTATTTAACTGACTTCTAATTTCTGAAGTGTAATGGCTGATAATCATTAATTATAAAGAGAAAGTTATGTTCGTTTTTAAGTTAGGATGTGTTCTTTGATGTCTGGTTCACTGGAAGCATTTTCAAATGCTAAGACACATATTTTCTTGTCAAGATGTAGCTCTGGCCTAAAAGAAGAACTTTCAAATAGAATCAACATCACTTTTTTTTTCATTTTTTAAATAATTTTTCACAGATATCTATCATACACGGGAGGATAATACATTTCCAGTTTTTATTTCATTGACAACACATTTCTCATACTAATATCACTGTATAGAGTACTGTGGATTTACTCCTGCTTTATCTGAGTGTGTGTAGTACCAGAATCAGGTCCGAGTATTCTAGTATACAGGTATACCTTTTCCTTCAATTTTTCTTTCCAACTAAAGAGCAAGTGAGATTTCATTTCACGTGTGAGAACATTTGAAATAGCCAAACAGCAATGAATAGGCAACAGTGAAGGAATTACCTTTTAAATCATAGTAACGGGCTGGAAAAGTGACCCTGTAAAATGTCACCTACATGTTCCACATTATTTATTTCTTATCAGAGATTTTGTACCAGAAGGTTTCAGCCCATAAGGCAAACAAGATTTGTGTTAGAACAAGATCAGTCTGCTCTACCTTGAAATCTCATGGAATACATTACTATAGGAAGAACTACAGCGGTTGGGGTTTTGTTTTTGTTTTTGGTTTTGTGTTCGTTTTTTGTTTTGTTTTTGTTTTTAATCAAAAGCTGAGTAAATATAACAGTGTTTATTGTCTGTTGTAACTACTCTTCTTTTTATATTTTAACATTGGTATCCAAGGTACAAGGGTATATAAAAAAAGATTTGCAAGTGTGTTAAAGTGAAACAAGATATATTCTCCTGCATCTATCCTAAACACTACTTTTAGATCAAATCCATGAATGACAATAGCAAGTGTTTCAGTTAAGCTAGTGCCTTCAAGAATATTCAGTTATTTTTATATGCCAGGCTCATAGGTTTATTTCCATATAACATCTATCTTTAAATGATTTCAGGGACTGTCACAAAACCTCATAACATCAAGGAAAATATCAGCATGGCATCTCCATAACAGCATCTCCATGAGAGCCTTAGAGTGAATAATTTTTAATTTAACTGCTGACACAGTTTATATGGAGCTCATGGTAAATCAGTGGCATACCTGGTGAGTTCTCCATGGGCGGAAAAGTGCTTTACTGAGGATTACATTACTGATTGGGAAACACAGCTGAGCATCCTAAGCTATTGCTATACTTTCAGAACTATATTCTGTTGCTGCTTTTGTGCAACACTTTATGAGGTAGATTAGTATATTTTGTAGTACTGTCAATATGTAAATAGCTTCCATCATTGTATTTTGTCTTTCAGATTCAATGTTTGAAGAATATATGTATATATATTTTGATATCTAAAGACAATTGCTAATATCCAAGGCAGGTATAAAAAATACCTTTTTCTTTTCTTTTTTTTTTCTTCCATCCATCTGTGGCTGGTTATGGAACAACCATTTCTGATCACTGGATGTCAACTTTGACAACAGTAACCAAGAATATCCACTTACCAACCTAATATGTTTACAGGCACAGCTCTAAAGATGATAGTTTCAGACCCAAGAAGCAGTTTTAACATAGACTTTTATCTGACAACAGCTAATCAGTGCAAGTAAAGAGCCATTCTGGCATAGCTTTTCTGGTGAAGAGTTAGTTCAGACATCACTGGACAGAACCATGATTCTCAATGCAGATAGTCTCTAAAGACATTTTTTTTCAAACTGGACTACTCCGTGTCATTCTCAACTATGAAGAATGAAAGTATATTTTATCAGACATCTTTTTTGCCACAGCCACTGCAGAGAGATGCATTTTGTGATCACAGCTCCCCTCGGGCAATTTGCTTAACTTGCAAGAAGCTTCTGATCATGACACTAGCAAATTCAAGGTTCGTTTTCTTTTTTTGGCTAAGCATAAAGGTGTAGAAGTTAAAGATCTGGGTTTTTTCTTGTCATACAGAGGCTCCTTTTCCATCAAATAGTATTTGACTTCAAATGACTACAGTGATCCTTCAAGAAACAAAGCACTGCCAAATAGTTTCAAGCATGCAGGACAATAAATCATGTTGTACAGGAACAATGTTAGGCAGTACAAATATCAGCTCTAGGTGGTCTTGTCAGGCTTCTTTTTTTTTCTTTGGAAATGCTTCAATTTTATCTATACTTTCTACTTTTAACTGAAACTTTCCTCTGTCTTATGACTTTTTTGCAATAAAGTTAAAGGTGTCCATATCATCAAGAGAGTTCAATAGGCCATGAAAAAGGCAAAGAGCACACACACAATCTATGGCAGATTGCTGCATATTTCGCAAAGAGTACCTGAATGGCAAGTACCATCAATTGCTTACAATTGCAGAAAAACCCCAGTTCCCTTTTAAAAATGTAACACACAGGCAACATGCTGAGAAATCAGTATATACACCAGTGGAGAAAATAGTACGTGAAGATTTATTTTAGTCTTTGATTTAATATGAGCTTTGGACCCACACCGATGAGCCACATATCTTAATATATTTCTATTTATTGCCTTCTTTGAGATGTCAAAGCTCTTCACAAACAGTTATCGAATGTAAAAGAGACAAATAGATATATTCTAAGTGTATGTTCCAAATCTGTGTCTATAGGGGAAGAACAAGCTAAGAGGTTTGACATAAATACAGCTTCCAAATGACTCTGGTTCCAATTTTAAACTTTCTCAGTAATGTGACAAGAAGCAATTCTGGTACATTCCCTGCACCTCTCTAAAGAAAAAGAGAAGACACACACATGTATTTTAAGATTTTATTTTTTTTCTAGCTGTATAGTCAAGATGAGTGCATATTGGGCAACATAATTTGGGAAAAAAATCTTTCCACATAGCTGGAATTAAAATTGCTTTTGACTGGAAGTGTCCAAAAGCAGAAGGATCTGATTATTATGGAACATGGATTAGCCAGGATTCTGAAAGACACACATTAGAAATTTGGCCAGCCGCAGAAGAGTGCTGGTTTGGGGTTACTTTTTGGCTTATTATGGGTGAAAATAGTTGTTCTGCTGGGGAGAGGTGCAGCTTAGGTAAGGCTGACACATTCTGGTCTGGTGGTAGGACAGTAAGTTTTTATAGGTCTGGCTGTTTTGGTTGAACCAATGTGAGAGTGACCAAGCGCCCAGTTAATCTGGCAGGTCTGAGGTGACAGGACCATCTGTTCTGGTATTGAGCTTATACTGAGGGATGGACTCTGAAGAGAACCTTGTAACAGTACTCTTTTTCACGTGGCTTAATTGCAGAAAGGACAACATGTCAGACCACAGAATAAATATATAAACAAAAGCTGTTGAAATTTTCCTCCCTTCTTAGGAAAATAAAAGTCCTTTAAAATATGATATTTTTCCTTAAAGTCCTACATATTATGGATGCTCTCTATGGCTTATCTAACTCATTGCTGACTTCTTCTCTGTCCTCCTTACACACATCCAAATACATGCATGTGTGTGTGAGAAAATAAGGAGATAAATGAAAAGAAGGGGAAAAATTCCATTCCAGAAATGACTGGATTTTATTTTTTTCTGCACATTCGTATGAGCTGTGAAATAGATGTATTGACTTGAAGGTGTAAGGCTTTTTTTTTTTTTTTTTTTTACTATTGGATGTAACAGAGATTCATCACTCATTTTAAAATTTGAAAGCCGAGGCTTTGGAACAACGGACATGTCTGTGTCTCCCTTGCTGGTTCTATAAATCTGTTCTTCAGAAGACAGCATAAGCATGAGCTGCACAGGGATTGTTCTGGTGTTTTGTATTAGGCTGAATTTCACCACAGGAGATTTTATCAATGCAACAAAACTAAGGGAGAAAAAAAAGATACTATGGAAGAGAGGGGAAGAACCTTACCCAGTCGCTAAGCCACTATTAGTCTACAGTCATGTTGTCACATGTCAGATAGAAAAGGTGATTATAAACCTACCTTTTAGTATTTTGAAGTAGGAGAAAATTCACCAATGTTTTTACAAAAAAGAGTTATCTTGATTGAAATCAGCAAACTATAAGTTAGTAAAGTTAAATTCCAGGGGTTTGTTTTATTTTGTTTTTAATCAGCCCCTGTTAGATAATGGCTTCATTATACTAGGTTAAATGGTTAAATTCCTACTATCTGCCATCCCAGGGCCTTTTTTTTTTTTAATGAGGCTTCCAGATGGAGGTACCTTTTCACTCACAATCCATTGCTTCCTATTGCTAACAGGAGATGGTCCTTTTTTTCCCTTGTCCCCTGAGCTAAGTCCTGCATCCTCCCTCACTCCTGCTCTGGTGCTCATTAGAACCTTCTGGATCAATTCAATTCAGTAAGCCAACAAAAGACATCTTGTCTTTTCCTCCTGAGTTTATTAGCAGAACTGGTGCAAGGTGGAAACAATGAGGAGTATATGATTGGGAGAAAGGTGAGATAAGGGAGCAGGAGAGACTCTTCTCTAAAGCAGTTATATTGGCTCAACAGTTATATTTTCTGTCAAACAGTTATATTTTCTCATGAAACCACAGCCACAAACAGCGAAACAAACCCCCTCTACTTTTGTAAGTATGGACTCATTGCATCACATCACACAAAGGGCTAGTCCCTCATACTTAACAACAGTGTGTGTCCTATTAAATATTAAGGCACATCTTGAACCAGCACCAATCAAAGGCCAGGCATGCATTCAAGTATTTCATTCTTACAAAACTTTAGTGGGTTTGTTGTTCAGGACAATAGGCACTGACTATTCTTGAAGTGTGAATGGTGGAAAATTATCTAACTCCTAAAAAGGTTTGAGTGAAACACAGAACCACTAGCAGCTTCTCTTCCAAGAGCCAGAAGGAACAAGGAAAAGGGTCTGAAGATTTGCCACGTAAGCAGCACTTTTCCCACAGTGGGTATTCAGCTTCCATGAGTGCAAATTTAAAATCAGCAGAACTAAATGGTAAGCAGTGCACAAGCTCCAATGTCAAAGCAACATGTTGGATCAACAAAAATTATAAGTGGGCTATTAATTTATTTTTAAAATATATTTGCATTCACAGCATTGTCAGACTTCTAGGAGAGAGAATGGAAACGGCTGAGGAGTAAAAAATACAAAACCATGTGGGAGACTAACTGCCAAGCATTGGTGTGATGTCATTAGGGGAGATAAACTACAGGTTAAGATTTGCAGATTTACGTTATTGACAAACGTAGATTAAATGAGATATTTTATTTAATCCATCATATCCAGTTTAACAAATTGCACTATATAATTCCAAAATTCCTTCTTCCTTTTCTTCCCATACTAGAACTGTAATCAGAAAACAGATGAAACAAGATAAATTTGTAGCACAACTCTGCTAATACTTAGGAATTGTGACTTTTTTCCATATCATTTGGGCAGGAATACAGACCAAACTGAGAATGTAAGGTTACAGTTAGTGGTCTCATATTTCATCCCTCTAGGAAATAAGCCATCCCACGTTACTCTTGTCCTCTGAGTTATTAGTAGGATCTACCCAGCTCATCAGTCTTGGGGTGGGAAGAGAGAAATAAGACAAGAACAAAGGGCCACCTATCCCAAAATAGAATTTGCCTTTCAGTTGAGCGGTTGCGCTGCTGTCTAGCAGGGGGGAGACAAGGCTGTTGCTAGCGGAAAAGAAAGAAGATTGTTTCCCTCAGACTTAGGGATAATAATGAGCAAAGAAAACCTTTTTTCCATCCTGGTCCAAAGAATCATTCCCATATATCTCTGGAGAACCTTTTCCTGATCTTCTGAGCACTTTGCAGTTGACAATATGTTATCACGTTTCAATAAAAGAAAGAATGAAAGGAAGGAACAGAGACTGGTGTGAGATGAGGGGGAGGGTGTGGTTGCAGCCAGATATGTTGTTTAACCCAAGCTCCCCAAAGCTCTCTGTAGTGCTAGGAGAGGGTGAATCTGAATTATAGTTTACTGTTTTTTTCTAAAAGACAGCAGACAAAGAAAGAAGCAGGAGAATTTCTTGGTGTACATGTTGACTATGTATATTTTATTGAATTTTTGCATTATAATAACACCTTTAGAATTTAGCTGAAATGTGAGAGAGAAGCATCTTATTGTTTTGAATACTCTAAAAACATACAGCAAGAGATAGTGCTTTCTTCACAGACCTATGAATTTAAATAGAAGGGATGTACAAAGGAAATGCAATTTCTATTTTAAAGGCAGGGCTTGCGACATGGTGCATTAGTTAATTTGCTCATGGTCACTCAAAAAGTCAGTGGCAGGGCTTCGAAAGGAAATTAACTCTGCTTTCAAGTTCTGGTTCCCTCTTAAGAAGATTATTTATTTATTTATTTAAAGCTGCATTAAAAGATAACTATCACTAGAAAGGTGTAATATAAGGAAAGGTGCAGGAAGTGACCTAGGTAGATTAATATTAATGGATTTGTTGAAGAACTGAAGTGCCGAGAGTGTCAGAATGCTTATTATTATAGAAATATCTTATACTATTAAGTCTTTGTTTTTAAACCTCAGCTATTATTAAAAAATTGAATACAGGGAACTTTGCTAAATGTAGAAGGACAGATGCATGCGAGGCCAAAATCTGCTTCTGTTAACTACCAGCCACATGCCAGTGTCTCCTTGTTCATCAGAATGACATCACAGAGATGGGAAGTGAGCAAGTTCAATCACTTGCACATCATTAGTTCAGTAATAGTTTCCTTTAAAGGTGCCTTTAAGAAGCACTTAATTTAATGTCATATCAAGCACTATCCATCAATATGTCCTTGATCACATGAAAAATTGGGTTTCTTGCATACAGTGCACCAAACAAAAGGCAGTCCAGATTTCACATTTAAAAATGAGTAGTGTGACAGCAGTAATCATTATCTCATCCACATTGATCTGTGTGCTGACAAAGACTTCCTATTAAGTCCTGAAGAGAGGCTGGCAGCTTCTATGGCTATGAAGCTCCCTGAGAGTGGGGCAATGAAGTAAGCTAAAAACTTGTTTTAAAAAATTAAAAGGTCTCTTGAAACCCTGTAGGGTTTTGTTGCTTGCTCAGGACAGAAAGTGTATTATGCCAGAGGTTCGTGCACATCCTCATACTGCACAGAGAGACGATGACAGCATAGAAATAGAGGCCATAAAGAATTCAAAACACTACTGATCCAATTATTAATATTTTTATCTTCAGACCAGATTTGAACGATATATCTGCACAGTGCATCACTAAGAAATGCAGCCTCCTCTGGGATGGAAGCTCTTAGTTAGCTGATGGGCACAGCACGCTGCCAGAAAGAAAGGGGAGAGAAAATGTAGTTTTAGTACATCATGGAAAGCCCCTGCTGCTGAGGAAAGTGCAATGGCATCTTTAGGAGCCGAGTCACTCTCAAAGTAGGGTAAATTGGGAGTAACTATCAGAAATTCAATGGAAAAAATATATCAGTGAGAGAAAATAATCAGGCAACTACATCCATCAAGAGCAGACAAGGCCTCTTCTTCTGCCCAGTGCCATTTCCTACTCTCAGTTCTCATTTGCTAGCAACAAAAAAAACCTCAGTCCTTTCCAGACTGCAAAGGTATTCTATGTCTACATCAAGCAATGAAGTGCAATGCAAAGATGCTTCATCCAAGTGAAGATCAAAATTTCTAAATTCCCCCACAATACAATATAAACTTGCTAGTTTGGATCTGGAAGAAACATAATCGTACTGAATCAGTACTGCAAACAAGTTAATAGGCACTGAGCCTGGGAGAGGCTTACTGGTTTTATTGCAGCACATGCTTGCCTACTGTACTGCACCTGGATTCAAGCTGGCTCAGATTTACCTATATAATGTGTCTTAGTATCATCTTCCTTTTCCTCTTGGTTTCAGCATTGCAATAGGGAGACTAAACTTGCACCCACCTGCATTAATCTGTTTGTGACTAAATATGTCTTTAAAGAGTACTCCCTCTATTCACTGTCAAAGCTAGTGCCAACTACTGCTGTGAAATGAAGTGAGAACACCAGGAATTTCTAATTTAATTAAGAAACTAGTGGACTCTGCACAGGCCTCTTGTCCCCTGGTCCCACGCCAGTTGCTGGCATGGATACCCTCATACACACAAATAGAGAGTCACTCACCCAGGAAAAGAGTTAGAAGAGCAGTTTTATAAGAGGGTAGGGCAGACTGCATTGATCAGGTGCAGGGCATAGCCAGTCAACTTTACTGACCTGCCAGCTGTTTACATGAGACTGGCCCCTTTCATCCTCTATTTTCCTGTACTTGTTCATCCCCAAATCACTTTGATTCCCCCTTTTCCCCACCTTTGGCTCCTCCTATAAACACGCCATAATAAATTGTGGAATCCCCAAATGCTCTTCCCCTGCATCCCATGATGTGTCCTGCACCCTGAAGCAGCAACCCCCCCTCCGTTGGCAGTATGCTCCATGATGGACTCATGGTGATGGGTTTCCATACACTGGGTCTGAGGCTGTCCCATAACTGCCCTGGGAGAGGCTTGGAAAAGGTGTCCCTTACTCGGAGTTCTTAATTTGGGTTCCTGCCTGCATTTGTGCCTCTGTAGTCTTCTGGTGTCATGGAGATGGGCCTTTGATCAGCTGCTGGTTCCTGGGATGGGCCTGGCACCAGCCAGGGCAGGGTGTTATTTGGGCTTCCCCTGCTGCTGTCGTCTCCCTGTTCTCCTCTGTGGGTATGCAGATGAGTTGTTTACCACATAATCTGACAGATTTGAACCCTGACTTTCCATCTTCAGATAGCATGTCTTAAACAAAGTGTATTAGCAGTTCTGGAATGGATTTCCTTTACCTCTTTCTGAAAATGTCTTTCTGTTATACAAATATTTTCCAAATATTAATTGAATGAGCCAGAGAGACTAAACTGCATAGTAAGTGACTGCTCACCTCAGAGCCCTGAGATCTAGTTCCTCCTCCAGTTAATGTTTGGGATGCTTTCTGAGGGAAGACAGGCTGGCATTCAAGCCTGTGACTCAAAGAACAGGCAAGGGACTAGTGCCTGCAACTCTGCTTATTGCTCTGCTCTCTTGTGCAAGTTGTATGGTGTGGTTTCCCGTCACCTTCATCTTCTGGTTCAGCCTCTGGACATGACAGAAGTGGGGGAAAAAAGCCACTGTTTTAAGAAATATGGTGGGGTTAAACAATTCAACATCCCTTTTGTAATATATGTGACTGCATGTATGCTTAGCCACAGAAATCTGGATGCCACTTCACCACTGAAGATTTGTAGCTTCGGGGAATGCTGAGGCATTTTAAAGTACAGGTGGACTTTTTTCTTTTTTTCCCTTTTTTTTTTTTTTTGGTAAGGAAAAGCTTCTGGGTTTTTTAATCATTCCAGCTATTCTTTGAAGACTTTTTCAGTAAATTTTTTTTTTTTTTAATTACCAGACTTTATGGGTGAAATTTAGCTGTTGTTATTTCTCACAGGATTAAAAGAAACAGATAGAACATCAGCAGAACTCTCAAGAATAAAGGCAAATGAAAAGGAATACATGTGATTGCTTTCCCTTAAAAAAAGAAAATTTAAATAATTCAAAATAGATGGAAATACAACATTTTACAATATAATACACAAACTTTGACTACTTGTCCATCATTCTATTGCAGAAGGAAGCAATGAGAGATACATAACACCACAAAGTCTCAGTGTCAGTGATGGGTTTCACTTTACTGAATTCAATGCAGTTTTGTAGTGTTACAGCCAGAGTTTCTAATCGGGAGTAGGTACGAATTTTTATGTGAGGTTTTTCTCTTGAAAAAATGGATTTATGAAAACTGAAAGCAGAAATGGATCAATTGACAAAGCTCATGTTTTGTTGTGTCTTAGAGAATTTATCAAGCCATTATATTTTTTCCATTTCAAACTAAGGGATTATTTATTAAGAAACTAAATAATTATTGTAAAATGAAAATAATTAATACTGAAATGAAATGTTTGGAAGATCTGAAAGTTGTTTGAATGATCTGAGGTGTTAATTTTTCTAGATTGTCTAGATTTTGACACTTTACATTTATGGAAAAATTTGAAGATCAAAAGAATTCCCAAACGTGGAAAACACACTTTATGCTCAGCTGCTGAATAATGGCAATCCTGGAGAGAAAACAGGATGTTAAAAACAAAGCATGGGAATGAGAATATAATTTTTTTTCAGTTCTTATGAATTCATAAATAGAGACATATATCAAATTCAAGTCAGCCAAAGTCAACAGAAAGACTCTAATTAATATTAATATGCTTTGGACCAGATCCTAGATCCTTAGAAGATGATCTTGATAAAATAGGCCTAAGATGGCAATATGTTATCTTGTGAAGCTTCATGTTATTTATGACAACAAGAAACATTGGGTTTTTTTCAGATTTTGATTAAGCTTCTTCTTTACTTTCTGAGCTTCCAAAACCAAAGATGATAAATTAAAAGATGGTACATTTTTTAAAATACCAGTGAATCCAATCTTCATAAAGATTAATGAAAACCTTCTCTTACTGGAGACCAAATCTTGGATATTTTAACCTGATGAGGTTTAGAATTGGTTTTGGATGTGCATAGATTTCTCAATGAAACAATGTTATTTGTTGTAGTTGTAGCACCACAAATGAGTCTATTTAAGCTAGATATGGGGAAAATGTAATGGGGAGTTCTCTTTTCAGATGTAATATGTTTCAAATTTTCACTTGTCCTTTACATATATATTTCTCTTTAAAGTAGATATGATTTGAAGTATCATAACTTTTGTTGTTATCCTGAGACAATAATAATTTGTTCCAGAAATGAACCCAATCCTTCTCTCCCTTACTTCTCCACAAATCCCTAATATTCCTGTTACATTTCCCCAATACTTAAAAGTGTGGAATTCCACAATGTTGAGTGCAAAGTCAGAGTTGTTTTAGCTGACCCTGAGTCTGAGGTTTCTTTAATGGCCTTAGATGGAGTAATTTTTTGTAGAGCAACACATGCATCATAGAAACTATACATGTTAGTCCCTTCTAGACTGGTATATGCCCACTAAAAACATGCGCTTCTAGATCTGCTTTTAAATGCAATTCTATTATAGGAACATAAAAAACGTGCCCTAACAATTTCACACGGAAGGACATTTTGTTACTCTTACTCATTTTAAGTTCTCAAATAATTTCAGTATAGTCAAGAAAAAGATAGATTTCAATCAGTAAAGATACCAATACAGAGAGCTCTCATTAAACATGTCTCGTCTCTATAGGCAGATGATTTCATTTTCTGATAGCATATAAGAAAATAAAAAATATATTAGAATCATAGAATCATAGAATGGTTTTGGTTGGAAGGGACCTTTAAAGGTCATCTTGTTCAACCTCCTCTGCAATAAGCAGGGACAACTTCAAGTAGAGCAGGTTGCTCAGAGCCCCGTCCAACCTGACATTGAATGTTTCCAGGATGGGCCACGTACCACCTCTCTGGGTAACATTCCAGTTTCCAGTGTTTCACCATCCTCACTGTAAAAATTTCTTCTGTATTTCTAGTCTAAATCTTCTCTCTTCTAATTTAAAACCATTAATCCTTGTCCTATGGCTACAGGACCTGCTAAAAAGTCTGTCCCCATCTTTCCTATAAGTCCCCTTTAAGTACTGAAAGCCTGCTATAAGGTCTCCCTGGAGCCTTCTATTCTCGAGGCTGAACAACCCCAACTCTCTCAGCCTTTTCTCATAGCAGAGGTGCTCCATCGCTCTGATCGTTTTTGTGGCCTTTCTCTGGACCTGCTCCAACAGGTCTTTCTTGTACTAAGGACTCCAAAGCTGGATGCAGTACTCCAGGTGGGGTCTCACCAGAGCAGAGAACAGTGGTAGAATCACCTCCCTCCACCTGCTGGACACACGCTTCTTTTGATGCAGCCCAGGATACGGTTGGCCTTCTGAGCTGTGAGCGCACATTGCCGGCTCATGTCCAGCTTTTCATCCACTGCTACCCCCAACTCTTTCTTGGCAGAGCAGCTCTCAGTCCCTTCATCCCCCATCAAATTCATATCTCTTCAATTTAGAGAGAAGGATGTTGGGGTGGGGCATGTCAAAGTAGCTCTTCCCTTGTCCACTGGTATAGTCACTCACTCATAGAAGGCCACTAGGTTGGTCAGGCAGGACTTGCCCTTGGTGAAGCCATGCTGGATGTCTTGAGTCACGTCCCTGTCCTCCATATGCCTTAGCACAGCTTCAAGGAAGATCTGTTCCATGATCTTCCCAGGCACAGAGGTGAGGCTGACAGGTCGGTAGTTCCCAGAGTCCTCCTTTCTACCCTTTTTAAAAATGGGTGCAATGTTTCTCTTTTTCCAGTCACCAGGAACTCCACCTGACTGCCATGACTTTTCAGATGTCATGGAGAGTGGCTTGGCAACTACATCAGACAATTCCTTCAGGACTCTGGGATGCATCTCATCAGGTCCCATAGATTTCTATATGTTCAGGTTCCTCAGGTGGTCACAAACCTGATCTTCTCTTACAGAGGGAGGGACTTTGCTTCCCCAGGCCCTGCCTTGCAGCCCATCTACCAAGAGGTGTGGGAAGAGAGGTTGACAGTGAAGACTGAGTCAAAAAAAGCTATTGAGTACCTCAGCCTTCTCCTCATCTGTTGTTACCACTTTGCCACTCATGTTCATCAGGGGGCTATGCTTTCTTTGACCTTCATTTTCTGGTTGACATACCTGTAGAAGCCCTTCTTATTATTCTTTGTGTCCCTTGCCAAGTTCAGCTCTAACCACACCTTAGTCTTCCTGAGTCTATCCCTACACAACCAGGCAATGTCCCTATTCTCTTCCCAGGATATCTGACCCTGCTTCCAGTGCCTGTGTATTTCCTTCTTGCCCTTTAGTTTGACAATCAGGTCTTGACTCAGCTATGCTGGTCTCTTGCCTTCATTTCATTATTTCTTACACATGAAAAGCATCCTTAAAGATCAGCCAGCTCTATTCTGCTCCCTTGTCCCTGATGGCAGTTTCCCAGGGGACTCCCATTGACTAACTCTTTGAAGATCTGGAAGTTTGCTTTCCTAAAATTCAGGGTCTTGGCTTTACTTTTTTCCTGTCTCATATGTCTCAGGACTGCGGACTCCATCGGTCCATGAACTAGAATGATTAAAAGTTAATTTGAGATATGCATTAAAAAAATGCTCAACATTTATATGCCATTTATATTCAATTTTATTCCTAAAAGTGTGATTTCTTCAAAAAGCAGCAAAAATAAGACTAAAGGTGTGATTTCTTTAAAACATGGCAAAAACAAGACTATTCCTGAAGGTCTTTTAGTTTAACAGCTTGATTGAAATTAACGTATATATAGCATGCAACACATGGTGTTTGATATTGCAGTGTTACAGCCTCATTCTTTGTTCTATACAAGTCTAAAATCACATGATAGCTAAATAAAAATTCCAACTCAGAATGTATAGCATCATACAGTATATGATCTGTTGTTCTGGGTAGAAGTACAGTTTAAACAAGGAACTGTATTAATTCCTCTCTTACAGTACGAGTAGTATCTAAATGCAAGATCAGTTTATAATAGCAATGTTCAGAAATACAAGCCTGTACTATTTGCTGTCTTATCAGATATTCTGACTGTCTGAAATTATCTGCAAAGTTTACAGTATTGTAAAGACAGTCTGAACTTTTCCGCAATAAAGAAGCTGCCTTGTGATTATAGGAGAGTTGCCATATCTTCCTAATTATTCCCATATTCTCTGCCTTTTCCTTCACTTCTTTTTTTTTTTTTTTTTTTTTTTTTTTTTNCAAACAGAAATCAAAATAGTTCTACTGAAACCAAGGTAGCCAATGCTCTACTTTGAGAACACTCCAGATATTCCACATGGAGGAAGGGATGCATGAGTTTCCGTATGCAGTACATAGTGTATCAGTACCTCCTTTGTGAAAATACGTGTACCTCCCCATCTGCTATGTCTGGCTAACAAAGGTATTTAGCCTTGTAAATCCATTTACAACCGCCTGTGCTGAACTCTTTCACTATTAATGCACAGTAAGTTTTATCAGGTACCTGTGTTTCCCATGTTAAACAAAAACAAAAACAAAAGCAAGCGGTGGGTTGACCATGCAAAAAAGTTATTTTGAAAGACTATGAATATGCAAGGATATGAAATGGCAAAGTTGCAGTTGCTTATTACTGTGTTTTTTTCCATTCTTCAGTTTTCAAGATGATCAACTTGAAATGCTCATTTTACTTTTTTTTCAAGATAACTTTATTTCATTCATACCACAGTAACAAGAGAATTAAGGTTTCTGGAACAACTGTATAGCTAGCATTTTCTAAGTCTCTATTTTACATGGTAAAAAACCCTCTGCCTTTTGAATCTTTTGGAAAGGAACATATCTTCATTTAAAAAAAAAAAAAACAACAAAAAAAACAACAAAAAACATTGCTAACTTGAATTGCATATATCTAGCCCACTGAATTTAATCCTTTAGCAATGATTATTTTTGAGTATATGTTTAGGAGGGGCCTGCTGAGTATGTTATAGTGGCATGTTCATTCTGATTCAGTTTTGAACATCTTCCTTCTTTGTTGCAAGTAGAGCTTAGCCAAGCGATGCATCAGTTCTACTGACAGAAAAGAATTTCCTTCAAAGTTCAAAAAAATTGTGATTGATCCTGTGCACTAGTATGGTCCTGAGAACGTCGCACTCCGGAAGCAAAACCCATGAGTATAAATGTACATCTGTTAGAATTGCCCACCTGTTTGCATGAAAATTACAGACAGAAAAATATGTCTGCCAGTAATTTCCAACTCCTTTGTCAATATTTTCCTATGAGATTGTTCTTAATTCCAAAAGCAGGTTTATTAGTGTTTATTTCAATCCACGAAACTTCTGTTCACTTGTAGACAGAGATCTGAAGGGTTTAAATACTCTCCAGGCTCCCTGCCAGCAGATAACTGTGGGTGAAAAAGGTAGATCGAATCAAAAAGTAAACAATGTTTCGGCCCACTGAGAGAGATGCTTGGAGCTTGATAATAAAGACAGCAGGATTTTATCCTGCCTTTTCTTTAGGGATGGAGTATTGCACTTTCCTGTTGATTAAGTCTCTAAATCTTTTTCTTTCATGTTCAGTCTTGCCACATCCTTTGCTAGCTTCCACTGTTCTTTTGAGTGGGAAGTTCAATTCCCAGCAGCAACAAGATTTAGTCTCATACTGATGAAGAAAAAGATGAAATTCTCAGTTTACAAAAATGCAGAATTTTGGATCTTTGTTTTGAGAGCAAGTTCAGGGTCACCTCCTATATCATGTGTTTATATTTTCTGGTATGAGCCCTGCAGAAGAATAAAAGAACTTCCTGGAGAAAGGATATTGAGGTGAAGAGTCCTTACATTCTTGATGGTCAATAGAAAACTTCTATGAGGTAGCAATGGTATTTGATTTTAATGGAGAAATTTTCTTCTTATCCAAAGAGAAATCATTTCAAAACTGCATAGATCATAGAGGATTTCAAAAGAATTAATTTTGTCTCACTAAATTAAAAATTTACCGTACTCTCCACCCCTCAGGGTTTTTTTTAAGAAAATATTAAAATACAAATAATAGTCTGATCCTGAAGTTATTGTATTTGTTCTGGAAAGGTCACCTGAATAAATTTAAGTATCCAATCAATAACCTTGTTAATATGCCAGTCGATATGAAAGTGAATGTTAGCTATAATAGTAATTTGTTTATTCATCTAAAATTATTGGGTTTTCATTTCCAGATCATTTCATATGCTTTCTCACCATTCTCATGTTGTGTTGTCATTCTGCTATAGATGGAACATGGTCCTCATTACTATGATTGTACTCATTTATATGAAATGCAATTAAAGAGATTTTTCTTTGTTCCAGCCTACTTCCAGGCTCAGGATCTGGTGAAATATGCAGTGTGATTTACATCAACCTTTTGCTATACTGGGGGAAATGTAATCTGCATTTCCAGATAGCCTGAAGGGCTGCCTCGCAGAGAACAATTGCCTTGAGACTGCACACAGATTCAAGAACACAACACCGAATGACATTACTCCATGCAATATAATTTCATTTGCTGCTGATGAGGAATATAAACAATAGAAAAATGAAACTTTCAAGGAATTATCAAAGTGCTAAATTTCATCAGAATATTAAAGAGCTTATTTCTGATTTGTTTCCCTGTTTGAAATGTTTCAGCTTCTAGATTTATCAACACATCAAATATATGCATAATGTTATCAACATATCATTTTATGTTGTATTGATAATGTCGTGCAAAATAAAGAGTATTTTATTTCTGGTTTAGAATCAGGGAAAACAATATTTTTTTTGCACAAATTAGGCAAAATATTTTTTCAATAAAAAAATTCTTAATAGCATTTTTTCTACATTAATCTCACCAGTAGATATAACTTCAATAATAATAAAATAAAATCAAGCGCAAAATAAGCACACATATGCACATGGGTTATTATACTTTTGCTGTATTCTGTTCAAAGGTGTCTGCTTTCCAGTGATGAATAACAATATTTCAAAAATATGACATGGAAAGCTAAATCACTTTATTGAGTAACTTGTCACTTTTTAATTATTCAGAGTGTGAAAATTCTCATTTTACAGAAGTTCTTCAGTCAAGAAACTGCTCAGAATAAAATTACTATTTTACACTCTTTCGCTTCCTAGGTTATTGTGGGATGTCTTGGGAAAATGAAAAAAAATGTTTCTTATTGCAAAATGAATATAAGAAGCAATACTTTGAAACTACATTAATATCTGTAAGGTAGTAGATGATCTTTGAACAAATGGTGCTATAGAAAGCAATATATTACTTGTGTCTATATATATAAAAGCATTAAAAGATGAGCAAAAGTTAAGAGAGTTGAACTTACAGTATTTAAATTATCCTCAAAAATCAGGAAAACATGTACGAAAATGTTTCTGACTTCCCAAATCTGTGGTACCTAGTTATCAGCACAGGCAAACATTCATCAGAATGTGAGAGAATTATCATTTCTGTGGAGTTCTGTTAGTGCCTTTTTGCTCTGCCTGGCCAACTTTTGAGAAACATCATTAGTTGAGAACCAAAATGTATGCTGCTAGAACTACTGAAAAAATATCAGTTTATGAAATTATGTTTTGCATCTTCCATTTGTCATTCCTTTTTTTTTTTCTACTTTATATTCTGCACAGCTTAGTCTTACAGAATAAGATGGGAAATCAGATATAACATTATTCTCATTTTGCTTTCACCAGATAAATCAGAATGCCTTTCACTGATAGATATGAAAGATGACCTACCCTAGGTACATAAGTAAAAACCAATTCAGGCATGCTATATATATATCTAAAATGAAACACATTTTCTGCAAAGTCAAGTGTAAACTTTAAACATCTCCAATTCTCAAAAATGGCAGGCACAGGCCATAAAAGGTTAGGTCAGCATATTATAGAATCGCATCCACATAACGTTTGTATTAGAGCCCACACTGGGTAAAGTGATTCAGACTGGGTAAAGTGATTCAGGAATTTTGAAGTCATTTAGTTAGAGAGAAGGCTGCAATATTTGTATCTACATCTGAGTTTGTAGTTTAACCGACATCATGGGTTGTCACTTCTGAATTTTTTGCTTTCTTCCTCTCTGATCATAATATTTAAAATAAAGATATCTGATAGTTTCATGATACAAAACCAAGCGCATATGCTTGAAAACAAAACTGGATGTTTTGTGAAGATTTTATATTTCTATGCTGCTAGTGTAAAGGTTTCTTTTTTTGTTTGTGAGAAATTTCTGGAGAAATAATATTTATTTTGTATTGGGAATACAAATGGAAGGAACTACAGTCTTCAGGCTTAAAATAACAATGTCTTCCTCTGTTATAACTTAACATCCTGTGTGTTACTTTTAAGTGTGGAAGTGTTGTCCTACCAAATGGGCTTCCTATTTTAAGGTGAAGGTACTTAGAAATTACACGCATTTGTTGGAGGCTAATGAAGGTACATGTCAAAAAAAAATTTGAAGACAAGGGGAAAAAACTACATTAAAAAGTCAGCATGTGCCTATATCCAGGAATAAACCTTTCTGTTTGCTGGTAGATTTCTACTTGGTCTTTAAATAAAATTGCTTGTAAGACTTACAGTACTTTAGAAGATTTTCTTTGTGATATACGTACTTTGATATGGCTAGTGTGAGGTCTAACTATTCTTTTAGGTAGTACTGCCCCCATTTCTATCCCCCTAAACTCAATTTACATCACACGGGATAAAGAAATACTAACTTATTGGTTTTTGTTATTTCTTTGCTAGAGGAGGCCATTATTTTGAAGATTATTTCTACAACTGTGCCAGTCTACGTTGAATTTTAATGCTAGTGTAGGTAGTTTGAATCCAGCTTTCCTGGATGCATGGAGAGGGAATTACAGACTTATAAACCACTGGCAGGATGATTTGGTATATATGCCAGACTGTTTGGAGCAGTACACACAGTAGAACAGCAAAGAGCTCTTTTGCCTGTGCTGTACAGGTGCTATGGGAAGCTGTGAGCAGGTAAGAAAGGGGCCCATCCAGCTCCACTGGGCAGAGCTGGCAGCATACCAATAACTTAAGCCATAAAGGCTAGGATCACTTGCTTTCCATCCTCATTGTCCAAAGTTTAGTACCAAAGAGAAGTCAAAGATGATGCTGTTTGAAGAACTGAGTTCAAACAGTCAATGGCATTGAATATAGATGGGTGTATACTGTAACAGTTCAATTTCCATTGTGTATGGCTGGAACAGGTTTCCCAGAGAGGTGGTAGATGGCCCATCCCTGGAAACGTTCAAGTCAAGTTGGACAGGGCTCTGAGCAACCCGATCTAGTTGTGGATGTCCCTGCTCATTGTAGCGGGATTAGCATAGATGACCTTTAAAGGTCCCTTCCAACCCAAACTATTCTATCATTCTGTGTCCATTGTGCTTGCATGTCCTGACTCTTACTATCAACATTCTTTGAGTATAACACTGGGTCACATTCTCCCAATATTTGCCCACAAGCACAAAATCAGAGGTTATCACACAAAGGTAAGCAAAGCTATATCACTGAAGATCTCCTTAGAACAAGCAACTGCAGGGAATTGCATCTTTTCCCCATTTTGGTGGTTTTGCACTTCCTCAGCAACACAGAATATGCTGGACCCTGACAGCCAGAGCAGGAATCTGAAGTGAAACTGGTGAAACAGTTTTCCTGTATCCTACCCTACTATTTTCTCACAGTCATAGCACTATCCAAATAAAAGTTTTGCAGAGAAAACATAGAACGATACTGAGTAGCAACAGTCCTCGGATGGCATAATGCTCACAGAAAAACAGGGGGTAAAGATTTCCTTTATGCTTTAATGGTGAGTAATTTTATCCGTTTTCTTTATCTTTTAGAGACAGAAGAAACGCCCTTTTTAAAGTGTGGAGTCTACCTCTGGAAATCATGTGACTGTCAGGCTGAGGTTAAGAAGTGTCTTATACTTTGTTATTTCTCAAGTCTTGTAGGCTGGGGGTGGCTCATGCTTAATGCCACTTAATTCCTTTTCATCTAAGTTTTTGTTTATGGAATATAATTTATAGAGTCTACAGAACTGTGTAATTAGTCAGAGACTCAGTAAAGAACCTTTTGAAAAAATGGTCCTTAGCCTTTCACTTTCATGAGCACCAAAATTCAATCAAAACCTATTTTTAAAGTGAGTAAAAGCTACAGTGACAAATCTATTAAAATGTGTTTAATCATTAACTTCTTTGATTTAACATCTGTCTAAAACATAACATCAAAAATTGAATAATTTATCATGTAATTGCATAAAAGCTCAAGTAATGTAAGGCATTAATTAAAAATTTATATGAAATTCAGAAGAAGAAAGTTGAGGAGGAACTATTTGATTACCCACTCAGTAGGATGGATATAGTTACTTTGGAACAGAAATCTACTGTATTACAAATCACAAATGCCTAATTGTGAAAAACACTATAAACCCCTTAGGTTTATCTGATGATTTTCAGAAGATGCATTAACTATAGATTACTTCAGATTCTCCATCTAGATGTATAGATATGCCAGTTCCCCGAGGACTTATTCTTCTTTCTCTTATATAAACTACTAGCTTCACCATATGTACAAACCGCCATGTAAACATGAGAAGAAAATAAGGCTTTCAGAACTTTCTAAACCTTGTTTCATAAATGTATGGACTTCAGGAGCAGGTTTCAGGTTTTCTTCTCAGGCTCATCAACTCTAATGTTAAATATATTATGGACAGGAAAAATAAAGAGTTATTATGTCAACCATATTATCTCTCCAAATAATCGATTAACTTTTACAACTTATGCAAACTAGAGAAGTTTTTTATTCAGGTTTCTTCTTTCATAGTCAGACAATAGTATTTGAAAATAGTTAGTTATTTAAAAATGACATTTGTGCCAAACTGCCTTTAGAATTAGAAAAATTGGCTCAGAAAACAGAGTATCCAGATGGATACAAACATAAGCACAGATTTTCATTTAGACAGGTTTGTCTGTCGCAAAAAAAAAAGGCCTGCTTTGCGAAGCTCTCTCTCTAACACTCCCCCCAAAGCCTATTTTCATGAATCATTCACTGAGATCTACCTATGTAAATAAGTACTTATAGAATCATAGAATGGTTTAGGTTGGAAAGGACCTTGAAGATCATCGAGTTCCAACCCCCCCTGCTATAGGCAGGGACACCTCCCACTAGACCAGGCTGCCCAAGGCCACGTCCAGCCTGGCCTTGAACACCTCCAGGGATGGGGCCTCAACAACCTCTCTGGGCAACCTGTTCCAGTGCCTTACCACCCTCAAAGTGAAAAACTTCTTCCTAATGTTCAATCTAAACCTGCCCTCTTCCAGTT